>JAGPOW010000261.1:201017994-201043078 GCA_030014935.1 Caiman crocodilus
TGCCGGGGTCATCTGACCCCGGTGCTCTTTCCTGCCAAGGCAGGGGGTCGGACTAGATGATCTGCCCAGGTCCCTTCCGACTCTAGACACTATGATATTCCAAGTTAAGCCATTCTCTTCATTCAGACAATGACTGCCAGTCCCACACAGATTGTAGGAAGGCCACCCAAAAGTAAAATTTCCACTTAGAAAGGCCAAGTTCCCCATGTTCATCTGATTTTTATTTTTTGCAACTGTAGCAGGGCTGTGTCCTTGATTTCTTTCCATGCCAAATAAAGCGTCTGCACATTTTGCCTAATTTGTTTTGTACAATTTAAGCAGTTCTATCAGGCACACCTGCAAAAATAGAATGTTCCAGGGAAAGAGACTCATTTCTGATAGATTAATCATCCTGAATAATATGGAATTCTCATGCCAAAATTGTAAATAGGTTTGCCAGTTGCATGGCAAAAGCAGCCCTTTAAGGTTAAACAGGCTGGGGATAGCCTGAGCTCCAGGCATGTAAAACCTTCAGAAACGCAGTTAGTATCAAGTATTGTATTTTCTTGCATACAAGATGCTCCAACCAAAATACACACCTCTTTTGGAAGTCAGAATGTAAAATATATATATATATATATATTTTTCAGGGTTACAGTGGACTGTGACAATACATCATTGTGGAAATGTAGTGTCCAAGTAAAGTGGCATCAGAAACTTCCTGGTGTGGCAAACTGTCTCCTGCGATGCAATGCTTCCTGGACACTGTACTTCCAGAAGGACTTGTTCTGTGTTGCACAGCTTAGGCCCCAGATACGTGCAAAGGATCTGGGGCCTAAGCTGATAGTTCTTTAAATAGTTCTTCATATAAGTTCTTGTAAATAGTGTCCTTTTTACATCGCAAGCCTCATCAAGATACTACCACTTGCTGCTTCAAAAACTGAAACTACAGTGCTCAGCCAATAGCTACAGCTATGAGAGGGTGTACACAGGACTTTCCCCTTCAGCTTGCTGAGCAGACTCGAGTGAAAGCCATCTTGGCAGCTGCATGGCCTGTATAGTGTCTCTAGGAGTGCTGCTTTTCCAGTAAAGAAAACGGTCTCACTTAAAATACACACCCCAATTTTGTGGGCTGACTGGTAGGGAAGAGTAGGGGAGAAGGTATGTGTTGTGAGAGAAAATACAGTATTTTGTGAAGAATACTTTGAAGCAAATTCTGCTGTTAGTGACATCTGCATAACTCTGGCCTCACTTGAGATTTGTTACGTTACTCCACATCTAAATGTAAATAAGAGCAAAATTTTGCCCTTTGTCTCTGTTTAAAACTGGCACATTCTGACTTCTCACCAAGAAATGTTGGTCTTAAGAGCTGAAAATTCGCCCTGTTCATTCCAAATCGAGTTTAGGAATTCATAGCAGTTCAGGTCAGTGGTTCTCAAATTTTTAAGAGTCATGAGACCCTTCTGCAACCTTTTTGAATTTGGTGGCTCTTCCAGTTGAGAACTGTAGTTGTACCTCCTCCAATTACCTCAAGGCTCCCTGCCCTGCTGCCCTCCCTCTGGGGCCACCGTGGCCCAATAGCAATGTAGGGAGGCAAATTCTGCAACAAGGATAAGTTCAGACAGCTGTGGAGATGGGTGCTGCAAAAGGGTGGCAAGGTACCTCCAGTCCCCTGTGCCACATCAGACCTTTGCAAGCTAGACCCAAACTCTTTCAGGTCCAGCCTATGGGCCACAGGTTGCTGACTTCTGCTTTAAAAAAAAGTGACATTGCCTCAAAGGGCGCACATGTGAGAACACGTGCAGTTTTTCAGACCAATTATGTAATACCATAGTGTGACACAACTGTCTTACTGAGCCTTGAAAGAAAAGCATTTGTGTCCTAAGGTATGATGCTGAAAGTCCCTTTAAGAAATTTTCTCTGTGCAATTTGGTATGTCCCACTGAAACTAGTCTGTCATAATATTCTAGTTCTGATTTATTTAATCTCCATCTTTTCAATGAAGCTGAAACTTCTATCAGCTCAAAATAGTGCTTGCTTTGGCTCAATCTTGCATTAGTAGGGTTTGTATCTTAAAGCCCCCCTCTTCAATTTTACCCCAGACATACTACATTATGATGAATTGCTTATGAACACCCAATGATCACCTTTACAAAAATATTAAAAAATGTCACAGTATAGTTGTTAACTTGGTCCTTTCTTCATAATATACCAGTCCAGTACAAACAACCATAAAGCTAAGAGAGTCGTGGATGAAATCTTGCGAACAATTAAGAACTTGAAAGCAGTTCTTAATTATTCCATACTTTGCGGACAAGGAAAAAAAGAAACTCACTCAAACAAATTATACATGTTAAAGGTGGCCGAATGAAATCTCTTCCCCTCAGCTTTGTCCTGATTAAATGAGGGGGGAAAAAGAAAAGGATAAAAATATCTGCCTGCACATGGGTGACTTTCTTGCTTTCTCTGCAAGGGTTTTTTTTTTGCCCTGACCTATACTTAAGGTTGTATTAACTCTCTCACTTAGGAGTGTGTAGTGGCTTTTTGAGGAGGGAGGTGGGTTGTTATTGTTGGGATTTTTTTGTTGTTATAACTATAATAGTTAAATTGGCAAAACTCTAGTGTGGATGAACATACATCAATATAAACATTATTTACTGGTACAGTGTGTTCCCTTAAATTTACAAGAACAAGCTATACTAGCTACAAAGCCTGAAGTCAGTGGGAGCAAAGGGAATTTGGAGGTACTCAGTACCTCTCAGGATTGGGCCCTGTATGATCCATATTTAAACTATTTGAATTTCTGAGCACTCTGAAGGTCTCTAAACCCCTTGCCTCTCAAAAATGTTACTGGATCTTGAGTGCTTGTAGATGGTGATTAACAGAAGTCCTCTAGCCCCAAATAAGGACAGAGGGCATGTCCCAATGAGCGCACATGAGTTGGCTGCGTGGCTGATTTGCAGTGCAGCAGGGTTTTTTGACTGTGGGAGATCCTAGTGTAAAAAACAAAACAAAAAAACCCGCCGCTGTAAATAGCGGCATGGTGCAGGTGGTAATAGCAGGAAAGTAGAGCCTAGCCAACCAGAGCCACGCTTTGGCTGCTGGCCAGGCTCTGAGCTGCTGGCTTGGCACCACTGGTGCTCTGGGAGCCCCTCAGGATCCCAGGTAAGGCTGCTGGGGCTAGCACACCAGAGTGTGCGTGCAGGGGCATGCCCAAGGGCAAATAGCAGTGGTACAAATATGCACCACTGCTATTTGTCCCACAGGAAACACATGCCTCTGCACATACATACTTGTCAGGATGTGCCCAGGGAGTTTATTTTGTTGGACATGGCCCTGGACTAAAGAGAGAGCATGCCAGTCTCTCCTCAAGGGAATTACTTTATTGGTAAGTTAAATAAAAGTTTAAATAGCATTTAGATCCAGACAGCAGAAAAGCAAAAACATACTTATACCTGAGAGGATGGGTGTGGACTGGAGCCCAGAATCCCTGAGCTCTTGTTAGTTGTTCAGTTCCTCCAGCAACTCAGGTCCGTCATTCCCCAAAGTCTCCAGGTTTCAGAACATCAATATATAATAACTATATGCATTTACATACACTTGGATTAGCTGTATTCAATTTTCTTTGCATCACTGAAACTTTTGGAAATGGACTGAACCAGTTGTCTGTTTTCTTATTTCCTTCCTTCACCAGGAAAGAATGTTAAGTGCCATCAGTTTGTTTCTTTGTTAACTTGTATATGATTTTCACTAACAAGGCTGATTTGTTTTTATAGCTTAAGAAATCTAATACAGATGCATCTAATAAAAGTACATTATAATACATTTGATTACATCAGTTATTCCTACTAACATATATAGAATATAACATAGTATGTTTGGATTATTTAATTTAAGGCCTTGTGCTCATTTAATCTGATTTTTTTTTCAGCTGGGCATGTTAATTGCTTTCTTTCCTTTGCTGACCAAGCTAATTGTCCACAAAGGTTTTGGTCACTCAAAAACAGACTTTGAGAGCCTTCTCCTTTAGTCACACTTCCATAGCTTAACCCAGAATTTCTGTTATTTAGTGACCCATTTATAGCAACAGTTCCAATATTTATATATAATTGAGGATGTATACAAGATGGATGTATACAGAGAGATGCTTAGGTTGGCTGGGTTGGTCAAGGGTCTCCTTTGCATACTGATACAAGAAACAGTCATGGGGTTAAACTACAAATGCATGATGTATAACCTTATCCTAGGTGGGTTGCTCCCACACTTGACTGATATCTTTCTCCATCCCTTGCACTTTTGCAACACTAGTATACCTTGCTGGGCCAATAAAGTGTCAATGGATTGAGTTTATTTGTGGGAACAGTCCAGTACTGGCTGGCAAGGAGAGAAATGGGGCATGCCAAAGGTACATCCATTTGACAGAAATTCCAACAGAGGAATCATTTAACTTTTTGGTGGCAAGGCTAGCCACCAGATTAGCTACCAAATACTACCAAATTAGCCCTACACCCTCCTCAAATGCTACTCTGATCCCCTTCCCCTGACTGATCTGCTGCCTTGCTTTCTGCTCCCTGCCCTACTTGTCACTATGCTCCCTATCCCATCCCCAGTCTGCAGCAGGCCACACACAAAGGCTGCCAATGACACTTGTGGCACCTGTGCTGCAGGTTGGCAATTCACTGCCCTACATAATCAGAGGCACCAAGCCAGGATATTTCATTTACAGTTACTGTAAGCTTCCCAGGTCCATGTTACCAGAACTTCCAGTCTCCTGCCCTAAGACAGCCTGCCACCTAGGCTGGCTAAGACCTTGTACTCCATTTAGAACCGAGTAGAGCATAGTAATTCTATATCACAGAGAATTGAGACATTTTTGCTTCTCATTTTAAACAAATGCTTTTGATGTCATGAAAATGAAATAATTGTAGTCTTTAAAGTTGTCTTGTATTGGCTACGTTTAAAAAATCCATGAAATATACTTTTCAATAAGCAACTGACTGCCATGAGACTGTAAAATCAGTAAATCATGGTCTGGTTGTAGTGGTTTTGTACAGTAAGTTATATTTCAGTGTCCAGCTATATTTATATCTCACCCTTTGACACCTTCCATGCCAGCTAAAGAGGAGTTGTTCTTGAGACAGTAACTAGCTAACTAAAATATGCTGGCTTAATGCGGCGGTGGGCAAAATTCAGCCCACAGGCCAGATCCAGCCCACGAGGCCTTTCAATCTGGCCTGCAGGGCCCCTAAAAAAAAATTTAGAAAATTCAAATTTATCTGTCAGGATAAATTTCTGACAGGATATCTCTGACAGGAACCAATGGCAGTAGGACCCAGGGGAAGCCCTAGCAGGCTTCTGCAATAGCAGGGCCTGCCCGACCTCCCCACCCCACCAGCTGGAAGCACCAGCAGGGGCTTCTGGCTTGGGACTATGTGGCTGCCCTAGGGCATGAACCTCAGAAAGGTAAGGGAGTGGGAGAGTATGGGGAAGGGCAGGGGATGAGCTGGTGCTGAGCGTAGGGGAAAAGCATCCCCTTCCCCGTTCCATGGCTGGTGCTCCCTGGTGCAGCTGCTCACAACCCACGTGGGGCTGTTCTGAGCAGGCACAGGCAGCCCCACGTGGGCTGCGAGCGGCTGCAGTGTGGGACACTGGCCACGGGGCGGATGAAGGGCTGCTTTTCCCATCCCCCCCTTGCTCAGCACCAGCTTGTAACCTGGCCCTGCTGCCAGCCTGGGCCCCGTGCTGGCTTTAGGCTCGCCCGTTGGGGCTGCTCCATGATGGCAGCACCTGTGGCCCCCCTGCTTGCTGCACTGGGCAGTGTTTGCCACCACTGCCTCTGTGCTGCCCAGTGCGTGAGCTCCGGGCAGGCAGCAGTAGCAGGAAACCTTACCCAGCGCAGCAAGTGGGGGGGCCACAGCTGCTGCCGCTATGGCACAGCCCTGACAGACAAGCCCAGAGCTGGCACAGGGCACAGGGCCCAGGCTGGCAGCAGGGGTGGGTTACAAACTGGTGCTGAGTGTGTGGGGGGGAAAAGCAGCCCCTTGCCTGTCAGGTGCTGCCCCCCACCTGTACTGTAGGGCTGGGGGGGGCACTGGGAGTGAGCGGGTTGGAAGCCAGTGGGAGCACGGGGTCCACACCCATGTCCCAGGGCCAGTGCCAGCAGGGCAGTAGGGGTACTAGGTCCCAGCCAACAGGGGTCAGATCAGCTTCCCCCTCTCTGTGCTGGTGCAGCCCAGCCCAGCTCCACAGCCCCCTGCCAGCCTGTACCCTGCTTTGGGACCCATCGGTGCTGGCCCTGGGACATTGATCTCAAGACATTGGTGACCAAGATAGTGACCAGAGGGCAGGGCACCTGTCAAGGAGCGGGGACCACTTACCAAGTTGTGGCAAGCTGTAGGGACAAGACTCAGTGTTTAAACAGCTCACTTTTCTTGAACAATTAAGGAAATTACTACTAGCACAAGCAACAGAGTTCGCTTTTGAAGGCCCACTATTTGCATATATTCGAACACATTATTTGCACATTATTTGTTACATACAGAAATCAATTTCTCTTTGCCACCAAATGCTAGAAATGGAATAAGGGAAGCAACAGAAAGTTGCACTTAAATAGTTCTTGCCATCATCTGTGGGTTCACTAAGGAACAATATCTATAAGCTTTCTAGCTGAAACATGCATAATCTGTCAGCCAGGCCAGGTGACCAGTCTCATGCTCTACAAGTCAAAGCCACTATGAATATCATAGATTGGCATAATGCTCATCCAACTTGTGTGAGGGAGAAAAATGTTTTTAGAGGAACGACCAACTTGACAGGAACTTTATTGTAAAGCTGCATTTTGACTGATGGGTTCTGGGCATCCATCCATTTTCAAATGTTCTTCTGATTATTATTCAATTTATTTGCTTATTAGAGGCTTCTTTCTTTTTTTCAAGGGAAGTTTTACCATTGATTTCAAAGAAGGCAAAAAGAAGGTTTTCATTTTTGTTAATAAGGGGAAGTCATAGCTTTTAATTATACTTGGTTCCTTTGGTAATTCTGACCCAGTGCCTATGTAGGGAGATGAACAGGATATACTAATTAAAGTATCTTTGCAGTAGTTTGTACTCAGATGTAAAAAATACTGGTTACAGATCTTACAGATTAATTTTTACTTCATAAAGTATTTATCAGATTTTCTTTATATCTAACACTACTGAGAAGATATTTTACATGTAGATGTCAGGTGTAGCAAATGGTGGTCTGGCCATTTAAGTGGGGCAACCAGCCCTGGGGTATGAGCCCAGCTGTAAGTGATTAGCTGGCAGTTAAAAGCCCAGATGTGGAGAGAGCAAGAGGGCTGAGCTGGGGAAGGAGCAGTACGTAGCTAGGAAACATATTCCAACACTAGGAGCTTACTTCTAGGAAAGGCCGGAGATAAAAGGGCCCTTTCCTGCCACTTAGAAAAGGGCTGAACATTTGCTTTGCTCTGCTTATTTGTTTGTTTGGGTTAAGAATTATGGTTGATATTATGGACTTTTGTTTGGACTGGCTACAGGATTCCTAAGGGGACAAAGCCTGCTTTAAATAGGAGCAGACACACTAGCCCACTGATGTCAGGTAAAGGAAACAAGTAAGATTGTGTAATATAGCAATTCCAATACACTAGTATAGTTCAGTCCTTATGAAAAATATTGGGAGAAAGATACAGGAATCTCATTAAATCCCAACCATCAGACAACTACTATGTTCAGTCAAGGGAATAAAAAAGCCCCCTTGGCTGAACAGGGAGCTTCAGGAAAGGCTGGGGGCAAAGAGAGAGATATATAGGTAGGAAGCAGGGATCAGCCACCAAGGAACACACATTATTTGCATGTTATTTGTTACATACAGAAATTTAATTCTCTTTGCCACCAAATGCTAGAAATGGAATGAGGGAATCAACAGAAAGGAAGCATATACCACCCTGGTGCACTATTGCAAGGAGTCAGTTAGGCAGGCCAAGGCAGATTGGAGCTTAGGCTGGCTCTAACAATCAAGGACAATAAAAAGTCCTTCTACAGATACATAGCGAGCAAAAAGAAGGCACAGATTAGTATAAGGCCCCTGCAGGACAAATTAGGTCAGTTGGTAGTTGATGCAGACGAAAAGGTAGAGCTCTTCAATGAGTTCTTTGCTTCAGTATTCCTGAATACAGACCAAGACAGTCCCCACACCTTGAACATAGACAGCTATCTAAAAGGCACCAGACTGCCAACGGTTAGTGCTGAGTTAGTTAAAGAGCATTTAGAAGGGCTGGATGGGTACAAGTCAGCCAGTCAAGATGACCTCTATCCATCGGTGCTGAAGGAATCAGCCAGTGTCATTGCTGAGCCGCTGGCACAGCTGTTTGAATTCTCATGGTGCTTCGGACAGGTCCCTGAAGACTGGAAAAAGGCCAACGTGGTGCCCATTTTTAAGAAGGGGAGAAGGGAGGAGCTGGGTAACTTTAAACCAGTCAGTCTTACCTCTATTCCTGGGAAAATACTAGAAAAAATCATCAAAGAGTGTATATGTGAAAGCCCAGCAGGGGAAACGATGCTGAATGGAAACCAGCATGGGTTCGTCACAGGTAGATCCTGCCTGACAAACCTTATAGCCTTTTATGACCAGGTCACACACTGCCTTGACGTAGGAGCGGAGGCTGATGTCATCTACCTGGATTTTAGAAAGGCATTCAACACAGTTTCACATCCTATTCTCAAGGAAAGCTAACAGGCTGTGGAGTAGACCTGACCTACATAGTCAGGTGGGTGGCTAACTGGCTTAGGAACTACACCCAGAGAGTGGTGGTTGATGGGTCATTTTCAACCTGGAAGGAGGTGGGCAGTGGGGTCCCACAGGGTTTGGTCCTTGGGCTGGTCTTATTTAATATCTTCATCAGTGATTTGGATGAGGGTGTGTTGAGCACCCTCTCCAAGTTTGCAGATGATACCAAATTATGGGAGCAGTTACAGGCCAACCTGGACAGGTTGGATCAATGGACGGAATGTAATAGGATGCAATTCAACAAAGATAAATGTAAGGTACTCCACCTAGAAAGGAGGACTCCTCAGCACACCTACAGGTTGGGGGATGTCCTCCTCAGCAGCTGAGACGCTGAGAGAGATCTTGGAGTCGTACCTGACTCCAAGATGAACATGAACCAGCAGTGCAACGAGGCCATCAACAAAGCCAATTGCACCTTGTTATGTATTAGCAGATGCATGACCAACAGATTGAGGGAGGTGATGCTTCCCCTCTATGCAGCAAAAGTCAGGTTGCAGTTGGAGTACTGTATTCACTTTTGGGCACCACACTTCAAGAGGGACACAGGATCTGGAAAGGGTTCAGAGGAGGGCCACCCACATGATTAGTGGTCTGCATGAAAGACCCTACAAGGAGAGGTTGAGAGATCTGGATCTCTTCAGCCTATACAAAAGATGGCTGAGAGGTGACCTTGTGGCCACCTATAAATTTATCAGGGGAGGACAGCAGGGAATTGGGAATGTGCTGTTTACCAAAGTGCCCCAGATAGTAACTAGGAATAATGGGTGCAAACTAGTGGAAACTAGATTTAGGTTAGACATTAGGAAGAAATTTTTTACAATAAGGGTGGTCAGAGTCTGGAATGGGCTTCTAAGAGAGGTGGTGCTGTCACCTAACTTGGAGGTCTTCAAGAGGAGGCTTGACAATCACCTGGCTGGAGTCGTCTGACCTTGGTCCTCTTTCCTGCCAGTGGTAGCAGGTTGGACGCAATGATCCACTGGGTCCCTTCCGACTCTATAATCTATGAATCTATTAATAAATTATGTCATAATATCTATTATTATTATTATTATTATAAACCTATTATAAATCTAACATTATAGTAAGTTATGTGGCTAAGAACAGAGATACTGGAAGCCCTTTGAACAATTATACAATTTTTGCTAATATAACTTTTTAAAAATCTCTCTCAAATATTGTTTCTGGATATTTTTGAAGGATTGAGTAGAAAGGTCACTCTCTATCCTCTGAATTTATAGCAAAAACTTACCTTTTATGTAAACATCATGAGAGGACGCACCAAAGTCCATGGACAGAAATACTGCAGCTGTTTAGAAATAGATTAATTTGTTCAACCTTCAGGTTGTCCTGGAAACCACTCAAGGTCTCATTTTAAAAGCACAGGCTATCAATACTGACCTCGCATCTGTTCTATATGATTCAGAGTTTCCATGTACTTTTCTAATCTTCCTAGGAAAATGGGATGGTATACTTTTCTGGTCACTAATTTTATAGACCACTTTTTTAAAATGTAAGAGGATGTCCTTTTAAAAAATGCATATCTTTATCACAGAGGTCACCAGATAGTGCTATAATACATGGTCTTACAGGTAAATTTACTACTTCTGAAAGAAAATGCTATGGTGCTACATTTTTGGATGCAGGTTTTTTGAAGGTTTTTTGAATGCAGGCTTTTGGAGAAGCCATGACTTGTAGCATGGGAGTTTGCTGTTTTTAATCTGTTCTTGAAGCAGAGTTCTCCCTGCAAATGGGGATTAGTATTTGGGTTATGAATTCTGAAAGACAGTATTGCCTGCATGCTGTTTGTGATTACCTCTGTTACAAGACTGGTGTATATGTCTAAATCAACAAATTACACTACATGTGTACACATGGTGTATGAATCCACCTAGTTGATAGTCTGAAGACTTGGAAATTATTTCTGTGATGTAAACTTCTCAGATAACCTGGTATCTTCTCCAGGTAAGTATTCTTGAGGTGGCATTCAAGGTATGTCATAGGTTATGCTCCCTGAGGTCTAATTTCTGCACTGTTTACTCAGACAAAACTTCCAGTAAAATCATTTGCAATAGATCATAGGATCTAGCCCATTGATAATGTACCACAAAGAAATGGTCTGGGGCAGGGGTGAGTAATTATTTGAGCCTGAGGGCCACATAGGGAGTTTTGGGGAGCTATTGTAGGACAGGTCAGCACCACAACAGCTCACCAAACCTCCTAATGTGGGATGGTGCTGTGGGCGAAGCTGATGTGGGCGTGGGCAGCAGCTTCAGCCTCCAGCTCACCCTCCTACCCCAAGGAGGGGCTCTAATCCCCAGGGGAAAGCTGCCACCTGTGTCTGCAACTGATGCTGGCACCTGCCTGGTACTGCTTTTGGTGCATAGGCTGGGAGCTGGTGTAAGCTGCAAGGCCATGCTGTAGGTGCAGGACAGTTTGGGGGAAGGGGGATAGGGAGAGGGAGAAAGGAGGGTTGAAGTGGGGAGATGGAGAGAGGCAGCCCTGCCCATGATGAATGGCAGCAGCTGGTGCTGTGTACCAGGCAGAAGCAGGACTTGGCAGCAGGTATGCTCACCGCTTCTGGGACCCTTCTGGCTGCAGCTGCCTGAAGCCCATGCCAGGGCTGCCCTGCAGCTCCCCTGCCCTGCTGGCCCAGGGTGCCCTGGAGGTGGTGCAGGGTGGCAACAGCACAGAGGGGCTGCGGGGCAGCCCTGGCATGGGCTCCAGGCAGCTGCAGCCAGAAGGACCCTGGATGAGGCAAGCTTGCCCATTGCCAGGCCTTACTTTTGCCTGGTGCCCAGCACCAGCTGCTGCCACTCATGGGTCGGGCCACCTCTCTCTATCTCTCCCTTCTTCCCCCACCCCTCCCCACAGCTGCCTCCCACCTACAGCATGGCCCACAGCTTACACCAGCTCCCAGCCTGTGTGCCAGAAGCAGCACTGGGGGTGGTGCTGGCATCAGCTGCGGATGCAGGCAGCTGATTCCTGCTGGAGATAGGGGTGTCCTCCTGGATTTACTGGTGACGCTGCTTCATCAGCTTGTCACCTGCGGTCCTAGGCAATCACCCTGATCCCCAGCAAGAGTGTACAGGGAGCACCCACAGCTGATGCCAGCATGCACTCAGCTCTGCTTCTGGCATGGGAGGTGGGAGCTGGTGTAAGCTGTGGACAGGGCTGGGATGTGCCCGCCTGTTCAGCATGACACAACAGCCGGAACCAACGGCTCCCTATGGGCTGGATCCTATGACTTTGCGGCTAGCAACTTGCAGACTGGATACAATCAGTTGGTGGGCCAGATCCAGCCCGAGAGCCATATTTTGCCCACCCCAGTCTAGGTCTTTGAGGTTGCCAATTAGTTGCAATGTGAATACTCTCCATTAGGTTCTTAACACTGGGCCTACCAGTAGAATAACATATACTACCCAATTCAAGTAAGGGTTGCAGAATATGACCCCAAATAATCAACTAATCATGTAATAACTGATGAGCAAAAATGCAACATTTCACTGTGCAGGGATATACTTTATTCATGGTAGAATTTAAGTAATTCAGACTTTTAGACTGATCTTAAAACTTGGGCCAAGTAGTTGCAAAACACACTGTGCTTACATTCCTGTTACAGTCCTAAACACATTTATTATCATAATCAAACTGTCAGTGATAAAATGCAGTATAAAATACAGAGTATAAAAACATAATGCCTCACACTACCTAATACCGTTGCTGAAAAAATGAAGGCTGTTGCCATTGTGTTTTTGGCTGCCTTAGCATATTCCCCCTTGGTCTCTGGTGAACCTACAGTCAAAGCGAATGGCATTTTTTTAAATAGACAACATTACAGTTCAATAAGTGTTGCTAATGGAGGACCTTGGGGTACCTGGACCTGGATTGATATGTGCCCAGAACACTTCTATGCTATGGGATTTAGTATAAAGGTAACTGCAGCTGGTCAGTCTTGTGAGATCCTTGTCAGTGCTATAGGCCCTGAGCATGTTAACTGTGTTCCTCTTTTATTTCTCTGTTTTAGGTGGAGGAGTATGGAGGAGCTGATGATGACACTGCACTCAATGGGATCCGTTTATATTGCATAAACCCCAATAATACTGATAGTACTGTCTACAGTATTGAGTCTGATTCTGGAAAGTAAGTTTAATGATATTTAATGTTTGATCTTTAGTAAATCTGATGAGGAGGAATCTGAGAACTAGTAGTACTATCAACCATCATGGAACCAGTTGTTGTGTCCAGATGGTTGTTTTTAATGCTTGAGATATTATTGCTTACCTTTCCTTGGCCACTTTATGGTCCAGAGTATACCCATGCAACCCCCATAGTCTTGGATGGGCCTCAATGTTTTAATTATGCATGATTTGCAAAGAAAATAGTTACAGTTTAAATATAAGAAGTTATTTGTATTATGTTTCAATTTCTTAGGTTTCACTTGAAACACTACTTTGATGTTCTTTAAAAGTTAAAATAGACACTCCATCCTCATGTGACCTTTCGCCTTTAAAATTTCTTGTTAATAGCATCCATTAAAGAGGTGCTCTAGATGTGAAATGTTGTTGCATTAAAATATGTCTAAATGGGTAAAAATAGTTCTGCATTCTGTTATTAAATTCTCCCTCAGGCTATGTGAAAGAGCTGCACAATTAAGGTAAAATGACTAACAAGAAACCTGACCCAATTGGATGTACTGGCATAGGCCCTCTAGCTTCATAGTACTCTGCATTAGTAGAGGGTTCAGCGAATAGTCTGATTAGAGTTCACTACTATACAGGGGACACTAAAAGTGGCCATAAATACAATCCATCAAATACATAAAGTTAAAGAAACTAGAAACAATTGAGAACTATTTTCCTTTAATTTTTTCAGTAAGGGCCATCTTTGGAATTATTTGTAATGGTAGTAGGTAAAAAAGGTTGAAACAAAAAATTTAAGTCCCTGCTGTCCATTTTTAAAGGTTATCACCTTCAACTTCAACTTCGAATTCTTGATTTCTATCAGTCTGTATGAATGTCTTCAGATAATCTCAAGAATTTGTTTTTAAACATAATTTGTGTATTAACAGATCTGTAGTTTACTGGGTCAAATGACTCAGCTATCTATTGGGTTTATACCATGTCTGAGGAACAGACTAGTCCAGTATCCTGTCCATGACAATGGCTAAACCCAGGTGCTTCAGAAAAAGGTGTAAGAACCCCCGTTAGAAAATGTTGACAGGTCATCTGCTCCTGTTTACTTGCTAGTAGTTAGACATCTGCTCCAGCTCTGGAGCACAATCCAAAGTCTTTCTTGGCATTAATTATAACAACTCTGGGTCTTCTTGTAGCCTTATAAATAACCAAATTTTGAAGTGCGAGTAGAACATAAATCCAAATTTTGAAATGTGGGTATGTTTTTCCAACTACATAATTACTTTTACAATGGGCAACAAAGAAGTGACTCTCTTATTTTAAATTGGTATCGGAAGCAATTTTCTAGTCTTACTTATATTGATGTAAGTGAATTTATTTAAATACCTTCTTCTGTTGCACACATATCCACAGGGAGTCCTATTTTGTCAGGTTTCCTCAAGTTTGACACATTAAGCTGCCTATATCTTTTTTTCTCCTTTCAAATAGATTTATCCCAAAGATGTAGGGGAATATTTTTATCTAGTGATCTCTTGTTATAATTGTGTTGTCAGTATATTTAGAGTATAAGACAAGTGTTGAGGAAATGGCATCCCAGTACACTCAGAAGAATTGATGTTCAACATAAATAATACATCATTTAAAAAAATCTAGCATCTTTACACTTTAAAACATTAATTATACTCAACTAAAATAACAACTGAATGACATTATTGACAATTCTGAAAATTAAAATGGAAAATTTATTTAAACTTTTTAAATTGCAATTTTCTTTTCTCACTGTAGGTTTGGACAATGGTCAATAATCACTTGGTGTCCAAGAGGGTTCCTCGTATCTTTTCAACTGAAAGTTGAAACACCACAAGGAATTATAGATGATACAGCAGCAAATGGTATCAAATTTCGCTGCACCAGTGGTGCAATCATAGAAGGAGTTGGTAGCACATTTGGTGATTATGGGGGATGGAGTAATACCTGTATAAGAGGTGGAATCTGTGGCATTCAAACCAAAATAGAATCATACCAGGGGGCTTTTGTGGATGACACAGCACTTAATGATGTTCGCTTCTTCTGTTGTGACTAATTTTACATTGCTAAATCTTGTATCTAGGATCTTCTAAAGTATAATACCTGGGATTTTCTGAACAGAACTTTCTGTTCCTTTCAGTTTGGTTTAAAGCTATACTGAGATGTCAACCTTCTCCAAGTACCGGTAAAAGTAATTGTGTGTCTGCCTCTTAAAAAGAATCAACAACAAAACTAGGTTTCCTTAGAAATATCCTGCTTCCTCAATGAAGATATGAAGGGTAGGATTGATTTTTATTAGAATTCTCCTATGGCACTAATATGAGGGAAAGTCAAATAGTTACCAAAAACTCCATCCCACAATTACTTCTCCTTCCTGCCAAGTTTACCCCTCCAGTATTGTAAGGATTCAAAGATATTTGCACTATTTGACTTTTCCTAATTTCAGATTCCAAACAAAATATTGCTCCAAATGGACAAACGGGCACATTTATATTGCTTATAAAAACAATTTCCCTTAACTCCAGTAGTAGACAAGTCAGAGGGAATACAGGATCAGGCTCCCAGCAAGTGAACTTTGATAAGGAAATTATGAGTATGACTTACTTACAACAGTGAACTGGGAGACCCAAGGCAAGCAAGGGGCTGCAGGGTTTCCCTTTTTAAATTCAACAGTGCCAACATCCTTACTCTATTAAATAGCCAGCACGTGGGTACAGAAAGGAAGGAAAAGCCTATATGTCCTGCTAATGTAGCTATAAAGGCCTACTATTTACTTTCATGTTATGCTTTCATCTGGGACTTCTACAACTGAAGTGATGCTTTTCTGTAGTACATTAATTAAGTCCAAAGATTTATCAGCCCAAACAGAATGCCATGAATAAATACTATTTCAAAATTCATTTTGGTTGTGGGGTTTTTTTCTCATCATAAATCCTTAATATTTTGCTTTGGTTGAGTGTCCAAAAGTCTAATCGTGGAACATTTGTTGAAGACTTGTTTTAAAACTTCAAGAAAACTAAAGCAGGAAATTGTAAATGTCTTCTGCTATAACCCAGTCTCAGAAGAAATGGATACAATGGATCAAAGACAGAAGGCTTTATCCTATTTCCATTTAAGTCCATAAGAATTTTTAATGAAAGCAGGAGTGGGCCAAATAACTGCCAGTTTACATACTCTGCAACCTCAGTGACTGAATGTATATTAAAATAAATATATTAATTATGGCTTACCATAAGTAACCGTGTACTGCTTAGATGCATACAAACCTACTTTGTTTTATGAGTCAAGTGCATGTTACAGCTTTGCTAATTTTTCATCCTAACAAGGCTGACTTCCTCTGAGAGCATGTCAAAAGTTTCCCAAACATTAATCTTCCTGTTGTCTCAGAAGTTACAGATTTTGTTAAAGACACTCCCTAGCAGTTCATTTTCCAAGTTTCCTTGAAAAGGCAAACTTCTTCCTTCAGCCATAGTATAGCTGAAGAGTCTCAAGAGATGCTCAGAGTACTTTTTTTTTTTTCTTGTTCAAGAGAATAAATGGCAACTATAGTTGGGGCTGAGTAAACAAGGTGCTTGTTGGATTTATTTTAGCAAGACTTTCTAAGGAAAGTATTCTTGTCTTCCCCTGAAGACTGTAGCAGACCCGTGAAACCTTTTTTTTATTTCATGCAGCAGTGCATGTGTCTGAAATCCCAAATGAAAGTGACAGTGAGGTTTGGGCAGTCTTCAAAAAAGCCTATCAGTCATCGCTTATCTAGCACAGGTGAGCATTCAAATTGCCACAGCTGATTTGCATTCTTGTTACATGGACGTAAGAACAAATTTGCTTCAGGTTCACTCTGTACTGCTTCCATGCATTTACCAGACAGGATGTGGATGATTATTCCACTCTACATGAGGGGGAAAAAAGAAAGAATGGAAAGGAAAAAAAGGGAATTTCAATGGAAATTAAAAAAATAAAATACATTGCTTACTTTAAAAGCTCTAGGCTTGGTCCTTAGAGGTGATGGGGACCCACAAGTCCTCCTGAGATCAGTAAGAACTCTAGGGGCCTTTATACATATGCTCTGGGAGGGGGAAGAGGGAGCATTTTAATTAGAGTGGCTCTGAAAGCCACTCTAAAGTGCCTGGAGCGTTGGGGGGTGATGGGGTTTGTGGGGGGACGGGACTCGTAGGGGAACTGTGGAGGCATAAGTCTCTTCCCCACCCTCCCCCCATGGTGCACAGCCCACCCCTGCAGCAGAAGCAGCCAGTAGCAGGCCCTAATGTCACTCATTGCCCAGTGCAGGCAGAGGCACCCGGCAGCGCGTGGTGCCGCCTGAGACCTAGGGGCTACATGTGGTGCATGGAGCCAGCCTGGTCTGCTGGCATGCACCTTGGGGTAGATTGGGCCAACTCCTGCCACCACCCATGGCTCTCAGCACTGCATACAGGAGCCACACACTATTGGGCTGGACCAACTCCTGCTTCCACATCAAAGGCGCATGCCAGCAGACTGGGCTGGCTCTGTGCGTGTGCTACCTGTAGCTCCTGGGTCTCAGGTTCCCGGGTCTCAGGCTGCACCATGTGCTGCCGGGGCTTCTGTATGCAGTGGGCCATGAGCGTCCTGAGGGCTGGCTGCTGCTGCAGGTGACGAGGGCTGTGCTGGGGTAGGGGCAGGCAGGGACCTACCCCTCCCTCACAGTCCCTCCCTGCCCCACACGGTTCCCCCCATTTCCGCAGCCCTGCTTACCAGGACAGAGTCTGGGTCCAAATGACTACTGCCAGCCTTGCCCAGCTTCTACTCCTCTGGCACCCGAGGCAGTGTGCTGGAGCAGCAAGGCATAGAGATACTTTGGCCAGGTGGTAGAGCAGGGGTGGGAAAAATGGCTGATCTGCCCAACAGCTGGACTCCATTTCCCAGCAGCCCCTGCCCTCATGGCTTGGGCCAGTCACCATGGAGACTCCAGCTACACCTGCTGGGAAAACTCAGGCTGGGGCTGCCATGGAGACCAGCCTGAGCCATGCTAGCAGAGCAATACTGGGGGCTCTTCTGGAGCCACTGGGAACTTGGGATGGGGGCAGGTTGCTTTGGAGCCAGGGCAGAGCCACAATCTGTAGCTTGCACGCTCTGGGCAGGAGCATGCAAGCAGGGGATCGCGGCTCTACCCTGGCTCCTTGCAGCAGTGACAGTCTGGTCTGGAACTGAGGCAGAGCTGCGATCCCCTGCCCAGAGCATACAGATCACAGCTCTGTCCTCGTTCTGGAGCAAGCTGCCTCCATCCCAAGTTTCCAGCGGCTCCAGAGCAGCTCCCTGCTCTGCTCTGCCACACGCTGCCAGCACAGTGCAGGCTGGTCTCCATGGCAACCCCAGCCTGAGCTTTCCAGGTATGGCTGGGGTCTCATGGCATGCCTCTTACCGCATCGCAAACTGCTTTGAGATGCTCGCTCATGTAGATGCAGCTCCTATGACTGAAGTGATGATGAAGTAACTGGACATTTCCTGTACAGTCCAGGATCCTTAAACTTTCCCTGTCCTGCAGGAGATTTCTTACCCTACAGGAAGAATTCCACTGAATCATACTGAGTTTCTAAAATAAGAAAAACATCTTGCAAGACGGGGTAAATTTTAAAATGCACTCAATTTCCCAAAGAGCAGAAGGGCTTCACACTTTCTGCATCAGCTCCCAGAATCTGGCCCTCTGAAGTCTCTCCCAACCTGCAAAGCAGAACCAGACTTTTCTCTGCTGCAAGGGTCTTTTGTGCCTGAAGAATTACTAAATTTACTTTTGTAACCATTGATTAATGTATTCCAGAATGCTCTGCAAATGAAACGGCTTGGGCTTATATTGCAAAAATCTAGGGCATGTGGATTTAGAGTGTGCTTGCTTTGCTCCTTACTGGGTCCATCTACATGTGGAATTAGTGTGAAGCAATAAACTCTGGAGGTTATTGCTTCCAGGCATGCCATTTGAATGTGCACCTGGGTCCACAGCATATCGAGCCAGATCAGAGCAACCCCACCTGGCAAGAGGCCCTGGGCATCAGTCTGCCAATTCGGAGCTGCTCCCCCTTGGCTCAGCATGCTATGGAGGGATTGGCTAGAGCATGAGGGTGATCCAGTGAAGGGCTAGGCGGCAGGCAGTCCCCGTACTGAAGCACCCTCATTCCCAGCCAGCCATGGCAGCATCTACATGTGTGGGGCTGCGGAGTAAAAAAAAACTCCACAGCAGGATACTACTTGTATTTATAAGTACTACCCTGATGCAGAGTTTTAGTTTACTCCAGCTTAATATTCAGAATGACCTAGACAAATTAGCAGAAATCTCATGAAGTTCAACAAGGGTAAGTACAAAGTCCTGCATTTAGGGTGGAACAATCCCTGCACATGTAGACACCAAGATATTTACTGCAAAGCTAATTCGTTTACTCTGAAGTAAACATCTCATGCACACATGGTCACTCTTAAAACTACATTTGTACTGCACAGTTATTTTAAATGGGACAAATATCATCAGAATATCTTGGTTCCAAATAGGGATTCAGTGAAACCTGAACATTTCAGGTACACACTTCTATCCCCTTCTCTTCCCTTCTCCTTTGTTCCTCATCTCCACAATTTTTAAACTGTTTTCAGCTACCTGAGATGCATTAAAAAAATCACTACCCACCTCCTGGACATCCCAGTGCTGTTGATTGTTTTCTGCTGCTTTTGTACAATTTTGAAAGATCACCTTGTCATGTCTGACACCAAAGCAAAGCTGCGGAGCAGAACCAGACCGGATTTCCTTCATGGTGCTATATTCAAAGTCCTAAAATATGAAGGATTTGTTTGCATGAATAAAGTTGAAGGACATTCCAATTCATTTTAGATGCTTGATCCAAAAATAATTTCCTGTCTTTGTTTATGAAGTAACTAAGAAAATAACAGAGACCCAATGAACTTGAGCTTGCAAACCAGTCTACTTACAGGTAGTTCTTGCATAACAACTTCACCAGGACTATTTTTTTTCAGAAGCAAAGGTTTTCAGGTGTGGACTGAAGTGTAAAATAGATCCAGAATATAACATTTATGGGAAACACAGTATTTCTCCTGTTTAGAAATAAAATATGCTTTGGGTGGAGAGACTTTCACAACTTAAGTCAACACAGTGGTTAAAAGTATGATGGCAGCTTTTGCAGAAATATGCAAACTAGGTTTAAGCTAACTAATTCTGGTGCAGAAACATGCAAGGTAGCTGTAAGCTAACTGATTCAGGTGTATATATCTATAGCACAGAGCAAAATAACCCACAGACATCAGGAAGCTTATAAGGAGTGGAAGCTTGGACAAATGACTAGGGAAGAATATAAGAGCATTGCTCGGGCACACAGGGATAATGTCAGGAAGACAAAAGCGCAATTGGAGTTGCAGCTAGCAAGGGATGTGAAGGGTAACGAAGAGTTTCTACAATTATGTTGGTAGCAAGAGGAGGATCAGGGAAAGTGTGGGTCCCTTACTGAATGCAGGAGGCAACCTTGTGCCAGAGGATTCAGGAAAGGCTGAAGTGCTCAATACCTTTTTTGCTTCAATCTTCACAGGCAAGGTCAGCTACGAGACTACTGCACGGGGAAGCACAGTTTGGGGCAGAGGTGAGCAGCCGTCAGTGGTGAAAGAATAGGTTATGGACTATTTAGAAAAGCATATTCAAGTCCATGAGGCTGAACAGGATGTACCCAAAGGTGCTGAGGGAATTGGCTGATGTGATTGCAGAGCCATTGGCCATCATCTTTGAAAACTCATGGTGATCAGGAGAAGTCCTGGATGATTGGTAAACGGCAAACAGTGCCCATATTTAAGAAAGGGAAGAAGGAGGATCCAGAGAACTACAGACCAGTCAGCCTCACCTCAGTCCCTGGAAAAATGGAGCAGATCCTTAAGGAATCCATTTCTAAGCACTTGGAGGAGAAAAAGTGATTAGGAGAAGTCAGCATGGATTAACCAGGGCAAGTCATGCCTGACCAACCTGATTGCCTACTGTGATGAGATGACTGGCTCTGTGAATGCAGGGAGACTGTTGGATGTGGTGTACCTTGATTTTAGCAAGGCTTTTTATATGATCTCCTACAGCATTCTTGCAGGCAAGCTCAGGAAGGATGAGCTAGATGAATGGACTGTGAGGTGGATAGAAAACTGGCTGGAGTATCGGTCTCAGGCAGTAGTAATCAATGGCTTGTTGTCTAGTTGGCAGCCAGTAGCAAGTGGAGTGCCCCGGGGGTAGGTCCTGGGGCTGGTTTTGTTCAATGTCTTCATCAATGACCTAGAAGATGGCATAGCGTGCACCTTCAGCAAGTTTGCAGATGACACCAAGCTGGGGGGTGTAGTAGATACGCTGGAGGGTAGGGCTAGGATTCAGAATGACCTAGACAAATTAGCAGAAATCTCATGAAGTTCAACAAGGGTAAGTACAAAGTCCTGCATTTAGGGTGGAACAATCCTGTGCATAAGTTCTGCAGAAAAGGACCTGGGCGTTACAATGGACAATAAACTAAATATGAGCCAGCAATGTGCCCTTATTGCCAAGAAGGCTAACAGCATACTGGCTGCTTTGGTAGGTGTGTTGCCAGTAGATCTAGCGAAGTGATTATTCCTCTCTATTCAGCACTCGTGAGGCCGCATCTTAAGTACTGTGTTCAGTTTTGGGCCCCTCACTACAGAAAGAATGTGGACAATTTGAGAGCTGGGGAACATGACTTATGAGAAAAGACTGAGGGAACTGGGCTTATCTAGTCTAGAGAAGAGGAGACAGAGGATACTTAGTAGCCTTCAATTACCTGAAGGGAGATTTGAAAGAGGATGGAGCTAGACTGTGCTCAGTGGTGGCAGATGACAGAACATGAAGTAATGGTCCCAAGTTGCAGCAAGAGATGTTTAGGTTAGATATAAGGAATAATTTTCTCACTAGGAGGCTAGTAAAACACTGGAATAGGTTACCTAGAGAGGTGGTGGAAGCTCCATTCTTGGAGGTTTTCAAAACCTGGCCAGATATAGCTTTGATCCTGCTTTGAGCAGGGGGTTGGACTAGATCACCTCCTGAGGTCCATTTCAACCCTAACTTTCTGTGATTCTATCATAAAACTAGTGAAATCAGTTCCTTTTACTGTAGAGGGGATGCATTTGTGTTGTAAACATCCTAGTCCTTCCCTTCCCCAGATACTATTTAATTTAATTTGAATTTAATAATTAATAATTATGAATACCTTGAAACTTATAGGCCTTATCCTCAAAGCTAGTGACTAGCCTCATTCCAATTAGGTTTTGTCTGAAAGTTTCAAGCAAGAGATTAATTTAAAACAGGGGTGGGAAAAATGGTGGATCCAGGACAGTTGCCAGACTCCATTTCCTAGCAATGCCTGCCTGTGTGGCTGGGGCCAGTTTGCATGGACACCCCAGGAGCAGCCAGACTATGATAGTGCGCGTTTGGGATTTCCATGGAGACTGGCCCCAGTACTGCTGGCAGGCCACGTGACAGGGCACAGGGCTGCTCCAGAGCCGGGCTGGGATCTTGCAGCGGTGACAGTGTGGTCTGGAGCTGAGGCAGAGCTGTGATCTACTGCCTGCACATCCCTGCCTTGGGCATGCAGGCTGCAGATCATGGCTCTGCCCTGGCTCTGGACCACGCTGTCACTGCCACAAGATCCCAGCCCAGCTCTGAAGTAGCACCCTGCCCTGCAGTATGCCCTGCCAGCAGGGGCAGAACTAGGGAGGGAGGGCCTACACCCCAAAATTCACCATAGCCCCCCATAGCCACCTCTCCCAGCAGTGCCACTGCCATCGCTGCTGCCTGCCCTGCTCCTGCCTGCAGCACAGCTCTTCATCATCAGATGGTGCTGCAGCTGCCTACCAGTGCTGCTGGGGTCGGTCTCCACAGAAACCTCAGTCCCACACTATGGAAGCACAGCTGGTGCTGGCCCCAGCCCTGTGGGCAGGGACTGCTGGGAAATGGAGTCCACTGCTGGCCAGATCTGACCTGTAGATGGGACTTTGCCTGCCCCTGATTTAAAAGTTCATGGGATGAAAAAAATATTTCTGAATGAATCAGAAGGCAAACTTTGCAAACCAATCAGGATTAAAATATTTGTGTGGACAATGTAAAGATCAAGTCTTACATTTGTTCATTCCAGACTCCTCTTACCTTTAATGGGAGATCTGCATCTATAAGCCACATAGCATTGAAGGTTAATTGTCTAATATTAATCCAGATCTCAGTATTGTGATTTACCTCTGACAAAGTAAAGACCTTATTTTTAGCATTATCTAATATGGCTTCTATTTTTGCACTATATTCTGGACAAAAACAATTTTGCCATATTTTCAGTCATTCCAATTTATAAAACATATATTCAAATATCTATCTGCCATAAATTGTACATATGACTAATTTGAGGTGAAAACAGAACCCAGATAGTAAACATCTGTTAGTGAAAATAAACTGACTTGTCAGTTAACCATGTTATATTTTACATATTAGATTAACCTACCGGGAATTTTTAAAAAAGAAAGGGGAGTAAGAGGGTATTAAGTAGCTACAGTGTTGCTTGTATTTGTACTAAACAAGGATCCCTCAGTCATAAGTCACTTGAATGAATGAATATTTTAACAACACAGCATTGTAATTTATTTTGAATTATAGTACTGTAAAGTGGTGTGCTAAATAAATATTTCATTTAGTATACCTAAAATGTAATTTTTATGCTTCATTTTGAAAGCTTGAAGACAGGAGGAACCATGGGGACCATTAAAATCTTGACATTTACCATTTGCAGTAATAAAGCATGCTGCAGAATTTTTTTAACCCATTTACTTCCATTTCTCATTCCTGGCTCTATATCTGATTATCCATACAGGATAATTAAATACTATTCAAGCAAATACCATGGAACAGTAGTATGGTGAACTTCAAGATTTTAATGGTATCTAGTGAGAAAAGCTGATTCCCAAATGGGAAAGATAACTGTGACACAATCAACAAGATATACTGTGATAGCAATTCAGCTCTTTAGCATTTAGTTCTTGAATCAAGAAGGCACATATGCTTTAAGCATAAGCACATACTTAAAGTCTGCAAACACTCCCATTAAAGTCAGTAGGACTCCTCCCATACTTAAAAAATTTAAATACCATCCTGAATCTTGGCCTTACATATAATTTAAATAAGCAATACCTGGTTAGTAGCATCAGTACAAGGAGATAGTTCAACAGGACCTTCTGATACACCCCCTCTGGATCTGTAATCTGCACAGAAGCCAACACCAGTATTGTGCAGCTGTGAATAAATATTTATACTGATAAAAAGCACTTTCTATCAATTAAAAATAAAATATCTTTCAATTTAATTTTATAGGATAGCAGTCCTTTTATTACCTCTTTGTAAGTTTTAATTTATAATTAGCAATAAGGGTTCTTTCTCTTATAGACGCAACCAAATATTCTTGGCACACACCTTGATGCAGGTGGAGTTACACCAGAGATTAGTTTCATCCAATGATATTTAGTAAGATTAGAGACATTCACCTCTGGTTTAGAATTACTAGGCCTCACTGAATTTGTGTCAAAACATTTTTAAGCTAGGTTTTGACTAAATGAAGAGTTGTGTGGTAAATTTTTGTATTCCTTCTAAACCTCTAAAATGTTTGCTTGGTTGGAGAAAGCATGATTTTATGAACAGGGCAATGAACAGGCATTTGGGAGATCTGGGCTCAATTCCTGATTGGGAGCCCAGCTTTATTTTACTCTGTTTTCTTTCCTCTCCAATTTTTAGTCTGTATTGTCTACATACCATATTTTCTCACATACCAAATCTCCCCAGATAAGACACATGCCTTGTTTTTTGAAAACAGCAACAAGGCTATGTCCTAGCCCCTGGCAAGGGCACCAGCAAAACTGTTACTTCTTTACTGTAACTGGTTCCTGTAAACAATAACCAGTTGCTTCTATACCACAGACCTCATCAACATACTTTCATAGTTTCATAGTAACTAGGGTCAGAAGGGGCCTAGAGCAGGCCATCTAGTCTGACCCCCTGCCAGTGGCAGGAACGCGTGCCAGGGTCACAGGACCCCAGCCAAGTACCTATCTAATCTACTCTTGAAGACACCCAAGGTAGGAGCAAGAACCACTTCCCTAGGAAGCCGGTTCCA
>JAGPOW010000261.1:201043178-201056951 GCA_030014935.1 Caiman crocodilus
GCCGCATAAAGGGAGAGAATCACCGCCTTGGACCAGCTCGAAATGCATCGTTGAATGCACGCTAGGGTTCGGTTGGCCTTCCCAACCACCGTCTGACATTGGCGGCTCATGTTCAAAAAGTTCATACTGCATAAAGCAGCTCAGTGGTTCTTCAGCCAAAAGCTACTGCCTCACCAGCAGCTGAAAAAGAGTTAACACTGGACTCCACCTATGCTACCTGCTGTTTCAGTCATTTAAGCACAGTGTCCCTGTTTCTATTCTAGCAGAGAAAAATCAGCTTCCTCGCTTAATACATGCACCCCCAGTTTGGGAGGACTGATTGTGGAGAAGGAAGGTGTATGTGGTATGCTAGTAGATTTGTTCAGGGCGGTGTTGGTTTTATCATATGCTTGCGTAGTGCCAGGTACAATGGGTTTTCTAACAAATACAGTAACACAATTAATTATTAATAATAATAAACTTCCTCCTACCTTGCCAGAGAATTTTGGTCTGTCCTTTGGCAAATGAAGTTCAGGGTACACATTTGATATAAACCAATGAAAATCTCTACAGCCCAACCTCTTTTGCAGCTGAAGGCTCTCGTTGCAGTCTGGTTTCTCCGCCTCAAATGAGAAAGCAAAGGACAAGGGAAAGGATATTGAACAAAGCGGGAAGAGAGAGACTGACCGAGGAGGCTCAGTTCTGACAGCCCATATACACTGCATGTTGCAATTAATGCATGTTTCTCACATGGTGACTCCCTCTTGTAAATTTATTCCACAGTAGCAGTTAGTTTAGTGATCCAGGGAAGGTAAGTATTTTGCAGATATGACTTGTTGTGGGAATTAGGGTCTTTATTCCAAAGTCAAGTGAATTTTTTGCAAAATTAGTAACTTTTTACATTAAAGCTTATAACATTAACATACATCACCCTCTACTCAATCCCTTTTCAAAATTTTAGAGGAGAGAGAGAAAAAGCCATGGATTTGCAGTGTGTGGAACAGTAACAAATCTAGGCTGTGGCAGACCCCGCAGCTTCATTTCATTCCTTCTGAGAGCTACAACTCATGTGACTGCTAATCTCAACTGTGGCTGTTTCTTGCAATGGATTTGCCTCATCAGTGTTGGCCTTGGTCTCAATGCAACAACTATTTACTAAGTGAAAAGAATCAGCTTCTCTCAGGCCCATAATTTGAGCAAATTCCAATAAGCCACAGAAACAAGGTGAGTGTACAATGAATCTGAGGGGTTTGTAAAAATGAAGAGCGCTGCTTAAATTTACTGGGACCTAAAAAGCTGATGTCATCAACTATCATTGTGTTGTGTTAATTACAGTTTAGATTTGGTGCTGGATACAGGACATCCAGATCATCAGAGATGCAACTCCTTCATTGTTACATTAACAACCAAAAGACCCCAACAGGATAAACATGAAAATAAGGAGCTTTATTAATCCATAGTTATGTTCACACTGTAATTATGCAAGGCAGAAAACAATTCCATGAAAAAAGTATACATTTAAATACATTTGGTATACATTTAAATACCAAACAAAACGATGACAAAATGTATAAATTTGGTATACATTAAAATACCAAACAAAACCATGAAAAAATGTATACATTTAAATTGGGGTTCAGTTTTTTGTCACCAAGTCACTGCCATCGAGATTTTTCAGCGGTCAGCAGGTGGCCCTGTTCACCCTTTTAGCACAACAAATCCCTGACATACTAAGTATATCATGATGACTGCAAATAATTGGTAGTGCTTCAAACTGTTTAATTTACTGCCTGTATCTATTAAACTACATGATGCTGCATTGGCATGAGAGCATGGGATATGGAAGGAATGTAACGAGGAAAGGGATGTTCTGGGTTCTGGTAAATTGAGTATAAATAGTATAGAATAACATAGTTGAGGGTGCTTCATAGTATATAATTTCAGTATCCTGCACAGAATCAACTTGATGGCAAAGATTCAGGTGATTTCAGAAAATAACCAGCAATATTGAAGGCCAGAGAGTTTATTAGTTCAAGGTAAAGTTAGTACTAAGCTAACAAGAAGCACCTTCTGTTGATTATGTTAAATGACTTAAGGAAGCAGCCTTTCATTGTTGGAGACCTGAGATCACATTTTCGTCTCTGTTTGCACTGCTGCAGCATCTTTGAATCAGGGAAGCTGCATGAGACTTAATGAAAAGAAAGTCTGAGCAATGGGGTTTAAGTCCTGTAACAGGGAAAAGCAGCAACAATTCTGTTGACAAAAAGTGAAAATCAGAGCGAAATAAAATGTTCAGCTCTCAGGTTCATGGGAGAATCCTAGTGGAGAGTGTTCACATGATGCTCAGGACTGCAATAACTGGGAAATACCTGGTTAGGACTGAACTGCAATGCAAAAACTGTGGGGAAATGTAGATAGTGCTTACTCATACCCTGCTTACCTCTCATATTGTCATCACACATTTGATAAGGAGTGAGGGGAGAATGTTTCTCATATAATGAAAGTTATTGGAACCAAAGAAATAGGCCTAGCAGCAGTACTGTCAACAATGGTGCAGTTTAGATTGCAAAACCCCCAAAATATAAGATTATATACATGATTTAGTTCAACCTCACTGTTGTATTCAATCTGTCCCCAACTAAATGGTTCTAGTGCAGTCTGGGAAGAATGTTAAATTCTGATACTTTAACTATTATGACCCTCTCTAGCAAGTATTTAATTATCTTTTAAGGCTGAGTCTTCTAATGAAAATCTAATTTGTATTGGTTGATTGGGATGTCTGTATTCTTTATATCCTATCTTTTCTGTTACCTTCCTGTATGCTTCACCTTAGTCTTGTGAGTTTATTTGCAGCTGTTTCTGGACATCCATGAACTAAGCAGGGAGTCACCTTTACTGTGAACATTATATTTCATTGATTGCTTTCCTAATTTGGATGTATTCTATGTCTATTTCTCTGGTAACAAAACCCTGGAAACTTCAGTATGATACATGGGCTACTAACAAAGCAGCAGGAATCTGCTAAAAAGAAAAACTCATAAACCTTCTTCCCTCTCCTTCTCAGTCACAAGAAGGGTTTTCTTTTCTCTCCCCTACTGAGAGATGAGCCATCATTTATGCCTTTACCTTGCTGATTAAGGATGCCAACGTGTTAAGCTTGTAGAAGTTCTCTTTAAAAGAACCCAGCCAAGTCTCTGCTATTCGGATTTTGTTCCTCATCATGACTTCTTCATAGGGAAATGCAGGTGGGATGTGATTTCGATAGACATGTCCCACTCGTGAGCATGGAAGGATTTCTACAGAACCACCACAGAGCCAGGCCTGCAGTACAGATGAAGACAGAAATTGGTTTCAGCGTCAATGATCTTATAAATAATTAATCACTTCCAGCAGCACTGAGTGCAAGGTATAAGTAACTTAGTGCAAAAAAGTGAAGTAGTCACTGAAATCAGTAAAAATTTATTCTGGCAAGTGGCTAAAAATCTAGATATCTATCCCAAGCTCCAGTGCTCAGTTTATGCTTATCCAACAAAAGCAAATTCCTTTTTCTTTTTCCCCTGTTCCAATATTTTATCTGGTTTAGCAGCAGGACAGGAAGAGTATCCTGCAACAGTGCCTCCCCAGTGTGAGCAAATGTAAAGGGTTTATAGAAAATTATTACCAAAAGCTCTTATCAATTTACTTTATCTGACAGCCATGTTAATAGGAAAGAGAAGGAGAAAGAAGTCTGCTCTCCCAGTACATCTGTGACGGAGATGCAAAGGAAGGAGAACATACAGACAAGTTAGGCTATGACATTTGTGCTTGAAAGCAGTGTTTGGGATCCTTCAGGCTGCAGTTGAATAACTGGTATGTGGCACTTGCATATGGATATGCACTTGAGCACCTATGGTCTCATCTGTGGTCTGTGGCTGCTAACTGACCACATTATTATGCTGGTGTAAATGGAGAGGCTGCCACAAAAGTCAATGCATTCACTTACATTAGCACTGAATTTAGCACAAAGCCTACTGGGGAAGTATCTCTTTTTCTGTTTCCCTGGGCAGACACAACCTGTGGGTGAGGTAAGAGGGGACAGGCACACCTATAGATGGGGTAGGGAGGGAAGGCATGACCCACAAGGGGTGGATGGGGCAGGCGTGACCCACTGGTGGGGTTGAGGGGGGCAGGCACAACCTGTAAGGGGTAGGGGGGAGTAGTTGTGACCCACAGGTGGGCTGGGGGGTACAGCCACAACCCATGAGCTGTGGGGGTGTAGGTGCATCCTGCAGGTGGGGTAGGGGGGAAAGCACATCTCACAAGGGGCAAGGGGCATGAGGGATGGGGTGGGATGCCCCCCCATAAGTGAGTCTATAGCCCCATACCTTCTGGTCCCTCCCTGTGGGACTTACTTGCTAATAAAAGTGGCTGCACCCAGAGCACCTTGTGGGATGAGGGTTGAGATGGCTGGCTGGAAGGGGGGAGGGGGCAAAAAATATTCCAGTGTGGGGGAAGCAGGGTGAAAAAAGCAACCAGTCTCGAGGCTTTTTCAGCCCAGGCTTTCCCAGGCTGGGTTTTCCTGGACTGATTGCTGGTCATGGAGATTGGGCCTGTAAGTGTAAGGTCAGCACTGGGATGAGCCAAGTTTAAATTTGGCAGCCATTCCGGACCCAATTTAACCTCCTCAAATGTCTGTACCTAGCTAGGTAAGCCATGATAGCCAATGTGGTTTTGTTTCAATGAGGTAATGCTTCTTTCTTAGCAATTCTGGATGTTGTCACTTGATTCTACTGGATCCAAGAACTTTGAAGGTAGAGTACTTTTGAAATGAGAAATTTCTTATCACCACATGCTTTTATAGATAGCTGTTATTTTTCCTAGTTGCTTATGGGCCTTTAGATTCTGTGCTCTTCAAACACACACATAATAGATACACTTGTTGACATTTCATTCTTACCCTTATAGATAATTCTAGATTTTCTGCCCCCCATAGGGTCATGTCAGAATCATAAGCTCCAATATTTCTGAAGTAATGTCGGTCCATTGCCACAACTCCACCTGGTACCACAGGACTTCTAGAAAGAGCACAGTTTAACACTGAATCTCTACATGGTTTAATATAGCAAGATAAATATAGGATGAGATTTACTCTTGTCCATTAAAAATGATGCATGAACCCATGTTGTTGCTGCTGGGTGGGATGGGGGAGTTTTAAAACTGCAATTGTACTTATATTTTAAAAGACATTTGTATCTACATGTGTCTGTGCATTGCTTGGCAGTCCCTGAGCGGTGGCAAGTTTTGAGGCTTTATAATGAATCATTTTTCTGTTGGGAGAGATGGGGCTTAGGGTATTTCCTACTCCTAGTGCAGTTTATTTAATTAACAAATGCATATGATGCCTATTTACTTTCACTGAAGGCGGCTAAAACAGTGCACAGACATGTCCCTGGTAAAAAAACTATTATGTAAAGGTTTGCAGAGAAGAAGTGTCTTTCTCCTCTCTGACACTTTTGCTCCCAGCATACTCTCTGTTTTTGCATCCTGTCTCAGTCTTCTCACATGGAAGACCTTTAGCTTGTAGCTAGTGCTGAGAAATCGGGATGCACTCAATACTGTATTGGCTAAACTGCTAATTCACTGAAGACTGCTGCTGCTCCTTGGATCCTGTGTTTGAATTACACTTTTACTCTTAGAGGAGGTGGGGAGGTCTGCAAAAAAAAGGGCTGCCTATCACAATACCCTAACAAATTCAGAGACCCCCCCCCCCCGGTTATGATTTTCAAATCTTACAGTGTAGGGGGGGCTCTCATTTCTTTTGGGGGAGCTTAGCCTCCCTGAGCTCCTCCATAATTCAAACCCTGCTTGGATCTCTCAAAAGCTGACTTCCTCTCCTCCTTCACTGCCTCTCCTTACAGGGGTCCTCAGCTCTCTGTGACCTCCTGTTTATTAGTGTCCATGATGGCTCTAATGCTCTCGGTCCCCTCCATCTCCCTGCTCACCCCTTACTTGTGTCACTGATTCTGTTGCTGAACTTCCTCATTCCATTTTTCCCCAGTCTGTGCCTCTTTTACTATTGTAAACTCTGTGCTGCTACTCCCCTGCCCAGGTTCAACACAGTGTTCTGCTCTTGTTCCTGTGCCACTGATTGCTCCCCAACGAATTCCTGTCCCTCCATGGGCTTCCTCTGCTGCCCTTCCCAGCAATTTCTACATATTCTTCCACTCCATGTGAAATCTTCTTCCTCAGCTATTCCATCGAGTCACTGCACCCATTTGAATCCCCCCTGTAGAACCATGTCTTCCATGTCAGCTGCAAGACATGCAAACCAACTTTTTATTTCTCTTATTGATCATGTGACTCAATTGCTCACATATACAGCGGAGAGGACTATTGACACTGAAACCGAGGATTGGTGTGAGAGAAAGTAGGGGGAGCTGAATCATTGAGTGAGGGCCAAGGGACGGAAATTTAATAGGTTATTTACACATACATGCACACACAGAAATGGTAAATGGGTGTGTAAGGAACAAGACGAGTTTAATGTCACCATAGTTAATCTATATGTTTCATCCTCCCACTCATGTCTTGTACTATTTGGAGTAATGCCCATGCCTTTATCTCTAGAAAGCACTTACCAAACTAGGTGCCACTGCAGTCTAGTAATAATATTAATACATTAAAATGTAGTGATCCTGTAATCTCAGTAGAAACCGATAAACATATCCCCTCAAAAATAATTAGCCCAAAAGTGCATGTAATCCTGTCTCTTAGCTGGCAGACGTGCTAGATTCCATGACCATGGTGCTGAGGTGACAGTAAGCATAGTGGCTAATGAACTGTTACCTGATGGGGCTGATGGGAGACTGGCGTACCTTCTCCTCATGCTCTGGCAGCGACTCCCAGTGGAAATCTAATTTCCAGTCAAAAACACCTCGTTGCAGGTCCACAGAGTGATAATACTGAAATGTCTTCCAGTCTATGACATCAATGATGGGAGAGACGATTCGATTTCTGAAAAGAATTTTTTTTCTTTTAAAGGTCAAGTTAGGGATCAAGCTGACAGTGTATGAGTAAACTTTTTGGTTTGGGGTTTAATCATACACAGTGCCAAGCACTCCTGTGGAGTGCTGAGTGGCTACAATTCCACTGCTGACGGGAGTTGTGGCTGTTTAGCATGTTGGAAAAATGAGCTTATAGTGAGGAAACTGGAACATATCAATCATGGTCATTTCAACATTACCCAAGACCTTACTTTGGGTGTACCGCCAAAATGCACCCTCCTACTTTTTATATTGCACTGCCACCTACAAGCTCCAGTCCTGGATTGTTCAAACAGGGAACAAAATGATAATCCCCTGTAGTTGCTCTGAATCTTCCAAACCAGCTGACAGTCTGATTAATATTTTGCCTTCTGATACCACAGATGCATCAGCAAAGGGTCAAATTCTGTTTTAACAACTTTGCAACCTTAATGGTGTCAACAGGGTTGCACAACAGGTATGACAAAGAGCAGACTTAATCTTGAAGAGTAGAATTTAGGAGGAGTATTTTACTTTTCATTTTCTACCAACTGGTCATTACAAGAGAGCTGTTTTTTATCTATGTTCAAATTGAAAACACAAGTGTATAATACACAACATTTTTATCCTTATTCTATATTAGAGTGGTTGGATATAGTCTTGGTTTCTAACCCTCAGTAAAATTTGGATGTACTTGAATACAACTATTCTTTAATTTCAGAAACTTCATGATGTTTAACAATGCACTATATGTCATCCTGAAATAACTGGTACATCGGAATAGAACACAAAGGTATGAACCCTGTCTTAGTTTCCTAATATATCACATTTGGAAATCATCTTTTGGGGCCTGTTTACACAGCAAAACTTATTCTGGAAGAAAGTTGAAATAACTATTGTGGATTAAACTACACCAGACAATGTCAGTCTTACTAAGGCAGTCCTCATAGAGAGTTATTATGAGCTAGCTGTTACATAATTACTCCCTGTGTATGCAAACCCTGAGAGAAAAAATGGACCCTTTTCTGTAGAAATCGGAATGTTTTGCATAAGAAACTTCAAGTGCCTCCTCTTTCAAAGATTTATGTCTCTTGGTCAGAGATCAGTCTTGAGAGAGAGAGGATTTCAACATATTCCAGCCAACAGGGAACAGCCATCACAGAAGTCTTCAAAAATCCGTTTTCTTTTGCTTTGACTTGGGACTAAAAGAAAAACAGGTGCCAGCTGTGAAAGCTGGCAATTTTGTGTAATGGTTATATGACCTGGGCATATTTTCCCTGCACTTTTAAATCACCATAATAATAATGGTTTACAATGAAAGTAGGAGGGATTCAGTCCTTTGTTTATCACAGTTGTCACTCCATCAGAAAGGATTTTAGAAACACACAGAGAAAGCTAGTCATTGATCTTCAGTGGTTAGAGGGGAGTTGAAGAGTACAGTTAAAAATGCTCACTTTCTCCTTTGTTCCACTCTAAGAGGCAGCTGATGTGTTAGATGCAGGTCAGCTTAAAACAAATAGGAGGAAATACTTTCACACAGGACTAAATCAGCCCATGAGACTCATTATCACAGGGGTTCCTGGAGACAGGGACAACATTTACAATCAGGTCAGATTCTTGTATGGCCAATTATAACATTGGTAATTGAACATATGAAGTCATAGCAGCTCTCTGCCTTGCTTCAGATATCAATCAGCTGCAACAGGGTTAATGAGGGGCAAGGGCTCAGGGCTCATTTATTCTGAAACAATAGCATAATACTATATGTATGTCAAACACCTAGCACATAAAGGAATCCCAAACCTGACAGCAGTTTTGGAATCCTCCATTCTCATCTGATCCCATCCTCCCCGATGATATCCTGAGAGATTTCTCTGTGTTTATAACAGCAGCATCCAATTCGTACCAAAACACACAGGGGTTTTCCAATAAAAGCTAAATGCAACGTTTTTCTCTGACTGTGAACACCAAGGAAAGGTATGGGGGAGAAGCAGGAGATGTTACCAATTTCTTCAGGAAAGTGCTAAAATTGAAGAGAACATGCTTTGCTTGGCTTTTGACTGGCTGAACCCAGTGTGTCTGCTTTATTACTAAGGAAAAGCCAGATGAAAATAAAAAATAAAGGAGATTCTCTATGACCAAAAATTCAAAACCCGGAAAACATCACAAAGTCAATATGACTATAATCTCCATGGCAAGCAACAGCACAAGTTACTTCCAGGGTACATCCAGTACCTTCCAGCATACACACCTCAAATCTTATAGCTGCCTGCTTGAAAATGTGATGGATGATTATACTGTAAACCAGACTTTCTAGAAGTCATTTTACTACTCCTGGATAAACACACTCCAGTTTATTGCCTCTAGTCTATGATACTTTATGCAGATAAAATTGATAGACTGACTGCTGGGATGAAGTTTATTTTTCTCTAGAGTGAGACAAATTAGGACAAGGAGTTAAGTAGAGAGTTATTTAAATTAAAATACGTTTCAACCAGCCACATCTCATGTATCAAGGTCCAGACAATTCAAAATGGCAACAGAGGTACTTTAACTAAAGCTCATTTGACAAGCTTTAATTAAAACACCCATACCACCATTTTGAAGCATGGGCACACTGATACACGAGATGCTGTGGACACTTTAATTAGAGTGGCTCTTGAACCTGCTTTAATTAAAGAGCGCCCCCCGCCAACGTATAAAAACACCCACGATGTTTTAGAAGCAATCTCAGCCCCACATGGAATGGGCTTAGTCAGGAAACCAGAAGCAAAGCCAGGTGACCAGTCTAAAAATATATGCCCTATACTCCTTCTGGGTCATGAATGTTTTCCAGTTTCAGAGTTCTGTGGCCACTTTCTCTTAGCATAAATTTTAAACACTGGAAGGACTGATATAAAAGTAAACCAAGAAAGTTTAAATAGAGTATTTTTTGCTTTTTTGCTTAAGCAACACATACAAAGTTTGACAAGGAAAATAGTTGCTTATGCCATATTCTTCTTTGCCTTATCTTCTAGTGGAAAAAAAAAAAGCCAATGGAATCTGTTTTTACAAATGAATTATATTAAAAAAAAATTCCCCACATTTTACTTGTCTCTTAGGATCACAGAAGCTAGTTCCCAGCTGGTGTAACTTTGCAGTGCTCTGCTGAAACCAATGGAGCTAAGCTAAAGAGGAAGTGAGGATTTGTATGATAGAACTTCAGGTTGTTAGAGAGTCTCTCTCTGATCACCTGTAAAGGAATTCTAGCAGTTTACATTCAGTACTCAATAGCCTATTTTTCTTTTAATCAAATGTTGCCTGATCTTTTTTGGGGTATAAAGGTGTCCTTTCTAAAACATCTGTTTTCCACATGTTCATGATGGGTGGTTATAAATGCAAATTTTCAGCAGAAGGTAATTGAAAGTTGGAAGAGGTTACTTGTAATTCCTTTTGTCCTTAACTTGGTAACTGGCAGAAAGTCAGTAACCTCTTGGCACTTTGAAATGAAACACTCACACTGGCAAACAACTGCTAATTTTACTCCACGGAATCCAGAGAAAGAAAAAAACCCAGGAAACTCAAATACAACTGGCAGCAATGCTTTTTGAACCATCTGACTTCAGTATTATTAATTTGTGAATATTTCAAATGCTTGGAGAGCACAAGATCTACAGAAGGTTACAATTCCGTGAAAAAAAACCAAACCCAAATGCACATAATTTCCTGTTTGGGGATTTCTGAACCAAATACAGTTGCAAATTAAATATCTTCCCATGGCCCTTTACAGAAGTTCTGGACATTGTGTTCTTTTCTTTTAACAAAATGAGTAATAGGACAAAAAGGAAGAGTTAATTATCTCATCTGCTTTTAAGTTTTATATAGACTACTTTTGAAAGAGACTTGAATTGATTTATATTGTACATTGCTGGAAAGGGAACAGATTGTTTAAATAAGAAAGAGTAATGAAAACAAATATTAAAATGTTACTGTTTTCCTTTGTACCCTTTCATGGTAGGTTTTATCCTGCAATAGTGGGATGGGTAAGGAATTCAGACAATATTTGAGCCTAGGCCCAAAATTTGGACAAGTACTGAGGGCTCAAGCCTGGTTCTGGGCTTTTCCTGAGCATATTGCATGTTAAATGAAATTGTCTCTCAGGCTTGAAGTCTTAAATAAAATATTCCTACCAAAAGCTTTACATTAGACAGGGTTGGTAGGACTAGAAGGAAAATGCACTAATCAGAAATGTCAAAGCCATGGTGTAATGAAGCACTTAAGCATGGGCTTAATTTCAAACATGTGACTAGTTCCTTTAAGTGGACAGTGACATTCAGGAGCTTGAAGTGAAACATAAACTTAAGCTCTTTGCTAGATAGTGTCCTAAAAGAAGACAACTGAACCCAAATGTTTTTTGTATTGGGATGGTTGCAACCCACTTAATTTGTAGCAGGTTGCTAAATTAAGGACAAGCCTCTCAGTTAATTGCTATGGCTTTTACTTTAAAAGATGCTGCATCTCCACTCACCTGGAGCTGTTTGGAGAAACTGTGCTGTTTCAAATGAAAGGCACATCAGACAGCAGGTCTCACTCAGCCAACTGCACCCCAGGCTAGTTACATTGGTTTCTCTGATGGATGTTTTGTTAATAAGTGACTTCTCCAAGTGTATCTGTTCATATAACATCGGCCACCAAGCAGCAGTCTTATGTCAACACATTTTAAAGATTGTCAAAACAGGCTGGATTCAGACTAACAATCTTAGAAGAAAAGAGGTTGTAGTGAATGTTATCAGTAGCATAATCTAGCTAGTTCTCTGAATTTCAGATTAAGGTGCACAGAATGCAAACAAATCAGTATGACTAAAAATAAGAACAAAACCCATAGAAGACCAAAGGCAGAATGTTTACTGTCTTTGTATGAAGAATTAACATATATCTGAGCATTGCAAACTGTATAGGTAGCTCGAAGATCCCAGTTCTTCTTGGTGATGGATTCCCTTCTAATAGGAATACGAATTTCTCGTATAATATCCAAAGGGATATTTACCTGTCACTGGCCAGTCTGGCCAGCAGGGGGTCTAACCAGCCTTTGTGACACTCACAGTGGGAGTCCATGAAGATCAGCACATCCCCTGTGGCCCGGGCAGCTCCCAACATACGACCCTGGATGACTCCTAGCCTCTTGTTGCTCCTGATCAATTTTACGCCATCCAGTTTAGAGATGTATTCACTCAGGGCTGACTTCAGGTGTCCTGCATAAAATACAATGGTCACATAGATTTTAGCTCTGTTTGGAACAGCCAGGCTGTACTGTCCTCCCCCAAAAGCCCTACTCAATCAGTTTGTGACATCATCAGCTTGTTGGTAAGATGCTTTGGGACAAACCTTACTTTTATCTTACCCAGCAGTGCAACTGAGGGAAGGGAGCAGAACATCACTCTCCATTTTTCTACAGTCAATCAAACATTTCTGGATTGCAATTCTGGGTATGGAGGAGTGGGGAACAGAGATTGCTTTTAAGATACTTGCCTGCACTCTTATTGTGTGGAAAACTAAGCATGTAGGAATGGAGCCATGTTTTTATCTTTTGGGCTCTGCTGCTTGTTACACAGAATTTTTTCCCTTCCTGCTATGGGCGACTGGTACTTCCCAAATCAGTGGGGAGCAGATCATTGACTGGGGGGAGGGCAGTCCCCTAGTGATCAATCGCTGAACCTGAAATCACCAGCAGCAAAACTGGAAGTGCATTTTTGCCAGCACTTCTGGTTTTGCGGCTGGTGTTTCAGGGGGTGTACGGCCAATGTCAGGGGGTGCACATGCACTCCCTACATGTTACCGATGCTTCCTGCTGCTATACCTATCAGGACTCCCCCCTTCCCCCCCGCTCTCTCACACACACACTCTCTCTCTCTCTTTCTTCAGAAGCATTGGGTGCTGGCTGCAGACAAGGTTGGAGATTTTGACTGGGATGTGTCAGTGCTCCTACTGGGACCCAGAGGTTCATGGTTATAGAGTTTTGCTCTTCTGCTCAGGGTCAGACCAATCACCATATTTGTTATCAACAAAGAATTTTACCTGATTGTCAGATAAGTACCAAATGTGGAGGGTTTTTGCCTTCTTCTGTACTGGGGAGCATAGCTCTTTTCCTTGGATCTCTTGAGGATATTTTAATAACCTTGGTTGGCAACAAGACATTAGCTAGCTGTGGCAGGTTAAGGTGTTTTGTTTTGTGGTTGGCTCAGGGTTGACGTGTATTTTTGTTAATAGGTTAGATAGTGGATTTGTATAGGATGATTTGGATAGGGATGATCTTGCCTCGTGAAGGGAGTTGGACTAGATGACCTCTGGAGTTTTCCTTCCAGCCCTACTTTTCTATGATTCTGTGACCTGTGCTGTACAGGAACTTGGACTAGATTATTTAATTTATAAATCTGTGGATAAAGTAAGCTTCTAGCCCTCATACTTGTGCAGAAAATCTAGAAAAAAATATTTCCAGTGGACCCTAAATGCTTAAAAATCAAAAGACAAATAATAGGAACTACAAACTGATAATTTTTTAAACAAATAATGATTTTTCAACACACACAGATGTCCCAGCACTGTACTCTCTAATATCTGTCAGCGCGGGGTATTACTGGGTTCGGATGTTCGGGGACTCAAGAATGAGACAGATAATTAATTTTAAGGCGTTTTATTGGTTATATACTTACAGACACTCGGCCAGCAAAGGGCTGGCCGAGCGGAGAAGTAGTAGTTTAAGCAAGGAGAGGTGAAAGCTCTAGCAGCGGGAAGAAAGCAGGAGTTCAAGCAGGAG
>JAGPOW010000261.1:201057051-201086268 GCA_030014935.1 Caiman crocodilus
GTTTATGTTCTATTTTTAGTAAGGCCATGTTATATTGGTTTTTTTCTTTACCTGCCATAGTGGCACACCACTTTACAGTGCTCACTAATTTTGACAATATCTTATACATGTGGAATGGTCTTCCCAGGCCTGATATACCAGAAGTAGGAAATGAGCTGGGTAAATATATATTGTCTTCAACACAAGCTCTGTAGTGAATAGTTGCTTTACCCATTCTTCCTTTACCCATGAATTGCTGGAGTGTTCAATAAAATTTTGCAGAAAATAATCATCTTTGGGCAGAAACTGAGCCTGGAAAATGTTAACCTCACATATAAAATGATGAGAAGGTTAAGTGCCTAAAACAGGGTGTTTAGGATGAGAAAGTTAATTCAGTTGTATTTTTGGAAATAGCGCTCACAGTTGCTCTTACTAACGTACATACAACTAGTCTTTCTATAGCTAGCACTGGTTGCATCTAGTGTGTTGCCTGGGTTAAAATAAATGTTCAACTCAAGATCTTTTTCTGTGTGTGTTTACGTACTGTAATTCGATTGACTAGATGTACCTGCATCTGCTCAAATCCAAAACAACAGAGAAGTATCTAAGTATTTTACTGATTTGGTGAAAACTAGAAAAACCCAACTTCTACTAAAATCAGCTCCACTGAGTGCCTGGTTTGTCCTCTGATTTTATATATTTCTTAAACCACAGATCACCAGGGACTTCTGTGCTCCTCACAGCTTGGCACCATACCCAAAAATTTTGCCAGTACCCTCAAAGGAGCTCTTAATTTCTGACTTGACTCTCCCTCTGGCCCCCAAATAAGCTTCTCACCTTTAAAAACCTTTAAAAATAAACCCTGGCAATGTTCAGAGGCAGTCATCAAATGCTAAAGAAAACCAAACATCAGCAGATTCAACTGTCATAGCTATGACCTGAAAGGAATAACAGGACAGAAATGATGACCTTTCAAATGCAAAGGAAGGAAACATATATAGATAAATCAGACAGCAGGAGATTTCTTTGGTTCAGTTCTGGAAGCCGCCTCTACAAATGCCCAGAATATGTGGTAAAAGAAACTTTATAAAGCAAGAAAAAGAGAGAGTAAGAGAGATTGCTAGTAGCTTGTAAAGAACCTCTCTAGTCTCAATTCCTATAAGTTAATGCCTGAAATATTTTTGATGCAAAGGAAACACTTGGAAAGTTTCATATCTAGAAGTAGAACAGAGTTGCAGGTTCTACCTACAAAGCTGTCAGAGATCTCAAAGTTAAAGGGAAGTGCTCTCCACAATACCCACAAAAGAGCTGATATCATAAGGACCAGTTCTGTAAAATGCTGAGCAATTTCTTTGAGAAACTGAATGCTCTCATCTCCTGCTGTTTCTAGTGACAGTTGAAAACACTAAACACTTTGTGGGATAGTCAGCAACATGCAGGGTCAGGTTCAAAGGGAATCCCTACAGGTGTTCACAGAAGACACAACTGGTCCGAGAGCTTGTGATTGCTTCAGCAATGTAGAGCTTTCCTCAACATTACAGCCAAGGTCCAAGTCTGGAAATCATCATAGTGAGTCTGATCCAGTGAAAAGCTTAAGATTTGTGTACTGTGATCTCACTTTAAATGAAAATCTCTAAAACTATTGGACATGACAAGGAAAAAATAAACAGTTCTGACTTAGCAGGTGAATTTTAGGGCAGGAAAAGTAAAATTTGTCAAGTTCAGCTCTATATGTTGCTTGCTTTAGAAAAGTGTTTCAAGTTCTACTCTCCAACCATCAATTCACACAGAAAAACAGGCTCCTTCAAACAGCTTTAAATACAGAGCTTAGAGGGAGAAAAAAATAAGAAGTTACCTCGTTGGCTGAGGTCATCGACAAGGATGATCTCCTTGAGAGAGGCCTGTGGGGCTGTGTCTTTAACACTGTGCACAGTTCTTAGGAGGGTAGACCAGGCTTCATCATGGAAGCAGATGATAACACTAGCTGTAGGAAGATTGGGGCCATGCTCCTGCTGCAGACACCTGGGTTAGACAGAATGGAAGAGGTACACTGTGTAGGTTGCTACATTCATTGGCTTGTTCTTAGCATTTCTCTGAGAATAAAAGTCAGAATTTACTCTTAAATTGATGGTCACTGAAGTCCGCTCATGATTGTTCCTCAATATGCAGTGATACAAATAGCATTTAAGCTATCTAATGAATTGAGTAGAGCATGGGTCTCCAACTTCTAAGCAGCTAGGGGCCACACAATGCAGGCTATATCAGTGGGGTTAGCATACCATGCAGGTAGCACTTGTGTGAGCCTCAGGCCCTCCAGGCTGCATACTGTATAGTTTGCTCTTCTGCTGCACTGCACACACATGGTGGCACTGCTGCCAGCACATCCCCCATTATGCTGCACACAGGCAGATGACCTCTTGGTGCTGCACAGCACCTACAGATGTCCTGGCCTCACCCTCATATCCCCAGCCACAGATTTCCTTGCTACACCAGGTAGTGCAGGTGATCAGGGCTGCAGGCTCCAACCTGGAAGTGGAAGCCAGAGGAGGAAGGGAAACTCTGGAAACCTCAGCTGTTTTTCAGCTGCAGTGATGGAGGGAGGGTGTTAGAGCTCAGGGCCTGCAAATTAACCCCTGGTGGGCTCATGTAGTTCATGGGCCTTTAGTTGGACAGGCCTGGAGTAGAAAACAAAGTGAAAATGTTATAAACCCATTATATATATGCCAATGCTTTACCCTCATCTTGAATGCTGTCTGGTTCTGGTCACCCTGCCTCAGAAAGGCAGACCTGAAAGGAGTTGAGATAAGTAACATAAAGGATTGGTAGCATATAAAGGAAGACTAAAGGGATTGGAGTGTCTCACTGAGGGATTAGGCAAATAAGGGAGGACATGGAAGAGCCACACAAATTAATGAATGAATGATATAGAGCAAATTAATGAATAGGACACAACAGACCAGTCAGGTGCTCCTATTTTTCACAGACAAAAACAAGGGAACAAACAGCTGAAGGAACTGGAAAGCAAGAACTTATCAAGCTTATTCATGAATTAATTATTTGCATGCATATAATATGCCTGTGGAACAAATTTTATTGGATATTATTGAAACCAAGAGCTTATTAGGATTCAAAAGAGATTAATGTTTTTATAAATAATGGAAACATATAGTTGCATGAAGTAGCATATATTTTCCTGAAAAGGATGTATGCTCTCATGCTTCAGGCCTAAGCTAATCACTGATGGATGGGACATTCTTAACGGGCAGGTTAGTCCTTAACTGCTCAGTATAGGATTTCTTGTTCTTTCCTTTACTGGCACTGGTTACCATTGGGAACAGGGCATCTAAGTAGATGCATCACTGTTTTGATTGAATATTGTGATGCTTATAATTGTCACAGACAGCAGCCCTTATTCTTTTGACAGCAGTGAGAGTCTTGCCATTGATAGCAATTAGATTAGGACTTCATCCATGGAATTTAGCCACACAACAGCTATTAAATGTAATAGAAATAAAGGGGTTTTGTCTTCATGCAACTCAGGATATGCTGGGATCACAAACAATTTTAGGAGCTCTTGTGATACATTGGTTTGAGAGCTATAACTAGTGGGACCCACTTCCAATGAGTGCTGTGGGTGCACAGACAATAGTGTTCTTTGCACACAAGCTGGCTTTGGTTCTTAGTAAGCAGATGATTTCACACAGTCTGGAAGCACAGTTGTCTAGCATGAATGCAGGTTTTACAAACACTTTTTACAAGCATGAAATTCACTTATGCATCTGTCTCTTATGAGTATAAAAAATTGTCCTGTGTTCAATTTTCCAGGTAGACTTTATTTATTTGCCCTGATAATTTTAATCCATAATAGGAAAAAATTCTCAGTGGATATGCTACAGCTTTAAATAATGATCCTGTGGAAATTATGTAGTTCTAGCACCTTATGTGCTGCTTTAGTAACAAGGCTAGTCACTGAGCCAAATGCATCTGGGGAGTGATTTCATTAAAGGCAGTGGAATGAATTTGGCTCAGCTTTGTTTAATTATCTTTGTGCTGTCGTGTAAGGGTATAGACGAACAAATTGCAGTGAGTTAAAAGGCTGTGGGGACTTACTGTATGTCAGCTGTTCTAGAGTAACTGTACATGTGCCTGCTTTTAACCTCCAGTTTATGAAAACTAAACCTCTTTCACTGAGGGCCAAGTTGCTGAACTTTAGCTCTCAGTAACATTGGTACTGCTGCTTTTCAGTAAGTTCCTGCCTGCTTTTAACTCTATAATTTGTGCATTTATCCTTATCCCAAATTAGCATATATTAAGACTTGAAAGCTTGCAACAGTAATAAAGCCATTTAGACACTAATCTGCTTCAGCTGGAACAGGAATAGATGAAAAATGCCATGCTATTATCATGGTCCATAGATGAGCCAGTCATGGGCTGGCACTGTCACACTTAGCAACGTGCAAACACAGAAGTTTCTAGGTACCCCACGCTCTGGTCTCATTTCTGGGTACACGTAACTTGGCATAGAAAAATATCTCGATAAATAGGTATATTTTAAATACATTTCCCTTGGCATAGTCAGCTTTTTATATTATTTTAATCCATTGAATACTAGCTATGCATTTTCCTTGTTTGGTAATCCTCTGTCAGGAGTTGTTATGGTAAGCAATAATAGTGGCAGGAGAGTTCTCCTCTCTTCTCTTTCCAGAAAAGTGGAGATAGAAGTAAGCTTTGTGTCTTAACAACAGGAACTTCCATTTCCAAGCAGAAAAAATAGGTTTAATAACTGTACCCAGAAGTAGTGTAGGAAAACCAAAGAACCGATGCAGCCTCCAACCAGGAGCAACCAGTAATACTATAACCAGTCAGTTTCTTATCACAATCCCACAATGCTTTACTGCTAGAGCTATGGTCAGGGTAAGAAACTGATGCTGGGGATTTTTTTGAAGGGGTTTGGGGTCCTGAATGGAGAAGGACTGAAAAAAGACTGTGGTAAAATACATAAACCAGATGGTAGGTACTCTGTTGCCATGGAGATTGGAAAAGAAGAAAATCATAAATAGTTTTCAGTTAGATGAGAAGGGCTCTTTGACTAAAAAAACTTGTTCTACATAGTTTGGGGCAGACAGGGCCCAGAACAGGCTGAACTTTTTGAACAAGTAGAAGTCATGACTGCAGGACATGAAGAAGGATGAACCGATATAAACAGTGGGAAGTGCTACACATATACTCCAGGAAGGCAAAAGCAATGGCCAAAGGGGACTCCCACTCATCTTCAGAAAATTCTCTCATTGAGATTCAGTTCCCAGCAGTACTTATGTGTTGGGGGTGTTGTAGTTTTGTCATGTAAATGAAAACCTTTTAGAGGCTGTATACATTTGCATTTGTCTAAATGCATACACTGTTCAACGCTTACGCTCAGTGGAGAAGAGCAGTGATTTCTAGACAGACCCATGACTGAAAGTCAAAGTGTCATGCTTGATTCAAGCCCATTGACTCCTGGAAGGGTTCATACTGTACCTCAACAATCCTTTTTGTTTCTTCTTTCGTATGACATCAGATATCAACCCCCAAATTGATGATCCACTGTCTGGTATTTTCACTCAATATGCAGATTCCATCTGCCCCATCTGGGCATTTGTGAAGATTAATGTTTTGTTGTGTAACGTTGTGTTATTTATAGCAGTGAGTCTCAATCTTTTTGTTCCCGGACCCATTTGCCAAGATCGATGGATTGTTCTGCCCCCTGGTCCTGCTGGTGCCCAACCCAAAGTCCCCAGCCAGCACGATTCACCCCCAAGCCACAGCACCCTGCCCCGTGGGCTATTCTGGTGCCTCTCACTCCAAATCCACAGTCCCTTGCCCCCCCCTGCTCCCCCAGCTGCCCCCATCTCACTTGGGCCACAGTGGGAGCAACAAGTGCAGGCCCCTGTGTGTATGGATACTAGCCCCATGCTGCCCACAAGGGCGTGTAGCTTCCCACTGCAAAGAAGTTCCCCCACCTCCGTCCTGTGCTGAAGGGCCAGGCAGGCACCTTCTCCTTGCTACTCCCCCTGCCCTGCCTCAGCCCCGCATTTGGCCACCATCCTCAGCGCACGTGCATACACACACACCCATACATTTCCCACCCCTCTCCAGCCCTCCGTACAGTCCCTGGACTTCCATCTCCTGCTCCCCATACACTTACCTGTGTCCAAAGGCAGGGGCTGGTCTCACGACCTAGCCTCACTGTATGCTGGCCATGTGCATCTGCGCATGCAGATGCACGTGCGCCTGCTACCTCCAATCATCTCAAGCAGCTCTAGCAGGCTGGAACACTGCCAGCCTGCAAGGGGAAACCTGTGCTTTCATGGGGTTTTTTGGACTTCTTTATAACTCTTTCAAATATTCTTGTGACTCACTTGGGTCACGACCCAAGTTGTTGAGAAATGCTGGATTATAGGACTCCACATTCACGCAGAGGGCTGTCCAAGATGCTTATCTTGTACAGCGTTGATTTGAAGCATCTGTATCCAGATTTCTGTCTGTTCAGCTTAACCCATACTTCTCTGTCAAGATCGTGCCCAATGGGGGACTTATTTGGCATTGGCTGTAGGAAAAGGCCTGATTTTTCTGAATGGTTGGCCCACTTTGCTGCTGCCTATAGGTTTGGTTCAGCATCCCAAATCTCTTCCAGGAACTTGTGGGCTTCATGTAAATGGTTTACAACTTCTAAACCTCTTCAGCTTTCATCTATTTGGGTCTTCAGTTAACAGCTGATAGAATAGGTGATTTTCATCATCTCTTGCCTCTATTGCTACTAATGATGTTAGAGTCTGTCTTGTTTCATCACAGTTGTTGTGTGGAACAGCTCTTGCTGTATAAAGAGGTGGGCTTTGGAGAGATTGAAGGAGTCACATTCCAGGTTGGAAAGTAGGACTGATCCTGGACCACAGAACAGGAAGTGAGGGGCAGGCTATAGGTGAATTTTAGGCTCTTGTTTATATTGTGTTCAAGTTTTGAAGTCTTGAAACATGAATTGTTAAACTCTTTATTGCTTTAATGCAAAAAACAACTCAGCCATTTACTTTCAGCTCTGAGGGACATCATGTTTAACAATATCAAACTGTGCTTATGCATATGCCATACTTTTTAATGGATAACTTATAGGTGAAAAATATGGGTATTAAGTTTTGACACTATTACTTTGCAGTATCCTAGAGTGTTTCAGGTGTCTCAAGATAAGTGGATGTGGTCTCTGCCCTAGAAAGGATGTAACATCTAATTTCAGAGAGGATGCAACAAGAAGTCTTCTCTAAGACACTTCTAGCTGATTTTGTTTGTAAATATGGAAGGCCTGATTCACCCTGTTTCACATCACTGCTTTACTTTTACATCACAGTAACTCCACTGAGATCAACATGGTTATTATGCCAGCATATGGATAAACTAGCACAGTGATAAATTGGGTTTAGAAATTAAACTGAAGCTGCTTATTTATGTAATGGAAAAATCTATGGTCTATGTAGAAATAATGGTATGGACTAGAGGTAGGTTCATGTAGCAATCTAGCTCTGATCTAGATCTAAATACCCCTAAAGTTTAGGACTGTTTAGAACTGGGATTTTAATGTGGATCTCGAGCTGTATCATTAATGGCTCATAGGACTGCAGGTAGCCAGGCAAGGAACTCCTTGCAGAATTCTAGGACCACAGCTTGAATCTGACTCAGTTTAGGATTGGCAGTGGCAACCAGGGCACTTATAGATGTGCTCTGGGCAGTGAGGAAGGACAACACTTTAATTACCACAGCTCCAAGGGCTATGCTAATTAAAAGTGCCCAGAGTGTCACATGTATCAGCATCCCTGCACTGAAAAATGGTAGTGGAGCACTTTGAACTAAAGCTTGTCAAACATGCTTTAGTTTAAAGCATCCCATGGTCATTTTTCAACATGGGGATGCTGATACACATGACGCTAGAGTCTGCTGAAGCATGGTAATTTCCATGTTTCAGCAGACTCAATTAACTAAACCTGCTCCGACTCACTGGAATTACAGAACCTTGGAGCAGCCTTACTGCAAGTGTATAGAAGCACCCAGTGGCTAATACTGGTTGGTTGTTAAGTTGTCTGTTTGAAGTAATAGTTTTTGTGTCACATCAGAGGCTGCACAACATAAAGTCACACTGCCTCATTTAAGCATTGCATAACCAAAGAGCTTGACCAGAAGTATAGTAACTTGTAGAATATTATATCAAGTTATAAAAAGCTGACCAACTACATGGTTGTTCCAATAAAAGATATCATCCTAGGAAATCCTTGTCTGCCACACAAGTTCTGGACCACCATAGCTACAGCATGACTCCAACACTCCAGACATTTATTAATTTATTTTAAAAAGCTTTTTTTCTCCAAACCTACTTAGTAACTCTGGCAAATATCCCTGTAGCAGGGAGCTTGCTGCTCATGCTATTTTAAGGGAAGACAGGCTGTGAGGCAATCAAGGGAGCCATGTGACCCAAAAGGGGCTGGGCTTGCAGGATATAAGCTCAGAGCCTGAGCTGGGTAGGCAGTCTGACCTGAAAGTTATGGAGAAAAGAGCTCCTGACCAACAGCTGAACTGGGGTAGGCAAGCCCAGTGTTTTAGCAGTTAAGATTGTAGAGATGGTGGAGGTCTTAACTGGCCTGGGAGTGGGATTAGAGCCTGAAGAATAGGGGCCAAGGCAGAGGAATAGTGTCACAGTCAGCTAGGGCCAGAGGGCCTGTAGCCTACAATGGGTGCAATAAATTGGACTTGACCTGGGAGAATCAGACTGGGACCAGGGCCAGGGAGCCTGTAGCCACAAAGGGCAAGAACAAGGAGCCCATAGCCCATAAGGGGTGAGAACAAGGAGAGTTAAGAAGCCTGTAGCCCATAAAGGGTGAGAACAAGCAGGGCTAGAGAGCCCCTAGTCCATGAGGGGTGGAGTCTGTTGGAAGAGATGAAGGTCTAAGCTCCCAAAAGGGAAGAGAATGATAGCCTAAGCCCTAGAGAGGTAGAGCTTATTCTAGGTAGAGGCCTGAGCCCAAGAGGGGCAGGGATGGTTAAAGGCACTGGGGGTGGAAGTCCCAGCAGTGGTTTAGAGGCCCACATTGACTGGAGTGGATAATGGGGCTGAAGGCCCATAGATGAGAAAGGGATGGAACTGGACTGGACAATGGGGCTTAATGCCCAATGACTGATAACATCTGTGAGGTTTGGGTATGGCCAAAAGGGGAGATGAGGAGGCCACATAATTAGCCCTTAACGTAATGAGCACAGATATCTGTGCTCACGAACATGAGATCTTGCTGGAGTTGCCCTGGAGCAGCTTCCCCTTTTCTAAAAGCATAATTACATTGAAGTGTGGCAGGTGAGAGGAAGGGAAGCTTGCCCAAAGGAAATAAAGGTGATCTGGGCTGTGAGAGCTCTAGGGGCATCACAGACACCCTTGGAGTGGGACCCTGTTACAACTCCCTACTTCTTTATCTTTCATTCAGGATTGACACCTCTCTGGCTATGGGAATTGACCCTAAAACTGTTGTGTGGATTTATTGCTTGCTTAGGGTGAGATCATTCTTTGATGGCATGCTGGGGTGGCACCAGAGAGAGAATCTTCAGAGAGCCACGTTGCTTCTCAGGGGCTGACAAACTGCTCTATGCCATTACGCTTCCCAATGTAGTCCGCTAGCTTGGAAGCAGCAGAGATCCACCTATTCTCTCTTGCCTTCTCTGCCCATTTGCAGATGTCATGTATCCCCAGAATGATTCTTTCAGTAGGAGGGAGTTCAGGAATTTCAGTTAAATGAACCATGCAGAAAGGGCCCTTGATATGCTCTGTCTTCCCATGGCACAGCTGTTTTAAGAACCAGGTAGAATCTAGCACAAGGAGTAATTTGATGCACAGATTAACTAGATCACTAAATTTTCTCGGCTGGCCCAATAGGACTTTCCATACTGTTGCAGCAGTGGGTCCAGGCAAGGATGGGGTTGAATATGTCCCATCTACACCCTGCTCACCTGACCAAATTGATTCCCTCCAGACCTGTACATTCACATAAGGCTGCTATGGGCTTATGTCCACAGAAGCCACTCTTAGGCCCACTGGAGACCAGGGACTCAAGAGCAAATGCTGGGGATAAGCCCAAGAGAGCCTCACTTGCAAACTTTCAGGTCTTGAGTATGTCAGTGGAGTTGAATGCAAAAGGCTTGCTCAACCCTATCCTTACTAGGACCTGCTACTGCAGGGGCATAGGCAAGCCCATAGTTGACTTGGTTCCTCAGCTACCCATCTGTAAAATGGGCATAGTTCTTCCATGTCTCCTGGGAAAGTTGTGAGGTAGAGTCTAACTAGGAGTCCTAGGTTCTCAAAGGGGCTAAGGCAGTACTCTGTTCAGCATTACAATTCCTTGTCTCATTTCTTAGTTGTGACCCCCCACAAACTGCAGCTTTTATCATTGGGTCTGACCACTCATGTCCCAGCAGTGTAACAGCAGCCCATTGGGCTAGCAGAGTTAAGATATCATGGTTTCCATAGGCAATATAGGATAACATCTAGCCCTCTTGACTCCCAGTTTGAATGACCAGGGACTCACTGGCTTGCTGACTGGGTCTTGCCATCAGCGTAAATATAGAGCACTGCTTGAAGTCATGTTTCTGGAGCTGTAGGAAGACATCTTAACCGCTCTGCCACTGTGCTCTTTTGAAAGCATCAAGAGTGCTTAACACAGAAAGATTTTATAATATAAACAAACAACACAAAAGGTGGCATGAGAAGCAGGACCAAAAATTTGTTTTTTATGCTCTGCTCACTTTGCAAAGTTGGCAAGATCGAGATGGAACGCACAACTCGAGAAGATGCAATATAAAAAATGTTATCCCTTTACGCCCTAAGAGAGCCTGTGAACATGCAGCAAATCAATGTACTTGTATCAATAGGAAGAGGGATCAAATCCTGCTCTCCTAAACATAATGAAGACACTAAAAATATTCAGTACTAAGATTATAAGCAATATCCTACACAGAATTGCAAGGGTCATGCATAGCTCAGTGCAGAATTGTGCCCAACTTGTTCAGCTTATTTCAGTCCCCAAATGATTAAGAATGTGGCTAAACTGAGCAAGTAAAACTCAGAGCAAAATGTGCATCAGGAAAACCTTGAAAATAAAGGGCTGCTCAGCTGAGTGGAACATGGGGGATAAGTACATGAGACAAAGTATACAAGATCATTTAATAAAAGAAACATAAACAGCCACAAATGCAACTCTACTATTTGCATCCACCAGACTGCCCATTCATCTTTCTGGTTCACATTCATGACACACTGGTCATGCCTGTAGCTCACATGCAATAACACATCCTGACTTAAAAAAGCACCTGCTAAATAAAGCAGCTGTCTGCCACATTTTTCCATTCTCACATACGCCAGCAGAGGTCCCCACAGACCTCATTAAATGAAGTTGGCAATAAGTAAGCACACTTTGAGATCTGGTGTCACATCTTGTTGGCTACCTGGGTGAAACAGGGCAGTTTCCTCTACTTAGGAAAATAAATTATCAAAAGAGGCACATAGAAAGTGAGAAAATTCTGCAAATAATATCATTTTTATATGCTAGTTCACTGTGCACTAGTTCCTCTCCCCCTGTTTGGACTGGAACACCCACTCATTCTTTTGTTCCCTCCCCTAGTTTCTGTAACTCCCTGCAGTCCTTTTATCTGCCATACAGTTCTCAAGAGGAAAACCTCAAAGCTTCTTGCTTTTTACAACTTAAACCTGAGAGTATCATTTTAAGAAAACTGAGATTCATATCATTACAGCTCATAAAAAGGGGAGAAAATAGGACAGGTATCTTGGATCTTGTTATATAATCTGCTGTGCTCCTAAAATTGCCAGGGGTTTAATGGATTTTATAATGGAAAGAAATGGAAACTATTTTACCCTAAGTTATTTAAGGAGACTGGAGGAGTATGCTGGCTTTAACTAGGAAAAGTCTTGCTGGTCAGAGTGCATAACCCTGTTTCAGACTGAGGCTGTTGCGTGGAGGTGGTGAAAGAGACAGGATTTTGGGGAAAAGAATACATTTTGCCTTATAGGAAGGTGGTATAGAAGAGGCTGGTCTCTCAAGTTGATTGAGACAATGTAATAGGGAACAGGGTTGCGGGGGTCAAGGGAGGGCTTCCTTAAGGTAACAACAGGGAAGGATTGGGTTTCTTTTAAGGGATTAATTAGGATATTTTACTTACAAAGGATGTCGTACCTCAGGCAGCTCCCTACGCAGAGAGATCTGCTCACTGAGTGCTTCATTGAAACCGTGAATTTCCAGGCCAAGCAATTGCTCACCCCCATCATCCCAGTCTCCATCCTGCAGGGGAAGAGACTCCGGGTCTTCCTTTAGCTTGACCTCAATCCTTTCCATATGCCTTTTACTCTGCTGCTTTACCATTCGGTATCCCTTCCTAGTCCCGCTGTGGTTCCTTTTGATGGTGGGTGCCACAATGGCCACTAACAGTTCATCCTCCCGAAGGGAGATGAAAGGTGACAGCCCTTCCATAGGATAGTACTGCTGTCTCTCCTCCTGAGTCTCCAACATCTCTTGGGTCTCGGCAAAGTCCAGCTGATACCCTTCTCTGAGAGTGAACTTCACTGGTTGGGATGTCCGCTCCTTGTTCTGATCCCTGGGTGGTGGATTCAGCATTGTAACCATCAGTAGCAAAAACCCCAGCATCAGCAACAACAAGAGAAACTGCAGCTTACGTGATCCATATCTGCACCTCTTCCTCAAGAACATACTGTTGGTGACAAAGCAATACAGATGGTCATGTTAAATATCACTTGGATGTTTCTTATATCCAAGCTCTCTGGTTTCTTTGCAGCAAAGAACTGGTTACTACTACCTGACAAGAGGGTTTCTCCCCCTCACATTTCACTGATGTCGTTTCATACTTTTCCCCTATGTTTGCAGACAAAATAGAAAATGCCTACTCATGATCGAGGACACAGATTCAGTTAGATAAAGGCGATTCTTTATTATACAGAATCCCAAATTGTCTGTAAAAGAATATGTTTAGTTGGCCAAAAAACCCATTAAAAGATGGTTTAAGCTTTGGTTTTTCTTAACCAAAAAAATAAAAAGAAATTCCATTTTTATAGTTTCCTTCCAGAATATTTCCTTTCACTGCAAAGTTTTCAGTTGCTGCCTGGGCTGGAGTGAAATGTCTTATCTTTGCAAGCAGATCTGACAGCTTCCCTCCTTTTTGACGCTTCAAGTTAACTGAGATCAACGGATGAGAACTAGTCAGTCCCTGACTTTCTTTCACACATAAGTACAGCACTCAGTCAGGAAGCACTTTGCCAGACATAATACAGAGCAATGTGTGTGTCTTTCTCTTGGTCCTAATGCCCTCACTGTTCTTTTCCTGTCAAATGAAAACTTTGCAAGGAACTGTTAGAAGTGAAATATAAGGAGGAATATACTAGTTTGCAAAACAAATCAAGGTGCCCAGCTCATTGTTATGAACCAGATGTTTTTAAAGAGCTGGGAATAGCCTGTATAATACACAAGGTTTTTTGAATTGCTGACAGAGTTGAATGCATGTTATTTATGAAATAGATTTATCTGTGTAGTAACAACTTGAACCTAGAATGTAGGAGTAATTTTACTGTAGTAAATATTTGAATTTTTAGGCACTTCACAAGAAGCTAAGTTATCAGCTTGAGACTGAAGTCTTTTCTTCATCCAGAAATCAGACACAGCATGGTCAAGAGGTGCACAAGATTCTTAGCTGCCTTGCGTTATGTGGAGGATCACCTATTGAATTGGATAGGTAATTGAGTCTAATACATCCTTGATGATATTGCTAATAATGTTGCTATTTGGCATCACCTGTGCCATTTATTTCTCTGATTCTTTAATTGCAAGCTTTGGGGCACAAACACCTTTTATCAGGCATTAGAGAAAAGGTTGTAAAAATTCTCCTGGGTAGAAATGAAAGTTCATATTTCATAGGATTTCACAGAGGAGTCAATAGATGGAAAACTCCTGTGGGCAGTTAGTTCATAGATGGTATCTACAAATATGATGCATCAGGATATGATGGAGCACTGTCAAATGCTTAGAGCCTGGTACTTTTAAAAAGGGTACAACATTTCAGAATGCCCTCCCATAGCAGCCCTGCACAGACCTCCAGCAAACGTTATGAGTGTGCTATATCTTGGCACTTTTCCTATCTCAGCTGCTCTTTAAAAACTATAATACAGCTCTAATCATATGTTGGCGAGACATTATTGTAATGCTTGACCATTCTGGGTGCCTTTTATATTCTTAAGGGACATAACCAATAATATCCTAACCCACCAGTAATCCTGAGCCATCTAAAGAGAAAATATTGCCCTTTTTACTTGCTTTTGTAGAAAAAGTTTTGACGTTTTCAGTTCAGCTGTAAGCATTATAGATCTGCATGAAAAAACATCTGAGTTCAAAAGCCTTCATTTAAATAACAACATGTGTTAGATACAGAAAGACAAAATGAAATGCAAATGAAGAGACCTGTCCTAGACAATTTGCAAAGACCTGGCACTGACCACTTACAGACTGACTGTTCAGTTTCACAGGTTCCCCTAATCAGGTAGACACAAGGAAGGGAGAAGCCAGGAATGGAGGGGAGAGTGGGGAAGATAGCCTTTTCACAGCTATGCAATGATTTGGCTTGATTTAAAATTGTGTTTTTGCTCAGGTAATATGTTTGTGGCAGAGCACAGTGTGTGCTCACCTCTTGTGAAGATCACAGCAGGCCACGGGGTGTGCCTGCCTCTTTAAGGCCCTGGAGCTGGCAGCCTCCAGGTGCCTGATGAGAGCAGCCATTTCGGAGCCTATATAAACAAGGCAGTTTGGCACCTGCGAGGCTAGGCAGCAACATTGCCTGGCCAGAGAGCTGCCGAGAAGAACACCCAGAGGTATGGGGAAACTGTAGGGGTGGCAGGAGGCTCCATTGGTCCTGGGCATGACCTGAAACTTCACCCTGCCGGGAGTGGGTGGCCTGGTGGGGCTCTCAGTGGCACGGGAGCCCCCAGGAAATGCCAGGACAGTTACCACCCTGGTGAAAGGCAAGTCGGGGCGCCATAACCCCTTTGCCCCCACTGCCGGGTGGGTAACCCTGTGTTTGGAAGGGCCCAGAGGGCAGACCCTGTGAGAGAGAGTGAGGGGCTAGAGACCAGCCCAAGCATGAGAGTACCCTTGACTGGCCCAAGCTGGGGCCAGGGCTAAGAGAGCCGAAAGGGTCGGGGGGCCTACCGCGAGGGACACCCAAGAGCCAGGGTCCTGGGGTCCTGACTGGCCTGCAGGTGGGCCAGGGCTAGGAGCCGGAGGTCCTGGGGGGAACCACACCTGAGAGGGGAGGAAGGCACTGTGGTTGTCCTCAGGAGGTGTAGATAGCAGCGCGGTTATGGCTTTGGGGGGCTAGATAGCCTGGATGACGGTGGAAAGGCTGCCTGATCAGAGGGATCAGAGAAGGGTCCTGTGAGGATGATTCTGGGGCCCAGTGTGGGGCCGGTGATTAGAGCAAGACCAAGATGCCATCAGCGAGGCTTGGGCTGCGGTATGGGGATGGAAGGAGTCACAGATATTGCCCCCTGGCATCGGGGCATGAGTGGGCAGCCTCCCACTTATTAACATCAATTAGAGAACCTATTAGATCAAGTTGTGGCGGTTGAGAACAGGCAGGTGGTTGGCCCACTGAGACAGGCAGGTGAGCCGTAGAGCATAGAGAGCAGCTGCGGGGTGCCCACCCTGTCACAATGTTATCGCATAAGGCAACAGTAATAATCAAAAATAACTTTGTGTCATGATGGAAGAGGGAGCTACTGCCCAGCTTTGTTGGGTCCTGAGCTATTCTCTAGTTTTGCACAGCCACCACTCACTTTTTCTCCAGTGTAGCTGCATTTTAGCAGTGAATGAACTTTTTGCAAACACGCAAAAATCCTTTCTATTTTTAAGTTAAAGGTTGCTACATAATATTAAAACATGAGCATAAGCACTGTGGAGTCTCACCTGAATCAGCTAATATAGTATGGAAATAAATAATTAGTACCTGTAAGAATTATTCAAACACAGTAACAGTAAAATGAGTAAGTGTGAAATGCCACAGTTTACAGTTGAAAGCTACATAAACCTCTAGAGCCCTGGTCACTAGACCCAAAACTCTATTATATTCACTCACCCACCACTGGATATTTTTCAAATATATGCAGCAGGCCCACATAAGCCTACCACTTAGACCATTTCCTAGTTTACCTCCCCATATGGGTCAGAAGCACCAGCACTGTGCTTCCTGCCTTTTCTGTATAGAGACTTGTCCTTCCCACATGCCACCTTCTCTTATTTTTCATATATACCAATCTTCTAGCTGTTATTCCATTAAAAGGAAGAAAGGTCAGTCTTGATTCACCTTCATCATATATATGGCATATCTGTATCAGCCTCTATGTTTTCTATTTGCTCTTCCATGGTGAGGCAGAAACTCTCTCTCTAACATACAACCAGCTAGAAATTGAGTTCAAACAATGGGAGATATATTTCAAATATTTCACAGCTGATGACTCTTCCTTTCCCAGGTTGAAACTGTATGTTGGAAATGTAGGGATGCTCTCATACAGCATGGTGGAACTAATAAGGATGTAGTTAGATATTACCCTTCCCATTTATTAAATTTACTGAAGACATGAGCATCCATGCATTAGGGCAAGAAAAGATGTGCCAAGTCCGTTCTGGATTTCTTAAACCTCTTTTGGCAAGGAGTATCCTCAGTTGGTGTTACACAGCTTGTGTTGCAGTCTGACCTATAAAGCCAATATGAGCAATTAACAGTACTCCAGCATCCCATAATGCACTTCTTCTAGTTCCTCACCTGTGGTCAAACTACCCTCCCAAACTCTGCTGCCTTGGATGGACAGAGACCCAGGGAGAGCTGGGGATTAGGGCTGTGCAAAGCTTCAGGTGCTGATTCGGTTCACAGGAGATTCGGCCTGATTTGGCAGCTGAATCTCCAAATCTGAATCAAATCAGGAGACCAATAAAAAGGTCCAAATCAATTCAAAGCTCTCTGAATCAGTTTTGAAAAGATTTGGAGAGCTTCAGAGATTTGGGCAGTACCCACTCACCACCGCAGGGAGGTGGACCTGGACTCCGTGCCAGCAGGGGGCCAGGAGGCAGGCTGGAGGAGGGGCCATGGGGGTCCTCTGTGAGGCTCCATCCCCTGCCTACTCATCCAGTCCCCTGAGTGCCTCCCAACCCCCACCCCCTCTCCCAGCCACACCAGTGGCTGCCCTGTCCAGCCCCAGTCCCAGCTTAAAAAAGAAAAAAAAAAAACCTTGCACTCACTGGCTGCTGTAGCAGCTGTTGGGGATTCTGGGACCTTGTGGCAGAGCCTCCCGTGCAGAGTGGGAAAAGTGGGGTGCAGAAGGGATTCCACCCCCACCCCAGGCTGGCAGCAGCCAGTGAGTGCAGGGCTTTTTATTTTTTTCTTTTTTAAGCTGGGACTGGGGCTGGGAGAGTGGGCAGGGGTGTGGCTAGGAGTTGCCAAGTCTGCCCGGCTGTTCCCCGGCGCTCTCCAGCTCTCTGGTCTCCCACAGATGCCCATCTCTCCAGTCTCCCACAGCTTCTCAACTATCGAAAATAACACAAGTGAAGGCTTCATGTGCTACAAGAGAGCAGACCATACAAGCATAGCAGAAGAATTGATTGTGGGATCCTGCATAAGATCTCAACACAGCATATTGCCCAGGCTTCACCTGTACCAGTAAGAAGAAATAAGCTTGTCTCCCTGCACTCTCAGCCTCTGGAGCCATGGGAGTCCCAAAGGTGTGATTAAATGCATGACAGGAACTAACCATATCATCCATTACTTACTTGAACTAGGTCACTACATAAGACAAGATTAACCAGTTAATCACATCTTAAGTGTAACATCTGTTAGGGGCCTGTACATGAGCAGCAAGGCTACTCTGACATACTATAATTACAGTGCATCAGAGCTGACTTGATTAATTGAGTCTGCTGGAGTCTACTGTGCTCCAGCAGTGTCCAGCATTTCATGTATCAGTATCTCTGTTCTCAAGAACAGCGCGTGCCCCCAGTGGCTGGGGAGGGTGCGGCAGTGTTGGGAGCACAGCGGTAGTAAGTGGGGGAGCTCCTGCAGATGCTGCTGGCATTGTCGGTGGTGGAGAGAGGGGGTGGCTGATTATTGAAGTCATAGGCTGTAGTCAGCTACTTGTCTCTGAGGATGTTTTATGACTGGAAATGTCAGAGAAGTGGATAAGCAGAGACAGAATTACAGTTATTTGGGGGTCTGCCTGCAGTTCTGCACTTTCAAGTATTTTTTTTATCAAAGTTTAAGCATAAATGCAAATTTCCAACCTTAGCTACATCTTTAATTTTTTTCCACTTCAAAATTCCCTAAATGTTTTTCTTTAAGTTATAGGACATATTTACAAACTTATCAAAAGCTAAATGAAGATATTGTCTAGAAATTATTTATGATCTCTGAAAACAAAATGTATTTGTATTTCATGTATTTGTTTGTTTAGAGTTGATCAATAATCTGTTTTGTTCCTTAAAGTCCTTAAGATCCATGCCCTCTTAACCTATTCTCCCTGATGGGCTGTAGGGCAGGCAGTCTCCATATCATTGGTGAGTAATGTGCTTGCTAGTCCTAAAAAGAGAACATAATAGATAATGCAGGATTTAGTAATCAAATCATGTCATTTGAAAAGTATTAGGAAACAGAGTGGAATTATTTAGAGCTATACACCTTTAAGTCACCATGTTTTAGTCGCTCATTATCCAGTTTGCCCTCATTTTTAGCACATATTTTTGTCCCAAACATTTCCTTTCAGTGACATATTAAATATTATGTAGCATATTATGTTATTCATACATGAGGGCATTTAGCCAGAATAGTTATTTATTGAATGTTCAGGATGACAGAATGCAAGTCTTCATGGAAGAATGTATGTGCACACAGGCCATTACCCACTCTGTAGCAGCCATCTTGAATTGATTTACACCAATGCCCCATGAGCAGTTGTACAGCCTTACATTTATAGGCTCCATACCTATCTTAACACATCACCTCATTTTCATAGCTGCATACAAGTACATGACAATTCTATCCTGTGTTCTAAGAAAAGCTTTATTTGCACAGATGTGAGGAAAATAAAACTTATGATTGATTGCAAGGATTCATGGTGGCTTTATACTTTAATTACTTTCCTCATTTATCCAGGATACAGTAATAAATATTTTTGGAATTTGTCAGTAAACTGAATTTATGTGCTGTTGTTAGAAATATTGTGTATATTTGGCATCATATAGAATACTGTTACTTCAAAGACATTTTCTAGTGGCAGGTTAATAATACATGAGAACAGAATTGTTTGGAACTTGATATTTGAGGATATCAAAGCTGAAAGTTTAAATCTGTTGATAACTGGCACAGATTTCAACACTGAAAATGTGATTAAAAAGAACTTTGCAGCTTTGATGGTGAAGGGAGAGGTATAATTAAAATCCCAGCGTTCATGGGATTTTATCTGAATAAGATTTGTGCTAATAAATCATATAGACCTAGATTAACTAGTTCCCAGAGGAAGGCTATGAACTGTGCTAGGCAAAGGAAGCTGATAACTTGAAACCTATTAGAACTTTGTGGGTTGTGAGAGAAGTTCAGTACCTACCTCTGTGGTAACTGTCAGGCATATTGGATGCATCCCCACATGCAGGGTCTTGTGCTTGCTCAGGAAAAATAGTAGTGGCACAAATTTGTGCTGCTACTTTTTGCCATGGTGCATGACCCTGCACATGTGGTATGGTATAAGGCAAGTTGTCCCACTTTGGGGAAACTGCTGTTTCCTTGCTCCTCCCAGCTTCTGCTGTGCTGGAGGAGGCAGGGGACAACTAAAGCAGTGGAGATGCTCTGACCATCATTCATCATTTCATGAGCTTTAGTTCAAGCACCCTTGCTATAATTTTAAGCATGTGGACACTGATACAGAGTACCACAGAGGTGTTGCTGATAATAGCAAATTATTACCAGAAATGTATTCCAAGAAGTTGGTGGTATCCATGACAGATTTGATTAAGGGGCATAAGCAAAGAGACTTACAATGGTCATACAGCTACCTTAGCATCCAAAGGTTGAAAAAAGCACTGTGTCAAAACCCAGTGTTATACACCCCAAATTTTAACAAGGTTTTTTGCCTTCAGACTGATGCCTCAAAGGTAGCCCTCAGACCGATACTATTTCAATGAGTACAGAGCGAAGAAAGACATATAGCCTATGCTAGCTGCAAGCTGGCCAGTGCTGAGACCTGTTTCTTTACAACTGAAAGGGAGTATTTGGCCATATGGGGGGCATAGAATATTGTAGATAGTATCTAATAGGCAGGAAATGTATGTGGATTACAGATCATGCCTCACTCAAATGGCTGCAGTCTACAAAAGCAGACAATGGAAGTAATGTGATGGCTGACTTCTCCCAAAGCCTGGAAGAAGAAAAGCCTGGAATTCTAGGAGGGAAGATTGGAGAAAAAGAGAAGACAAGACAACATGCTATAAGACACGGCCTTTTTCCTTTCCGAGTAAAAGGGACATCAGAGTTAGTGGGGAGGGCACATAACAAGGGACCAGTATTGGCCCCTGTTTGAGAGGAGAAACCATGGGAAGTTACTTTCCAGTGGTGGACGTGCAGCCCAATGATGTCATCCCAAGGCGGGCTGCTTGAAGTCATCCAGAGTCGTACATGCAAGAGATGGCGCTGAGTGGTCTGTCTGACCAGAACGACCTATACAAGAGGTAACAATGGAGAATGTTGCCCCAGAGAGAGGCTTGCTGGGCAGCTGAATGGGCTGCAACTGTCTATGTAGAGGCATAGAACCTATGAAAAGAAACAGCATGAGTTTTGAGGCAACATAGACAACATGTCCATGAGAAGACAAGACAGTTGATGGTGAGGTACCAGGAACCCAGCAGCCGAGTGAGTGGTGGAGCCCTTCAGCCAAGGTCACCATGCCTGAAAGCTTGCAATGAAAGAATGTTTTTTTGCAAAAATCTTGTTGGTTTAATAAAAGATATCACCTCTACCATGAGCCCTGTCCATATAGAGCACACATGGCTTCAGCTGTAAAGTTCTTATCCAGAAATGCAGTCTGGAAACAACCTGATGCACAATCATAAAAATCCAACTTCTGCCTATAGAGACATCCACGCACCTTCCTCCCTTCCCCTGATGTCAATGGAAGATGGGCATAGTCTGTATATTGGAAAGAAGCACTTGATTTTAAAAGGAATAACAAAAATGCTTTTTTGCTGAGTTCAGTGGTTTAGCACAGGAAATAAGGTAGCATGAAAAATGCCTGCTGTAATGTAAGATTGCAAATGGGGTAGATGCAAAACCCTATCATTTATTTGCATTAGTCTTCCATATTACCATCCAGTGTTTGTTTTTTAGAGGATTATGGCTTTTTGTCCCAGTCTTGGCCTTAACTTATTACAATACATCTTAATGTTGGACTTTATTTACACATTTTGTAGATTAGCATTTGTATTTTTGGGAAGCATCATAATTTGACAGCATGGTTAGAACAAGCTTTCCAAAATACTTGCAAATTATTTGCTCTCAATATTAGATACTTGTGAATCATTATTCAAACTGTATGAGTAGCACTTTGTACCCTAGTACTTTGTATTGTTATATGGTATTATTATTAATGTTCCATGACCAATGACTCTTCCTTTCTACAAGACTTTGACACTAAGCAGATTCTGTTTACTAAGGCCCTCATCTCTACTAATACTCATTGATTTCAAACAGTTATTAGACACCTAGATACTGTTTGAAGCCTAAGGCTCAGATGTTAGAAAGCATTTCTAAACATGAGTAACTTTTTATGCAAATGAGTAGTGTCATTAGGCCATGTGTACATTACAAGTATACTCTGCCATCAAACATGTTACACAACTCTACACACACCGTTCCTTCCCCTCACCCCACAACCAGGAGTACAGTTGTCTTTCATGTAGTGCAGGGGGTGGGATATATATTTTAGTTATAAAGATGCATATCTATCCTGCTTTCTGACTGACTGCAGACTAACAGCAGTGGCAACTGCAACATTTGTAGTCTACACCTAGCCTTGAAGTCAGTAAGATTACTGTCATGTGTATATTTACTCATATTCTAGGTTGGCAAAACTGAGTTTAAATTAATTTTAATGTGCTGGTTAGCAAGTTTGGCTACAGGCCAGACATTTTTCTTTTCCTTTAGAAAAGCAAAAACAAATAAACCCCTGTGGTTTTAGAGTTCAGTACAACCTCATACTGAAAGGGTTGACAATATGGGAGCCTATCCAAACTCTGCAAACAAGTTCTGACAGAAACATTCAGGAGAATAAAGATATGAAGAGTGGTCAGAGATCCACGAGGTTAAAAGACAACAGTAAAGAAAGAAAAAAGATGAATTTGGAGTAATTGAAAGTATTAGGATAATAGAAAAGAAAATGACTACAAAATCAACCAAGAGCAAACATCTGAATTTTGGATTGACCTTGTTTCAGAAATTAGACACTGAAACAAATTCGCTTTCTGCTGCTGTAACAACATGCAGGTTCCTGCAGACCAGAATGCAAATCATAGTGGGGATGATTTGGAGAGTGATACCAGGAAGCTCAAGGTGCTTGGAGAATTTTGCAGGATCTCTAAGTACATACTTTATGGCTGCAAGCAGCAGCACCAAACACATGGCTCTTCTAATAACGATCTGAATTCTTACAATCCAAATGGAGTCCTTTTATTATTGCACAGAGTATTATGCGTGAAATCAGTTACCTCCAAGCAACCCCCACCTTAAATCATTTACTTCTTCCTATGAACTTCAGGAAGCATCATGGAAAGTAGAATTTAGGGTGCTGATAGTCATGTAGGCCCTCACTTTAATGCATGGCACTTTACATAAAGCACCATGAGTTAAAACGCCCCTCTGACTCAACCGATACTTGCTTGTTGTTTTGGGGGGAGGACGGGGAGGGATCGAGCCTGCCTGCAGGAGCCCAAGAAGCCTGCCTGTAGCTGAGGAGCCATCCCTCTCTCCCAGTCCCCCCGCCCCCGCCCTCCAGCTCTGTGGCTGTCAGAAAGAAGGAGGAGGGAAGAAGCTGCTGCTGCTGCCTGGGGTTACGTGGCCTGAGCTGGAGGGAGAGGGGGAAGGCTGGGGGCCATGAGGTGGAGGGGCTCCAATCCACACCCCCTACAGCCTAGGCAAGGCAAACCCCAGCTGGCAGCTCTCTCCCCATCATCACGCTCTCTTTCTGTTGACAGTCTCAGGAGCTGGGCTGGGCTCCATCAGTTCCGCCCTGATTGCACAACAAATTAACCCTAGGAAACACAAGTTCCCTAAGGTGCCCTAAAGTGGAGTGTTACCTTATTTGGTGAGGGTTAATTTGTCACATAATAGGCCACTTTAAAAGTGCTCTATAGCCATGCACTTGTGTCATGGCATAGCTTTAGAGCACTTTTTTTGGGGGGGGTGGGGAGGGGGGGTTGCATGAAAAACGTGATTTCTGCCCATGCTCTTAGTCTAATGTGACATAACTTCAGGCTGAGTTAGGCGCTGATGTTTTCCTCCCCCCACTGCAATAAGTTCAGTCATTCAGTCATTGAATGCAATAGGAATTAGCTAGAGCTATGAAAAGGGAGGTGGAGAGAGCAGTTTGTATCTACCAAGTTACAGATTAAAAACAGTGTCATGACTCCTCTCTCTTGGGTTGTATGGAATTATGGCAACAAAGAAGGGGCTTTAAACACTTGCAACATTATTTTTGTCAGACAATTTTTCTTTGATCTTCACTTCAATGAACTTAATCTCTTTAATCTGTTTTATAAAGCTCAAAGTTGTTTAATCAGCATCAAGTGTTCTCAAAAGTCTTAATATACAGGTTAGGTTGCTGTTCTGATTTTACTGGTCTATAAAAGTTCTTGTACTACATACTCAAAGAGAAGCTTGCTGTATACTTCCAAAATGTGCAAGAGTGTAAAGGATTTTCATTTTACTTTCTTCCTATTATTATTAGATTGGTTATTGAGCCAAACTATATTTTGCTTTTACTTATTTAGTTGGGGTAGATATCAGGGCAGCAGACAACTGTGTCCTCTGCCTGTAGGCATCTGTGTACAAGTATAATATAAAAAACTGAGCGATTCTTGTGATTGTAGGGTGCCAGACAACTAAACTATGTATTAACCTAGCATATCTCTGCAATAGTTCCCACTAGTTTGTTGCTGTGGAATCCCCAGTGAACATTGCAGCTCTCTTTTCCAAACATTGCTCCTGTCTCTAAGGAGCAAGGCAAACATCCCCTCTTTCTCCTGAGGCAAGTTTTTCTCTGGGTAACTGTTGGCATTATTTTAAATTGAAGTCTATCCATTTAGAAGAAGACAAACAAAGAAACATTGGGATACTTTAAGGTCCTCCAGTGGCTTTTACAGTGAGAAGGGCAGGGTTTAATGATGTGTGTATTGACTAAATTTAATTTCTACAGCAACAAAGGATGCATAACTATAAGGACTTTATCTCAGGCCTTTGCTTTTGTGGGTTTGGTGTTTAAAGTGTGTTGGCTGTAACCGTGTTGGTCTTTGGACATAGGCAGACAAGGTTCTTTGGGTAAATGTGATTTCTTTTATTAGACCAACCAAATAGTCAGAAAAATTGTTCTTTGCAAGCTTTTGGGCACAAGCACCCTTCTTCAGGTATAGGGAGAGTCTGGTGTTTTTGTGTTCTCCTGGATGGAATAGAAGCCAATATTCAGAAAAGTAGGCCTGTGGACGTGCAAATGCATGGCAGTGAGGATTGGAGGCAATGGAAGGCAGTCGGTGTGGGGAGAAGGGGAAATGTTGGCCTGGGGACAGAATGGTAAGTCACAGCTGGTGTAGTTTCAGTCTTAGCTTGTTCATAGAATTCACAGAAGTTTAAATGAAATTTGAAATCACTGAATGGGAAAGGGTTTAGGAGACAAGATTTGTGGGTGGTAGCATGTCCAAAGCCATTTCTGTTAGTTCTGAAAAAGGCTACTGGGCGTGTCTACACCAGCCTCCCACTGAGCAGTTGTTACTGTGCAGTCATTTAGTACTTCCATAATCTAACACTGCACAATAGTGTCCCAGCACAGTTGCCTAGTGACACTTGCTGCACAGTAGCTTTCTACTGCTGCACAGTAGCATTGCATTGTGGTTCATGCCCAGTAATGCTACTGCATAGTAGTAACGAGCTACTGCACAGTATGTGTCTCGTGTAGACACACCTGGGAAGTTACATGGTGCGGGTGCTGACACAGCATGGTTGAAAAATGCCAACTAGATACTTTGCTATTTTTTAAAAGTGCATATCTGGAAATGACTGTTTTCCCATGTTGATTATCACTTTCATACTTTCATCATTTTATAAATTAATGAGCATTGGTTAACTGGCTACTTTTCAGCTAGCAGTAACTGGTCTATTAACTGTAGCAGACTTTACTGAGTCCTAATGCCATTGCTCTTCCCTCTCCCTTCCCTGCAAATTCTTAAAAGACAATCTCAAATATAAGATTCCTTTTGTGTTTTGGGGACTTTCTAAGCATTGGGTATGCAACAAGTTCAAAATGGTAAGAGGCAAATTTTTTCACTTCTACCTCAAATACAGTGAGACATCCACAACTTGAAGTGGTAGTTATCTCACAAAGGTAAGGTATGCTTCATGTGATTTCTGGGAGGGAGTGGGAGGGGTGACCTGAGGAGCACAAGTGGTAAGATTTCAGCACCATGGTACTTGAACTTCAACCCAGATGCCTAGCTCTGATTCAACTATGAAAATGAATCAGAGCTACATAAGCTAAGTTTAGCCTTTGAATCTGTGTTCTTTATCTCCTTGGACTTCCTCCAGTTATTAAAAAGCCTATATGGTTCACATGCCCTAGCTTAGAGCAAACCATGTGGAAGTGTGGATGAGGGAATGATAATCTTATAGTCTTGCTGCGTATGAATGGCAGCATTTCAAGAGCTGGGAAGCAAAGTATCCCAAGATTTTTATGAGGAACTTCTCTATGCCAGGAAGTAAAATTTAGTATTTATATTCAGTACTGCTTCTGGAAACTATCACTTAGCATGTGAATATGAAAAAAGAGACTTTATAATGGATTTAATAAGTTCATAGTATAGTACTTTTCTTCTTCAAAGAGCAAGCCTAATTCACTCCTGGTTTAATTCTAATGAAACCAATGACATTGCAGTTGTGGGGAGGGCACAGGTACTGTTTTGATTAATGAGTTATAAGTTCAGGATTTCACAAGGATATTATTTTGTACCTTGTCAGCAGGTATTACAGCCTTGCAGATTATGTGATGTACATTTAGCATTTTAGCATTGAAAGGAGAATCAAATCTTGTGACTGCAGGTTTATGATGGTCATTAAATACTATCTGTATGCATAATTACAGTACAGATGTTTCCCCAAGTTTTTAGAAAGAATGGTGTATTCTTTTGAATAGAAGATATACTTAAGATGCACATTTTTCTGAGACTTACTTTAAGAATCCACTCCCACTCCCCACCCCTACCCCCTTCATTAAATATAGGCCCATTTATAAGGTGATTTACCAATCTCTGTGGTGATTGTAGACAATTTAAGACAGACCATTTTTTAGAACTATTCACTTCTTAAAAATCCATCTTACGTTTGATGAAATATGGTAGTTGAGTAACTGAGTGTAGTAGCAAAGAATTTATATTCCACCTCATTAATGACTATTTTTATTCCTAGTGCATGTAGCATAAAAGTCAGCAGATAAATTTGGGTGTAAAAGTGAACTTCACTCATCTGCCCAGGCTCTTAGCATTACTCGCAATAGAGAGACTGTTAAGCTTCAAGGTAACAGGCAGATTGAAATTGTTTTTAAACTGGAGGTGGGTGAAAAGAGACAGTAGAACAGCAAATACTACCAGAGCTAATGCACCTGAACAACCTTTTCTATATATTTTACTTGTCTATATGTCACCATATGGCGATGTTGCTATGGCGCTGTACTTTAGTACTTCCTTTTGGAGTACTAAAGCACAACACAGTAACTGCCTGTATTGCATCATGTGCATGGCGCATGGTTAGATTTCTCTACTACATCACCACCGTGGCGCACTAAAATGGGAGAGTGAACTGCTACGGCTACGTAGCTGCCGATTATGTATAGACCCATGTGATCGCTACATCACCATAGCATGCTATATGTAGTACATTGCTACATCATCATAGGGTGATGTGTAGATGTGCTCATCAGGAGGATCCTTGAGAAAAGTGGCTGTTGATATGTGATTCCTACCTCTGACCCTAGTCACTGCACTGCACTGAATGCAATGCTCAGATGTGTCTCTAGCTGTGGTGCAGGAGTGCAGACTGGTGGAAGGAGCATCATCGTACCTCTTCATCTCCTTATCTGTGCAAGGTTAGATACAATCTAGCTTTTCTTATCCTGTATCTCTGGTGTGGTTTCAAATAGAATTCCACTGAGATCATTCAAGACTGGCAGACAGTAACAGCTGTAATTTCACAGATGTGATTAATCTCTTCTGTGTGCTACACCCCTAATATTGTAAATTCACTAAAGAAGAAAGGAAAACTTGAGAGGCAGAATAATTTATATTTTGAATTTGAAGAGTCTTAATTCCTTGAGTTTTTTAATGTAGGTGTGTAATCTGCATTTTTAACACAATCACGTGCATGCAGATACATTCATCATAAAATTGCAGGCCAAAATAAAGACCGAGATTTGGAATAACCTACATTGGCAATATTGAAATTATCCCTAGGCAAGTTTTGCGCTATTTTGTATGTAAGATCCCATGATAAAAGTAACAGTTATAGTTCATAGGATTTCTGTGAAATTTTGGTGAAACAACTGCAACATTTTAGAAATGAGTTTGTTTAGATTTGTTGCAAACATTTTACACAACTTTAAGGTAGCCAGAGGATGTTGGAATTACGGGCAGATCAATAAATTGTTTTCATGACTAGGCTAAAGTTCTAAAAACACATGTCCAAAATATTAATGTACGGTATCCAATTATGCATGTGCACTTGGTATTTCTCGCAACAATAACCAGTTTGCTTATATTCCTTGAACACCAAGTTTTGAGAATTTAACTTTGTAATAAATATAATGCGTGACATTATACTAGTTTGGACAAACTGTGTTTCTTCTTTGAACTCTCTTGTGATCTTTAGTTTCAATCCAAAGATCATCCATCCATGGCACTCCTGAGAATAAGTGGCACAAAACTAGAGCTACCAGGAAATACACTTACTGCATCTGGTCATAATTATGCTATGAGCATGTAGTAATTCTATCAAGTTGCATGGTAACTGTACAGTGACTTGTGGAATGGGAAAATGGGTCTAGAGCAAACTCTCTTTGGGCACTGTATATGTACATGATGAAAAATAAAGAAGTAGGAGTATTTTAGAGATTCTCAAACAGGGTGCTGTGCCATAACATTCTTTTAAAAGTACCACATAATATCAGCACTGTTGGGTGTTCAAACACTTACATGATTCACAAGAGAAACCTAGAGTATTCAAATAGAAATCCACAGTGTCAAAAACGTTCTGACCAGACCCGCACTGGGTTGTAGTTCAAGAAACGTAGGTTCTGTATCTGGTCCTGCCACTGGCTTGCTGGTCACCTTATCTTTCTTTGTCTACCATCATTTATCTCCATTGGATGCTGAACTGTCTGGACTAGGGGCTATGTCTTCTATGTCTGTACAGTATCTGGCACAATGGCACCTTGATCTTGGCAGTACTATAATATGAATGTTAATGAAGTTACTATTGTTTTGCATTTACTTGAGTAAAGCACCAACCTCTAAAGCTTAATCAACAAGAGAGGTAGGAAGCGGAAGAGTAATTTTTCTTCGTAACTGGGAAAGTGAGAGCCAGATGGTTCATTTGTAAAGTCTTTAAACTTTTGAACTGCAATATTAACCAGTCCTGAAACTAGAATTAATTCCCTACTAAGCAAGTGCATTGAGGTGCCTTCCACTGTGGCTTGAGAACAGATATCTTTAGCTTTTATTGAATGTGAGTGCCACCCTGATTTTAAAATTGTGTGTGATATATAGTTTTAAAATCAGGGTGCCATTCACGTGTGTGTGTATATTATATGTTAATATAGTA
>JAGPOW010000261.1:201086368-201097460 GCA_030014935.1 Caiman crocodilus
CCCTTCTACTTATATATATGTGTGTATGTATATCTATATAGATATATACACAAATAAAATCTGAATTTTCTAGGTGTAAAAATGTTCCACTTCACCAGTTGCGTGGTATATTTTTGCCCTTCTACTTAAATATATTTTAAAAAGCAGAATTCACAATAATTCCAGCTGCTGACACATTAGAGGAAATTACCTAATCCTGCTTAAAATTGCCTTGTGGTCTGGCAGTTGTCTAGTGACTGCCAGAAATGAGTTTGAAGTAGGTGCCTCTGTACTAGCAGACTTTAAAGTTGTTTCTATCCAGTCAGGCTTTGCTGAAATGGTGGCGACACACTCTGATCCTGACTGCACTACAGTTTATATCAGTTTATACAGTTCTCCCTGTTGGGGCTACACTGGATGTGAAAGAAATTTCCATGTAGGAAAGACCTAAGAGTCTTACATAAAATGATGTGCTCTCACCCTATTCTAAATGTTCAGAGCATCACACAACCTTTGCCATGAGTTTATTCAGCATTAAGCGCAATGTTTTTATGTTATCTGGCCCTCTAGGACTAGTATCATTAGAAATAGTCCTCTATTTTTTAAAATTTTTTTAGTTTTAGTAGTCTTTCAGTGGTGTGACTGTGATGGTCAAGGGAATACGTGGGAAGTCAGTTTTATTTTTTAAGGAGCTGTACAGGCTGCCTTACAGTGAGAGATCACATTCTGCGATGTACAGGTTAGAATGCAGGTCTGTTCTCTAACTTCCATCTGAGCAAACACATGACTGACTGAAGGCAAGCAGAAAATGTACAGAAGGGCAAGTCCATGCCATCCAGGCAACATTCAGCTATGAGTAACAGTATATCAAGGTCTCGGTATAGTTAGTAATGGTGAACCTTCAACCGTGGGAATTGACTCTGAAAAGGACATTGAAGAATTGCTCAGGAATTGCTGATCATCTCTACCCTGGGCTGCATTAGACATTTATAAACCAACCAGCTGAAAGGGGACTGTGGCCTTTTGCCCTGCCCCCGTCCCCCTCCCCCAGGCAAAAAGGTTGGGCATCACTGATTTAACCAGATTCTAAAAGAGATTGGATAAGTTCATGGAGGAAAGGGCATTGGTAGCTATTGGGTATGGGAGGTAGGGCTACAACCTCTGAATCAGAACTTCTTAGACCTTAAGTCCTGGAGATTGCAAGAGTACATCCTTAGTGTTATTTCTATAATATCCCAGACAGGTGCCTTTCCAACCTCTTGAAAACTTCCAATGAAAGAGATGCCACAACTTCTCTGGGAAGTTTGTTCCACTGTTCTGCTGTTCTGATGGGAAGGAAGTTTTCTATATCACATCTTCTATCAGATGGTATAGACTTCATAGATTTTCATTGACATTCAGGCTGAAAGGGACCCCAAAGGGTCATCGAGTTCTGAGACCCCTGCCCCAGGGGTAGGAAGTCAGCAGGGATCATAGAACCAAAAGTATAGTGCAGTTATATTTTCTGATGTTTATCTTTGCAAAGGCAGGGGTTAATTCTGCAGCTGCTGCATACACAGAAGTCTCATTGCCCTGCATCAGCAGTTGCCATATCAGACCTTTAATACCCATTTGTAATCAAGGTTTAATAGATTCACCTTCAGATCTATTTATGAATGTTTTAAAAAAAACCCAAAACATTTAATATCTGGAGATACATGGTGAGGTCCTCAAACATGCTTACACTGCCTCTCTGCTCCCAAAGTACAAAGCAGCTGAGAAGCCAATGGCACTGGTTACCTGATGATTCCCTCCAATGTAAAAGGAATCATGAGGTGGTATGAGAGAGGCAGATCAGTTCTGTACCCCTATTCTTTACAGCTCTAGTGTAGGAAACGTCTTGAAGTGTGCCCAAGGGACGGGGGAAGTGGGAGAGTCCAACTGCATTGCCCGAGCAAACAATGTAGCCAGGCACAGCTTAAAGCAGTTCTTGGACTTTTCAGATGAGTCCTATTGCCAGGAATGGAGGGAAACAAGACAGCTCTATTGCTGCAGAGGTGGAGCATGTGGGCCAAGTGAGTCATTCAGACCTTTTTAAAAAATAAGTTTCTGGTAAGTGCTCCCCAAGGCAACTGTGGTTTAAAATAAAAAGTGGAAATGGCTTGAGCCACAGCTTGACCTCTTATGGTCAGTTATCCAGCCCCAAATGTTGTGATTGGAAATTATGTCTGTAAAAGGACCAGGCATTAACAGGAAATCTAAACACACTTGACCTGGGGAAGTTTGGATCCAAGGGTCATGTCTTGAGGCTATGGTTAACAAATGACCCCTGAATGCCTCGTCTGTAGTGCTAGTCAGCGTAGCACCGCTGAGTCTATACATATACTGCAGGTTTTCCTTCCAAGGTGGAGAACCTTGCATTTTTTGGTGTTAAACACCATCAGGTTCTCATCCGCCTATTTCCTGAGCCTGCCAAGATCTGCCTGAATCACCCTCCTGTCCTTAGATGTGAATGCTTTACCCCAGAGTTTGGTGTCACCAGCGAACTTGGCCAGTCCACTTCTGACACCAGTGTCTACATCACTGATGAAGATGTTAAAAAATATAGGCCCAAAGACAGAGCCTTGGGGCACCTCACTGGTCACAGCACATCATGACAAGTGACTTCTGTCAACCACCACCCTCTGGGTCCTACCGCAGAGCCCAGCCAGCAGATTGTGGTGAGGTTGAGGCCACAGATAGCCAGTTTTGTCAAGAGGTGATCATGGCATACCAGATCAAAGGCTTTTTTAAAGTCAAGATATATGATGTCAATCTCTTCCCCCTTGTCCAGGTGATAGGTCACCTAGTTATAAAAGGAAATGTGATTGGTCAAGCAAGACCTACCTGCAACAAATCCATACTGGGTATCCCTCAGGATATTGCTGTCAGCTAGTCTGTTAAAGATGGCCTCTTTAATAATTTTTTCCAAGACCTTCCCCAGGATAGAGGTCAGGTTGATGGGCCTGTAGTTTGCCAGATCTACTTTCCTCCCTTTCTTGGAGATAGGCATGACACTGGCCTTCTTCCAATATTTGGGCATTACACCAGAGCACCAGGAGTTCTCAAAGATCCGTGCCAGGGGCTGAGCTATGATGCTCGCCAGCTCCTTGAGTACCCTTGGGTGTAAACTGTCAGGGCCGTCTGACTTGAAGGTATCCAGCCTCTCAAGGTGTTCCTTCACAAGATGAGCATCAATGGAGGGTAAGCACAAAGTACCCATTTAGCAAGTTTGCTTTTTCCTGAGCGTCGGTTTTCAGTTGTGCCATCTGGTTTACCAGGGGTCCAATGTTGCCGTTGCTTTTCCTCCGGCTCCCCACATATCTAAAAAAGGACTTTTTATTGTCCTTGACATTTGTAGCTAGCTGGAGTTCCATCGCAGCCTTAGCTTTCCTGGTTTGCTCTCTACAGGTCCAGACCAGTGCAGAGTATTCCTCCTTAGTGGTGGTTCTGGTCCTCCATCCTTTGTAGGTCTTTCTTTTTAAGATGCAGGAGGTCTGCTAGTTCTCTGCAGAGCCAAGGGGGCTGCTGTGCCCTTTTGCTGCCTTTCTTCTGAGATGGGATAGACTTTGCTTGCACATCCAGGATTGCTCCCTTGGGGAGCAACCACTTGTCCTGAACTCCCCTCCCCTTTGGGTTGTGGCCCGTTAGGGCCTCACTGACAAGCCTCCTGAGCTTGTCAAAGTCGGCTTTCCTGAAGTCAAGGACTTCTGTATTACTGACTGACTTGCCAGCCTTATGAAAGATGGTGAAGGTGATCAGCTCGTGGTCACTGTCACCCAGCTTCCCTTTGATCATAAGGTTGCTGATTAGTTTGTCCCTGATTGCCAGTACCAGGTTGAGCAGTGCTTTACTTCTCAGCAGCCCATAGACTTCCTGCATCAGGTAGAGCTCATCCATGCATGAGAGAAAGCTTTGTGACTGTGCAGATTTGGCTGAGCATTCCTCCCCAGAGATGTCTGGGTAGTTAAAGTCTCCCATGACAACCATACACTGGGAGTACACCGCCTCAGCCAATTCCCTGGCAAGCTTGACCCTGGGTAGGGGGTCTGTAGTAGACTCCCACCTGGGCTTATGGGGTGCAGCGAGCTTCCACCCTCACGTTTTGTACCAGAGTCGGGTCAGGAGTGTGGCTTTTGCCATTGCCGGGCCCTTTTTAAGCTGCACGCACGTGCAGAAGGGCCGGCCGGTGCCTCACTGTTTTGCGGGGGCTAAGGTGGGGTCCCTCCCCTCCACCGAGGGAAGGAACAGGTATGAACTCCCCCCTAATCTGGCATGTGTGCTGGCAACTCAGTTGATGGCTCCCTGGGGGGGCTGGGCCAAGTAGGAGCATGACCCTCCTTGGCCCACTCCGCTCGCTTCCAGCTGACTCCCTCCCTCCATGGGCCCCTGCTTCCCTGGGGTAGGCTGGGGCTTATTGTGGGTCCTGGGGTCTCTCCTGGGGTTCCTGGGCTCACGGAGGCACAGTGGGTTTCCACCCATGCGTCTCACACCGGAGCCGGGTCAGGAGTGAGGCTTCTGTTGTTGCTGGGCCCTTTTTAAACTGCACACATAAACTTATGAAGAGTATCAGACTCTTTGCAACATAACTCAGGCTTGTTTATTCCATCATTTAGCCACTGAAATATCCTTGTCACCAGCCATGTGCTGCTGAGTTTGTTTATGGTCATCATTGTCTTTTGTTGTCTTTATATGTATTGTCATTTCATAGTCCTTACTGGTATTATTCAAGGTGCTAAGCATATCTAAACCTTTGCTCTTGTCACCTATCTTATGTTGTTAATATCATATCACCTTGATTAATGTAGATATCCTGGCTGCGATCTTCTGGATTTTTTTAAAACACCATCTGCATATATGTTGCACAGTTGCAGAGATAAAGTGTATCCATAGGATATGGTGCTTTTGATGTTGCAATATTCTGATGTTTCACAATTTATTCCTGTTGCTGCCTTCTGTCTCATTACCGTTTTTTAATCAATGGAATGCTTGTGAGTCGACATTACAGCCCTCAAGTGCCTTTCAAAATCATCAAAACAAAGATAATCTTTTATTTCTGATATGCACTAGTGTAATATTCTCAGAGTGAAAACTGGTTCCCTAGGGCCCACTGCTGAACAGAAAACAAACTGATTTCAGCTGATTGTTGTCCTGATATGTCAATATATTTTTGCACTCTTGAGTTTCAACAACACTTTAAGAGTATAGTTTAAGCTTGTTATCTGATATTGTTTACAGTTTTTGGCATTAGTAACTCAGTATAGGAATGAGGGGTGATTTCTTGAAGTCTTTGAAAGAGAGCCTTGCGTGTTTATGCTATTAAGAAGTTTGAATTTTGGAGTTTATTTTGGAGTTTTCATTATAAGACTTTTAACATTTCAACTGTAATACCATCCATTGCATGTGGTCTTCTTGACTTCACACTTGTGCTCTCTAATTACTGGGATTTGTTCTTCTCTTTTGGTGTCTGTATTTTAAAGCTCTTCCCTGTACTCCATCCTTCTATCCAGGATGTTGCTGTGTCTAGAACACGTTCTGCCAGAAGATCCAGAAGATCTCAGCCAGATATCTATGTTAATCAACTGATATTAACAACATAAAATAGACAACAAGAGCAAAGTTTCAGATACGTTTAGCACCTTGAACAATGCTACTACAGCAAAAGCTGTGTTATCCAACACTTTACCACTCCAATGCTTCACTAGCTGGCATCCGTCATACAAATCTTCCTTCCAAGGGATGTGGCAAAAGTGAAACCGGAAGTCCCACTTCCAGTTTTGCCACCACGAGCTGAGTTCCACTTCTTCCTTGTGGACCATGGCCTGGGGCAAGGCAGCCAGTGCGGGGTCCCTCTTCCTTTCCCCTGGCACACTGATGCCAGGGTATGAAAGCTCTGGTACACTGGACACAACATATTTGATTAACCCGCATCTCTCATTCCCCATGGATGCCGGATAACAGAGCTCTTACTGTAAAAACTATGGAACGATGATACATATTAAGACAACAAAAGACAATGACAGTAAACAAACTCAATGCCACATGGCTGGTGACAAGGATCTTTCAGTGATTAAATGATGGAATAAATGAGAGAGTTATACTTGAACAGTCTAACACCATCTGATACAAGATGTAACATATAGTGATGTGTTTAGTTCTTACACAGCTTACACTTTCTTTTTAAAAACAATAGAGACACATTTGTATGATGGATTTCTCTACTGTGTCTGGTTTTATAGTCATCTTACCATTTTTCTTTAGCCTCCTTTCACTTTTTGTGAATTGTATGTGTATTCCTTGCTTTTCCTATCTTTGAATTTTTTTCTTGCCTGCATTAAGGTCACAATTTCTTCAGTAATTCATGCTTGCTTAGCATTTAATTTATAAGCAAATATAAGTCTCACATGACATAGTGGTTGAAAAGATGCAGTGATTGTACACGTTGCAGTCCTAAGCTGCTTCCAACTTACTTCTGTGGTGCTTTTCTTTCTGCAGCCATGGGTTACATTAAGCTGATCTGCTGTTGAAACATATTCCTCACACTCTTGTTTCTGTTTGAGTGCATCCGTATCTACGTCTTTATTCAGTATTCTTTTAAGCTTAATTCTCAGTTTCACAGCTAGAAAGTTATGATCGCTATTGTCATCTCTTAATGGGAATATTTTAATATCAAGAACTGAGTTACCAAATCTTTTGGATGTTAAATATAGTCTGTTTAGTTTTTTTTCTTAATTCTCCTGACTTTAAACCCATGTTTTTCAAACAAGTTCATATCTGCTTGTAGCATTGATCATCCCATCTCTCTTCTCATGGTTTAGGACTAAGAACTCAATTCTGTTCATGTCATCTGCTGGACCTTTTCTGACCTTAATGGTACACCAACAAAAAAGTCATTCATTATCCCTTTACTATTAACATGACTTGTCTTATAACAGCATTTTCCATTCTTCATTAAAATTCTCCAGTATATATTATTAGCTGTCTTTCATGGTGGTGTATATAATTAGAATACAGATTCAGTTGGTGAGCTGTTTGGTTTCACCAGTAATACTAGGTCAGATTCAAGATGGGTTCCCTAAATGGTAATGACTAACATTATTCCATCTTTACCATTATTCCATCTCTTTCATGTCTTAATCCATCTGAAGATCCCTGTCATAATGAGCTTTTAGTTCTACATGGCTATTTCCACCCATCAGGTTTTGCAGATTTCTATAACTTCAACTTTCAAGTACTTAGCTTCCATCCCATGTAAGTGTTCATGTTCTGACAGTCATATCTTTCTTTACTTAAATTCAACTTGTTCATCTTAGCTAATTTTACACAGGGTGGCTGGCCACCCACATTACTGAAACTGGTTATCTTGGCAGCACTCAAGTCCAGTCGTATTGCATTGCTTCTTGTTTGATTTATCACATTTTTGTGGCAATTTTATTATTTTAAAAGCATCCAATCTTACACATTTCTTTCCAGGAGCTACTGTTATTACTTCTGAAAGCACAGCAAAACCTTCTTTTTTATAGGCAGCCACTTATAAGGTGAATCCAATCTACAAACCTATTTTATCTCTTGGAAGCACAGAGCCATTCATGTAAACCCTGTTTGATGTATTGATTATTGTGGAATTGTATAGTGTTAGTTTTATAATGGGGTTTACATTTTTAAAAAAATTGTCATCTCTTCATACACACTAACAGAAGACTAGCTAGGTCAGCATTCAAGTCTTTTGGGTACATGTATCAATTTGGGAAAGTTTTGCAGTGCCTTCATTGAAAAGCTTGTGTCAGCATGTAGGCAAAGCAAAATGTGAATCGTCTCAAATGAAGGCGGTATGGAATGGAGGAGATTTTTTTTAAAAGTCTGTTTCTCTGTTTTCAGGGAGCTCTTTTATGGAAATGCTGTTAAAAAAAAAGGGGGAGGGGGCGGGGAGGATCTGTGAAAAGTCAGTCATCTTGTTTGTTCTGAGTTCTGTCCTGACTAAGGGTCTAGTCCAAATTCACACTACAATGGGAAAGCTTTCCATTATTTCCACTGGAAGTTGGATCAGACCTCTATCAGGAAGAGGAGGAGGTTGTAAAAGCCTAACTTATCCAACCACTTACAGTAACATTATTTGTATCACTGCTGGCAAATCTGCTGAGTGGGCCAAGCAAACCACACTGTTATTTTTTCTAAATATATCACAGCATTAGATTGATATTCCTTTTTATGGAACATCAAGGTATGTTGCCCCAGTACATTTCCTCGACGTGTGGTTCTCAACCTTTTTAGGTTCAAGGCACTCTTTAGAAAATGCCAGCTTAGTTTTCACTCATTTATTTTTCACTATGAAACAAGCTCAGTTCTTCTTTAGCAAAGAATTCAAAAAGACCATAACAGTTAATAATGTTTTTAACACTCTGGATATCTATCTGAAATCTCTCGTTTCATCTTGTGAATCATGTTTGCACACTTAACAGTTCTAACATTGCGTGGTAGCCCGCAGTACCCTGGTTGAGAACCACTGCCTTAGACTGAATGACCAATAGCAAATGGAAAATTAAACTTGTTTTTGGATGACTTGAGGCTGAAATTTCAAAAGATAACAGTAACTGACACCTAGTAAGAAATTGGGTCATATCTTGGTCTAATTGCCATCCTTCTGTCATGTACTTTTCATACAGAGTGTGATATGAAACAATTATAAAACTGCATGGCATGATTAGCCTCCTCTGACTAAGTTTATTCAAACCTGCTAAGAACATGGAGTGCTTCCGATTTAGTCATTGAAACCAGACTACTTTCTGACTGTCTTGATTTTTGCTGGCACCCTTTATTTGGGAATTGGCATTGTTACATTTCCTTTAGAATCATAAAATCATAGGAAACTAGGGTTGGAAGGGATCTTAGGAGCTCATCTAGTCCAACCCCCTGCTCAAAGCAGGACCCTATTCAACTAGATCTTCCCAGCCAAGGCTTTGTCTAGCCAGCTCTTAAAATCCTCCAAAGATGGAGATTCCACAACTTTTTGGGGTAACCTGTTCCAGTGTGTCACTACCCTCCTAGTGAGAGAGTTCTGTTATCTACCCTAACTTTCCCTTGCTGCAACTTGAGACCATTGCTCCTTGTTCTGTCACCTGTCATCACTGAGAACAGTATAGCTCTATCCTCTATGGAACTACCCTTCAGATAGTTGAAGACTGCTGTTAAATCCCACCGCAGTCTTCTCTTCTCTAGACTAATAATCCCAGTTCCTTCAGCCTCTCCTCATAAGTCATGTGCCCCAGTCCCTTAACCATTTTTGTAGCCCTCTGCTGGACTCTCTCCAATTTGTCCTCATCCCTTTTGTAGCAGGGAGCCTAAAGCTAAACACAGTATTTGAGATGTGGCCTCACCAGTACAGAATAGAGGGGAAGAATCACTTCCCTCGATCTGCTGGCAACACTCCTACCAATGCAACCCAGTATGCAGTTAGCCTTCTTTGCAACAAGGGCACACTTTAGGATCATAGTCAGCTTATTGTCCTTTTATTGCCCCCTGGTCTATTTCTGCAGAGCTGCTGCTTATCCGGTTGGTCCCCAGCTTTTAGTGGTGCATGGGATTGTTCCATACTAATTGTGGACATTTGCATTTATCCTTATTGAACCTCATGAGATTTCTTTTGGTCCAATCCTCCACTTTGTCAAGGTCTCTTTGAATCCTAGCCCTACCCTCCAGCATATCTACTACTCCCCCCAACTTGGTGTGATCTGCAAACTTGTTGAGGGTGCACTCCATCCCATCTTCTAGGTTGCTGATGAAAACATTGAATAAAACTAGCCCCAGGACTGACCCCTGGGACACTCCACTAGATATTGAGCCATTGATTACTATATTTTGAGCCTGACCATTCAGCCAGTTTTCAATCCCCCTTATAGTCCATTCATCCAACCCATACTTCTTTAGTTTGTGAGGATGTTGTGGGAGACCATATCAAAAGCCTTGCTACAGTCAAGGTGCCATCACATCCACTGGCTTCCCAGTATCCACAGAGCTAGTCATCTCATCATAGAAGACAATCAGGTTGGTCAGGTGTGACATGCCCTTGGTTAATTCATGCTGACTGTTCCTAATCAGCTTCTCCTCCAAGCAGAGATGACCTGTGCAGGGCCTAGGCCTAATAAGCTTGTGCAGGGCCCTGCCCTTGGCCATGAGGAAGCCAGTGGCAGATTCGGCAGTGAGCAGTGGGGAGGGTGGGGAGTGGCTGGACAGGCAAGCCAGATTTGGCAGCAGATTTGGCGGTTGGGGGAAGAGGGGGTGGCAGCCGGACATGAAGCCACTGGCAGTGCAGAGTTGCCATGCTACTCTGCCCGGCTCTGCAGGGGCCCCCAAAGCACAGGGCCTGGGGAAGTCACCTTGATTTGTGCCCCAAGGGGTGGCCCTGCTTTCAGGTGCTTAGAAATGGATTCCTTGAGGACCTGCTCCATGATTTTTGCAAGGCCTGAGGTGAGGCTGGCTGGTCTGTAGTTCTCAAGATACTCTTTCTTCCATTTCTGAAAGATGGACACTATATTTGCCCTTTTCCAATCATCCACTATCTTTCCTAATTGCCACAGATTTTCAAAGATAATGGCCAGTGGCACAGCACTCCCATGGGACAACTTTCTCAGCACCCTTGGGTGCATTGCATCCAACCCCATGGAGTTATATACTCCCTACTCTATACTTTCTTTATTATTGGCTTCTTCCCCTCCTCCCAAAAAGGTGCTGCAAAGTGCAGTAGTCTGGGACCTGGCCTTGCCTGTGAAGACTGAGGTGAAAAAGGCATTGAGTACTTCAGCCTTTACTGCATCCTCTGTCACTAGGTTGCTTCCCCCATTTAGTAAAGGACCTACACTTTCCCTGATTCTCCTCTTGTTGCTGACATGCTTGTAGAAACCCTTCTTGTTATAGTTTACATCCCTTGCTAGCTGCAACTCCAGTTGTGCTTCATCCTTCCTGACTTCATCCCTGCATGCCTGAGCAATACTCTTATGCCCCTCACTAGTTGCTTGTCCCAGTTTTCACTTCTTATAAGCTTCCTTTTTGTGTTTTGCTTACTAAAGATTTCCCTGCTAAGTCAAGCTGATCTTCTGTC
>JAGPOW010000261.1:201120645-201132280 GCA_030014935.1 Caiman crocodilus
CCTCGTCCACCGGCTCACACAGCTCAGGGGCGTTGTTTGCACCTCCTTTCATCTCCGGGGACCCTCTCGTGCCCCTAGTGACGGTCCGACGCCGTCACATGGATCAAGAACCATAACTTTTCATATTCATGCTAATACCTTTCTGGCTAGCTAGTTGGTTAATATTTTTAGAAAAGTATTGCTTTTCTGGGATGCTTAGCTGCCTTCTTAGGTGGATTAATGGCAAAGCTAAGGATATAAAGTGAACAGGTGATAGTTTTTCATTTTTTTTTTTTTTTTTTAAAGTTTGTTAAAAATGAATCTTATAGTAAGAGAGTTGGAGATACCATCATCTAGTGAACAGGCCACTGGCTTGGAGCTCAACAGCTCTGAGTTCTGTGTCCAGCATTGTCACGGCCCTGCTTTTTGACTGGTGAATACTCCTGTCAGCTTTCCTTCCTCTGTCTTGTCTGTTGAATTTGTGAGCAACTTTGTATTTACTATACTAACTTAATTGGGTGCCTAATTTAGTTGGCCCTGTAAAGGTTACCATTAATAATTATTATTTATTCTTGACATCTGTCTTCCCAGTCCTGAATTGCTCTATTTCTCACGGTTCTATAGTCAGAACTAACAGCTTGAAACTTTCATATCCTGCTAGTCCCGCCAAATGATAGCTTGTTTTTTTCCTCAGTATTATAAAATGGCATTTACTCCATAGGACACGGAGTCCACTGCAGAGATGGTAGAAATCTAATGGCCCAGTCCTCTTCGTTGTTTTTCTTGGTGATTTATCATAGAAATTGACTTTACATTTTCCATTTTGTGTAAAAGTTAGAGGGATCTATTGTTGCTAGGAGTAATGTTATTCTCTTTGCTACCCAGGATCTCAGGAGAGGAAAAAATGTGATTTTTAAGGTGGATCTATATTAGATACAACACCACTTTAAGATGTTATTGCCTTCCTCAGTTATTTTATGTGTTTTCACGAATGTTGCTGTAGCAGGGCACTGGGATGTGCCTGCTCCTTTATGCAGGTGGCAAAGGAGGCTAATGAGAGACTCACCTGATGGGAAGGGTTCTCGGGCTTAAACTATATAAGCCTAAAGCCTGCATCAGTCAGGTAGTCTTGCCCTGGTAGCTATGAAGTAAGGAGCTCCTGACAGCAGAGCAGCAGGGCTCCTGAACTGAATGAGAAACTGCAATGCAGGGAACAAGGGAAGGTACGTGGGGCAGGGAAGAGCCTGGTTATACAGGTTAGGTGGCCCTGGTTTATGTTAAGCCTCAGAAAGGCTTGAGTGACTGCCAGAGGCCAGGTGCTCATTATTAAGTTGTACTATCAGCTTAGCCTGGATCCCTGCAAGGACAGGCAAGGCCAGAAACCCAACAGGGGCTGAGAGTGGGATCCCAGCAGAGGGTGCAAGGACCTAGAGAGTAGAGATCCAGGTATCCATGAGCCCCAAGCCCAGAAAGGGCTGGGAGTGTGATTGGAGATTGCAAGGACACAATCAGGCTGAGAGAGGGATCCAAGAAGGTCCAAAGACAGGAAGAGTACCTGAGTATGGGACCTGGAGGTTCAGGAGCCAGGGATTGACTGACAGTTGGACCAGAGGGTCCACGGGCCCAGAGACAAGGTAAGACCCTGATGAGGATCAATGAGTCTGAGAGGGCCTGCAAGCCAGACCAGGTCCCAGGAGTCCAAGGAGGGCCAAACATGAGACTGTGGGGGTCTGAGGGGGGCCAAGTGTGTAAACTGAACATCGTAGTGGTAACACCTACAACACTTGATGTAGTGTAGGGGAGGAAAAGAGCCGTGCAGTTTTCTCTGGTGGCTACAGGTGCCCTACAAAGGCATAGTTAGGTTAAGAAGGACCTATTGGGCCTTAGGGCTGAGTTGAGACTAATGGGGTCCAGGAAAGATGTGGTGTAGGAATTGTTGGGATTAAGGCTTGCTTTGAGGCCTGTGGGCAGCCTCCCTTACTCAACTTTGCTCACCTCCCATGCTTGTTCTTTTCAATCTAGGGAGGGCAACAATACAGTTAGACATGGGCAGAAGCTGCGTGGCCACCAGGAAGTGTCACGGCTGCCCGTGTGGCCACAAGCCTGTTACAGTTGCTGTCTAAAATTAATTATTATTATTAATGATCGTAATCATTTGGGTAGCTTGTGCCCCAGCCCCATTGAGCAACGTGCTGGATATCATGCCTCTATTTTTTGTCAGCTTTTTCTTGCCTAGATTTTATTGATACGCCATAGTTTGCTTGTGACCTATCTTTAATGGGAAAAAATGGAATTTGAAAATATAAAAGCAAAGCAGGCGTTCCGTTTTTGTGAACTCTTAAACTAAAAGTTCACTTCTGAACCGTAACTGGAACAGTCAGGGATGCTCTGTATTAAATTCTTGTCCATGAAAATCTAGTGGGAGTTCCAATGGGCATAAATCTAAATGTGGGCTCTGTTTCTTGGGATTTGAAACAAGTGACTGTTTTGGTTCAGATTAAAGTAATTCTTCCCTTGATGTGTTTCTTGTGCATTCTGGATGGGGGTGGGGGAGAAGGAAGAGGAAAATATAGCATAGGGAGATGGAAATATGAGCAAGCAACAGAGACTGAAGGGTGGATTAAATAAATGGCTAAAAATGTTGAAGTGGAAAAGGCTGTATACATGAAAAACAATAAATCTAACATATTTGTTAACATCTGGATGCTGTTTATGAACAGTATTACTGGGTAATCTAGATATCAGAAAGGAGAGAATAATTGCTGACTAGAGAGAATGGAGGGAAAGGAATTATAAATGTGCATATATGCATATATTCTCTTTGTCTCTGTCTCTCTCCTCTCTTTCCCACATCCTGCCCAAAGTGAGGCTTATTACAATATCCAAGACAGTGAATCACTGGATGTGGTGGTAAAAATGAAGTGATGAAGAGTTGGCTGGGCTGGTTATCTACTTCTGAGTAGTATGAAATGTGTTACTCATAAAAGAAAGTAAATATTATGCAGTCTCTCTTGTGGAAAGAAAATGGCAACTCCTCTCAAAATAAGGACTTGGGGTTCTCTTCTAAATAATGAGTCAACATTTTGTTTTCTACTGGAGAGAATTTGGGGAGCAAGAGGAAAGTTTATTAAAAGACAAGCACTTCTGCAGTACTCTCATTGATGCTTTTTCTAGGCAAAGCTTGCTAGGAGGGTGATGCACCAGAGAGATGTATGAATGTTGAGATTTTTGTGTGCAGAAGCTCATCAGCATTCAAAGGAAAAGACCTGAGCAATGCTAAAATCATTAGGGAGTGCCTTAAGTCAGCTGCTGTCTACTGGTCTGACAAGCAGTGTCAGAAAAAGTGTTGACATTTCTAAGTTTGCAGATCTTTTTGGCACCCAGAGTTTCAGTCACACCATCAAAGAACCAAAGAGAGACTGCAAAACGCTGGATGAAATGAAACTCTGGACACTTCTATATCTAATGTTGTGACAAAAGGTTAGATTATAATGCCTTGATTCAGCAAAGCAGTTAAACCTGCTGAAGTACACAAACTGTCCCACTTGTCCTACAGTTCACTTCCACCAACTAATGTGTGTGAAAATAAAACTTCTCTGACACAAGTCTTAAATGTATTTAGATCATGTTATCTAAAACTTTTTTTTTCTTTGATCTGCTTTTTTCCTAGTCTAGACATAACCTTTACTTCTGGGTAAAATCTGGTCCTCTTATTGCAATCTGACCAGGATTTCCCACCATATCTCTTAGTGGTCCACATTACCCTAAAGTTGTGCCAGGACAACTTCTTTAGGGCTGGTGTTTCCTAATTGTAAACTTTGTCAGACTTCAGCAGTTGAAAGGGAAAATTCCTGTACATGAAAGTAATGGAGAAAAACTTTGACAAAGGTAAAATAAGAAAAGAATTGTACACCAGAATCTAAGTGCTCTTATTTTTCCATTCACTGGACATGTCTACACAAGGTGTTTACTTCACAGTAGACTAATTAGCTGCAGAGTAAACATTGCATCACTACACATGCACCCTTATTAGGCTGGAGTAAACTAATTTGCACCTCTGTTAGGCTACAGTAAATACAAGTACTATCCTACTGCAGAGTTCTTTTTACTCTGCAGCAGGGGACATGTAGATGCTGCCCTGACTGCCTGCAGCAAAAGGGTGCCTCTGTGTAGGGGCTGCCTGAAGCACCTTCATGCCCCAGGCAGCCCCTCTTTAGCATATTTAGCTGGGGAGAGCAGCCTTGGCTGGTAGTCTGCCCCACTTGATCCCCTTCTAGCCATAGCTGCTCCAACCTGGCTTAATATGCTGAGGTCCTGGTGAAAACTGCATGCCCAGAGCAATAAATTCTGGAGCAACATAAGCTCTAGAGTTTATTGCTTTGTATTAATATGCATGTGTAGATGCACTCACAATGAGCCATCCTTCAATGGGTTTTTTTGTTTTGTTTTTAATGTAGATTTTTAGTGAACCAGTGTTTTCTGTGAGCTGACTTTTTTTTTTTTTTTTTTTTTCTCCTACCAGAACCAACCCCTACCATACATGTGAGATCTTTTCACTTAATGCAGCAAAACAGGTAGAATGATCATAACCTTGACACCTGTTCACAACTCTTAGGCTGAGAGTTTTTGTGTCAGATTAGCAGAACCAAGAGAGAACAGAATTAATCTCCAGCAGAGAGCACAATGGATTTATTGTCAGTGACGTGTTCCAGCCTTGCTATTTCACAGAGATGGCAGATGCAAATGTGGACTTCAAAAATTTGAAACAGCATTATTGAAAGTAGGCATGACTAAATAGCCATAGGGTGGCTAATAAAAATATAATTTCAGACCTTGGACTTCACAATGTGGATACTAGCATATTGCTGAAAAATGAGGCCTCTTATCAGTTTACATCCACTTGATAAGCTGAATACATTTTTTCTTCTCTGACTAAAAAAAGACCTATTGTGGTTCTGCAGGCTATTTCCATATGCACCAGAGCAATCTCTCAGCTCTTTTTTTTTTTTTTTTAAACAGACCTTGCTCGTCACAATTGTGCGACTGTTCTTCTGTCTGTTACAGTTTCTTCCATCTTCCCATTAGGGTACCAATTCTTCTCTTCAAGAGAGTGTGACTAATTCCCACTGAACTAGTAGGAGTTGTAGGTTTCCTCAGAAAAAGGAAAAGGCCCCAGACCCATTACTTTGGATACCACTTGGGCCTGTTTATGTCAAATACACGTTGGAAATGACCTAATTGTCTGAGGTCAAGACTGGATCTGGGAGCTCATACTCCCCTCTGTGCTAATGACTGCCTCTGTCTAGGGTAAGACACTGAGATGAGATGCACTATGGTACGTAGGTGCTTACCTCCCACTGAAATTCTAGGAACTGATGTTAGTGGGTGTTGGGCATGTTGGCAATCTGTCTCCACCTCCACAACAATAACAGATTAAGTTTCACAACAGCTCTGTGAAATAGTTAATGTAGACAAAGTGGTCTGAAGATGAAAATTTGCCAAATATAATTAATAAGCCACTTAACACCTAACCTTTCCTTAAACCTTTCATAACAACAATCTATTCACAGACAGTGAGCCATAAGCGTAAATTACAAGGAAACAGGCAGAAAAGAGTGATACCATGGTCCTCTGATTTGGTTTTCTGATTCAATGATATTTGTTAGGCAAATCTACTTGTTTGTAAATGTATTTGGAGCTCTGCTTCAATATAGAAACTATGCTGTTGGACATTAGAGTATGCATTGCGTTCACAGTACTATGTGGAAAGAATCGCTTGGGAAATGGTTGAAAGAACTTAAGCTTGTTGCTAAATAATAATGTTTATGACTCAGTATTTGCCACCTGTTACAGAGGGTTTTATTTGGAGCTCTTAACTATAAAGCAGTTGCAGTTTTCCCTTAAAGTTTCAGCAAACCATATACCAATTTCAGCCCTTTCCACTCTCCTGCCAAAAATAGGATTTGTATTTACCTAGCACAGTCTTGTTCTCTAAGTTTTCATATCATAGTGATGACCCTGTCACTTCTCACAGTTATATTTGATTTGTTTCCTTTAATTAGTGCTTTAGTTAGTTTTTGTTTGTTTTAACCCAATAGGGTGCTTCCAAGGCAAGGAGGACCACCATGTGAAGAATTTCTTTCCTAGCGGCATACGATTGTCTGAAATCAGATGGAGAACAGTGGTGGTGGAAATCTGTGTAATGTGCCTGAATAATGCACTATGGTAGGTCTGTCCAACTGGCAGCCTGCAAAGGGGTTAAATCACTGTTTGCGGGGCTCAGTAGCATGGCTGCCAGAACCACTGCTGGCCTAGTTCGGCAACCCAGGGGGTGAGTGCTCCTGTTACTTGGCCCCTACCCCTTTGCTTGTTACTGAATTCAGGGTCTTTGGTCCCTGCTGGTGACTAACATTTGTGGCAGGGGGGCAGTCAGGCTGACAAACCTCACAGGCTGCCAGCTGAACAGCCCTATTCTCATGCATTATTCAAGCACATTGCTCAAATTTCCTCCTCCATTCTTCTCCACCTGCTTTTCAGAACATCGTATGCTGCAGAGAAAGTAATTCACACTGTATCAACAAGCCACCACCCTACCGGTAGACATAGGTTGTCCATCTGTGAAAAGCCTTGAAGTCCAGGTCTGTTCAATGGAGTCAAATGATCTGGATACCCTGCACACTAGTGTACCATCTGTCCCTGTCCAAATAGGGGGTGGCCAGTTTGTCTCAGTAGTACAGAGGGGCAGTGCTATACCAACTTTTGGCCTTAAACTAACCTTTAGAAAAATGCAGTCTGTACACCTTGGAATAGTCCTTTCCATGCCTGGCTTCCTATAACTTGCTCTGGAGCTTCTTTCAAGGCTTTGTGAGTCCTTGTGATAATGTGATGAGACGCCAACCCACAGGACACACAAAGGAATGGAGAACTCTGTGTACTTCTCCAACTTAAGGCTGTTATAGTCTTCCCTATGTAGGACCTTTTGAATGTCTTTGTTGCCTTATACCTTTTGAAGATCTCTAAGCCTTATCCTCTGAGACTTGCATACAGCAGTGAAATTCAAGGAAGAGATGGAGCATAACTTCTGGCAATAAGAGAAGTTTGGAGACATAAAGCAGTATGATGTATTTAAACTATGCAAAATTCTGGTACTAGCAGCAGGGCCTGTAGCCATGCATGTGATCATACAGCCACAATTCTGATACAGCAATTATGCACAGTTCTCTTTAATTGTACACCTCAATTCTGGAGGCCAACTGAATGGTCAGTATGACTTGAGCTTGATCTCGTTTTTTGCTAAGAGTTGGCAATTGAGAATCTAACATTTGCTCCAAATCTAACATGGATGAGGATTATCCATACATTGCTGCCACAAAGTAATGTGAATAGTTTGTAGATGCTGCACTATAAATTAAGTTACCTGAAGAAAAATAGTCAAAATTGAAAGTAATGATGCATTGATTTATTTAGGGAACTGTATTTTTGTAAACTGAAAACAAATTCAAGAAATGAAGAAAGAGACCATTCTAAATTGCAGGTCAGCCTTGTGAATGCCTTTCCATTTGTTTATTCTGTAATTGTGCCAGTAAGTATAAAGATGCTGTAGTCCAGGAAAATGTCCTAATGCATTTTTGTGATATGATACTGGCTAAGGATAGGAATAATCTGCAATGACGTGCTCATTTTAGCCAAAAAATTGACTGTCTAAATATTACTACATAATTCAAGTATCTTACCAGAAGAGTGGCTGTATATAAATCTCTTCTGTAAAGAAGAATGGAAGCATTCTGTACCTGAAGTTGGATACACAATATCCCCATAGATGTTTACATTTGCATCTAACCATGGATTCCCTCTCATACAACCAGTCTAAAAAAACTTTGCACTGCAGAATATTATGAATTTATGGTATTCTTTCTTTATTTAAAAGGAGAACAGAAATGTGTATACCTGTACTAGGACAACAAAATTCCTTTTGTGATGTAGCTTATTTTGTTTGGGGAACTGGTCTAAATTACAGAGTAAAAATTAACTTTTTTTGGAAGGTATTCTTAGGAGGCAGGGCAGCAGGCTAGCCAAATTTACCCCTAACTAACCCTGGTTACTTGAGTGGGCCCAATTGCAGTGATCTACCTACCTACCTCCAGTTGGGTGGATGTGGCTGCCTGTTTGTTAGGAGCAGACCTTTCAGTTTTCAGCAAAGCTACTTAGTAGGATGGATGTTTCTCTGGTTTTGATGTTGCTGGCAGACACCTGGTTCTGAATGCTCTTGGTTCTTTCCTTTTGATTCCTACATTGCCAGTCTGTAGGTCTCTGGACACTTTCGAGAAACATTTGGATGTTTATTTTGCTGGGATCCTTTGACCTTACCTGACTTCCTGCTCCTAAGGCAGGGGGCTAGACCCGATAATCTTACGAATCCCTTCCAGCCATAATGTCTATGAAATTTCCCTGTTTGTTTTTGGTCCTGCTTGTTTGTTCCTGGTTTCCTGTTTGCCTGGGTCCTGCTTGGCTTCATCCTTGTTCCAGATTCTTGGAGCTCTGTGCTTCCAGACTCCCTTGCTCACTCCTTGTGCTTCAGATTGGTCTCCATGACTGTCTTAGTTTTGTGTGGGCATAACTGGTGTAAGCAGATATGCCTTGTTCTCAGGCCTCTTAACTACTTTTAGCCTGTAGACCGCCTCTTAGTTGAGAGGTTTGTCTCTGAACAGTTAACAAAATTGTTCATAATTGCACAGACCCCTTCCTCTCCCTCTGAGGTGGTTAATTATGTTATCTTCTGCCTGACTTGAAGTTGGCACCTTAGGCCACATCCACATGTGTGGACATTTTGCTTCCCCAGAAACAAGAGGTAGCAGCACGCCTTGTGCAATCCTGCCACTCAAAGCCTTGCTGGCAGCTGGAGTATGGCTCTGGCTGGCCAGGCTCCAGTTTTGGGCAGTGGGTCTTGCCTCTGTGTGTGTCACTCCGCTTTTTTTTTTTTTTTTTTTTTTTTGCATAGGATTTTTTGGCCCTGAGATCTCCCAGAGTCGGATCCCTTTCCTTCCCTCCCTGCCCTCACCCAACGCTGCTACATTGCAGCGTACAGAACAGCTGAATGTGCAGTATATGGCACCACAAATACGTTTGCAACATCACATAGTGCACAGCTGTACTCATCTGAGCACAACTCTAGAGACTAAGTGGTTCAGAGGCATGAACCTTCATAGGCAAAAATTTATTTTGTCATATGCCCCTATTCCCAGAGCTTTCATCTGTCAACTAAATGTTTCTTAACATTGAAGAAAGAAAACTATAGCTAAATATTTTACGAATAGTTAATACAACGAGCAGTGAAAAACAAAGAACCAGCACTGTGAGACCAGCTAATTTTCAGTGGACCTCTAAGAGTCTCTAACCTGTCTTCAGGGGTGGCTTTTGCCTTATAGTTATAGTGAGGGTTAGCTGTGACTAATCAAGTTGGAGCCAGTGCCACAGTACTTGAGAGATTGGGAAGTGACAATGCAAGCAAGACCCACAAGTGATTTTACTTGCAAGACCTTGTTCCAGCTAGAACATCACAGTGCTATCTTCTACATGCACCACCTTCTTCCTTCTCTGTTAGGAAGACAATGGATGGGAACTGAATTCCCTTGTACTCCTAAGGGTGAATCAGTGGCATCTCTCAATGCCTTGTATGCATTTAAAAAAAAAATCGCATAGTCATTGTGAAATGGTGCGAGTTCCCTAGGCAAGCAGAAGTATGGGTACAAAATATTGTTTGTAATTTTATTTTATCATCACTTTTTCTAAGAAATTAATTTCTTTAAAAACAATCTGTCTCTTCGCATGCTTTAACAGTCCTTAAACAGTCTTTTATCTAGGTTTTTTGTTTTCCCACTAGCAATAGCAAATTCGGCTTGGACAACAGGCTTCTGTAAAGAATGCATTCCTCCCCTTGTTTTACAGAAAGAAGTTCTCACATAAACAGCCCTCATTTGAAGCACCCTTGGCACAGCAGAGAGATTCACTGATTAGTTGGCTGGTATTGCAAAACAAACCTCAAACCCAGGTCTGCTACCAATTCTGAGCAAGAGCAGCAGCAAACAGGTTCTCCCCCACTGTATTTTCTGACTCGTTTAATCATTGCAGCTTGGGTTCTTTTAGGATGCAGGCTGTAGCTCTCCAGCTTTTGACTTGCTGAAAAACAATCTGGTAATTATTAACCCACACTAAAATGGAAGTTGTTCAATTCTATACATGTTTTTCAACTTGGCGAAACAAGATTCAAGATGTTTGTTTACAGAGTTCCTCCAGTGATTTCCTATGAAGAAACAAATATAAACCCTGAAAGATCTAACTACAATGCAATGTAGGATGCTATCAGCTGACTACTATTTGAACACACACAGGAATTGCCTGGACTAGTCACCAGTTGGATGCTTCTGGTGGGCTGGGGGGGAAATGTAATGAACTCTCTTGTTTTAGCATTTTTGGTTCTGTTTCCTATAACACAACTCTCATGGCTTGCAAAACTTGAGGTCAGGAATTCTGTTCCTGAACCCTGGACACAGGTAACCTGCCTTAGTCTTAAATGTCATAATTTGATTTTTTGATCAGATGATAGTAATTTACTTTTTTGGATCTTTCTCCTTAAGGTTTTTGGTATTCAAGAAAGTTACTGGTAACAGGTTGGAGGAGAAAGTATGAATAAATTCAGTATGGTTTTAGTCAAAACACTTCAACCCTTACTGAAAAATCTGTGGAATACATTCGGTTAGCAAAGGTCCAATAAAAGACTACTGAGAGTATTTCCTAATACTAACTCTGAGGCTCTCAGAAGTAAAAGATTAATGTACTTGGCCATTAACTCCTCGAAACAAATAGTTGCTTCTACTGCTATGGGACGACAAACTATTAGGTACAGTTGTGCTTAGGTCACTACCTTCCTAGTTAATTCACTTTACTGGAAGAAAAAGAAAACCCTCTTGAGATTGGTTACTTAAAATATAGCCTTGTTAGCTTTTTTAGTCGCTTCCAAAGCGATATCCAATGTTCTGAAAAAACAAGCAGTACAAATGCATTTGAAATGGTGCAGAGAGAAGGGACAGTAACTCAATGCATGAGCTCAAATTTCAAGTAAAAAAATATTAGGCACAAGTGGAAATTTTGGAATTGGGCCAGAATCAATTAATGCTCTCACTCCCAGATGTCATGATTGAGTAATTCAATCTCTTTTTATTTTCACTTTCTAAAATGGCCCCAATAAGTGTCATGACACTCAAAGTGGAAGAACAGTTGTCTGCCTGAGAAGCTACAAGAGAGATCCCTATTGGCATATGTCATGGGAGAGTTAGGTAGGTTGTAAAATTTTAGTGGTAGTAAGATATTCCCAAAGATGGGAAATACTGAATAGATCATATAAATGTTATTTTCTACTTAATTGGTATGGTTATGCCATGGAGGCTCATTAGGAGAAACATACTTAATAGATTCACAGTGATAAGACTAATTTCATTAAACTTTATCTTGGAGCAAACCAAGAAAGCACTCCTAGACTTGCTGAGACACCCCCCCCCCCACCTCATAGTATCATAGTATCATAGTGTCTAGAGTCGGAAGGGACCTGGGCAGATCATCTAGTCCGACCCCCTGCCTTGGCAGGAAAGAGCACCGGGGT
>JAGPOW010000261.1:201132380-201162406 GCA_030014935.1 Caiman crocodilus
CAGCTGCTTCGCTCGCCGCTCGCTGCTGCTGCTCCTAACCGTCGATCCAAACGGCGGTTTGAATTACCCGCCGCTGCTGACCTCACCAATCAGGCACTCATCAAGAGAACTTAGTTCTGTTAGTTTCTGAGAATAAGTTCTCTTTATACTTGAAACTCCCATCAACTTTCAATTAAAAAGACAAATAAAAGAAACATTAAATAAACAGTCAACATAAGAAAATAGGTATCTGTAAATTTCATAGCAAGAAGCTGGGGGGTCAGGACACCTAATTTCTTCTCCATTTTTTCAAAGAGTCATTGAATGACCTCTGAGGAAGATATTTCAGCTAAAATTTTCTGAAGTTTCTTCTTTTTGGTTGCCTAATTGAGGATGATGAGGGCCTGGCTCTCAGAACAGCTGACTCCAATGCTGAAATGGCAAAAAATGTTGCTAACTTCCATCTAAAAGCTTGACTCTTCTCCTGTTCCAGCAGAAATCATTTGCTTGTTGAACTGAGTTCTGAATGTATGCACTTGAAATTTGTCCACATCTTATGAAGTTAACCAGAATTTGATAAAGAACTTTTTTTTAAGAAAAAAAAATATTAAGAGGAAAAGAATGGCTTCTACCAGTCTACCATTTCAGGGTCTGGGAGAGCAGCTGGATGAAAGAGGAGGAGGTAAAGAACAATAAAGCTCAGGAAACAAATGTCATCACATACTGTGGGCCTCTTGGCCACTCTTGTAAAGGCCCATTCAATAAAATGGGAGTCACGCATGCGTGCACACGCATACACAGACACACATGGGCAGAACTTGGCCCTGTGCCATGTATGATGCCAAAAAGAATATAAATTAGAGAAGCAGAGAAAAGCCAACAGCATTGTTGTCTCTTGCCTGCCGCCCGCCCGCCCTCCCTCTCCCCCCCGCCCCATCAGAAAGGCTTACAGACATCTATCTCACTGCTGCAACTGTTACAGACCTTGTAAAATCATTAGGTTCTGGTTCACAGAAGAATTCATGCCAAAGGATTCTGGCAGTCACTACAGTCATTGTGATACCTCTGATGCCTCTAGAGAAGAGTCTCTTAACATTTGTGTGATTTAGGAGACAACAGTGGAAGTTAAACTTGAGGCAGGAGGTGAGGTTGGTGCCAATGATAAGTAGGCATGGAGTTTAAACCTTTAATCACTAGAAAGATACTAGTCACACTTTGCCACAAAAAACATGTAGTAGTTAAACAGTTCAATGAGGATGCAACATCTTTTTGTTTTATCTATGTACTATATAGAGTTTCCAGTTGTTCTTATTATATGCTTGCCTACATCAGTTTATATGATGATGATGACATGCTGCAGCAGGAAAACAAATCTAAGATCATATTCTGGAGCAATAATGCACTTAACTTTTTATCCTCAAAGCTAGAAATGAATCTTCATCTAGTCCTATACTGGTATTAACAACTCAATTTTACAGATGAGGAAACTTAGGCAAATGCAGCCAAATTCATTCCTGGTAACTCCGTTGATGTATTCACGGAGGTACATAGAAGTGGGGGAATGTATTACAGTTCAGCCTGTGTTTTGGATCAAATGTCTGAATTTATGGATGAAGTCCATCAGGAAAGAACCTAGGGTTTATTGTTGGTGGAGACTGTCTGCTTCTCTCTCAGATACAGCAGGTTGGCAAGGAAGTTACTGTGCAGGAAGCTTCCACTTAACACTAGGGTTACCAACTCTGAATCTATTCCAGGAGGTTTCTGGAATGCCAAAATGCCCTCAATACACAATGCAAATGTGCCTGTGTGCTTGTGTATATCAGTTACTGAGATTACAGTGGGTAGACTTTGTCAGGAAAGCAAATGCACACTGCTAGTACATTTTAAAAACCCACTGGACTACTGTTGAATCCAATTTATACATTAAATATTTATTTTAATGAATACCTTATCATTTACCTCCTGGGTGACTCTCAGAAGTCTCCTGGAGATTTATATCTAAACACTGGAGATTTAAGAGCAATCCTGGAGGGTTGGCAACCCTACTTAACACTGATGGATTGGCCAACTACCATCTAATTTGTAATCTGCCATTTGGTTATAAATGTTAAGAAGGACTTAGAGAGAGAACCCTCAGAGAACCTGGGCTGCTTATTGATCCTGGGGTGTTGCTGACTGACCTACAAAGCACAGCAAAAGAGAGAGGATAACTATTCATTTTTTCTCAGCCCTTGGGCAGGTCTTACTAGCTAGTCTTAGCCAATTGCCTTTTCTGCAAGGGTTTCCTAAAAGAGTTTTGCTAATATCCAGCTCAGCAAAGGTTCGAACCCCATTGTGCCAAGCCCTTGTGCCTACCTTCATACATGTACTCAGAGGTAAAACAAATGTGTGTTTTGTTGCCAGAAGAAGTGTCACAAGCAACCAAGATCTTTACCTGGCCTTTGTTGACCTACAGTTTTTTGATTCAATCAACAGAGAGGCCCTACAGAAGGTCCTGATGAGATTTAGATGCCTACCAAAATTTGTTACAATTATCAGATCTCTTTACAATGAAGTGACAGCAACCATCCTAAACAATAGCCTTGAAATGAACCCCCTCATTATTAGAATCAGAACAAAAGCAAAGATATGTGATTGCACCAAAACTATTACAGTTATTCTGCACCTTATTGCTTATAGAATTTCATCTGGAGGCAGCATCCTGTACTCCAGGGATGGGAATCTCTTTAACATCAACTGGTTACATTCCAAATCCAAGTTATCCAGCACCTGCATTACTGATCTTCAGTATACTGACAATTCTGTCCATGTGTGCCCACTCAGTTGAAGAGCTCCAGGTCACTCTTGGTTGCTTATGTGAAGCATGTGAAATGCTTGTACATGCTGTCAGCTTCACAAAAACTAGGATACTTTATCAACCCACTTCAAATCAATCATCTTCCCCTTCATGTGTTAATACTACAGAACAGTCCTTAGGGAATGTTGACCATTTCACCTACTGAGATAGCCAGCTTTCCCAAAAAGTAAGCATAGAAAATCAGTGACTGTCAAAGCTGCACTGGTGAGAGAGTCTCTTGCACCTAGCATATACTAGGACTTTTGTGATGGCTCATTTACTGAATATTGGTAAGGAGTCTTTTTATGTAATTTAGTTTTATAGTTCGTTTGTGATATAGTTATTAAATCCTTTCTGGCATTAATCGAATGAGGTGTCCTGTCAGTCCTTAACTGCACTAGGTTTGAATCCTGCTTTTGACTGCAACAACCATGTCATTTAACACTGGATAAAATCTGCCAGTGTTACATTTTGAACATCTCCAAAATCATGTCTTTGATCATGACATCAGTACCCACACAACTTCTCATCTATAAGACTATTGTCAACGTTACCTTGTTGTATGGGTATGAAACTTGGGTGGTATATCAGAAAAACCTGAAAGATTTTGAACATTACCATTGGCAATGTCTTTGGACAAACCTTCATAGTGGTTGGAAGGACAGAAGAATGAACACTAGAGTTCTGGCTCAAGCAAACACTACCAGCATGGAAGCCATGTTTATACTGCCCTTGCTTCATGGGACAGTACATGTCATGTCATTAGACTGCCTGAAAACTGTCTTCCAAAACGGGCCTTACACTTCAAGTTCACTGACAATCACCACTCTAGTAGTGGACAAAAGAAGAGATTCAAGGACCCTATGAAGAAGTATGGTAGTAACATCAATACCTGGGAGACTCGAGCACTGAGTCATCCCCAATGGTGTCATGATGTAGAACAAGGAACTGATCATTTTGAGCAAACTCACCTCTCTATGATGGCAGATAGATGAGAGAGACAAAGGGAAAGATCTGTGACCCAACACCACCAGATTCTACTCCCTCCTAGAACTGTTTGCCATATCTGCAGTTGAACTTGGGGATTTCAGATTAATCTCACTCATTTACAGACTCATCAGTGACTTCCCTATTTACTGGAAGACTGTCATCCTCATGTCAAGGGACTGCCAATGCCATTGACAATCCACCTCCTCCTTCCCCTTCCCACTGCAGATGTTCCTCACCCTTAACATCCTACAGTTCTAGCGTAAGATAAAAGACAACTGATTTAATATAAAAAACAAACTTGGGAAAGAGAAGGTAATAACAAACCAGTCAGCTTTCAGGTAATAAGAAACAATTGTAGTGTACCAGGTACCTAACCATTATCACTATGTAATTTGATGCACATTCATGTATCTCTTATCTCATTCGACTCAATCAGTGTTGTTGAATGCCTTGGCCAATATTCTATGGAGATGAGAGTAAGAAGAGGAGCTCAGTGAAGGAAGTTGAAATCCAAAAACCAGATATGATCTGGATAGGACATGGAGAAGTAACTGGACAAAGTGAGTATGACAAGTGTGTCACTTCAGATGAGTGTGTGGTTTGTCTGTACCATTTTGTGCCCAAGTCCACAGCCTGTAGATGTTAGTGCCGCATATGGTGCTTGACCTTACCAAGAGAGTTGTGACACATTCAGGTGACTCTCACTAAAAGACTTGGTACTTCTCTTACCATGAGGTGAGGTGACTGTTGTATTGCCTGCTTAGGGTAACATTTGAAATCAAGTTGGAAACTAAAACTAGTAACTGAGTGTGGTGACTTGTTTATTAAGTCTCTCTCTCTTGCCACCAGTGAACACCATCTGTGTTCTGCATGCCCTTTGACTTCTGCTAAATGGGCTTTTATGACTTGATCTCTGACATGTAAGTATTAACGGTAGGCAGCTGTTTGGAAGCCATTGGATGTGACCCTTGAGCCTCTATCTGTTTTGACTTGTTGCTCTAACTGGGCCTCCTGTAATCTGAGGCCCCACACCAGGGGAGGTTGAGTTGCCTTTAGTCATCTTTACCTGGCCATGCCTTTAGATTATTATATAGTCACCAGCTCAATACTTAAGGATATGCTTTATTATATTATGTCAGAATATTGTCATGTGCCGCTGTTGTCATGTGGTATTATTGAAAAAACAGGGAGTTGGCTGTAGTTTGGGTTCTGAACTTGCATGAAATAAGACATTTCTTTTTCTAATTACCCTTTAGCTTGACACATGTGCACAACAAAGCACAGCAATTGGAGGGGCTTAATTCTGCAAGTCTGCTACCTTAATTCTCCACTGGACTAATCCTGTGAGTAAGGGATGTAAAATCAGACCATCACTTAAAGACTTAACTATATTCAGTGATATTGCATTTGAAAGAAGTATGATTAGGACTAACTCTCTTTCCTTGAGACCTGAATTATGCAGTCTTATTTCTATTCTGACTTTTGCAGTTATAGAAAAACATCTCCAGCATTATCAGGTTTTGTTTTGGGATGGGGCTGCCTCAAGCTATGAAATGCGCAAAAAATCAAAGTACACTCACTATGTATACACATTTGTCAGGTTCTGGCTGTCTGTGAAATGATTACTCATTCATATCTAACACGCTTTCAGGCACTTTTGGAAAAGTCTTCAGATGATGTTTGCAGCTAGATTTGAAAGCTGCTGCAGAGGGTTGAATGATTTTTTGTAGATTTATACTGTATCAAATCATTTGCCTGTTTGAATATCACATGCAGTGAAATGCTGTAAACAAACGAGCAAATAACTGCAAACTATGACTCCCAGGAGAGGATGATTTGTTTAAAAAAAGAGTGCTCATTTTGGTCACGGCCAAATTACTAATATTCCTATAAATTGTTCTTCTAAGCTTGTATAACATGTTTGAGAATGTGGCAATAAGAAATGTTGAAATGGGGAACAGACTTAAAGGAATAGAAATGGAAAGGAGCCAAGCCAAAATACACAGTGAGCCTTTTCCAGAGACAGGTCAGTATTATATGCAATGATCCAAGCATATTCCCACAAAATGGAAGTTCAGAAGGGAATCATAAGCAGTGGAAACTATTACACACTTAATTCCTGTCAGAGACTTCAGTCACTCCAAGTTCATCACAGAGAAAAGTGTTCCTAGAGCATGAAGCCCCCTTTTTTTCACCTGCTTCTATTTTTTGGCGTAGGTGGGTTGGAGTTATGAAATGAAATTGGTTTTCTAACCTAGAAGACAAATAAAGAAAATGCCTGTGGACTCTTAATTAGTTTGAAAATGTTGTTTTCCAGGTAAAAGTGTTTTGCTCCTTCTTGGTATAAAAGCAAATCGAAGGGGAAAATATTTAGAAGCTTATTTCCATCTGATCTTGATTCATTTTAAATGCATCTTTTCTCAGGTTCAAGAATTGTTGAATGACTCCATTCTTTGCACTGCATTTATTTACTTCTCTTAAATCCTTTATAATTTGTTTTTAAATGCCTCTTTTATGTCAGGCTGCCACAGTACAGTTTGACAGATTTTTCTTTAATGCAGGGTAAAATACACTTTTGCTTTTTTAACTGCTTCCAATTGCTCTTATTTTGAGTGGTTTAGTTTTTCAGACAGTCTTCCTGTAGCCCTAGAATGATGCACAGGTGATCACTTCAGAGGTTATTCCCAATGCAGTCTGCATACTTTTTCAGTAAAGCAGGGCCCACATTGGAAGCTGAAGTGAAACAATACTGTCTAAATCTCTGGTGTTGCAAGATGCTGAGTGTTTCCTGCTGTGACGTTTGTGGACCGCACTTGATGCCCCTCGCGGGTAGCCCCTCCCACTCATCTCACCTGCCACAACTTTGATGGAATGAGGTATTCAAAGGAGGGGTTCAGTGGAGATCTTATTACTGGAGGGGTGTTCCCGTTGAGGGGTACTCATGGTTGCGAAGTCACCCCTACACCCCGTCCACTCGCCAACCAGTCACTTGATGGTTTACTGAGACCACGATGATGGACACAGGTCTGTCAGCCAGTCGGTGTTACTGCTCCCTGGGACGGAGCTGATACTTGCTCTGAGCCAGTGCGCCCTCAGACCCGGCTGTGCTCCCACTATCGTGGGACTTCTTCCTTTCTTAGACTCAGAAATAATATTCTTCTGCCGCGGAGAGTTTTTCTGGGGCAGGGCAGGGTGTAGATCCGAGTACTCCTGGTGCAGACATTTTGAACCTAGAAGAAACAGACTGAACACCTGTACAGTTGTGGTTTCACCTGGGAGAACAGCAACTCTCCCAGGAGAAACTGAATGTTTGTATGGGGATCTCTGGGACAGATTGTGGCCCTGACTTTTAAGAGAATCAAGTTTTTTTTTGGTAATATGTTTTTTTTAACCAACTATATAGAGGGGAGAGATGATAGCCCAACTTTAGGCCTTAAACAGAAGCAGATATAATCTAAATACCAGAAAAAGAGCTTTTTAGGCATGTCCAGACAAGCACACACATGTGTGACCCTAGGGACAAATAGCTATGACACATAGCACCTGGGTTGTTCCCAGCAGTCATACCTGGAGTCCTGGGGGCCTCCTGGGACTCCAGTGGCAGCAATCTGGGTGCACAGAACCTGGCTGGCAGTCAGAGCATGGTTTTAGCTGGCCAGGCTCTGGTTTCAGGTGGTACACACTGCAGCCACATGCACTGCTCCTCCTATAGTTTGATCCATTTTGTTTTTTTTTATTCTGGGAGTTGCCAGTACGGTATCTAATTTTGCCTCCACACGGCAAATATGCAGCACAGAGAACCTGTTCACATGCACTGTGGACCTTCTGTGATACCTCAAAAGCTTTTGAGGCACTGCAACGCCCACATGCATGCTCATCTGGATTCACCCTTTGGATGTGTCCAGACAGGCACGCATGTGAAGTATTCAGTGGTGCAGACCTGTGTGCGGCATTGCACACCACACATGCTGCATATGCAGGGCATTCCTTGCACTGCTAATTTGCATCCTGGTGGAGGGGCAGAGTTTGACACTGGGAGATCCCAGTATCAAAAAACCCATGCTAGAAAAATGTGGGGTGGCACATGTGGCGGCAGCGTGCACTGCCTGAAACTGGAGCCACAGTATGACTGCTGGTTGGGCTCCCTGCTGCTGGAGTCTCAGACTGTTGGGGCCAGACCAAGTACTGGCCCGAGCCTCCCCTATCCCATCCAGGGCAACTTGGTGCATGCCAGAGCACATGTGCATGGGCATTCCCTTGGGACAAGCAGCAACGGCATAACTATGCATGACTGCTATTTGTCCCCAACAAAACGCTCATGAGAGCTTATCTGGCTATACCCTATGTGTCCAAAATGGTGTCTAGCATCGCTCCAAAATATACAGTTAGTTTAGTAAAAGAGAAAATATTCAACATCCTTGCCATGGGTAAAACAATTACTTTTGTTTAATCCTATTATGTAAGTGAAAATAATTACAAAAGAGGAAAAGGACAATAAACCTGTGAAATAAAAACTTATCAGAAGTAACTGAAGACCAGGTGAAAGACAGTGTAATTGATTAATCTAATGACTTAAAACATAAGATGTAAAACATTCTCCTTTTGTGAATGGTCACTATTACTTATGGAGTACAGAGAAGTTGGCAGAGGGAGCTTGTAAGATGTAATGAGTCATACAACTATTATCTGTATTAAGTTAATAGTTTTGTGTGCTCAATAAATTTCTTGATTTTACATTTAAGTTAAGCATTTGGTCCTTTGCCCCATGTGCTAGGGGATCCTGAAGCTTGTTTCCATTTCAGGCAAAATCTTTTCACAGATTAACTTTTAGTGACTTTTATAATTCATTCAGAAATCAGATCTAGAGTACACAGCCTCTGAGTATCTCCTGACTGGGAGTCAAAGGTACTTTTGATAATTACATCCTAAATTGGTCAACCAATAAATGGATGTGCTCAAAGTCCAGTGGCACTTTCAAAAATATTGGTTTTATTTTTCCTGTGGGTTCTGTTAAGTTTTCAGCAAGAGCAAAGAAGGAGCTAAGAAGCTGCTCACTCTATTTGTATTAAATGGCAATGATTATGGGTAATGGACTATTTGAACAACCCTTTTTGAAGTTTTTCTTGCTTTCCCCTAAAAAACCCTCTAAACATTTGTATTTAATTATACTTTGTATAATTGTTTTTTTTAGCTTTCTTCATTACAAAGATATTGCTTACTGTGTGACTACCCATGCCTAGTACCATCTTACCAAATGCTAATCTAAGCAGTGAACAGAAGGTGAACCTCCTCCTTTTCTCTTGTTCAGTTATGCAGAAGAGGCCATTATAGGGTAGCGCAAATAACAAGCTGGATTTTACTACTCAAGTAGTAAAATAAAGTTCCTGTTTGGATAACTTGTAGCTATGGATACTAAATAACTGTTTTCTGTTAAGTTTTACTGTACATAATATATGTATTGTTCAGTTTGTTCCGGCTTTACATTTATGCATCATGCATTACCCAGGTGTAATTTCTCATATATTGGGAAGCTGTTCAGATAAGTGAAACTTCAATAGATGCTGCTGAAAGCAGGTTGAATAACTGAGGGTGTATTGCAGATGAAAGGCAACTAAGTCTCAGTTTCTCAGATTTAGAATATGTTTATTCTAGCATCTGAGCAAAGGCAGGACATGAATAAGGAAGAGCTGGTTCAGCTCAGCACACTCTTTTTAGAAAGCAACCTTGGAGTCTTGCTAGACTCATCTCTGCTTTGGATTTTCCATGTAGATAGTGTCTAGAAATGTTTTTCCTTTATCAGCATCCAACTGGAGACTAACCAATTCTTTTCAGATATATTCCTCTTTTTTTCCATATTGATAAGAAAAGCACATCAGTACTATGCATTCTACTTTGCCACCAGTTAAACGTTGAGTCTAACTCAATGGCATAGGTCTAAATAGATGGGGATTGTTACACACTTATGGCACTAAAGAATTACTAAAGCATAATCAACCGAGTGAACACAGAAAACGCAACACACGCATTTAACTTAACTAAAATCTAACTTTATTAATCTATTAAATGTTATATTGATATAACATATATATTATATATGAGAGAGAAACATTTAGTCTAATGGTCTAAATGGTCTAATGGTTCAGCTGGATAGAGCTCCAATAGGAGATGGTGGCGCGGTGGAGCACCGCCATGATGGCAGGGACATGGACCTGAACAGGGGGGGTGGTGGCAATGGAGTGGACGGAGCGGAGGGGGTGAGACCAGTGGAACTGGGGGGAAAAACCAGTGCCCCCCTGCCCTGCTCCCTGTAGGTGGCAGCAATGGAGCAGAGGGGGTGAGGGGCGAGGCCACTGGAGCTCCTTGCTCCTTGGAGGTGGCAGACGCAGATGGGGGGGAATGGCGTCAGGATGCTGCAGGAGGACAGGCCACCAGTGCTGGCCTTGGCCCACCCCTCCCTCCTTCTGTCACTGCTGCCTGAAAGGCTGACGCCAGCCAACATGGCAGGGGGGGGGAGGAGTGGGCCCACAACAGTGGCTGCAGGGGAAGAGTGGGCTCGGCCTGACATAGGGGAAGGAGAGAAATGGCCTTCCCCCCACTTCCCTGCATCAGCCCCAAACCTGCTGCTCCCTCCTCACCACCGTGGCAGGCCTGCTGCTCCCCTCCCCTCACCGTGGCAGTGGGGGGCAGGGAGTGGGCCAGGATCCCAAGCAGCCCTGGATGGGGGGGGCATGCGGCTCCATGTCTGTCCACTTCTCTCCTTTCCCCACCCTGTCATTCTTGACATGCAGTTGGCTAGTCAATTACTAAAAACAGAATGTGATCACCTGGGGGCAGTCTTTTGATTTTTTTTTTTTTTTTGGCTGGCCCCAATTCAGATGTTGCTAGATAAATGGTCTCTCTCTTTCTCGCACCCACCCCTTCCTTGTTGCCCCCCTTTATACTTTTTCTTTAACTTCAGTCCTCTTATGACCCTTTATTTCTGGGTATCATTGATTGGTTTCCCTGTGATCATCATATTGCTTATGTTCTTACTCTGTCAGCATATTCCTTTGTTCCAACAAGCCCATCACATGCACACATTTTAACTTGGTATTTTACTAGTGTCTTAACTTGGACATGCCCTGGCCTCTTAATTTGGTCTGTCCATCACAACTGGATAGCCCCAAGGCTCTGCAGTTGGGCACTGTCCAATTGGTCTCCTCTTATCACCTTTCATTAACATATTTCCAATCAATTTATCCATCTGATTTAGTCAGTTATGCCAAGCTCAGTTAATCTGAGCTAGTAACAAGGCCCACATGCCTATGTTGATAATGCTAGAACGAAAGCTCCATAACAAAAACATTATATGAAAGTGAACTTAAGGCTATAGCTGACAGTGCAGATACAAAATGCCAAAGAAAAGTTCAAATAATAATATAATTCACCACTCAAGCAGGTGCAACTAAAGTTAAATGTTACAAGCTACCATAACAGGATGCAACAGTCTTAAACACCAAATCTTTCCATAGCCAGGCATAACAGTTAAACTTACAAGGAACTAGTGGTTGTGAGTTCACAGTATGTAACTTGTGGGATCAGGATTTTTCTTATGAGGAGACTTTTTCAATAGGACTCATTTCCTTTATTATTCCAGCTGACCCCAAACCTTACCTCCATTAGGAATTATTGCAAAACTCAGCCTCTTACAAAGGTTTTCACAAATGGGGTTAGGGAGCTACTGCTTGGCTCTCTCCATGGCTGCCCTCTGGGTAGTAGAGATATGAGAGCTAGTTGTTTTTTCTGAAAGTTTAGGTTTTTGTCACTGCAAAAACTGGTTTGCTTTTAACTTCAGAAAAGCACTTTTTTCATGGGGGTGAGGATTCAACTTTCTCACTTTTTTTCATGGGGATGAGGTTGGTTAAGTTGCAACTACTGTACAGCTGTAGTGTTCAGCTGTTGTGTTCCAAAAGTTCTAGGTTAGGAATTTCTATTTTTTTCCTTCTTTCCTTACTTTTTGAGCTAATCACTGTTTTAGATGCTGCAAGTACTACAGCTTTAAACAAAATGTTACTGTAAGTTATGCACCTGTAGAAAGAAAAGAGCATATTTTTGTAGGCATAGGAGGATCTAAAATGATTTGCTTTTGCTATTATATGCATGATATAAGTTGAGGTGACTGACTTCCATGGAGAATGGCAATTTGTTAGTGGTACTTCCCTGCCTATACCCAAAGCCTGATAGCAAAGCATTTTCTCTCTTAAAGAGGTAAACTGTGCTTTATAACTAGGAGAAAACTGGAATGCTTATCTCATGGGAAATTGATAGGTTGAAATTTTGCTTGTGTACCAAATTGAGATAAAAACTTTTTCTTTCTTCCATGAAATATTTTAAAAATGGATTCAGAACACTTTATTTCTGCATTTCTGGTCAAAATATTTTACTTTAGTTTGTTGATTAAACATTTTATTTCAGTTCAGTTCAATATTAGTCTATGCCTTCCCAGTTGCCTCAGCAGAATTGGAGTTTCTTACGCTCACATTTTCCTCTATGGGCCAGGCTCACCAAGCAAGCTATATTTCCCATTTCCCAATATGCACTGTAATCCAATTTCCTTTGATTCATTGTATTGCTTTAACCAGAAAAGAAACCCTGCTGCACCATGGAGAAATATAGCCAAGGCGTGCATTTGATGCATAGGAAAGAATGGAGGCATTAGACACCCATTCTGCAGCTCCCATGATATACAATGGCAGTTCAGCTGGATAGAGATTATCAGAAAAATGAACCAAAACTAAGCACTTTGATTAGTTCAGCAGTGTGAAGTGTTATGATTTGCGTCAATCTGACTGATAGATGATGAAAAAATATTTTAAATTATTTTTGTGGAAACTATTTTTCTCTTGGAAAAAGATATTTAAATAGAACACTCCAGTCTAGCACTGCAACCCTCTTTCCAGCTCTTCATCCGCTCACCAAGCATATCATTTCTAAATTTCCTTTAGTCTGCAAATAAGATCTGTGCACATGCCACAGCTTTCTTGCTTATAAGAAGAATGAATGATGCTAACAGTTTTGCACTAACCTATCAAGCAGCTTCATGTGTGAGTGATAGGAGGGAGAACAGTATAGGTGACTGTGACAGGATGGGCATACCTGGGGCCGTTCTCCACACTCTACAGCCCGCCCTCCTGTCTCAGTGGGCCAACTGCCCACCTGTTCTCACCCACCATGACTTGATCTTAATTGGTTCATTAATAAATCTTCCATAAGCGGGAGGCTGCCCATTTGTGCCCTGATGCCAGGGGGCGCTTTCTGCGACTCCTTCCATCCCCATACCGCAGCCCAAGCCTCGCAGATGTATTAGATGTTGGGATGTCAAAATACCTGCCCACCTCCTCTGGGCTTCTCCAAGTGCTGCCCCCTCTCTGGGGCTTGCTGCGCCCCCGCTGGGGCTCTTCCTACACCCTCTCCAGGGCTGGGGTCCACACACCCCACTAGCTGCACCCTCACTGGTGCCTGGATCCCCACACTACAGTGGGTCTCCTATGAGGTCTCCTCCATCCCCTCACAGCCTCACCCAAACCACCGGTGTAATACAAACACCAACTCATGCCTCTGGCTGTAACTGAAACGCAAGGCACCTGGCCATGACAACATAAACTGGCCAGCTGGCTCTCATTAATTGCCCCGGCAACCCACAGCTGTACTGCTTAATCATTGATAGGGCTTCTGCCCTAGTAGTTTTTCTCCTCTCCAGGCACAGGGCACTGAGGTGCTCTGTGACAGTGACAATGTTTAATATGAAAATAGAGTTATGTTTTTGCTTAAGGTCACCTGTAAGCGCAGAGATCAGTGTAAAAATGTTAGCACTAGGCCTTCCTCTTTGAGTCTTTGTCTATGTGGGTCCTACTTCTGATACATGTGTATCTCACAAACACAAGTTGTTAACATAAGGTGCATGCATGCACATCACAAGTAAGATCCACCTGAGGGACAAAAGATCTGGAAGAAGATGGACTGTTCTATGCTAAGGAAGAAAATTTCAAGATATCCCATGCAGAATAACATCTATCTTTTCTCTAAGATAATGTTTTTGTTATTTTTCTTGCATCTTTAAGCCCTAGTACACATCAAGGCAATGACTTAAAACCATATAGTGGGTTAAAACAAAATTCTCTAGGAACTGCACAATTTGTTATCCCTAGAAGCCTTCAGGGGCTCCTTTTCTGCTGTGGTTTATTTGGCAAGCTCTGCTAAATGTTGTGATCCTGAACCCACTGGCAGTCTCTCCTGTTTCCATTATGTAAAGGGAAAGGTGTTGGAGGGAAGCAGGTATCAATTTACAGTAGGAAATTTCTCATGGCTTTGGAGTTGTACTGCTAAACCCAAAGGGGTTTTATTGCATTATTTTCACCTTACCATACTCTCCCCAAAGCACCAACTCTGGGTATGTTAAACTTGAAGTTTTGTTTGGTTTTTAATAATAGTAATGAGTTGGAAGTGTTTCTACATTATGTAACCATATAATCTTGTTTAAAAACAAAACAAAATAAAAAAGGACTCTGTGAGATGGTAGGTGATCTTATCCCTTGAAAATTAGCACAGCCAATAAGGATGAGATTGAATGATGATTAGTTAAAATGAGCCTCTGGCAAAGAACTACAAAAATGTAATTCATGCAGCAGGCTTTCTAATCCACCAGGTTTTCAATAATGTAGCAAAAAAAAATTAGTTATGTAGATAGATATGGCTGATGTTAACTGCTTCTATTGATTTTCCTTCCTTGTACCCCTCTGCTCCTCCATGCCCCACCCCCCCAAAAAAGGAAAAAACCTTTTATTTCAGCAAGCGATGGAGGATATCTTGGGGATAAATGCCACAATAGATATTCTGCAAATACTTCTGGAAAGGTGGGGGATGTGGGGAGTGGGAGGGTTCCCCCAAAAGCAAAAATCTAGTTGATCTAATAAAAGATGTCTCTATCACGAGTTCTGATTCCTTATGCCTCTACACTAATATGGTTACAACCTGGATACTTGACTTGAGAATAAATTCATAGACATCTCAGTTCAGTCATGGATACTCTGTGAATAATGAAACAAGCTAAATAGTGTAAGTTATTTGTTATGAAATATTTGCTCTAGCTCTTAAGGCCTCTACTTCCTCTTACACTTAAACTTCCTTCCTTCCCTTTCATATCCAAGTGAAGCATCAGATATTGGGCTAACAACCTGCATTGATTTGGAGGAGAATAGAGTTAATATGCTACATTTCAGTGCCTTTTTTAGTTTCACTGTCAGCCACTCAACCTGTCTCAGCTTTATGAATGGTATAATTTTGCCCTTTACTTGCTGGTCTTTGTGGAGCTTCTTTTGAAATAAGGATGTACTCTTGTTTTCAATGGGATGTCATTTTTTTTTTTACTTCCATATTACTTGATCTTTTTAAAGCTCTTTTTTATAGGATGTTTATATTCCGTGTAAAAGGTTGGAGTATGCATGGCAAAATACTCTCAGATATAATGAAAATATGATGAGGCCCCTCGTCATATTTTCCATGATATATGGAGAGATTTCAGTGCTGGCTTCATCTTTTGTTTTGTTGCTCACGTGAAGGTCTCTTTTACAGAGCCACAATGACTCATAATCTGCAATAAGACACCAAAAAAAGAAAAAAGGCATTTTTCTTGTGTGTTTTGAAGCTAAAAAGGCATTTAATGAAAAACAAGTCTCCTGAAAAGAAAACAGTATTACTTGTACAAAAAGAGAGAGAATGAATTCAGCTTGTGGGGGAAGGGAGAGAGGGGAAAGGGCAGTCTCCAGTTCTCTTTGAATTCTGCTCCATCTGCCATTGCTCTCAGTTTTGGAGAAGTAACTGGATTGCCTTTGATCTATTTAGTACAGTTTGTCAAATTCCATGGTAATGACTAAGCTGGAAATATCTGTAGCAATAAGTCCTTCTTTTGTTCTTTGAATGATTTACATCTAAAAAGTCACAGTTTCTTATTGACAGGTAATTGGTTTCTTTTGATTATAAAGCCTGAGATGTTAGCATTAGTTTTACTTATATGCAGCTTTCAAATTTATTTGTACTCTTCATTACACAATAGCTGCATATTCTAGTAAGGTGCTGTTGAATAGCAAAAGTATGCAAATGCATCAAATAGGGAGTTTTAGTTGCTAAGAACCTGCCAGAGATGAAAGAACTTGTCAGACCAGGCCTGTTATTACAAAGTGCTGAGAACCAGTAGTGTAACTAATGAGAGGCAACTGGGGCATGAACCCTGGGTGATAACCTGGGGTGGGGGAGGGGGTGGTGGTGCAGGTATCTACTGGTAGCCTGCAGGGAACCTGGCTATGACTACTGTCCCATGCACCATTATGACCTACGGCACAAAACTACCCGGTTACACCTTTGCTCAAAACCATCATTTTTCTCTGACTCGGGCAGAAGTTGAAGAGGCATCATGCCTTTCATGATTAGGCTCATGAAAGAAGAATTCTGCCAGGAGCTAAGGGTTAAAGAAATGGTATGGGAGTATCCCAAAGGCCCCTAGCTTCTGCTGTTTGTGTGGTAAAACCTGTGCTAGCAAGTGGAATTTACTAATTCCAAGTATTCCTTCCCTCCAGGGCTGGGTCAAGCCCCCTTCCTTCTTGCAGGACCACTTTCAGCCCCTCTTCCCCAACTCCTGGCAGGGCTCGGTAGGGCCTGGGATGCCCCCCAATACTCACCACCTTCTGTGTATCAGAGAGGGCCCTACTGTTACTGCCCTAGGATTGAGACCACCAGCTGGATCCAACCTGCATATGGACTGGCCACTGCCCATCCAGCCCTTTGGGGAAAAAGATTGAATACCATGGATCTAGCCTGTTCTAGGCACTTCCCAGGAGAAAGATTCCAAAATTTCATGAGGTAGCTCTTTAGTGATTACCTACTCTCATACATTAAAAAAAAAAAATCTTTCAAATATCCATCCTAAATTTTCTTCATTTCAGCTTAAGACTGTTACTCCTTTCCTGTTCTATATGGACAAAAAGACCATCCTCTCTTTAATAGCAGCGCTCATGGTAATGTTGTTTGAGTCACCAATAATGCTAAACCATTGGCAGAGAATACTACCTGTATTCTATATACGGTGCCATTAGTGCGGTTGCAGACTGATCATCTCATAGCCCCAACTGACCCTGAGAAGAGCCATGTCTTGAACATTGTAATTAACATAGACCTTGTTCTCAAATTGTTTCACAAGACACAGTTGGTTTTGTAACAGAAAAAATATTTAGAAAAAGTGCAGTTTCAAATGTTGCAACATAATCTTCAGGAGGATGATATAAGTCTAAATTTATTTATAAAAAGTGGTTTGAGATCCTCAAGGGAGGGGCTATAATACACTGTTATTGGTTTTAGGGATCTTCCTTATCAATAGTTTTTTCACATTTGGAGTTATGGAAAAAAAATCTCAATTTTTTTCCCCTCATGTCACAGTCATACATTCCCTTCCTGTGAAAAGGCTTGTTAGTAATTCAGTCTGAAGTAAAAACCAACTTTTAGCATTTTAGCTGAACTGCCAAAATCCAAGCAAAAGAGAGAATACTGTGGATTATATAAATAGGACAAATGATGTCTTTCTTGCCTTATTACTTTTTCAGATGTGGAAAGTTTTAATTTTGTTGCTAGCTTCCCCCTTCCCCCTGTTCTTTGTCATTAAGAACTGCATGCCCTTCATACTATTTTGCTGCAAGCAGGGATTGGTACTCAGTATGTTACTGCTGAAACACGTTACTATAAGACAAGGGTCTAAAGCTTTGAGAGGAGGTTTAAGGCAACTTTTTCCTTCAAAGTCATGATGCCACATTATGTGATCATAAAGTTCTAAGTTTTCCTGTGAAAAAGTTCTAAGTTTTCCTCTTCTCTACCTCTTTGACTTTTTTAGTCAAGAAAAAAAAGAGTCTTTTGAATGTAAAGTTGTTTTATGATTAGTGCCTGGTTTAAATTGTGATTTTGCATTTTTCATGAAAATCACAAAATTAAGTGATTTTCATGAAAAATGCAATTTGCAACCAAATGCCACAATATGGCTGCTTGCTGGGGAGTTCCCAAGCAAGTGGCCATATCATGGCATTTTGCTGCAACAAGATGACTACTGCAGGCTGGGGAAAGCATTCCCCAGTCAGCAGCAAAAGCCTAGCAGCCAAGGGGAGAGATGAAGGGGGTGCAGAAGGGACAGGGGGAGGAGAGAGTTTGAGGACGGGTAAGGGAGGGGTTGCTTGCTTCTTGGGGAGGGAAAACTGAGGCATTGAGAGCACCTGGGGACTGCTTTGGTAGATGGCCCTGGTTCTAGGTAGGCCCTGTTTGCTGCTCTGGGCAGGAAAACTGGGGCACCAAGGGTTGGGGGCAGAGGATAACACACATGCAGAGGAGCAAACAGCTCCTGCCCTACCTGGTGCCAAGGCTGTCTGCCAAGGCACCCCCAGGTGCCTCCAATCCCCTGAGCCCCAGTTTTCCTACCCAGAGGAGCAAATAACCCCTCCCCTACCCAGTGCCAGGGCCAAGATCAGTGCTGAGCTGCCCTTTCCAGTGAGGTGCAGGGGGTATAGCTTTTCACCAGTACTCAGAGGCCTTGCTCCCAAGGCCTCTTCTGCTGCATTTAAATCTGGCCCTAAACCTACCCCCTCAGCCAATCAGGGGGTATGGGAATGTGAAAGTGGTAGCCCCCACCACAATTGGACCACAATATTAGTAAACTGGGATTATGATTTAAACCAGGTCCAATTTACGGTCGTGCTAATGCTCCATATTGTGTCACAGGGCAAAAGTTCTGTTTGTCACATGATTGGCCCCTTAAAAGTACTCTAAAGCTGTGCCCTGACAGAAGTGCCTAGATGCAGAGCTCTTTAAAAATGACTCTTAAAAGCAGCAAATTAACCCTCATTTAATGAGGGTTTGAACCAAGGTGCTACATCATTAACTTCTGTTTGTACTTGCCTGGGAGTAGGGCTGGGCTGGATCAGCCCAGTTCCGCCCCCGGTGCTGTTTTCAAGATAAGAGAGAGGGAAGGGAGCAGAGGGATCTCTAAATAGGGTTCTTGACTCTTATCCTTGTCACGGTTGTTGAATTCCAAGTTTGACAGTTTTAAAAGGACAATGTAGAATCTCTTAATGTAAAAATTCATTTTTTTTCTCATCTGTCTGGTCAGTATGTCACAGAAGACATTCAATGGAATTAAAATTAACCTAATGCAGAACAGAATTGTGGTACTGTGTTTAGCATGCCTGCCCCTTTTAGGGGACTAGAAACTTGCAAAAGTAGCCTGAAAGGGGTGAGGGAACTAAAGAGGAGGGCTCCACCTGACAGAGATAGGGGTGGTCTTAGCCAAGAGATCAGCCCAGACCCTGACTGAACAGGATGTGAAATCTTGGAGGTTGCTGAGAAGGAATATCATCAGGCAGACAGGCTACAGCTGAGGCAGGCTAGAGGTGAGGCAGGAGGCAAACGGGAACCATATGAGCTGGGATGGAGCTGGGTTTAGACAGAATATAATCCCAGGCCCCTGAATTAAGCCAGTGATAGGCCAGAGAGGCTGCTAAGGGAACATCTCTTCAGCAAGCTGGCTCCAGCTCCTGGCTGCTAGCATGGAGAACGCATCCACTGGCAGTCTGGTCTTGAGAGTCACAAAGGGAGGAGCTCCAGACAGCAGGACAGTGGACAGTGCGGGCTTATGGGGATCGATGTCATTTCAGGGGGTGGAGTCACTCGCTACTTCCGCCCGCCCGCCGATAGCTCCGCCCTTCTCTTCTGGCCTCCCGGGGCAGCTCCCCTCAGTTTCACCGCCATCTTGCAATGACCAGGGACCTAAGCTTTTTTATGTAGCTGCTATCTGCTCGGCCGTGCGAATGGGAAGTGGTTGGGCTTTCAATTCCGCCTTCTCCCGCATCAGGGTCATAAGCATGTGGAACATCTTAAAAGCAGCATTTTCCCCTTTCCGTGTTCGGAGCTGGTCCCCTTAATTGTGGAGTGGCACAGAGAAACCAGCCAGAGAAACCAGGGGCTGGGAATGAGACCATCAGGCCTGGGAACCCAGAAAGGAGGTATGACATCAGCACAAGAGAAATGCCAAAGAGTCCATACTGAGGAGGGGCAAAGATGGCCAAGGCATGATAACTCATGAGTTGGACCTGGGCAAAACAGAAAACTGCTAGGTTTTGCAGTCACAGTAGTGGGGCTGCTTGTGGCAGGGCTGTCCCTATAAAATACCATGGGAGACAAACCCCAGGGAAGGGTGAGTATGGGGCCCCCAAAAACCCTGCCTTGTGGGTTACCCTTTGGCAAGGGAAGGCACTTGGAGAGAGTACACCTTGGGGCAAGAGAGGGCTGGCAGATGAGTGAATGACCCACGGAGTCTCACCGGCCCAGGACATAGCCAGGGCACAAAGGTGAGAGAAGACTACAGCCAGAGCTGGAGATGGGCCTAGAGGTCTCAACTGGCCTGAAGTAGCACAGGGCCTGGGATGCAGAGAGGAAGGGGAATCAGAGAAAATTCATCCCAAAATGAAAATGGCTGAGAGAGAGCCTTCTGAGGTGAAAGTGGGGGTTGAAGAGTCACCAGTCAAAGGGTTGTGAGAGCATAGAAGGCCAGGGACTTGTAACCCAAAAGTGTCATGAGGCAGAGTCAGCAACTTGTAGCCCAGGAGGGGCATGCAGGGTCAAGAGACCTGGAGGTCTCAACTGGCCCGGGGCAGCCAAGGGAGGACCAGTGCTGGAGACCACCAGGGCTAGAGAGCTCAGAGATCTCAACTGGCCCAGAGCAGGGCCAGGGCCCAGGAGGGGCCAAAGGTAGCAAGAAGACAACTGCTGCTATAACTTTTTCTACATTTCTATCTTCACCTCTTGTTTTTGGGACTGAGCCAGAGGGGACCAGAGTAAGGCCAATCTGCTGCTAGCAATCAAGGGCCTGTGGGCAAGAGACCACTGGGATGGATATATCCAGTCAAACCCTAACTGGCTGGGCCAGAAGTAGCTGGCTTCATCAAGTTTTGACAGCCCATACGGGTAGAACCAGGGTGAGCCTAATCTATCAGCCAATTTAGCAACCCAAGTCATTCACCGGTGGGGCCTTTTGTTGTTAACTGATGTGGTAAGGGAGGGAGTCCCCTGAAGATCTAGGATGGGACTCACAGAAGGTGGCTGTCAGCAGACTCCAACTCCCAACAAGTGAAGCATCCCATCAAGTTGTGGCAGACAAGAGAGAATGATCCACTGGAAATTGCAGACAGCCTTCCTGATATGACACATGCACACCAGACTCTGCGGAGATTTGGCCCCAGACCACACCAGGTGACTACCCGACATCTCTGTGTTGTCTTACTGCCATAGTTCCACTTCCTGCTCCCATCTTCAGCAGTGTTCTTCACCAGTGGATGCAAACAGTATTCATTTCTAATTGTCAGAATACTATTTCCCCATGCTAGCTTTGTTCTTACAAACACGTGGCCCATTTTGGATGCTGAAAAGTAGCAACCTGGGATAGAGCTCAAGCATGGAAAACTTTGACCCTGAAACATTAACATTCAAACCAAGTTAGACAACTTGAAACAGAAGGTTTTAATGGAAAATATGAGGCAATCTCAACGAGGTGGGGCAGTAGCACCATCTAACATTATAAATGTAAGTAGCAAATCAGAAAGGAAAACTGTGTTCCGTGGGATTTAGAAGAATTCTTAAAAATAACTGAGCCACATGTCACCTCCCATGTCAGAGGCCACAGGGGGGGATTTCTGAGCAGAAGTCTCAGCATAGAATCCATTGTAGATTTTCTTCTCCACCAATGAGTTGGTGGAAGTATGCAGGATTTACCCTTTGCCTCATTCAAGAATGTGAGCATCTTTCCCCTAACCTCATTACTCGGAGACCAGGCCTGACCACATGCCGACCCTTTATATTCCAGCTTTGGCTAAGAAGGGTATTCTTCCTCCCCACCTATCTGTATCTAGGTCTCTGTCACTTGGCTTCTTTAAAGCCATGCTACCAAATATCTTTTCTTGCCAACAGCAGGCTCCAGAACAGAAAATGGAGTAGGAGAGTACTGTATTCTCTCAAATCAAAGATGAGGGGTTTTTTGTCTTTTAGCATGGAGGGAGGGGTGAAGCCCCTTGTCTTGGAATTGAGTATGAGTTATGGGAGTGGGGGCAGGTGGCTACAGCAGCTCTAATTCTCTGGCCCTGTGACAGGTGTTGGGGGGCAGGCACCAGAGCATGCAGGAGCCAAGGGGAGTAAGTGGTGAAGGGGACAAGTGGCAGGGGACAAGATGTGGGTGGAGCAAGGGGTGCAGGGGTCAGACCAGTAGACTCCCCTACCTCCTCCTCTACTTCCCTACCTCCTCTTCTACTCCCTGCTCCTTGCTACTTCTTGTCCCACTGCAGTGTTGGGGGAGAGGACAAATTTAAGATGACCATCCAATAATTAGCTTCTATACATGGATAGATTATAACTAATTTATAAATTATCCATGTAGTGAATCTAGTTATTTGTCAGAGGGGTGTCTTAAATACAGTATCATTTTGGATTCAGGTAAATACAGTATGCTTCATCCTTGCCTGGTCCTCCCAGGTTCCATCCTGTCTGTGATTGCAGGACGTGGGAGATGGCTATTCTTCTCCAATTGAATTGAAGGGTGTCATGGGTAATGATCTGTATGCAAGGAGTCTTCTGTAAAAGTCCACTAATGATAAGAGCCAGACCTATTACTTATTGTTCCTTATTTGTAGCATTCATAGGCTACAGCCTTCTTCCTCAGATGAAATAGACTGTTATCTGTGGGCCCTTCTAGACGTGCAGGTAAAGGCATAACATGGTCTGATGCATGAGCCGTTAAATGACAAGAAGTGTGATTGCAAACTAGTTCCCATCGCACCTTATTGCTGGTGCAGGTGATGCCTGAGATTACGATGCCAGGCTCACCCTGCATGTAGAAGTAGAAACTCCTATGACTGGGAGTGTCCTCAGCTGATGAGTCTTCCATCCACAGGGGCATCCCAGGAACCCAGACAGCTGATTCAGTTTACCAGCTACAGGGATGTGCCACACCCCACCATGCCTGGGAGATCACATCAGCTTCAGTTTCCTAGCCATGTGAGTACTTGGAGTACTCCATGGGCTTCTGTGGCTGGGAGTCTCATCAACTGACTGGACTCCCAGCCACAGCAGCCCATGGGAGTGTGCCACAGCTGGGAGTCCTATCAGCTGTAGGACTCCCATCCACAGCTGCGGGGGCATAGACAGGGCTCCCAGCTGCAGGGGCATAGACCGTGCTACATGTTCAAATTAGAGCTGGATAGAAACCAGCTATAAAGTTAGTATACATTTTCCTCCTCTAACTTTATAACTAGTGGGACCTTTTTAAGGCATGGTAGTTAATTTGCATGTGTAGACAGTCTAAATTAATTGCACAGTTAACAAGTTAATTGTGTAAATACATGTAGCATGTAGAGAGAGCCTGTGAAAGCTTATGTATTTCTGCAGGACTTAGTCTCTAAGGTGCCACCTGCCCTACCTTCTAGTACTGTAGTGAATAAATGTTTCAACAAAAGTAGATGATAGAGCAGTGATTCTCAACTAGGGTGCTGTGGCACCCTGGGGTGCCTTGTAGGAGCATGCAAAATTTCACTAGCTGTTTCATTTCGACACTGTTTCAACTCATTTTGAGCTTGAAACAGTGAAATCAAAATGAAGGGCTTTGAAACAGCCTCAAAATGTTCCAAAACGTTTTGAGTTTCAAAGCTCAAGCTGGGCTTGCCGGAGGGAAACGAGGTGAAGAGAGGGAGCGGGGAAGGACTAATCTCATATTGACAGTGTAGCTGGCCAGTGACTGTGATCCTTCCCTGAGGTCCCTTCCAATCCTAGTGCTTTTGGGGGAGCGATGGAAAAACAACATAAAAGGCAGTGTTGTTTTAACTGGCCTGCTTTCTGTCACCTGTGTCATGAGTTTTGCTTGTCAGCAGCCTGGGGTGTGGTTTCCCAGAAACACCATCACCTGTTTCCTTGAAACTTGGCAGACGTCATGGCCTCAAAATGGGCTACCATCCCTGCAAGTTTCATCCAAATCGGGCAAGAACTGACAAAGTTATAGGCAGTTTCGTGCTACCCCATTATAGCTTATGGACGAAACGTTGAAACAATTTGAACAAAACAAAGCAGTGGTTTTGAAACATTATCCTGTTGAAATGGAAATCGAAATGAAATGGTGGTGTTTTGCACAGTGCTAGTGCCTTGAGATCCTTTCAGGGCTACTGGAAGATGCCACGCAGTGCTAGCACCGTTAGGTGTGCAATCATGATTTACAAGATAAACTCAATAATTTCCAATAAGAATCCATAGTGTTAAAAAAAAATTTTTTTTTTAAAATTATGGTCTTATTGAGTTCTTTACAACAGAAAAATTGCTCTTTTTCCATAGTCAAAAAATGAGACACAACTAAGAACTAGCACTTTCTAAGGGGTCCCTCGAGTCTAAGAAGGGATACCTTAAGCCTAAAACCCAGTGTAATACAGCGTGCCCTGGTTTCTTTTTTTCTTTTTCCTTAACCTGTATTATTTTTAAAATATATCTTGATAGTAGCTTAAGCTGAAAGTGAGTCCCTCATAAGAAAACCTAAGTGATGTTTTCCCAGAATGATGTTTTCTCTTGGTTGTTCACAGCTGTTTTAGAAAAGTCTTATCCCAAGTTGAAGAATTGCTTTTGTTATGATGTAGAGATTGGTTTTGTATTTGCATAGCTGTGGTGACATGCCTAATAATCTTTTTGCATAGATACTGGCTGACCTTATTAACTAGATGGAGGAAGAAAATATTTTTCTTTAGTGATTTCGCTGTTGTAGTAACAGCATAGAAATATTAACTTTTTGTTTTTCCTGTCCAAACAATGAGAAGACTCTTTGTTATGTATTGAAAATGAAAAGCTGTGCATGGTGACAATTAGCAGTCATGATTTATTACTTTACCAGTTACTTCAACGTCTCCCTGAAGATTTACACAACAGCGTTTCCTAGTCCTGGGATTAGTGGTCAGGGAGTCAAACCACTTAACAAAAAATCAAGTTCAAAACAAATGAAGGCAAAATAAATATATATTTTTTAATTAGCTGGAAGAATCTGACTACACAACAGAAATTGTCTGGGCTGGTGCCATGATCTCTTACCACTATTCTCTGAAAAAGAGATGATCATGACCGAGTCCTAGCAAAAACATAACACTTACAGTATCAGAAACTTATCACCTGGGATATTATTTTTTTTCACAAATATCCATTATTTATAAAAAAATAAAGAGTATTTCCCAGATGTACGGTAATAAATAACAGGAAAATATTCCTTAAAGCCCTTAAATTAAAATTTATGATGCAAGACCAATTAATTTCAAGTGCTGGCTCTCCATGGAAACTGGCTGCAGCGATGCAGGCAGGGGCTGCTGGGAAATGGAGTCTGCTGTGGGCCCTTTCTGGCCTTTGGGCCAAACTTTGCCAATCCCTGCATTGTATGTTCTTTTAAATAGCTATGTACCTGCTCCCTAAAGGGTGTTGCCTACTGGAGTACAATTAACCCTGGTAGTGTGTGGAACAGAAGTACTTTTGATTCTAAGATGAGCAGGCCTTGTTCTCTATGAAGTACGGCTCAGGGCTTGTGCAGCGGGTTTCATGTTAATTAGCTTCTCAAAGCCACTTGGAAAATGAGGTGTTTCCGTTTTTACCTGTTGCTAGTGCACCTCTGCATGTTTTGCCCACACATTCTAGGCTGTTTCATAGCACAAACCGTCAACCTCAGCTGTGCTGGCAGAATTGTGCTTCACAAATTTTGAATGCAATTTGAGCTGGCCTGGTTCAATAGTCTGATAGGGAAAGGGAAATTAAAAAAAAAATCTAGGTGAATCTTACTACAAGTTGGTCTGACTTAAACATTTTCTGATCAAAAGATTATCCTTCAGGTAGTACTTGAGAACCCCAGTTAAAAAGTGGGTTCCCACTGTGCTAGACACTGTATAGGCAAGTAACAAAGACCATCTCTGCCCAAGACAGCTAGTAATCTAAGTGTCAACTGATGAAGCAAAAAAAGCTAAATGGGCTGTGAGCTGCAAGGTGGACAGAGAGGCAATAAAAATAAATAGATCAGTTTAGCAGAAAAACAGAAATTGTTTGGGGAAAAAATAGAAACCCGTGTATTTGATCAATGACATCTATTTTTGCCTACAGACTATATGCAAGTTAGCTCGTCCCTCAGATTTGTTATTTGAATATATTTCATGAATACACTTTACCTCTGTAATTTGATTGAACACCCCACTGCAAATATTCAGTTTGAGCTATTCAAACTGTATTGTTGCGCTGTGATTGGTTGTAATTTGCTAGGCTGAAGTTAATTTATTGAAGGCAAAAAAAAAAAAAGCAGCAGCAAATATTAACAACCATGGTAGGGCAAGACAATTTAGAGCCCTTTCAAACACAAACACGCACCAGCATTTCACCAGTAGTAAAACAGAGCTATGAACTCTTCACCCTGTCTATGTCTCCTCAGCTTGACCTCACTAACTGTAGGCTAGAAAAGCTTCATCTGAAAAGTCTGGAAACATCTTCTGCACAATAGCAGGTCTTCTCTGCACCTTTACCCACTGCCACTTCCACAGTTGTTGTTGGGTGGTAGATTAATGAGCTATCGGTACAGATGCCTCTCAATCGGTCTCTCTCAGGCAACATGACTGACAATCCTTTGGAATATTCTTTACACCTGGAGATTGGTGAATATGGGAGTCATTTTTCTAAGTTGCTACATCTTTTACCTTCAGTGCATATCCACACTCATGCATCCCACAGTTGGTAAATGGGAAGTGCCTAGACATTGCCTTTTGTGGACTCTATACTGGGCAGCAAGTTTCTTTTTCTTAAAAAAAAAAAAAAAAAAAAAGTCCAACCAAGCAAATCCCTTCCCTCCCCTCCCTCTAACCCCTTCCTTTTGGGTATCTTTCCTTTCCAATACTCTCCCACAAAACCACTTTGCTCGTTACATCATTTCCAGAAAGGCTGCCTGCTTCTAGAAGGCAAGATTATTGACGTAGCAAGCAAGGCGTTGTGAATCTCTAATATATATTTCAAATTTTTAATCTGTCTGCATTATTCAAGATCATCCAGACAGAATATAGCTCAAAAAGAAGTAGCATTTACATCATGCCTTTATTTCTGCTTCTCTCTGACTTTTGAGTCCCCCAAAATAGCTACAACAGGGTTAATCCATGCACTTCACAGATGCTTCACTTGCACTCTCAGTACAGCACACATATGATAAGAAATGGTTCCATTTCAATTCTGTTGCCTTTGCTGTGTACTTCTTCAGTGCTCATTATGGACCTGAATGAAAAAGTCTCCATCAACTACAGCAGGGGCTGTCTGTTGGGGGTATGTGTACCCCCAGGGGTACTTAGGAAAGTCCTATGGGGTATGCACATGTTGGCAGGGATGGAGCACTGTCACACAGTGTCCCGTGCAGACGCTGCCCACCTGGCCAGATGCGGGGGATGGGGGAAGCTTGCATGAGATGGCTTTCTCCATTCCATATCCGGCCACACACCACCTGCCCCCCACCCCCACTCTGTGTCTGGCTGCGCACTACCCCTCTCCCCTGCTCTACATCCAGCCACCAGGGGTACACTGCTCCATGTCCAGGGGCTGGGGATACACTGACCCAAAAAGGTTGAAAATCCCTGCACTACAGGATTAGTTTCCATAATTTATTTTTCTTAAGGGGGGGGAAAAAAAACCCTCTGCAACAGTCTAAAACAAAAGGCTCCTTACTCCTTTTCTCCTCCGGCAGTCTTTGCTCCTCTCTTTCAGTAGTATCTAGCTTTTGCAATTCTTCCATAAGTAACTGAAGACTTTGTCTTTCCTTGATAGGTTGTTCCCATTACATTTGTCTAACGGAATAATTTCAGTCTACACCATAGATCTAAATTTATATTCGTTACGACCATGTTCACACAAGCTTAGACGTTTGTTTCCATGGGGACAAGAAGCAGGGGCAGTGGCCTGTCCTGGGGGCCTCAGGGAGCTACAGCCATGGTGCTCCTGGAGCTGGGAGCCTGACCAGCAGCCAAAGTGTGGCTCTGATTTTGGACAGTGTGCACAGCTGCCACATGCACCAGCCTGCTTTTATAAGGTGCAGGTTTTTTTGACCTTGGGATCTCCAGAGGAGATCAGAAGAGGAAGGCAGAGACACACTAAACAATCACAGCAGCATGGCTCCATGGAAATAGTGCAAAATGGCCTTAGAACAGGGTATGAAAACTGTATAGAGCATCGGGTCTGGTGCTTTCAATTGAACCACAACCCCAGGCATCTTATCTTCTTCTGCTGCTGGTCACCTGCTGCTCCTATCCTTTCCTTGCTGTATGCCCACCCACACTTACCAAGTGCTGCCAAAATCATGGCAAGCACCAACGAGGAACATCAAATTCAGTGGTGAGGCACAGAGCAGAAGACTATACATTGCCACTTTACCACTACCTATATAATCTTCCCCCCCTACAAACTGAATAAAAAATTCACAGACTAGAGGGCACACTAGACTGGGTCTCTGCTCTTGTACCATATATCAGCCAACTTGATCATCTTGAGTGCCTAGATTAATCTGAATCATCTAGGGTGCCCAGTTGATGCTGTTTCACCCACTTTTGGGCTTGTTCCTTGAGATCCCAAATGAACTGCTCAAGTACCACCATATTGAACATCTAGAGGGGTGGAGTCTTCTAGAGTTTAAGTCATTTTGCCATGGCATCCTTGAGCGTCTAGGCCAACATCCAGTGTTTTCTCACTCCTTTATTCTTCTTCACCAGAAACCAAATGATAATGTTCAGGGGAAGCCTCAACACAATATAATATGGCCTCCTTAACTTTCCAATAATCTTGTGCATCAGTCTGTGTATGCACAGTGAGCATAGCTGATCAGCAAGGGTCCTAAGTGGATAGCCCATCTGTTGGCATCTTACCCTGCTGCTGAGGCAGTGTATTCAAAAGACTTGAGGTATGCTTCAGGGTCACCTTCTCTCATTTTTGTCATCCAAGGCTCTCTGTGAACCTGGGCGTTTATAGCTTGTATCTCAGGTAACTTCTCTACCAGGTCTTGCTGGAGCAAAAAGAAGGAGCCATGGGTGTAAATGTCATTAGCTCAAACCAGGACCAGCTCTGTTAACCAGTGTAGTATGGCTTCCTGTATCTGTGGCATAGGTGCTATAGGCCTGGCTGAGCCAATGGGTGTGCCTTCCATGATTTTTCTTCCTTGGCCCACAGGTTAGGACTTCTGTTGTACAGGTTCTGTAGCTTCCCATCCAATGCACCACTTGTAGAGGGACCCAGGCTGAATGGCCAGACTGGGATGGGGCCTGGGTGCCGCATGATCAACAGGTGTCTTATTCCTCTATTTTTGTATCTCTCCTGCCATGACTTGGTTTAACTGTAAAGGATATCAAGAAGGTGGTACCTGATCGTATGAGACTGGTGTGGGTCACGATGTCCAAGACTCTTCTGTGGGGCTCCACCTGCACTACACACCATTCCTTTCAACTTGGGTGTTCTGCTTGTGATTGGAGTTAGGTACCTGGTCTTCCTAGGTGCCTGGCTTCATGTGCTAGGTAGAAAGGTCCATGAAGAAAGAAAACCAAGTGGCTTGGCATTAACATAAGTTGGCTGAGCCTGGGGGTCTTGTTAAAGGTCTATGGCAACAGCATTGAAGCCACATAAGAACATTAATAAACCAATATAACTTAAATAATAGTGTCCATGTCTGCTTCAAACCTTGTCTCAGCCCAGCATCATAACATGGCTGCCTTTCTCCAGGCAATTGGGGCTCTTTGAGGTTTCCACCTTGTTATGAACCCGATCCTAGTGGGTGTGACAGCCAGAACCAGAGGGTTTAATAAGCAATGATGTGTGCTTCTTGGAGGCCTTTGGTATTCTGCCTAAATAGATAATATTAGTTAATATTAGCTTGTAAGTTTGCAAATGACTTGTCTGTCATAAGTTTTTAACCAAACTGATGAATTAACTGTTCATGGAACTAACTGGGCCCCAGAGGCAAACCTGTAACTGTGAGAGTAGCTGGCTTAATAGTTTTTTGCTCAGGGTTCAGCCTTAGCGATAAAACCTGGATCTAACTGCCAGGCACACCCAAGTATATTCCAAGAAGGTGCAATCCCAGGAAAAACAT
>JAGPOW010000261.1:201162506-201186929 GCA_030014935.1 Caiman crocodilus
ATCGCATTTATCTTTCTGTTAACTGTTGTATGTGTGTAAGCTATAGTAAATTTGCCTTTATTCCACTCCCTACTTGCCTCCTTGATCCAAATGAATATATTCACAGTGCCCAGCTGGCCTGTGACAGTGGGCTGGCATGTCTTGAGCCAAGCCCTTCAGGTAGCCTGGGGCCACCGATATTATAAATCCTTGTGGGGGCCCCTGAAGGTACCTGACCTCCAGCAGTTGTGTGAATAGTCAAGATTCTGTAGGGAGAGCCAGTGGCAAGGTGGTCTTCAACCACAAGCCCTTGGCTCTGCTGATGGAGGGACATGATGTGGGTCAGTGCCTGCACCAGTGTTCCCCCCATTTTGATGCAGGTGCTGCCTTATGCAGGAAGTTCTGGGTTGGCTGGGCCAACCTGGACCCCTACCTGCCCCCATGTGTCTTGCGGTCACTGCCAGGTGCTGATAGCCCCAAAGGGGCTCATCAGCTCCTGCAATTGTGGCTTCTGGGCTGTAGGTGGCATTGGCTGTGCCAGATGCTTGCCCTCGTCTCAAGCTGGGCCCCGGGCCCATGTGGAGCCCTGCTTCCAGCTCTCACTCCAGCTAAGGGAATGGGCCCATGGAGAGCAGGCAGCGTGTCCCACCCAGGGAGCAGGGGTGCAAAGGAGCATGCTCTTGACCTGCAGGTTTGCCATTGTTCTTTGGAGCTGAGTGGGAGTACACTACCTGCACAGCGCTCCACCAGTCCTTGCTCCCAGTGAGTGTGGGGCTCAGCTGGGTCCTTGTATGTTCATGTAAATAAACAGCATTAGCTCAATTTCTCCACCTACCTGAAATAACTGGAAAGATCCTAATTTTTTAGCTAGCTGTTCACATCAAAAGAGGTAATACTATTAATAAACCCATAATGTTCCTCCTTAGTTAACAATGTTGCTAACTCTATAAACCCCTAATGCATTCCAGTTCATGGAAAAACCAAAGCACTGACTTTTAATATACAAGCTTTGTTTTTAGAAGAAAATTCTTTATTTGTATATAATACAATATATGGAAGTAAATTAAAAGGTATTTTTGAACTGAGAGAAGGAAATTGTGTTCGTTCTAAATTACCAACCATTTTGATGATCTAAGATTTTGCACTTGAAATTTTCCAGAACTGCATAAAAGTATCCTCCCATACACAAGCGATGACATCACATTTCATTCCTTAGTTATTAGTAAAAAATGGGATTGATTGAGATACATATTCAAGAAAGTTAGATAATCACCTGTAGATGATGTTTTCTTTCCCCTAATTTAGATGGGTCCCTTAAATTTGATTTCTATTTGCTCAAGGATACAACTGTGTAAAATGGCTTTAAAAAGGTAAAATATCAGCAAAACTCCCAAACAACAGATTCAGATTGATCAAAACAACTACTAGTGAAGACAAAACTGTTGTATTAATCATTTCAGTGAAAAGTCTGGAAAAGTATTATTTCAGTTTGGTCTGAAATAATTCTTTTCAGGTCTGGAGGCTTCACTGGTAAAACCAAAAATAAAGTATCTACATAGTTTTACTTTGTGGTTTCAATAGTTAAGTCAAACAACAATAAGATACAGAAGATGGGCAGTGATATTTTTCTGTGCGCAAGAATAGTGTTGTATGGGATTGCAGAAAACCTAATTAAATTTCATATTTTAGCTGCAAGTCCATATTTGGTCAAAATTCAGAACTTTAAGAGCCATTCCACACAATCAAATGTTTTGTCAGTGTCCATAGAGATAATGTAGCTGTGTAATAGTATCAGAAAAGAATGCAAAATAAACAGCCTCCTTAAGTTGCCAAAGGATTTGCAGTTACTAACGAACAGAATTTTATCCTTATTGATTAAATATGGAAGTAATTTATTCAATTGAAATGCTAGTAGTTTTGCCAAGATTTTTGACTGTATTGATCAAAAGTATTATTCTAAGTATTGGGCATGCTGAGCTGGGAATCTAGCCCAGATTTGGGATAATCAGTCTAGTTTCTAAGACTTTATCTATCATATACTTTCTTGAGGTTCTTCCTTCATACCGTTTTCAGAAACCCTAGTCTGATGCTGCCCATAATGTGTGAGTTTTCAAAACCAGACATCAGATTCCAATACTGTTTTCTCCTGTCTTCGCCATCTTTTGTTATACACCTCTGTGCATTGTTACCATTGTTCCTTTTTACTTCTACCATGTGCTTTTAGAAGGTTCTTCCTTGAAGAAGGGAAAAATCTACTCTACTTCATTTCCTCTCACAAAGTTTTAACTTGGGCCTGGAGCCGGTTCCAGTTAAAATTAGTAAAGATTCCCTTTCACTTCGGCAGGCATTTATAATATTGACACTTCCTTCTTTTCTTTCTCCTAACAAGAGGTAGGATCTTGACATGTTTTGCAGGATGGCTGTCGCTCAGTCTTTTCCTTTGATATCTTTCCCTCCTCTCCTTCTCTATGATCTGCCAGAAGGTTGTCCTGCCAAAGCCAAGAAGCTCTTGAAACATCACCTCAAGAATTCTGCCATGCACACTTAGCTGTGCAGCTGAGAGTAGACATCATGTTATTCCTTCTTGCATAACCGAGTCAGAATTTGTGCACAGTAAGCAGGGGAATTATTGTTGGGAGATTCATGGGCTTTTGCAGCCACTTTGAAGCAACAGTTAATACTTAACGTGAGAAGAGCGTGATCGAATGTCCCAAAGTAAAGTTCCAGTAGAACCAGTCCAGCTACTACAATTTTCCCTGCAGGGCAGGTGTGAGATTAGCAGTTTATCTTTTTCCATTCAAATCAGGGTATTCTGGATTACTGTGTTGGCTGTTTATGCTAACAGTAGCCCTATGGCATTACCCAGGCTACTACAGAAGCTTCTGGTCATTTTACCACTCTGTCAGTGGGGTCAGGCGTACAATGATATGAGCTATCTTGTAATAGTAAAAATGTGCCACTCTGCCTCTATATCTTAGCTATGTAAATGCATTTGAAACCCCATTTTACTAGGAAACCACTCTTAGTTTTTCTCTTTGATGTTCTGTGTATTTATTTGTCTTTTGTCAAGATGATTGCACTGTCTCCAAATTAATACATGTCCAAGCTTGTTATAATTTGTTGCTATCCCTGAGCGCTAGAGGCTTCCCATGCCTGCTAGAAAGATAAAGGAAGGAGTGACTTTTTAGCCAAAGAAACAATTTAGTATTGTCAAGTTATTTTTAAATGTTGTTTTGCTGCAGCGCACTTGCCAAAAATAAAACTGACGCTGAAAGGATCCTTGCTGTCCAAGTGTTACATTCTAGTGAAATGGGACCTTGATTGCACAGAAATAAACCATAGTGTTTTATTTTTTGTTCCTTTTCTCCAAAGGGTTTTAAAGCAACTTTTTAAAAGAAGAAAGTAGGAACATTACTTTTCCTTCAAACTTCTGATGGCTCAGCTGACTTTACACTTTGTTTTCATACTAAAGGGGGAAAAAATATTTTCCTGGCAGGTTTAGAATGATTTTTCCATTAATCTTTTCTTTTGGAGCCAAGATATGTTTTTTCACAAAGATCTGATGTGACATAATACTGTACCTGGAATTTCACACCAGAGAGAGTGGAAAAACATACTTACCACAGCAAACGCAAACTACAAACCCTCCAGCAAAAATGAGAAGCCAAAGGAGCAATTTAAAAAGAGGTTGTGGGGGAGAACAGTCATATGCCATAGGGAGGAAAGCCATGAAATGTCATACTATCTATGAACGTGTTTCAGAGAGAGAGTGATAAAATACAGTATGCAACGATACATGCCAACAGTTATCTTACTTGAAAATTATCCCAGCCATTCAAAATCCTACTCATTAAAAAAGAAAGTGCTAAATCTCAAAATGAATTATCAATGCATGGAACAATAAAAATGTTTCTAATCAATGCAATTCAAAGCAAAGCAAAAATGTCCTGCTGCAATTAAACACACATGTACATTCCCTTTGAATTTATGAAAGGCTTGATTTGATACAAATGACCATTGTTTTTGGCTTATCAGTGTTTTCTTTCAACATTAAAAAGTGTTTTCTTCAAAGCACAAATTTGGAGCATCTCCAGTCAGTTTAATTGTCCGGTTGTGGAATGGATTTCCTGTGCACTTCAAACTTGTAGCGGAAGAGGTGGTGGCTTTTGCCTGGAAGCCAAGGCAAGAGGAAAAATATTGCACAATTCTGACTAACAGTGGTTTCCAAAAGGACTGCCTGTGTCCTTTTGTTTTAAAAAGTTTTTAAAAATTCCCTGGCCTGAGCAAACAAATGCAGCTTTCTTGATATATGTTTGAGCATTGTTCTGCAACTGAATAGCTATAGATTTGTTTGTAGCAATCTGCAAATTAACAAATACCCTTTGTTGGTATTTTACCCACAGCAAAGCACAGTAAACTATTCGAAGGACTTTAAAGTCATTAATAGCTTTTCTTTATAGTGCTATAAGTCTGTATTTCTCCTTAAGCTTGAAAAAGGTCTACAAAGCACTTTCTGGTACTAGAAATCCAAATTCACTATTGAAGTGGGAGATTGAATGGAACAGAGGTATTCCCACTTCAGTGTTGTCCCTCTTGCAGGAGAGTTCCCAAAGATACAATGCTGTACAGCTGGTGAGTATCTAAACCTTAGTTATTCAAATGACTTATTGTCCTCCATGACAATCAAATAAGAGCATACTGTGGGGAGGTTCATGCTAGCTCCTTGCCACATTGCATCTGCAGTCTGACATGGCTTTGGGAATAAATTGAGCACGTGCCAGAAAGCACAGGTTCTGTTGGCCTGTAGCGCTTGTGTAACACCCAGGTGACTTCCGATTATATTTTTGGCCATTGTTCTCTTCACTATGATTGTTCCTGGTCATATTATTGTCTGGAAGGCAAGTGTTTTCTGAAATAATGTTTCAGAGTGGGGAGTTAGATTTGGTTTTAACTACTTATTAATGTGATACTCATAAAAGGGACTAGACAACCCTGGAAGTCAAAGGATTCTATATGTCCATGACACATACCCAGTGATCTGTGGAAACATCTCCCACAAATGACCTTCACTAATGTGTTTCACCCAAGGCTGCCAGGCACCATGCCAGAGTCAACCTGGGTATAATCAGGTCTCATCCACTGAAACCCAAGTTGTGCCTGCTTACTCTGTGACTAGTTCTGAAATTGGTGTCTACAGAATAGAGATTAGTTACATGTCCATTAAGTCTTTGAACATATCAAATGCTTCCCAAAGTTATGGTGCAAATTATCCTGTAAGTGCCTACCTAATAAGGGCTGGGTTCAAACCACCCACTCATCTCACAAAAACTTCGAAACTTTTGATCATGCCCTAGAACTTAATCTGAGATCTAAAGATGGAAGGTTCTTCTACTGCATAACTGAATCTTTTGATGTATCCAGTCTGCCTGAACTGTGTGAATGGAAGTGGCTACTTCATTTTATCACCACGGACACCAGGAGTGTTTTTTAGCAATGGCTCCTGTAGGAAGAGCCTCAAACTGTGCCAAAATCAAATGTTTCAGGATGCCCATTGGTAGGTGAGAGTTTAGGATGTTGTCAGGTTCATTTCAGCACTCTGCTGTGGGTGGCTATTTGTGATAAACGGTTTGCAGCACCCCCTATCTTGGTAGCATTATTGGGGTACATTATTGGACAATGAGGTTATGTTTAGGGCATATACTCTACTAATTCCCCTTTTCTATCACTGTTGGTGGAATTTGCACAATTTCAGATCAAATCTCAAATAACCAGGCTTTATGGAGAAAATTAAGTGGCAGTTGAGGGAAGCAAAATGTACTCAGGTGGTACTGCTCCTTGCCCCTCTGCCTTTTGTCAAGAATTTAGTGGTCACAGGATCCATAAGCATAAACCCTATGTACTGCCTTTTAGCCAATAAGAGGCTCTTCAAGAGCAGCAGGGTGAGCTCCATCTTGGTTGTATAAGGGTGTCATGGCCCCAGGTGACACAAATCAACATGTTTGCCACTTCCCATGAAGTTTAACCTCTGGCCCAAGAAAAGACGAAGCTTCAGAGCAGAGGGAATTTCACTTGATGGAAGTGGTCACTTCAAGGGATAAGTAAAGGTTTCCATTATATTAAAGAGTCTAGCAAATCTTATCCCCTGATACTGTATATTGGGCTCCATTTGAGCTTATTAAGCTTTATTTGTATGACTGTCTGCCCAACCATTTCTCAGAAATGTAAGTGTGAAAACAAATAAAAGTTATATATGAGGGGAAAACCCACTGACTTTACTTGAAATCTGTTCCTAAATCTGTGGTTGGCTAAACCTCACCCAGATGTTATTGTGTGGTTATGGATTTTGGATGTTCTTTTTGCTGAACAGAGTGAAGCCAACACACACCCATCCTGCAAAAGATCTGTGAAGGGAAAAAAACAACTATGTACCACAGTTAAGTACAAAATTCAAAATAGAGACATGAGCCTCTTTTGGCACCTTTCAGTAGCCTCTCTTTACAGTGTTCCTTTTGGATAGGGAAAGGTTGGGCATTTTACATAATGCTGCAGTAACACACACACGCACGCACGCACAATTATCCAATCATAATTTTTTCTCTTCCCCTTTCTGTCTGTCCTTTCCTAACCCTTTGAGTTTTCTTGTCCCCTTCAGCCTTCCAGCCCTGTCATTCTTTGTATACTTTTGATTTCCAGTTTGAGAAAAAGAGAAGAGAAACTTTAAAAAAACCCTATTATTATTCACAGAAATTCTGGAATGCTTCTGCTGGGAGTGCATGAGTGAAGCTGGCTTAACAGTAAGACTCTGCTGGGCATTGTTTATAAAGACCTAAGGAAAGCAACAGTCTCAGGATGTTAGGTTCATTAAAGGTCGAAGGACCTTTTCCATGACCGGATTGTGTTCACCTAATGTTCGGGCTAAATTCCAACACAGGTAATTACACATTTTTACATCAATCTGGCATATATTTAATGCCTGTAAACAGCACCATTCAAGTGCCTTCATGCCTCATTGCTCTTGCTTTTAGAGGGAGCATCCTCTAAATACACACTAGGGAAAATGTTCTTGGGGGAATGTGGCTTGTAAGTAACTGTTGCTCTTCCCAGGTATTGCTGCAAATGGGTGTTGACTGTGTTTCTTTCCTGGGACTGTGCTTTAAACTTAGATTGTTAATATAGGATATTAAAAGATGGGTTCTGCTCAGCTTTGAAGATAACCTACACTTCAGTGAAGCTGAGAAAGTATCCAGGGGGATAAAGTATTTTGGGATCCTTCAGAGTTTAGAGAGCTGGATTAGATTCATTCAGGGGTTCACATAGCAAGCATCCTAACAAGATACTTGTTCCTATGCTCATGAGTTACAGGAAGATGGAACAACCTATCATAGATGTTCAGTGATAATGAAGCAGTTATTAGATTGGCTCAAGGAAGATGAATGCCCCTTTCTCGTAGCATGTGCAACTCTGCCTTCTAAGGACCTCCCGTGCCATTTACTGCTTTTATATCTAACTTCTCCTCAGCTTCTAACAGAAGTATAGTGAGCTTCTTCAGTATTTAGGGTTGGAAGAGGGAGATAAGCCAACCACTATACAGCAGAGGATGGAGAAAGGGAACCTGTCCCTTCTCTCTGCCCTCTGGGAGCACCTGTTGCTGTAGCAGCAGGCTCAAACTGATTCATCTGGGGAATAGGCTTACAGCAACCCCATGGTATGGCTTCCTGGGGGCCTCTCCTGGTGCGCCATGTGGTCCCTGTCCAAATACAGTACTGAGCCTGCCATGGTATGGACTTCCCAGATATGCTGCTAGATATGGAGTTGCTATGGCTGAGCAGCACAGGGCCACACCTGCCATAGCAAACACTTTGGGGTGGAGGAAGGCATCATTCTGGTGCCCCTCTAAGTCAGTGCCTCGGGCTCATGCTCTGCTAGCCCTCCTACCCCTCCTAGTTACACTACTGGTTTCTAACAATGCCTCAGGGGGCCTAAGCCTAGTTTTGTCTCCTCTTTCTATTTTTTATCTGTCACTGCTATTCCAACACAGAGGTGTAGCAGTACAACTCTGCACCTGGGACAGCACCAGCGCGTGCTGTGCCAATTGCTCATGAAACATGGAACTGGCCAATGTATTACTAGTCTGTGACTCTCTGCATGATATAACACATAGCATTATCTTTTTTACTGGGCTGCATAGGCAGAGGAAGAGAAAAATGGGGGTGGGTGCTGGGCATGTGTGTATGTGCAAGTATGTGCCTGCCCCCACCCCCAGCAGGAAAGTCTGTGGGGGAAGGGGCAGAGGAAGGGAGAACGGCCTTGGGGGGAGAGCAGTGTTGCCTGGTGCCAGTGCTGCCCAGTGCCATGCTGGCTCCAGCTGCCCCCCAGCCCCGGCTGTGCACCGCCCAGGGGTGGGCCGGAACAGGGCAAGCCTCAGCTGCACCACTGGGCTGGAGGGGATAGAGTCTTCAGGACCCCTGTGCCCACCCCAACAGGCCCTGCACAGCCAGGGCAGGGTGAGGTGGGGTGCAGGACAGAGCCATGCCTCATCCAGGGTGGTGTGGGGGGGGCTGTGGCTCCCACCACTGCACGTGTCCCAGAAGGCATGGGGGGAGTGTGACCCTGGATCTGTGCAGTGTAGGATGGTCTGCCACTTCAGGCTGGGGCTGGGGCAGCACCGGGCTCTTCCCATAGGTAGGGGGTACACTTTATTCCACGCGGGCAGTGGTGGCAGTGCTGGGAGGGGAGGTCAGGTGGGCTATGGCAAATCTTGGGCTGGCTGCAGTCCCCTCCCAGTCCCACCACTGCCCATTCTGAGTATAGGCCTGCTCCCTCCCCCATCTCTGGCTGGGAGGAGCCTGGCCCCAGCCCTACTCTCCACACATCTGGTGGCACTCACCTCCTGTGCCTCCCAGGGTGCATGTAGCAGCAGATGACCTGCTAGGGGCTCAGTCCCGCACTCTGCCCTGAGCGCCTGCCCTTCCCCCACCCCTCACCCTAGCCCCACCCCCACTCCCACCCTCACTGCTGCCTGCATATCCCTCCCCACCCCTGCTGCAGCTGCCAGAAGCCCATGGCCAGGCTTCCTTGTGGCCCTACCACTGCCCCACGTTGGGGGTGGGTTAAACCCCATTAGTGTCCCCCCCCCACCTTCCACTGCCTATGCTGGGCTGTGTCCAATAGTTGATTTAACAAAGAAATTCCTGATGACACCCTGAACAAACCTGCCCAATGTTTTCTTCTCTCCTCTAGCATCAGATTGAAGTGCTTGGGGCTCTTTCCTTACATTCCTGCCTTGGTCAATTTACCTTTAACTTTCCCTGTCCATTCCTGAAGCACTTCTATTTGTTCCATATTTTGGCAAACTCTCTTCCTGAGTGGGATTTTGCTGTCTAGTCATTTGTGTCATTTTTCTCTCTGAATTAGGCCTTAAATTTGGTCATCTAGTTGGAGTAATAGGGACATCTTTTCAACTTTTATTGAACTAACATGTGCAGTGCCTAAATTCTGGTGACTACACTTCATCAGCAGGGATCCTAGTTTTCTCTGATCTAAAAAAAAATTCCCAAGTTTCGGTTTAAAAAAATGTAACCCTAAATCCACCTTTTTAGCCGTGTTTTAAAGGAAACACCATATATACCTATAGCTATATCTATCTATATCTATAGATAGATGGATATATATGTATATATAGATATAGTGATGTTTTGTTTTAATCATGGAAAAATGTGGATTTGGAGTTACTTTTTTTAAATGAAAATTGGGGATTTTTTTAAAATCAGGGAAAATCAGGATCCCTTTTCATCAGGCTTCCTTGGTTTTTATTCCTGATAGTTGACTGAAATTTTCTACCTGAAGTCTGCAGCAACTGATTTAATCAGGAGAGTCTGCCTTGTGAGGTGATAGAAACAGCTCTCATTCTCCATCCATTTTGCAGCCTGTTCAACCACCCTCCTTCAGAGAGACCCAGAATAATTTATTGATGGAACTTTGAAATTTGCTGCACTTACTGCAATGCAGCTCATTTTCTGAAGGACGGCTCTAAATCAGTGGATTACCCACCAAATCACGCCCTTGAGATTGTTCCCCATGTGCAGGATTTCACTCCCATTTCTTCTATATTAGGCAATTACAAATAGATTCATGTACAAACTATGCTGCTTCAAGGTTGGAGACCTATTTAAAACTAGCCTATATACTCTTCAAAGCACTTATACAGACCAGTATACTATTTGTGTTTTAAGTAAAGTGCTCAGAATGCTCTTTTTGGTATACAAATCAGTCTCTACAGTATGTCCTTGAAAATACTTGGTTTACAATTAAGTCATAAGAAATTGGCAGACAAAGTTCTTTGGGTAGATGTGATATCTTTTATTAGACCACTCATGTTTTAGTGACTGCAGCAATTAAAATTGCAAAAGCTGGAAAAGAAGTGACATGCCTAAAATCACTGACTAGTTTCAAAAAGTATGAGAAATATTAGTAACATAAAACGTGTCCTCCCTGGTATTCTAAAGGGGAAAAGGGAAAAAAGATGCTTACTTAGAAATTTGGTGGAAATTCTTGGAATTTGCTTTAAAAAAAAAAGATTATTTTGCCTGCAAGTCAGAACGGTTGAGAAACTTTTTTTGAATCTTGAAGGAAAGTGAATGTTTGGAATAAACTCAACATTTAAAAGCAGAGATGAGTACCACATAGTGAAATGTGTATTATATAGATTCCAAAGAAAATGAGGATTATTGTATAGAGATGAAGAAACACAAAAGTTTAACATTGAAACTTAAAGGAACTGTCAGGGACTGAAAGGATGAAAAGAAAAGAACATAAGCCTGCGGACATTGACTTAAGTGAAGGGAGCACTGTTGATGGAAGATGGCTATCTATCTTTATATATATTTTAGAGGATTGAATGCATCTTTAAAATGTTAAGTCTGTTATTTGATATGTTGTTTTTTGTTGATAAATACAGTTAATAAAAGAAATAAAAAAATCTTTTTTTCTTGTTTTGAGGACTAGAAACCCTTTATAAATACACTATATGAAAGATGTTTCATAGATTCAGAATTAGTATTACAAACTTCTAATCTGATTCCACTGTAGCTTGTTTTGCAGTCACATACTGTTCTGCTGACCCCCTCTAGTGTTCATAACAGAAAACAGCACAGCCAAGAGTTACCCACTTCAGTGTCCTGATGGTTTTCCCTGTAGCTGTCACCTCTTCCTTCCTGGAATAGTTGTCTAAAAAGGCCATCTAACTACTGCTGAATGCATTTATTGTGCTTGGCTGCCTGCCCCAAATGTAAAGGAAAGCAATGCTAATTTCCTGTGTGCAGTAAAACTTTTTTGGACCTTTTTATAGTAAAATCATAATCTACCAGAAACATGACAGAAATGAGGGACACGGGCAAATTTACAACAGCATGATGCAGCCTATATTAAAGCAAATGGTACAATATGTTGAGGTGAGCCTGGGAAAGGAAGTTTTAAATGTTCATATTCACGGTCAGATCAAGGACCAGGTTCAGATTTACCAGCACCAGCATGTCAGGAACTGCCCTTACAAGATACTAGCAGCTTCTTCAACCTAAAAATCAAAGAATAGAATTTTACTTTTTTGGATCTGATGCAAAACCAAGCCAAAAATGTTCTGTTCAGGAATTTAAATCCTCCACCTCCATTTTTCAAATGATTTAGATTTGAAGTTCTAGCCATAGTCATCCTCTACTGAGATATAATATTAGACAGCATATAGGAAAAAGAATTATCATCTGTTACTATCTGATGTTATAAAACGACACCACCAACATTTTAACCTAGCAATTATGTTTCAGTGATCCATTATATATGTAGATGGGCTTCTTCTTTCTTTGAGTATAGAAGTGCTAAGTAAACAAGTTCAAAACAGAAATTCCCTTCATGACAGCACCTTTAGGAGTCAAGAAGAGAGAAGAATCAGTTTCAGGTAAGATACCAAGGTACTATCTTACACATGCGGTGACCTCCATCCAGTATCTTTTCTGTTAGTAGAGAAAAGACAGCAAGGGACGTATATAGCCCTGAGCTGGCAGAAATAGCTATGGGTGGTCAGGAAAAATTCCTTCTCTGCAACCTCTGTGTAGGCCCCCAACATTGAGGGACTATCTTCTCTAGGATATTCAGGAAATATCATTCAAGTTAATGTTGAGTAGATTACTTTAACTTCATTACATTTTGTGTACACTCTCTGGTTCAGAATTGAAACGGCTTTGATTTGGTTTAGTTTAATTTAGTTCAGAAATAAAGTAAGGTCAGCAAATTAATGCTGTGTAACTAATCCTCCATTATTTAGGATTAATTTTCTGAAGCACCCTTATACAACCCAAATGTATAATTTGGTTATTCAGAGATCAGATCAGTTTGATTTTTTTAAAATGAAGTATACTAGAAGTTTGCCAAGTCCTAACCACTAGGCCTATAAAAAATATTTATGTGTTGTATCTTGTTCCTTTTCTGTGTAGGAAGGCACATTCATACTAAATATCTATTTTACACACATTTGTTTTTGTCAACTGCAAGAGTTCAAAAAGCATGAATCGGGCCCCCTGAATCAGGAGAGTGGCTTCAAACTGGCACATTTGGGGTTATTTTAGTTAGCTTTGTGGTTTTTGAACCTTTACATTTCATATTTTAATCTTTTTCTCTACAACCACAAAATTGGAAAAATAACTTTTTAAATAAAAGTAGAGCTTCTTGTGTCATCTCAAGATTCCAAGAACTGAGGCTTTAAGAAGAACACCAAATAGGATGGATGAGACTTCCCATAAAATCACCTTCTACATCTGCCTTCACTCTGGATCATTGCTGAACATAGTATTGCATTTGATATTAAGGCTGTGCGAAATTTCACCGGCTCTTTCATTTTGACACTGTTTTGACTCATTTTGAGCTTGAAACAGCAAAATCAAAATGAAATGAAGGGCTTTGCAACAGCCTCAAAACAAAATGAGGGCAGTCGAATCATTTAAAAATGTTTCGAATTTTGAAGCAGCCCGGCTGAGTTCCCTTCCCCAGTGCTAGGATCAGGCTGGGGAAGGGAACTCAGGGCAGCTGACCCGAGTTCCCTTCCCCAGCACTACAATCGGACTGGGGAAGGGAACTCAGGTCAGTTGGGCTGAGTTCCTTTCCCCAGCCCAGTCCTAACAATGGAGAGGGGAACTCAGCTCCACTGGGCTGAGTCCCCTTCGCCACCCCAATTGAAACAGTGTCAAAACAGCAAAACTGTTTTGTTGAATCCAAACAGAACAGTGTTTTCAAATCGAAACAGAACTCAAAAGGAAACACTGTCCCGTTGAAGTGGAATGCTGCTGTTTGTGCTATTTTTGTTGTTATCTACTATCCATAATTGCTATAAAACAACCTCCACATTCCAGCCCAGAGATGGCAGTCATTTCCAGTCATTCTAACATAGAGCTTGCAAAGCAGCCTCACAGCATGAAAGATGCTATAGAAATGCAAGTTCATTATTATTATTACATACTCCCTTCTAGATCCGTGACCAGAAGTAGCCTTTTGAGTAGTGAATTAAAAAAAATGTAGAACACATTTCAATGCGCCTGTTATTTTTTATCTACGACGTAATCTTAAATAAGATTGCCAAGAGAGCTTATTTATAGGGAACAAAAATGATGCTGTTTATTGCTATGATTATAAATGGAAGAGCCTTCTTCTCCTGAAAGGGAGTTTTCTAAAGCACCTTGAATTTTGCTGAGATCTCCTGCTGCAGGAATTTGTCTGAACCATCCACAATGTGAGTGAAATGGTAGAAATGCCAAGATAAGGATGACAGTGAATTTGAATAGGGGATAGGCTAGACAGATGGCTGAGCAAAAGAGATGGGCACTACCACAGGGAAAATCTTAATACCACCCTTAGCAATCAGTCCTCAAGCTTGGCTGCTCTGGAAGCAGCAGAGATCTGTTGCAACCTGTCTGTTTTCAAGGAAACAGAATGTACACAGCATGTATTAGTTGTTATTTATTTACTGGGAGAGGAAGGGCAAATTGTCTATGGAGGCTGGTCTGTCATTCAGTTTAGTTTTTTTAGCTCAGATATAGCAATACCTCTTTATGTAGAGATCAGGTCACTAGTAATAACATCTCCACCTTGTGAAATTATGCTTCTGTTGCATGAAGGAGAGGTAGCCTGTAACTGTTCAGATAGCATCTTCTAATTCCTACCTGATGTTTGTAAACCTTCTTTTAGTTTAAGGGCAGAGGGCCTCATATTTCTTATACATATCCATTGTGCCCAATTAAGGACTAGATTTAAAGAAGATCCCTTTTTATTTTACTGTAGGTTTAGACCTTGGTTGTGGGGAATTTTAAGAGGCACTCACAAAAGCCCCCCTGGACCTAGCTGTTCTGTTTTCCAGAGGCTCTTTTTTTTATAATGGAACATATTACCTGGAGTAGGACAACTACAAAAATAGTGAGTATGAAAATCAAGCAGCTAAACCCTCACCACAGCTGAAATTTTCAGGAAATATGGAGGACAACTGGAGAAGGAATAAATTGTGCTTCTCTCTGCATCTACAAAAATGGAAGGGAATTATGAGAGGGTTTTTTTGGACAATAGCTGATCCAGAAGCACTTGGTATTTGTAACACTCTTCACTTAGCTTGGGCAGAGGAGGCTAACTATAAAATTGTATTGCACAGACTAGAAGAGCACTGTACTTCAACATACAAATGAAATTTATGAATGACTCATTTTTTAAACAGATGGTACAAAAAGAGGCTGAAAGCAGATAAAAATTTGTGCATGGTGACTGAAGAATCATTCTCACAATTTAGAAGGGCTAAATCCCCAACAAGAGATAAGATTGTGATTGAAGATTATTTGTCTGGAACAAAGTACTCAAAGAGACGACTTGAAGACACAGAATTAATTTTTAACAAAGCAACTAGAATTTCCCAAGCAAAGCGAGTCACACAGTCCAGACAGAAGCTTATGGAGGACGAACAGTGCTCTGACACTGGAAATTATAGACCATCCAAAAATAGCAGAAGAAATATGAAAAGAGACCTAAGCTAGGAAGGTTTGTGAAGCTCAATGTCTGAGTCAACAAGCTGTACCTGCTGTGACAAACAACACCTGTGAGGATGTTGTTTGCCCCAGGATCTCCTGATATCAAAAAACACCCCTATGCTGTAAATTAGCAGTGTGGGGAACAACTGCATGTGCGGCGCATGTGGTGTCAGGTGCTGCAGACAGGTTTGCAGCACCACATACCACACTTGCACACTCGTCTGGATATGCCCAATGGATACATTCAGAGGTGCCACCAATAGTGTTCCCCATTGCTGTGTAGTTTCCTACTCATTGCACCTGTGGCAGGCTCACCGCTTTGGCCTGGCAAGCCTGGCTTGGAGAAGGTTACTTTGGGTTGGTGGAACATTTCTACCAATCAGGTAACAGCTGGGAGGGGCTTGCCCTGCCCCTGCTCAGACGGGCAGTGAGGAGCCCCTGGACCTGATTGAAGACTGTGCTTTGCAGGTCTTGCAGACTTCAGGGGTGGGGCCTCTGGAGTCAGTCAAAGCCCAATGTGCTTAATGAGGGATGTTAGAGAGGCAAGAAACTCCACTGGATTCCTTCTTCACCCCAGTGGTGTGTAGGCCAGCTCATGGGGCTGAGGCTCTGGGAGCCATGTCATGGCAGCTCAAGCCTGCATCCTCAGCGGAGGGCTGGATGGAGTGGTGTGGAGGCCAGCACACACAGATCTAGCACTAGGAGCAGCTCAAGGCTGTTTGAGCCCACATGGTGTGCAGTCTGGCACATGGAGAATCTGCCCTGGGAGCAGCTTGAGGCTGCTCAGGTTAGCCCCAGCGTAAGCCAGATAACTGAAGCCCCGCAGTGTGGCCCAGCCAAAGAACTAAAAGAGCCCTGGAGCCTAAAGTAGGGCCTGGGAAAGGGGAGGCCTAAGCATAAGGCTAGGTTAACCCAGCCAGCAGCTAGATTCCCCCCACACGAAAGCTGGAAGAACCTTTGGTGCCCAAAGCGGGGCATAGGGCCAGGAAGGGAGGTCACAGAGCGACGGAGACAGCGCTGGTGGGGCCACTGATTGAGCGAAGGGCTCTGAGGCCCAGTCAATGGCTTCTCAAAGTAAACTGTAAGTTGCTGGCAGAGTCGGGTCCTGCAGGGGAGGCATTTCTGAAATAAGGCAACCCCCCCCCCCCAGGGAAGCCCCAGGTGAAAGTTTCCCTCCCAGCTAGATGCATAGAAGAGGAAGCACCCCTTGCTAGCTGGGATCCAGGGGTAAACGTGCCTTTTATACTGTGTAAAACTGTGCCTCATATTTTGTATAATTGTTATCATAATTATGAATATGTTGTACAAAATGTTATGGAATTAGGCTAGTTTAATATAATGGGTTTTTAGCTCATTGTATTGTAAATGTTTATCTGTATACCTTTGGTGTTGTTTAAAAGATATTGCTAAGAATATTTTCAGAAAGTTTTCCTTTGTTACCTATTAGCATATTTACCTCTATGAGAGAGAGAGAGAGAATAAGAAATAATATGTATACTATAATTCAATAAACTGTAAATAGTTAAGAGCATTGGCATGGAGTTGACTCTATATAGGAAAGAAGGACCTGCGCTTAAATCACCAGTGTCCCTCTCACAGCACTGTCTCCTGCTTCATCTATCCCTTGCAAATGAGGCGGGCACACTCTTGGGTGTTCCTGGGTTACACACACAAGATGTTTTTATTTCAAATTTGCTGTTACTTTTTGAAACGCCCTCATTCATGAAGAAATTCAGTTTTAATGGTTTTTAAAGATAAATTGTTGTATTTTTAAACTGTTAGATTTATACAATGTTTCTGTAGAAACTACTATTTTATATTAAGCAAGGCATATTGCCATTTAGCTTATATGGTTTAGGAACCAAGTGAAGATAAACTGAAATAGGAGGCTACACATATTTAAGTTACAAGTTTGTTACAGCCTTAACTCTAGAAAGGCCCTTCTGCCTCTCGGGAACCAAAGCAGTTCTCATTATCACTGGGATCTGTACTTTTAGCTCAATATTCAGTGGTTCATAACAAGGCTTCCCCTCACAATAACAGCAAGATCCTAAAAATAACATTTTGAAGCAGTGAAAACTTTAAGCAAGATATAAAGTATGTCTAAAATTACCATCTCTGGTGAAAATTAGGAGAGAAACAGCTGTATATGGTTATTAATGCGAAGCACCTGGGGGCCAATAATCCCCTCCAGGTAGAAGGGAGGGGGTATACCCAAGAAAGATGGGAATAGAAAATCCCAAATATGCCAATACAGGTGCAGACGTGGGCTATGGTGTGTTGAAGGTCACATGCCATACAGTCTCAAACTTAATTCTGCAGTGACCCCACTAGACCAGGGATATCAAACTCATATGGCCCCGTGGGCTGGGTCCACAGTGTGGAGCTGGTTCATGGGCCAGGTCTGGAGTACAGACCTGTGTCATGACCCATGGGGCTGCCTAATGGGCATTAAATTTGGCAGCTACAGCATTAATTGCCCCCACTGCTTCTACTGCCAAATTTCTAGTCCAGAAGGCCAGATGACAAAGCTTTATCTCTGACCTCCTCGTCCTGGGCAGAAACTCTTTGTCATGCTCAGACTTGTGAAGAAAACACAATTCTCCTCAGAGTTTTTCTAAGGAAACATATTTTAAATAGGGAAGCTGGTGCACTGAGTGAATGTTGAAAGGGAAGAAAAACTACAAAAGGGTTCAAATCATGACGGAGTTATGCCATCTGCATATGTTTTATTTTGTTGTAAACAGAGCATAGTTTTGTGCTTATGGTTAGCAGGGGTTGAAGTTCAAGAAGTTGTGTCAAATCCTTGGCTCTGTTTTTGATTGAAACAGTAATTGTAGGGAAATGATTTCACTTTGACTCATTCTTGCTAACTGTGGAGCGCATGCTGAGATGTGCTGAGAACTCTCAATTCCTTTTCAGTTGAAGGTTCTTCCTGCAACTCAGGAAGTGCTCAGCATTTCACAGGATTATGCTCTCCCATATGAAAAATATGGAGTGCCCTGACCTCGTAACTTATATGGAAATGTGGTTTGGGAATACAGGTGTTCATGTCATTTGATAAGTGATGAGAAAGCCTAGTAGGAAAATGTATGAAAGAGCCTGTGATGGGGGATGCAGGGCTGTAATTGTATCAAATCATGGAGTAGCTTTGCTGTAAGAGAATAGAAGTGTTCAGGCATTGGAACACATGTTGTGAGACAAATTGGAGGCTGACACATCTACTAATAATCTGCGATTTGGAACAGACAGGAATAGCTCAAAATTTCCATGGTTGAAGAAGGGAAACTGAATGGAACAATGGAAGGACATTTTCACATCCACCAATTACATCCAGTGAATATGTCTTCAGAATTTCAGGTTTTGCAGGTGTTGGAGGGATCTGCCAGTGTACATGATATGTGAAAGCAGGTGCTTCCACAGTCACATTGCTTTATTTTTGTATGTGTTGGACTGGGGATTTGCAGGCTGAAAGTGAAGCAGGTGCTCAAGGGAAAATAGGTGGGACTGGCACAGTTGAAAAATATTTCCATTTGTGAATGGAAAACTACAGGTATAAAAGATTAGCGTTCAAAAGAGAACAGGACAATTTAGGTTTTAGCTAACACTGACCTGATCAGCAGAACTGAAATGGAAAATGCAGTCTTCACAGTTATGAATTAGTTCTACAGAATAACTTCAAGGTAAATAATAAAATATAGTGGTGGTTTCTGTTGGTTTCAGGCATGTGTGTCCCTTTCTCCCACCATGTTGTTCAGGCACATGCAAATAACCACCCAAAATTTAATTTTTTTGTGTAAGTTCCCCTTTAGAGGTTGAAATACCAGATGTGTCTAAAAATTCAAGTCAAGAAAAAAATTCAAGACATGGAAGTGGGAGTCAGGGGTGAGAGACAGAGAGGAGAGAGATGGAGGAGACATAACTACTGTCTTTTTAAAATATCCTTTAAAGAGTCTGTTCAACACCAAGCTTAAACTTCAGGGTTTAGTTTTATTTTGTCTCTTAATACTCCACAAATATCAGTTGATATTCTGCGTGTATTAAAGTAACAAGTATAAATCTTATTCCTAACTGCCAGAAATTTCTCTTGTCATACATGAGTTTTGCCAAAACATCACTATTTCTAGTTCTTTCTGAGGCTTCAACTTTCTTTCTGCTTTTGCTACTGGTCCTCTGTTTCTCATAGCAAGATTACTTTCTGAGTTATTTGCTATAATTCCATGGATTATTGTAATACCTATTCTATATTCATAGTGATCTTGTAACAGTGTGTTTTGTGGAGATGAAATATCTCATTTTACTGTAAATGTCAGTACAGAGATTTAAAAAATGCAGTTGCTTTAATTCACCATTGAGTCATGCTGTTTCACAATCTTCACGAAGTGGTTTATTTTATAACCAGGAAATGAACTCTGTTGTTGTATTAATTGGGCCCAGTATAAATTAGAAAATTAGAGCAGAATTTGGGGAAAGCAGAAAGCAAGGTGGGGATAACTTTTTGTATAACTTAAGCTAATGATGCAAATTAACAAAATTGTGTCATGTGCTATCTAAGATGCCCCTGAAGAAGTTTTTGCTTGATTACTTTGTTAGACAGAAATGTACAAGAGAACTTTAGAAATAATTTATTTCTCCTGGATTTTATTTTCTATAAAACCAAGGATTAGGAATATCTTTCTTTAGGAAGGAAAGTGCATTTAATGCAGTGTGTCACAGAGCACTAAGGTGCCCTGCTCCTAGAGAGGGGAGACTGCCAGGGATAAAGCCCTAGTAGGAAATAGGAGCCCACCTGTGGGTTGCCAGGGCAACTGGAGGGAGTAAATGACCCACACCTGCCAGCGGTCAGCTGCCTGTAGGAGGCAGAGCCCAGCTCTTATAAAGCCCAGGAGCGGAGGCCTGAGGTAGTTCCCTGCTAGCAGCCAGAGAGGCAGGAGCTCTTGGAGTAAGGATGTGAGAAGTAGCAAGACCAGCAGATACTGCTTGAGCAGAGTTATGGGTGGCAGCTCTAGGGTGTTTGTGCAACGTGGTTTAGCCAGATGGCTCGAGTTTCTGTATCATTTTGTTGTTTATTACACCGGTGGTTTGGGTGAGGCTATAGGGGGATGGAGGAGGCCTCATAGGGGACTCATGGTAGAGTGAGGACCCAAGCCCCAGTGAGGGCACGGAGATCGATGGTACAGACCCCAGCTCCAAAGAAGAGCCTGGTGAGAGGGCAGCACTACAGAGGGGAGAGCGCGGTGAGAAGGACAGCCTTGCGGAAGGGGAGAGTCGGGTGAGGGCCTGGAGAAGCCCCAGTGAGAAGGGCAGCAGTATAGAGAAGGCCCTAATGAGAAGGGTGGCATACAAAGGCCCGCAAAGCTTAGATACGCAGGACACCCGGAGCAGGAAAACTGTGGCCAAGTGGAGGAGAGGTAGCCTCTCTACAAAAACATATATCATCAAAGTCGTGGTGGGCAAGAATAGGTGGATGCGAGTCTGAAGTTTGGCACAGTAGAGGAGGTGGCAAGGGCTAGCACAGCGACCCTGTCATCCCTCCTGTTACACAGTGAAGTGTAGAGAGGCACAGGGAATAATGAAGCATTGAGGGAAAAAATCCTATCATAAGCCCAAATAGCACCATAATTGACATTTTATTAATAATATTTGCTTGTTTAAAACTCTTGATTTGCTTTGTATAAAAAGGTGCAGACTCTGGGAGCACAGACCATGTAGTACATGTTGGTCTCTTCACACTGGTAGATAATGAAGAATGATGGTATTATAATCACTCTGTATTATGCTCTATGTTTACTAGAAGATGAGACAGAAATTTGAACTTGAACTCTGAAACAGATGACATGTTGGCATATTTACTAATAATTTCTCATCTGCTATGATAGATAAGCTAATGTTATTGGATGCAGTAGTTGAAGTACTTGAGCCATTTAAAAATGTAAGTGGACCTATATTTAAAAATTAGGCAGACATTGCAATTGTTTTAGAGGGACCTAGGCTGAGTAGCTACATCAGGATGGGGTTTGTATGCTGCATGCTCAGCAGGTGTCTCATTCTCTTGTTTTATCTTATTATTTCACCTACCATGACTTGTTATAACTGAAAAAGGTGTATCAGGAGGTAGTACCTGAGTGAAGAGAGTTGGCTGAAATTGGTGTCTAGATCAGGGGTTCCCAAATTTTTATGGCCTGGCCCAGCAAACCACAGCCATGGGCCCTGCAAAAGAGGTTGCAGCCTCTCTGCCCGGCTCTGGGGGGCTGCAGTTTGCCAGTCCATGGTCACTTCCAGTCCGGCAGCCAACTGTGCTGCGGACCAGCAGCTGATTTGCTGTGGCCTGGCACTGGGCCACAGTTCAGGGATTGAGAACCCCTGGTCTAGATGTCTATAGATCTTTTGTGGGACTCCTCCTCCCCTACACCTCACCCCTTTTCACTTGGGTGTTCTTGTTAGTGTTTGGTACAGACACCTGGCTATGCCAGATGTGTGGCCTCATCACTCAGGCAGGAAAAATCCATGATGGAAAGGGACTGCCAGTACAACTTGGCTGTGCCCTTTGGATTCTGCTGCAGTTCTAGGGTCAGCGAGGTTTGGCCCATGTAAAGAAACTAAACTAATATAACTCGAATGGCTGCATCTGTGCCTGCTTACAGCCTTCCTTTGGCTGGCAAGGCATCTCAGCTGCCTTTTCTCAGGCAACACGGCTTTTCAGGGCTTGCCCTTTCTCTGAGCTAGGTTCAAGTGGGCCAGTCCATCCTGGGCTGAACTCTTTGAGTAATGTGGGGCCAGGGATATCAGGGAGTTACCAAAATAACTCTGAAAAATACCTGACTTTCTATAGTCAAGTGTTTGGTCAGGATTCCATTCAGAGAACTGGAGTGGTCCTAGTCCTGAACTCCTAGTCTTTTGTTCCCCTTGAGGAACACTACATATGGTCTCACCTGTGTGAGCATTCCCCACTTCCTGGGGCTGGTGCAGCCTTTCATAAGAAGGCTCAGACCAACCTGGAACAACTCTGTTGCTTTTCCCCACATGCCCTGCTGATGCCAGCAAGTGATAAAAGCTCCAAATAAGCTCATTATCCCCTGGTGCTTCCTGTGCCTGCCACCTGCCTTCTCTGGCCATAGCCCATGCCCATGTGAGCAACCCTCACCCCAACCTGGGACCAGGGCCTAAGGGGGTGTGCTGCACACTGGCTGCCTATCCAGCAGTGCAGCAAAGCATGCCATCAGCATGCAGCCTCACTGTTTCTCCATGAGCTTGGCTGGGGATCTGCCACCTGAAGAGCATACTGATGGCCATCAGCCTGGTGAGTGGGGTTGGGGCTGGGGCAGGCCTTGCACAGGAGGGGCCATGGCTCTTCCAGGAGACACAGAATGAGTGGCGGTGGCTCCTGCTGCTGCACGCACCCTAGGAGGGCATGGGGTTCTGTGCCCCTGGATCTGCAAGAGGCAGGGCTGGCTGCTGCTGCAGGCTGGAGCTGCATCTGCCCCAGGCTCTTCCTGGTGAGGGCTGGGCCATGCTGTGCTTGGGGCAGGCAGCAGTTCTGGGAGGATGGGTTGGCAGGCTACAGTGAATTTTGGGGTGGCTGAAGACCCCCCTGTGACCCTCTTCCAGTGCTGCCGCCACCTGCCCCAAATGCAGCCCAGCCTCGCTCTCCACTGGAAAGAGGCCAGCGCTTCCCCAGTCCACAGTGGCTGCCTGCCCTGCCCACACAGATTCAGGGGCATGTGCCTCCCATGCCTTCCAGAGTACATGCAACAGCAGGAGCCATGCCCCCTGGATGAGCCAGTTGTGGTTCAGTCCCACACCCTGTCCCACCCTGGCTGGGCAGTACCTGGCCCAGCCTCACTTCCTCCCTCATCAGTGCCTGAGCACCCCTCCCATGTTGCTGTAGCCACTGGAAGCCTATGGCCAGGTTGTCCTACCACTGCCCCCTGTTTGGGGTGGATAAATCCCATTAGACCCCCCTCCTTCTGCTGCCTATGACCCTCCTCATGAGAGAGTTTTTACTGAAATCCAACATAAACTTCCTTGCTGCAGCTTGCTTCTTGTTTTGTCATCTGCCACCATTGAAAACTACTCCATCCTCTTTGGAAATACTCTTCAGGAGTAACTTTAACTATCTTACTGTTAAATCTCTCCTCAATCTTCTCTTCTTCAGACATTGTCTCCATCCCAACAGCAGGTAGCCCCCAGGGCCAGGAGATCGCTATCTCCTGGCCTGGTACTCCCTGCTAGCCCCTGTGCTAGTACCCAGGGGGACCCTGTAGCTCCCCCAGTGACTGCAGAGGCCCACTGCAGGGCTGCAAGGAACTGGGTGCAAATTTTTCCCTATTCCCTCCATGTGTGGACACCTACCCAAAAACCCTTATTCCACAGTATCTTACTGCACAGTAAATCTAGACTGGAGTAAATGCATGAGAAGATGTGCCCACTCATTCATATTCTCAGCTTTTGAAGAATTTTAAAACCTCCACACAAAAAGACCTAAATTTTAACTTCTTGGATTTTACAGTCTCCTAATCTATAGGTTGGGGGGGGGGGGCGGGGAGGCGTATCTGGACAATTATTTTACAAGTTTCTCTGAGGATCAGAACATTCAAAGTATAAAAAGTTATTTTGGTGCCTCAGTGAAGAAACACTTCCTCATGTACTTCACATGTGCTATACTCCTTGGATAAACTAAGTTTGGATGTGTAAAGGCAAGCATATGCAAAAGGGTAGAATCAGGCTATTATTTGTTATTAGCTAGAACCATTTAGGAAATGCAGAGGGTAGTCAGTATGTGAGGACTGCAAACAGGAGGAGGTATTATATCTAATGGCTGATAATGGCCATAATAAAACGTAGACCATGGTAGAAGGCAGGACTGAGTTAGTCAATGAAGTGCTAATCTATCAGATTAGCTTTCACAAGCAGAGGGTTTACTTCATCACATGTTGTGAAGAGACTTCAGGAAGAGAGTTGAAAAAAGTTTTTGGCTGCTGTTGAAAGATGAGGAAGGATATATTGAGACTGTAAATGAGAAGAAACATGAGCAACTTGAGTACCACATAACAGATACAATCATATGTTGACCTTGGTTGGGATAGAGCTGCTGTGGTAGTTAAGATATTTCTCATTAAGATCCAGTGCAGCTACTTATGTGAGTAGAGTTCTTCATATGCACCAGGGTGGGCAAAATCTATTCCTTATTTTGTTCATCCCATTTAAACATCAATTGATTCATAAAAACATTTATGATTAATCAAAACTTTAACAAATATCTCATATTCGCCCATTATTTCTAAATGCCTCTAATTACTGCAGCAAGGATACTGTGACAGGTAACCCTAACCCTGTCACAAGGAAGCAGGTGCACCCCTTTAAGGCCAGAACCTTCTGAGCATGGAGGGCT
>JAGPOW010000261.1:201187029-201209368 GCA_030014935.1 Caiman crocodilus
AGCCCTCCATGCTCAGAAGGTTCTGGCCTTAAAGGGGTGCACCTGCTTCCTTGTGACAGGGTTAGGGTTACCTGTCACAGTATCCTTGCTGCAGTAATTGGAGGGTATAGCTTTTGGGGGGGGTCACAGCCCCAGTGACAGTGAGGCACAGAGAGCCCGACTGCCAGTAAGTGCTCAGTTTGGGATGACACAAACCCCAGTACTTGATGGACGATCTTAAAAAGGCCAGGGAGGCCTGGTACACCTGGGGGTACAAGTGTATTGTTTGTTTGTTTGTTTGGACTGGCAGAGTCACGCCCTGGTATTGGACTTGCAGCCCTCTTGCTGTGGAGCTGGCACCCATGCCTCTGGGCCAGGGAGTGCCGTGTTCCCAGAGGGAGCAGAAAAGGGGTCCATGAGCCTCCAGGCACTGGAAGGAAAAGCTAGAGTCTTGGAGTCAAACCCTGTTTGGTGGGTTTGGATGGGGAGGCCTAACTAGAGGAAAAAAAGGGATCAGGCCATCCTAGGAGAGACCCCAATATAATAGGCAGTCTTCCACTCGCATAATAATTTCCATCAAGACGTGGCAGGAGAAATTAGGGCAGGACAGAAGAATTCCAAGAGGGCTCCACGTAAGGTGCAGATGACCAGGAAGATGATGCTGGGGAGGGCGACCTGTTACAGATACTTAATGGTGACTTGCCATACCCATAAATTCATCTTGAAATCAAATTGCTAAAATCAGAAATGACACTCCTTCAAGGTAAATTTAAGAAAATTATGATTGATAATTTTAGTAGCTAATTAAGAAAATCTACATCTGTCTACAGTAGTGTGAATAACAGGAACTTTAAAAGGAATCATTGCTGTTGATCATGTCTCGAGGAATTAAACACAGACAAGTTAAGTGAGTGGAACTGACACACAAAGGATCCGAAAAAATTAAAATCACAAAAGACAACAAGATATAGGTGACACTGTAACACTTACTAGTCCTCCAAAGTAAAAATGCCCATTAGTTATTTAAACAATATTTTAATTTGCTCATTTTATTCTCAGTGATCTCTAATAACATTTTCATTCACAGTAAAGCAGCAGGGAAATACAGGCCAAGTACACATTTTACATATAAACCAGTATAAGTGAAAGAAAACCAGTCTACAGCCATAATAGAACAGAAGTTCAGCACACAAAGACTGTGTTAAAAATGGCAGGGCCCAAGCTAAGGTAGACCTGGATCAATGTGCACTCCAGCTTAATTGATTTGGGTTAGACTAGTGTATTGATCCTGTGTAACAACTCCTCTATCAATTCATGTTAGACTGCTGTCCACTGGCATCCCAGGTATCCTTGTGGCCCTCTGCCACCCTGCACAGAAGGAAGATGTGCTAGCACTCTCCCAGCTGCCAGGTGCCCAGTAGGCCCCATCCCTGGGCTGTCACAGACCCAAGCCAGCACAGACTCTCTGCTCACCCCTGCCTACAGCCACCTGTCAGCCACAGGCAGGTGGGGAGGAGGGAAGGGAGGCTCACCTCAGGCCAGGCCCAGTGAAGATGGGGGCACTTAATAAAAGCAAGTATCGGGCACCTTGAAGCTCACTGCCAGCAGTTGCTGGCATCAGGATGTGCCTAGCAGTCCAGGAGGCTCATGCCTGGGAGCAGGGGCAGCCAGCCCTGGTGGAGCTGTGCTCAGGTGCTTGACTTTGCTAGTGAGAGCACAGGTGGCAGCTCTGGTCTCTATTGGTGCAATGGGAGACACTTGGGTCAAAGCAGCCTCACCCGTCTACCTGCCCAGCACCACACAGCAGCCTGGGAGATGGAGTCCAGCCTGCCTAGAGCCTATGGAGCTGAACTCTATCTTCCAGGCACTGTGGGGGATGCTGGGCAGAAGCAGCTATGCCTACCTGCCCCCAACTCCCCAGCTGCTGCTCATGCCAGCAGGGGCAGGGGCAGGGGCAGGGGCCCGAGTGTGACTCACCCAGGGCCTGCCACATAGTGCTAGGCAGGTGGGTGGACAGGACTACTTCAACACAGTGTCCCCTGTGGTGTCTGGAAGATGTAGTCTGGCCCCGCAGGCCCTGGGCAAGCTACATTTATTCCCCAGCATCTGCTGGTGAGTAATGTTTAAGTCCGGCCTCCACTTTGTCCTGTCTTACCCCACCATCAGGGCTCCTTGCAGCTGTGTGTGTGGGGGTGGGTGGGATGGTGTACAGTCCAGGAGCCCTGTTGGTTGTGCAGCTCTCCTCAAGAGCTCACCAAAACTCCAGCCCAAATAATTGCCCATCCCTGATCTAATCCCAAGTGGCTGCACCACAGGGAGGGGGAAGTGTTGGACCAAATATAAAAGAACAACCTCCTATTTCTACAGAAAGGTCTGTAAGATCATTAATAAGTCATCAAACGGTTCCATTCAAAATAATTTATTTTTTCCATTCAAAATAATTTATTCTGACGTCTTTCAGAAGGATGGAAGGCTGGCCTACAGAATTAACAGACATGAATGCTTAAATGCATCTATGGTGAAATATTCTCTAGTATAGAAAGCTAATGCAAAATCTATGTATAACCCAGTACATAGTGTAGGCTAGGAGTCCCTCCTGCTTCACTAGTCTTTTAGACAGCCTGAACTTTAGTAACTCATACTTTTAGTTCTGGGCCTTCCCCTGTTCAGTCTCAGGTACGTAGCCCCAGTGCTAGCCAATGTGTAACTGGGCACTGTAAATAACTCTCATTGCTTGTGGTATCTATGGGGTATCAGGTATCTATGGGGGCACACACTGATTAAGCAAACAAACACAAACTGATTAAGTTACCTGTGCACCATTTAAATCCCATTAAACCCATATGTACTGCATAAGTCTGTGCAAACTGCTCAGGGCTGAATGTCACAATTTTTAAAAAAATGAGCAGCTAGCAGTAACTGGATTATTTTATAAAAACTTAAGGAGAAGGCTATGTTCTAAACACAACTGTTAATAAACTACTTTCTCCAATGTCACAAGCACCAAGGTGCCTTCTGAAGCAAACTTTGAATGTCTGAAAATAAGTCCGCCATAACTTTTAAGGATGATAAAGAAATGACAGAAAATTGTGATAGCATAAAAAGTGAAGGCCACCATTAACAAATCATCACAAATGTACACATCTTGGCAAACAAATAGAAATTTGGAGCTAGTCACAGTCTGCCTAAATGTTTACTGAAGCTATTGCAGCAGTGCGACAAGGGAAGATTTTAATCAGATGAGTGGCAGGTGGGTTTTTTTACATTTCTCCATGAAGTGTTTTCTTGGGAATGTCAAGTGAAATGTCTGGGAACTTCTGAAGGACAAAATGTGTGGAGATTTTAATTGTAACTGGGGGAAGCCAGAATAATCCTGTTTGAGCTATACTGAGAAAACAAGTGACTAAAGCAGCACCTGAAGCAACAGGGCCCAATAGAGCAGACCTTTGGTTTGTTTTAGGCTTCAGTGAGCACAAAGTTCTGAGAAGGAGAATGACAAATGTAGTTTCATAATGTTTGGACATTTTGGAATTGCAAAATCCTTTCCACAAGCAATAGAAAGAAGGCTGTGTACTGCCAGATTCAGCCACTAAGAAGCACTGGTCATCTGTGAGGCAACCCCATGAGATAACATCATGTAATTTTTGGTGAATGACTGTACTTGTTTTGCAGATTAACTGGCAAGACCCTGCTACCCTTTTAGTCAGTCTTCAAAATGCATTTTCTGGCCCAATATCAAGAGCTAATATGGAGCTTATCTTTGTTGTATGTCAAGGGCTACAGAGTCCCCCTGCATAGTCTCCAAGTTCCCTCTCCTCACCCACAGCACAGCCTCGGCAGTCTTCTGAGGCTGTAGGGGGTCTTAGAGGATTTGGCCCAGAAAACTTGGTGCTGATGCTGCACACTAAGCAAGTACTTCTGCTGTCTCTCAGGACATTGGCTAGGGAGTTACACATAAGCTGGTTTAAGTGATCAGAAACTGGTTTAAACCCTTAATAAAATAGAAGCTCAGTGCACATAAACCAGTTTCAAACTGGCTGAAACTGGTTTAAGATAAACCTGTCTGAATGTAGTAACAGATTAAACTGATGTAGGTCAAACCAGTTTATAAAGCTTCTGTCCCAAACCATGGGCTGCTTGTCTCAGTGACTGTAAAGCTGGCCTGTAAACAAAAGGGGGTACTGGTCTCAGGTTAGCTGAGACCCAGTTTATCCTAATGTCAGTAATAAAAACAGTGCTTGCAACAGCTTTGCACGAAAGAGCAGTAAGTACCTCTTCTGATACTAAAGAAAGACCTGGTCTATCCATTTCCATTGTTCCAGATGGACTGCAAGGGAAACGGTAAATAAACCTCATGAATGGAGGAAAGAAGTTCAAATGCTTACAATTCTTTTAGTCGTAATAATCCAATGCATGACTAAGGAAACCAGCTAAAATGTCAAGGGTCAGCTCCTCAGTCAATGCAGCTGTTGTAAATTACACTAGCAAAGGATTTGACCCATGATTTTCTTTTTGACAGTATCCCTTTAATTAAAACACGTGATTTTCTCCAGGGCTTGGATAATCTGCTGGCAGAGTAGCATCCATTGTTCTCCATGAAGTACTTATCACCCACACTTACAAGAAAGGAAGCTTCAATTTGATGTTCATGACAGCTCTCTTCAACTGGTTCTGTTTGGATTTGGAGAGGCTTCACTCTGCATGAATTTCTTGCAAAGAAGGATAGAGCTAAGGCTGTGAATCACCCTAGAAACAAAGGATTAGTTATGAGTAAATATCTGGAAATACCACAGTACTGTAAAGTGTGACTAAAGCTATTATTCCTGAGCAATGGAAAGTCTCCCCACCTCCACAATCTCTTGAGAATATGGTAATTATTACCGGGGTGTGAATGCTGCATGCCTGGAATAAGTCACTCTAGTCAAGCAAACCGATGCTTAGTGTTGCCCTTTCCACATGTAACAATGCTGGATTATCAATAAAAGACTATTGGAAGCACCTGTCAAAATACTGTTATTGTTAAACCTCTATAGTTCATTAATACCCAATGGACTTAAGCATGTGTGACTATTTAATTATGGGTGTTTTACTCTCTCATCTGCTGCTAAAGTGATCAATAAGGCAAAAGGCACACAGCCCAAGAGAATTACTGGGCTCTTCTGTAAATCTGATAATATGCAAACAGCCATGAACTATGCAAAATTTTCACTCCATCAACAGTGAAAAATGGCTTATTGGCTCCCTGTCAAAAGTAAGTGGCAGGATTGATATGCACTTTCTCCCTATGGTAATCTGCTTGACATACAAACACCTGTGCCGTTGGAGTAACCATAATAGTCATTCAAACTATCCAGAATCAGCCGATGGGCATGATTAAGCATGTGGAAGTCCCACCTATGAATCTCAGTGGTATTCTCCAGTGCGCTCAGGTCTCTGTGCTCCCAAAGGCCTTTGTTGATCATAGCTATTAATAAACTGAGGTCAGGGGGAAAAAATTTCCTCCCTGATATTGGGTTGAACATTATAGGAGTTATACTGTGTCCTCTAAGTTGGCTAGACTACTATATTTTTTTTTTAAGTGTATTCCCAATATTCCTAAGTCTTCACTTTTATGACAGTATAACCAGCTTAGTATCTAAATGATGGAAAAAGTCTGAAGTGGGTGAGTGAATCCCAATCAGAGCCTACTGATTAAACAAATACTCTGTTTCCATTCAATGACCCTGCGCTACTGTGGTCATCTGTGAATTAATCCCCTGGCAATGTCATTTCATTCTTTTTTAAGACCTGCACTGTTGTATTGGGCTGAGAGTCTGTATAAAGAAGACAGGATGATAATTTCTGAGGAAAGGTAATGAACCCTTGTGTGTTATACAGTTGTGTAGGAAGCACAGGGCAGCATAAGTCATTATTACAGAAGGTAGACATCATTTTAAGTTGATAACTTTGAAATGACAGCACTATTGTACTGAATTTTTCGCTGTTAGCTAAGTGCCTAACAGTATATTATGTGGATGACACGGCCAATTCTGCTATTGCAATTTTGCTTGGTTATTCTATATTAGAATCAGGTTCAATCCTGACAATTACACTGATGTGATGTTGGTTAGATGGTAGAATTTATTGCATGTGAAAACTATGAGAAAGTTTAAAGCAAAATGAAAGTATGTGCGTATATGGGCGGGGATGCCATCACCGGGAACTGGAGCATTAAATACAAACCTGTGTGATTTTAACTTCTGGGAAGATATCCAGAAGTCCTTTTAAAGTAATATATTACATGCTGATGGTGCAGTAATGATATAAATGAAAAAGATATACCAGTACCTGACCACAGAAAACATTACATAGAATTGAGAGCATTAACACCAGTCAACCTGGAACGAGAGTAAACTAGCTTTCCTAGCTCTCTCCTCTAATCATCAAGTACCACAGGATCGCTGACATCCACATGAATGACTAAGACCATAACCCAGTAATAAAAACTTTTTTTTTATTGACAATGTCCTGTAAAACATTTTCTTGACACAAATATCTTACTGGAGTGCTGTACAGCTAACAATAATCACTGTTGATCAGTGCTTCTTTTAATTAGTTTAAAGCCAGTAAGTATACTGTAGAAATTCATATACATTTAATGAAAAGAAGAAATTAAAACATGTTTTGATCAATATTAGCTCTTCAGTTGCTTGGCACATGTAGAAAAAGTGCTATCCTTAATTCCATCTTGCTACAAGGAAAAGAGGAACAGCCAACAAAGGAAGATGCTCAGAGAAAATGGCACTGCTTTAGCTTTTATAACACTAATGTGATTTGGAATACTCAAACTTTTATTGTACCGAGTAACTTAAAATGGCTGTTTAATATTTTTCTCAGTTCACCATTTGATCTCTCTAGTTTGGATTTTCCCTTGCCTTCCATTTAACCTGCTGTTTCTGACAAGAGAGGTATTTTAATTAATTGGTAACAAGATTTTGATGGGAAAAAGAAGAAGGAAAAGCTGGGCCATATTCTATTTCAGTCACCCACTGCTTGGAACATGTTCACTTTTTTTCTTTGTAACAACAACAGTTGCCTAGTATGGAGGTTTGTAGTTATATACTATGGGAGACCTGTCATTTGGAAAAGATATTGTGACACCTGCCTGTAAACAGCTGTTGCACTTGTCCTGGTAGAAAGCCTGTTGTCCTGGGATCATACAGATGTACATGTCCACTATCCCATGTCAAGTCCCTCTGAAGAATCCTGGTTAATATAGAGTAAAACTGTTTAGGACATCCTGTTTTACCTCTGCAGCTTGTCATATTGTGTGCTTTTGCTGGCCACCTACTGGCAAAGAAACATCAACGTAGCTTGAAAGGTTAACATGTTTTGATCCAAGTCAAAGCTGGGGACAATCTGTCCTAGGTCAAATAAAACATCTGTTCATACCCTTGGATAATTTGGCAGTAAGTGATCTGAAAGTCTCTGATGGGAAGGGGACTTCCATCTGGCAAAAGAGATATGGAAGACTCAAAAAAGGAGTAGAACGTACAAGACAAAGTCCTTTGTATCATTTGCATTAGCATCCTTTCAAGCCACAAGCAAACGTAGCGTAAAAGAAAACTGCACCTTTTGAAGTAACAAAAAGAAACTCTAATTATCAGCTATGGCTCAGCACCCCTAAAAGCCCCATGTCTGTTTTCATGTCACTGTAGACTTCTCCATTAGAAACTTGTCTACACTAGAAAATAACATCGGGGTAGGGCACAACTTTAAGACATTGTATTAGCTGTTTGATGTTGTGGTAAGTGTAGAGAGAGACAAGTCCTATTCAGCACCATTTCAGGTGGCTATAGTCTCCACAATCCAAAACAGCATTACTATATCTAGGGTGACCCAGTGTGACTAAAGATGACAGAATCTAGCAAAAGTTCACTGTATGTCCACAGCTCCCTGTGTGACTGTGTGAGCAGGAAGCTTAGTCTTGCTCATAATCATCAACCAGACAAGATGTTCTGCACAGGGTGTTTTTTCAGGATATGCACATCCCTGTTTGGCAAAGCAACATTAAGAAAAACTTCTTCACAGTCAGGGTGTCCAGGCTGTGAAATAAGCTCCGTCTTGAGGTGGTGCAATCACCTACCCTGGAAATCTTCAAGAGAAGACTAGACAGTCACTTTGCTGGGGTCACCTGACCCCCAGTTATCTTTCCTGCTTGGTGCAGGGGGCTGGACACAATGATCTTCCAAGGTCCCTTCTGCCTTACCCTCAAGGCTCTGTCCTTGGACCTATATTATTCAACATCTTCATTAATGATGTGGACATTGGAGTCAGAAGTGGACTGGCCAAGTTTGCTGACAACACCAAACTTTGGGGTAAAGCATCCACACCTGAGCACAGGAGGGTGATCCAGGCTGACCTTGACAGGCTCAGGAAATGGGCGGACAAGAACCTGATGGTTTTAACACCAAAAAATGCAAGGTTCTCTACCTTGGGAAGAAAGACGCACAGCATGCAGCGCTACACTGGCTAGCACTATGGATGAAAGGGACTTGGGGTTGTGACTGACCACAACATGAACATGAGCCATCAATATGATGCTGCTGCTAGTAAAGCGAGCAAAATGCTGGCTTGCATACATAGTTGCTTCCCAAGCAAATCTCAGGACATCATTTCCCATTGTACTCAGCCTTGGTGAGGTCACAGCTGGAGTACTGTGTCCAGTTTTGGGCCCCACAATTCAAAAAGGATGTGGAGAAGCTTGAGAGAGTCCAGAGGAGAGCCATGCATATGATCGGAGGTCAGGAAAACAGACCTTATGATGAGAGGCTAAGTGCTATGGGACTCTTCATCCTGGAAAAGTACAGGCTCAGGGGTGATCTGATGGCTGCCTATAAGTTTATCAGAGGTGCTCACCAGAATCTGGAGCAACATCTTTCCACCAGAGCACCCCAAGGAATGACAAGGTCAAACAGTTCCTCCAAGACTGTTTCAGGCTGGACATACAGAAGAACTTCTTTACTTTCCGAGCCCCCAGAGGTCTGGAATAGACTGCTGCTGAAGGTGGTTCAAGCACCTACTTTGAATGCCTTCAAGAGAAATTTGGATGTTTATCTTGCTGGGATCCTATGACCCCTGCTGACTTCCTACCCCTGGCACAGGGGACTGGACTCCATGATCTTCCAAGGTCCCTTCCAGCCCTAATGTCTATGAAATGTATGAAACATCTGAACTCTGAAACCTCAATACCTAAGACATTTGGACTATTCTTTCAAAGCCTGAAAAACAAGCTACACTAAGCTTGAATATAAACAGACACCTTTACAGTTCAGGGGTTCACATGTTATTCTAATTCCCAAACCAGATAGGACTATTGCTTATATGAGGCTTTATACCATAGCAGTATCCAAATTTTCACTTGTATGTAAAAAAAAAATAAATTTTGTACAGGCTGAAGTCAAGGTCTATAGCTTGCTAGGATTAAACTACCTGAGGGTACTGGCAATTACTGTTAGACCTTGAGGACCAATTATAGAGAGTTCTTCAGTCCTTTGTGCTTTACAAATATACATGTTGCCTTGTAAGTCTAAGAATTTAGTGGCAACTTCACAGAACTCAATAGAGAAAATCTTACTGAAGTGGAGTGGGTTTGCTGCAGGGTACTTGACGATTTGTTTTTAAAGGACAAAGATTATAGTTATCTAGTATGACCATTTATGCAACTTGGGACATAGAATTTTCTTGTATTAATTCCCACATCAGCTCCAATAGGTACTTAAACTAGAGCATGACTTCTAGCAAAACATACAGTGATGATGTAGGCCTGTGCGAAACAGCACCATTTCATTTCAACTTCCATTTTGCCCTTTTGATGGGACAGTGTTTCATTTTGAGTTTCGTTTCATTTTGAAAGCACTGTTCTGTTTAGTTTTATTGAAACAGTGTCCAAACATTGAAACAGTTTCAATGTTTCGCCCATAGGCTATAATGGAGAAGCATGAAACTGCCTATAACTTTGTCACTTTTAGCAGATTTGGATGATAACAGCGAGGATGGTAGCCCCTTCACGAAGGTATGAAACCTGCCAATTTTCAAGGAGATAGGTGCAGGGCCTTCTGGGAAACTAGGCCTCAAATTCTTGAAAGTACACCATCACTGTGTCCTCATCTGCCCCTCTTCCCTCTCCCTTTCCTTACTTTCTGTTTCCCTGCAGGCAAGCCCAGCTACAGCTTTGAAACTTGAAATGTTTCAAAACTTTCAAAATGTTTCAACTGCCCTTGTTTCATTTTGAGGAGATTTCAAAGCTCTTTGTTTAATTTCAACTTTGCTGTTTCAAGCTTGAAACAAGTTGAAACAGCATCAAAGTGAAACAACCTGCGAAATTTCTCACATCCCTAGTAAAGATCCCTGATGATGGAATTAGCTTAATTTTTCTGTCTGAATGTGTGTAGCTTCAAATTTTGTCCACTGGATCTTGTTATGCCTCTGTCTACTAGACTGAAAAATCCTCTCTTACCAAGTTCCTCATAATAAATTGAGATAACCGCCATGAAATACTAACTAGTAGTCTGAACAGTAGGCCTGTGTGAGTAGGCAGGTATTCAATCTGGCTTTAGATCCGTACGATTCAGATGCCAGGGATCCGATTTGGAGCTCCAGACCGGGTTCTCACTTCGATTTGGCCAAAGCAGCTCTAAAGCTTCCGAGCCACCTTGGATATCTGGCCATAGGGTATAATGGGGGATCAATGAAATATCTATAACTTTGTTGTTTTTTGTCCAATTTGGATGAAACTTGCAGGGATGATAGCGTCTGCTGAGAGCATGAAGCCTGCCAAGTTTCAAGAAGATCAGTGCAGGGATTTGGTGGAACTGTACCCCAAATTCTTGAAAGCAAAACTTATGTCACGTGTATGTGTTACACTACAGAGGGGTGAAAACTGCAGGGATGGTGGCCCCTGGTGAGGCCACAAAGCCTGCCCAGTTTCAAGAAGATAGGTGCAGGAGTCTGGGGGAAGCTGCACCTCAAGCTGCTGACAGGCAAAGCTTGTGACGTGGGTGACACCACTTGTGTTAAGGTGCAGCAGGGTGAAAGCTGCAGGCTGCTAGCCCCTGCTGCGGCCATAAAGCCTGCCAGCTGTCAAGGAGATAGGTGCGAAGGTTCTGGGTTCTGGGACCCTGCACCTCTACCTGCTAACAGGCAAAATTCGTGACATGAGGAGGGGCCACCACCCCTGCAGTTTTCAGCTTGCTGTGCCTTAACACACGCAGGGTCACCCATGTCACAAGTTTTGCCTGTCAGCAGCTTGAGGTGCAGTTTCCCCAAAACCCCTGCACCTATCACCTTAACACTTGGCAGGGTTTGTGGCCTCACCAGGAGCTGCCATACCTGCAGTTTTCACCCCACTGTGATGTAACACATATATATGACATGAGTTTCACTTTCAAGAATTTGGGGTGCAGTTCCCCCCAACCCCCTGCACTGATCTTCTTGAAACTTGGCAGGCTTCATGCTCTCAGCAGACGCTACCATCTCTGCAAGTTTCATCCAAATCAGACAAAAAACAACAAAGTTATAGATACTTCATTGGTTCCCCATTATACCCTATGGCTGGATCTCCAAGGCAGCTCCGAAGCTTTTCCGAAGCGGTTCAGAAGCTCTGAACTGCTTTGGAAAGCCTAACAAAGCCAGCACTTTGATCCAGACATGCTGCTTCAGACGCTGAAATGTCTGAAGCTTCTCCGGATCCTAAGCACAGTCCGAAAACTCACATAGCCCTACTAAACAGTGAAAAGCATGTTTACTAGTGTTTGAGCATCTATCATTTGAGCCAGAATGTGAATCTTAGATATGTATCAGTAAGACAATGCATACTATATTTCAGAACCTGCTATTGAAAGCTGCCTTGCCTTAGACAATTTGTCATTTTCCTGGAAAAGAAACTGCCTTCTTCTATCAGAGCCTGACTCAGTTATAGCCATTCTCTCTTTGAAGATGCTTAGACTGTATGAACGATCAATGTGATTAAATATTCATAGTGACGTTTCCTTAAAATGCATTTCCACTTAGGTCAGCTATTTCTTTATACCACTCTATGTTCTGTACTATCCCCTTAGTCTTTTTCCAACTTGTATGCCAATTGAACTTGATGTTCCATAAATATCCTTCCACAAGTGCCTTTGCTCAGGACATAGTTGAAAAGTTCCAGGCCAGCTCAAATTATATTCATCTTAGACAGTGAGATCCTTTGTTATGGGTTTATCCATTTCGTTGTTCTACTAATCAAATAAAAGTCAGGTTTCTGCAATTGACTAAGGGAGCATCTCAGCACAAAGAACCATGGACTGGTACCATGTGGGTAGCAGCAGAAACAGTGAAGGCATGTCAATAGGGCAAGACATTATCATATAAACACTTGCCCTTGAATTAATTTAGCCCAAGTGCTCAGACCAAGATGCCAATTGGTTAGGCTAACTAGGTCATAAACACAGATCCTAGCTTCATGTCTTTTAAACTAACTTTCCTTATATGCCAATATAAGGCATATTTAAAGACATGGTACACAGATGTTGAGTCGGATTGACGTGGTCAGTCTCTTAAAGATAATTAGCATTTTGTTATGAAGGTCTGTCTGATATGTGAACTGACTGTGACACTACTGGCTTAAAATGCAACAAATTCAATATTAAGTAGTATAAGTGGAAGTATATTGGTTAGATCCTTGGGTGAAACACCTAGGTAGGAAAAAATTAAAGAAAATAGCAAGTATAGTTATTATTACTATTGCTGTATAAAACAATTTACCTTTCATAAAATAAAAGTACCTGTAATGCAGAAGGGCAAGCTTGATGAGTTGGTCATGATTCACCTCATGATGGGCTAGACTAGAGGACAGTGTACATGAACAGGAACTCAGGGAAATGGCTTCTTTTTCCAGCTCAGTCATTGATCTGTTGCACAAGAGACAGCTGTAATTAGAGGTAACTTTCAACAGGTCAGTCCCACTACTTCATCTCTGTCCCTTCCAAACCTATGTATGTTTAAATAGTGAACTCTTTTGGGCTCCCCCACTTTTCATTTCTACAGAGCCTAAGACAGTGGGGTTCTGTTCTTGTTGGGCCTTTAGGCTCTGCTATAATATAAATAACTCAAAGTAAAATGTCAGGCCATAAGCACATGATCTTGAGTGCAAGGGAAAGATAAAGCAAATTTGTTAATTAGATCACATCTACTGAGAAAAGGATCTTGCAGGCAGATTCAGTCTGGGGACTATGGTTCCCCACTAAGGAATATTTCTATTATGTATAGTTAAAACATTGGACACCCACTTTAACATCATTTTCCCCCACTGAAAATAAACTCATGATCTGAAAGCAAAAACTGAAATGGTTAAATTATTAAAAGTCTTCCTTACTACTGCACAATGTCCAGGGCTGGAAAAAGACATCCCAAAATGACAGGCACAGCCCTGAATGGAGTGTCCCAGTGGCCACTAACTAAAAAAAAGGCTCCCCTCCTGACAGCAAGGGAAGCAATAGCACCCCTGCTTTTTAAGTCGTGATGTGGTGGTTGTCCCAGAGCTGCTGCTCCCCAGACAGCATCAGTGGGCTTTTATCAGATCAAGGATCCTGGCTTCTCCCTAGCACTATTGGCTGCTGCTTGTTCTTCTGCTGGAGGTTATCTCCTTTCTTAGGCAGTTGCCATGGAATTGATTTATGTTCTATTAGGCTGGGTTTTCCAACTCTTTTCTGGAACCATTGAGCTAGAAATCATTTTTTAAAAATTATACTTGGGTCCTATGGTCTTGATGCAACAATGGGTCTTGGAAGGAAAGTTTAAGCAGCAGGGGACTTGACACAAGTTTATTGCTTATTCCCAAATGTGACCCTGATTACACCTGAGTGGCCATGCAACTTACCTGGGGGGGTTCTGCATGCTCATGTCTGTGTGAGGACAAAACGAGATCTCAGATGCAAGCTAGATATTTTGCATTTGCAAACCTAAATTTCAAAACACATGGGCCAATATCTTATAATAGATGTAATTAGAGAAACTATAACGTCAATGTGTTTCATTCTGTACTGGGAAATGAGATTTGTTCCCTCCCTCTACGCATTCATTTAAACATAAGAGAAATTTGCTTTCGGAAGCTCACAGTTCTCTGGAAAGGATCTTAACTTGATAGCTCTTCAGCCTGTTTGTAACCAGTCAGGATTCTTTGGATCTCTCCATCTCTCGGTTACTGTGTGAGTTCCCTCCTCCCTGTCAGCATAAACGTGTTAATTAGTCCTGCAAAGATGTGCACACGTGGCTGTCAAGCTTTTACAAAATGCTTTGGCTGATTCTCCCAACAAAGGAATCATCTCCTTGCCATCATGCCTCATTCATTTAGCCTTGAACAAAATATTTATTTGCATTTACATCATGCTAATGCACACAACTCCATATATCCACTAAATAAGGTTTCTGGTAGCTAGATCTGTGTCCGCCACTGAAGTGTATTGACTTTATGCTTGCTTGCTATAAAAACCTATTAGCATTTTCTTTTATATTCAGGAAGTAACTCATTTTTACTAGGTGCTGAGTGCTCAGAATCTCCTGAAAATGTAGATGCCTCAAATTAGACCACCATCCCCATCACCAAAAAAAAAAACCAGACCAAATCAGAGGTTACCTTTTTGGAAAAGGACCTGCAATGAAAAGCTAGACCTTATGGTGACTAAAAACAAACTGATTCTGTTTCCCCTTTAAAATTCTCTCCATTCCCTGTGAGCTGTTACTAGGCAAAATGCCACCATTTACCTTGCTATGCAAATCTGTAATCAGAATATCTCTGAATCCTGCCTATTTCTTGCTCAGCGTATCCAGGCTGTCTCTAAATATTTCTCCATTCATAATGACTATGACATCCAGCAATATATTTCTTTCTCTGCTGTCAAAATTCTCCCACACTCCTTAGGCATTTGCCCATCTTTGATTACTGTAACAACTTGCTCATTAGGGGTCACTAATGCTCATTGTTTGCATATTGGAGATTATTGTTATAACCAGTATAAAACTCTAAATAGAAAGAGCTAAATGGCACACAGTAACTGCCCCTAAACAGATACAGAAGACACAGTGTGAGTTAGTGCACTCTTCATTACACGTGAATCTTTAAGCTTTCCTTGTATAAAACAGTGGCCGAAAAGCAAGATAGATGCCTAGGTCCACCTGGCCAGACCGTGTTTCTGTGTCTAATGAGGCATCAATCTTGGTTTTAAGTCTCATGGATATTACTGCAAAATGAATATTGAATAATTCATAATGAATACTAATATAACATACATAAAGAAATATGATGAATTAAAATAATGAATTTAACAATGCATTAAGAACACAGCTCTCCACTGTGCCATCATTCTCTGTGACAGTCACAAGCTCTCAGCTGCCCACAGGCATACCAGACACAAAACAGTTCAATAAGAGGAAGTTAAATTTATTGGTTATGTCTAAAAATAACAGCCTGTTTAGAGAAAATAATATTTTATTGTATTATATTTAAGTAAAATTTGTCTAAGCAAACTTTTCAGAATATTTGGATTTGTTGTATTATGCTACTTGATATCAGCTTAAAATCTGAACTGCCATTGCTATTTTTGTTGTTATTGTTTGTATTTATACCAATGATTCTCAACTGGTGTGCCATGGCACCTTTCGGCGTCTGGAAATCCTTTCAAGAGTGCTACAGAGTGCCATGCACTGTTAGCACTGTTAGGCATGTAAATATGATTCATAAGATAAACCCAAAAATGTAAAATAGGAATCCATAATGCTAAAAATATTTCTGACTTGTGGTCTTTCTGAGTTTTCTGCAACAGAAGAATTGCTCTATTATTTTTCTGTAGTCAAAAAAACATGTGAAAACTAAGAGCTGGCATAGCACTCTGTGGAATATGAGTCTTTGGTTTATTCCAAAGAAACAACCAGGAATGGACCGCCATTTTGCCAGAAACAATACAAATAGTAGGTAGCCATCAGTCTCTGTCCCAAAGAGTATACAATATAAATAGATATGACACCCACATAACGGAGGAAGAGAGATATCACAAACATTGTGATAAGTATGATTATTGCAACCAGCATATACATTTCATAATGGTGGTTTTATTTGGGGTAGGGAAAAGAAATTAGGCAGGAAGGAATTAAAAAAACTAAACTGTGGGAAAAGAAGATAATGGAGACAGCATAGAGAAGAAAAGGGGCAAGCATGGAGTGAAGATGGACACACCGGGCATGTCTACACATGGCATATCAAGGCATATTAGCCATTTTTAAAGCACATTAAGGGTGCAGGTCTATATGTGCACACCCTTAATGTGCCTTAAAAATGGCTATTCATGTCTAAATTTGATGCTTGCAATAGTGTAGAATTACCCAGAATGCTGGCAGGTCTAGCACATGGTCCTATTTTTCAACCAGTGATGTTGCAAGTAAGAGTCACCACTGGCAACACAAGATGTGTTTCCTGTTCTTGCTGTTCTTATTTCTTTCCTTTTGTATGTGTTTGTCCTGTTTTTGTCTTCAGGGAAATGGGCATCATCAACAGTTCTGTCCCATCTCAACTCTTCTCCTCCTCTTCTCACTTGGCTGCTTCTTCCCTTCCCAAGAAAACACAAGTGATCCTGCCTTCAAATACCATCAAGAAGACTGCCATACAAGAGAGGAGGGTGGGAAGGGGTTCTTCATAAAAACTCTCTGAAGCTAAAGGGCGGGGAACTCTTGTTAAATCTAGTTTGTTAAGAAGAAAAAGGTTTACTTAATACTTTGCTCTGCAAACACTGTAACTACATTTTCCTCCTTCTGCATCATTAATAAAAGGCTATAAATATTTTTAATGTTGAGAAGCTACCATCTCTGTACTGATCTTGAATCTTGTTTAGCTGTTGAATGCAGAATGGGGATAGAGTCATGTTAACACTTTCAGTTATCTGGACCCATTTATTTAATCAAGACTCATGCAGCAAGGTGATGATTTCCATTTTAATGCCTCCATCCCTGCAACCCCCTAGCCCTACCCCATTCCTGCTTTGGCTGCTGCTCTAGCTGTTCCTATAAGCCAAAGTGGCAAAGGTCCATTCAAGTTTTGGCCCCATCACTTTCTTGATAACTCAGGGTCAGATTCACCCTAGGTAGGATAGGAGATACAGTTTGTGTTTCACATTTTTGATGAAAGCTGCTGTAGTAGTTCAGAAAAGTCCCCATCTCAAAGGCAAGTAGTGATTCTGTCATCATAGATCTCCTTTGAAGGCTCAATGAGTGTGGAAAAGCTTCCAATTTGGCTGCATGCTCCAGGATCTCTATCAGCCACAGATGATCTGGATCAGTGCATCTCCCAGTTGCCCAAGACACATCACATACCCAGAGAGCACCAGCCATTTGAGAGGGTCTGGCTGCTTGCAGGCCCCACAGTACAACACACAGCAAGTATTTTGCACATCTACAACCATCCCTTCAGTAGATTTGGAGTTCTGTGCCAAGATTTGGAGTCTTTTGCTGGCATAGGCCCTCCTGTGAATCTGGCCCTTAATATTTAATTAGGAGCTGCATTTATAGCACCTGTTTGCAGAGAAAATCAGAGTGTACTAGGATAGCAAAATAATAAGCACATTGCAGCACACTGCAGGTGCATGCATTTTATTATTCTGATTTTTCTTGAAACAAAATACCACATAAAGATGTAGAAAGTGAATTAGAAAAAATATTTCAAATCTTTTTTCTATTTCTGAACCCTATGAACAACAAGATTGTCTTAAAGTCATGTTACAATCTTTTATAAAGAAAACACTTTGTAGCTGTATGATGAGCCGAAAATTAGAGCATTACTTTAGCAAAAGGGTTGGCTTAGGAAACTGAGTCTCTTAAGCTAACACAGAAGTGATGTCAGGATAGTAAGGAACAAAAATAGTAGTTTGGATTGTCCTTCCTTTTTCATTATTTTAGCTTTGACTTCTTTTTCTCACTGTGGTCAATGTACACACCAACCAGAAAAAGGCAATAAAATATTGGGCATTATTAAGAAGGACATGGGGGGGAGGGGGAGAAGGGGAGCAGAAAAGATTATTCCACTTCATAAATCTGAGCTGTTTCCACAACTCAAATACTGTGTGCAGTTCTGGTCTTCACATCTCAAAAAGAACACTGTGAAATTAGAAAAAGCATAGCAAAAGGCAGCAAAGATGAAGGCTAAGGACTCTTCACTTAGGAAAGGTGAAGGTTAAATGGTGATATAAGAGAATCTATGAATGCTGGAAGGCATTGGTGCCTCCTGAGTTGGTGGTGGGGCACGGGGGTGGGGAAGTTCCCCAGTGGTCAGCTGGCAACCAGGGGAGAGGTCCCACAGTGGCCAGCTAGAACACTCACTATCGGAGGGGCACCAGTGCTCTCGGGGCGGGGGAGGGGGGGCATGTGCCCCCCAATACATTGCCTATGCTTGAAGAGCATGGACAAAGCGAATAGGAAACAACTATTCACTGAGTCCCAGAATATTAGAACTAGGGCACACTCACTGAAATTAGCAGGAGATGATTTTACAAGAAAAAGTACTTCTTACACAGTGCAGTTAACTTGTAGAACTTGTTGTCCCAAGAGACTGGGCAGGCAGATAGTATAGCCAGGATCAAAAAAGTATTACACAAATTATAAGGCAAGTAGAGACCATGGGTGAAATTTTCAAAAATATATGTTATTTAGGAGCTAAATGCCTTGTCTATATAAGCAAGTTGCACCAGTATAATTTAAATCAGTTTTTAAACCAAATATAGCTAAATTGGTACACATTCCTGTGTGCTAAATTGGTACACATGGGCACTCTTCATAGGCATTAGACATTAGGGCTAGAAGGGACCTCACAAGATCATCAGGTCCAGCCCCTTGCCCAAGGGACAGGAAGCCAGCTGGGGTCATATGATCCAGCAAGATTGGACACCTTTAAGAAACACTTGGATGCCTGAGTAGATGCTTGTACCACTTCTGGCAGTAGTCTATTCTAGACTCTGGGGACTTGAACAGTAAAGAAGTTTTTCCTTATGTCTAGCCTAAAATGGTCTTCCAGGAGCTTGTGACCCTGTCTTCCCTTGGGGTGCCCTGGTGTACAGACATTCTTCCAGTTCCTGATGCACACCCCTTATTATACTTATAGGCTGCCACCAAGTTACATCTGAGTCTTTGCAATGTCAGGCTGGAGAGTCCCATACTTCTCAGCTTCTCCTCATAAGACCTACTCTCTTGTCCTTTAATTATGCATGTGGCTCTCCTCTGGACTTTGTCAAGCTTCTCCACATCTTTTCTAAAATCTGTATCCCAGAACTAGATGCAGTACTCCAGCTGCGGCCTCACCAAGGCCAAGAAAAGCAGGAGGATGACTTCCAGGTTCTTGCTTGAGATGTATCAGTAGATACAAGCCAGGGTTTTGTTTGCTTTGCTGGCTGCAGCATCACATTGGTGGCTCATGTTCATCTTGTGGTCAGTGATGACCCTCAAGTCTTTTTCAGTAGTGGTGCTAGTGAGTGTAGCACTGCCAAACCTGTAAGTATGGAGTGTTTTTTTTTCCCCCAAGGTGGAGCAACTTGCCTTTCTCTGTGTTGAATGCCATCAGGTTTTGATCCATACACCTTCTGAGCCTTCCCAGGTCAGCCTGAATTGCTAGCCTACCTTCTAGTGTAACCACTCCTACCCATAATTTGGTGTTGTTGGCGAACTTAGCCAGTCCACTTCTGACACCAGAATCCAGATAATTTATAAATACATTAAAGAGTCTTGGTCCAAGTATGGAGCTCTGGGGGACACCACTTGTCACCATGTGCCATGTTTTTTTGGTTCCATCGACTATCATTCCCTGGGTCAGACTTTGAAGCCAGTTCCCCAGCCTTTGGACCATAAGGCTGTTTGAGGGTGCAGTTCCCCAGTTTTACAATGAGGACAGCATGGGAAACCAAGTCAAAGGCTTTTTGGAAGTCTAAATATATGATGTCAACCTCTCTCCTTTGTCCAGGTGGTGCGTCACCTGCTCATAGAAAGAAATAAGTTTGGTCAGGCAGGCAAGACCTACCCACAACAAAGCCATGTTGGCTATCTCTCAATGTTGCTTTCCATTAGCCTGTTATTAATGGCTCCTTTGATGACTTTTTCCAATATCCAAGGGATTGAGGTTAAACCAAAACTAATAGTCTCATAGGGATAATGGAGACCTGCTGGGACTCCACCTATGACTGGACTACAGGTATAGATGGCTTTACCTTATACAGGAGGGATCATGTTGCAAGAAAGGGCAAGGATGTAGCTCTCTATGTGAAGAAGCAATACACTTCCCTACCAGTGGAGATTGGCTCCCGAGGAGGGCAACTTGAGACCCTTTGCGGGGAAATGTGGTGAAGGAGACATAACAGTAGGAGTCTAGTACAGACCTCCAAACCAAGAGGAAGAGCTTGACCATGAATTTGCTAGGAAATTGGCAGAGGCTGCATGCTCTCGATGCATTGTTGTCATGGGTGACTTCAGCTACTCAAACATCTCATGGGAAGAGCATCCAGCCAAATCTGATCAGTCACAAAGCTTCCTCACTTGCATTGACAAGGTTTGTTTGACTCAAGAAGATTCCGGGCTGACAAGAGACAATGCACTGCTGGATCTGGTACTGGCCAAACGGGATGATCTAGTGAGTGACCTGAAAATTGAGGGGAAGCTTGGTGACAGTGATCACGAGCTGGTCACTTTCTCTGTCCATTGCAAAGCTAGCAAATCAGACAGCAATGCAGAAATACTTTACTTTAGGAAAGCCAACTTTCACAAGCTCAGGAGGCTGGTTGCCAAGGCCTTGGGTGGCTATGACCTGACAGGGATGGGAGTCTATGATAAGTGGTCGCTCCTTAAGGACGCAATCCTTGAAGCACAACAGAAGTCCATTCCAGCCCATAAAAAAGGTAGAAAAAGGGCTGGGTGACCCCCCACCCCCCTGGTTAAATATGGGACTTATGGACCTCCCGTATCTGAAAAGAGAAGCCTATAAGGAATGAAAGTCAGGTAGCACCAGCAAGGAGGAGTATTCAGCACTGAACCGTACCTGTACTGAGTGAACTAGGAAAGCCAAGGCTGAAACTGAACTCAAACTGGCTACAGGAATCAAGGACAACAAAAAGTCCTCCTTCAGTTATGTGGGAAGTTGGAAGAAAAACAAGGGCAACATTGGACACTTGCTAAACTAAATGGGGCAGCTGACAACTGACACCGAGGAAAAAACTAATTTCTTTAATGATTACTTTGCACTGGTCTTCCACCAGCTCAATGGAATCACTCTGCCTGATAAGGTGCAGGATTACCAGTGTATGGGCAAACATATGCCCATCATTGGTGAAGATCTCATGAGGGAATACCTTGAGAGGCTGGACATCCACAAATTATCTGACCCAGATGGAATGCATCCAAGAGTGCTAAAGGAACTGGCTGACATCACAGCATGGCCAATGGTGAGGATATTTGAGAACTTGTGGTGCTTGGGAGAGGTTCCTGAAGATTGGAATGGGGCCAATATGGTGCCTGTCTTCAAGAAAGGGAGGAAGGATGATCTGCTCTTGGAGGTGCAGACCTATTTGGAAATTTCAAATGGAGGTATGGACCCCTTTGAATTGTAAGTGTGGCTATTCACAAACTTTTGATTGATCATAATCATCTTTTTCAGACCCCCTAGACATAGTCTGCGGACCCCCAGTGGTCCATGAATGGGAGGTTGAAAACCACTGGCATATAGCAAGATAATATTTTAATTAGATAAATAAAATAGCTGAAGATTTAGGAAAGTTCCTCCCTTTGTGTCATTTTCTTCATAAGAAAAGAAACCCCCAATTTTTTTTTCAACATTACTTAATGTTTACTCTTGAAACCAGGGGCGATGCATAGGGGGTGCATGCAGGTGCATGTGCCCTGAGCATTGTGGTACGCCCCCTACAAAAAGGTGCTGCCGATGATGTCTTTTGCCTACCGCCACAGCGCTCCCCCTGCTGCCGGGCCCCCTCCCCCCCCCCCCCAGCTGCCGGGGGTATGCGTTGTTCATGCTTTAAATCATAGACAGGAAGTTCTTAGGGAACAGCTAATATCTAGACTTTGAGCCTTTAAATGAGAAAACTTCCACTCTTCAGTTTGCTGCTTCAGAAACAAATTCATGCTACCTGATTTTCTATTACCATCAATAGGGCAGTACTATCCAGATCACTGAATTTATCCTTGTGCACAGGTCACCAAAGAGGAGGATAATCTTGTTTACAGAAAGCATTATAAAGAAAAAAAAACACTGAGCAATATGAAATAGCCCATGGACAATACATGGTTCATATTTCATGGTTTG
>JAGPOW010000261.1:201218742-201230549 GCA_030014935.1 Caiman crocodilus
CCTTTAGAGCAGAACTAGTTGAATAAGAGGCCGCAGTGGGTTGCAACAAAAAAACTTTACTTACAAGCTGTAGTACACAGACTCTCGTCGATGCATACAATGTAGGCACTATTCCTAGACAGCAGACAGGCACATGGTTGCTCACACTCACGCGGGGACAGGATACGTTGTGGAAAACCGCAATGGGGAGTTGATGGTGGGTGATCAGGGCTCCTCCGTGGCTCCGAAGTACACGTGGAGATCTCCCACTACGCATGTTTGAGCACTCCTCCAATTTGGGTGGGCATTGCTCAAGCCTTTTATGCGGCCAGTGAGCCAATTGCCGACTGCCACATATACATAATTTAGTCCAAGCCAATCACGAGCATGCACTCGCTGGTGTAACTGCAAACTTTTGGCGGGCTCTGATCTTACACCAAGGACTTTTCCCGCCTTACAGGGAAAATCCCTGCACCCGGGACTTGCAATATGCCTAATACAGCTGTGCTGAGGCACCTTTTTAACCGATCTGCTCTGACAGTATCAAATATAGTTTTGATGTTATGTTAAGCAAGCAGTAAAATATACATTTGTGTATTTGCATTAACCAAAAATCATCAGCCAATAATAAGAGGTAGTTAAACCCTTGTCTTATATATTTCAATATGAAGTTTATGGCAGTTTATATTCCCTCATAATACTTTACATCCCAATATGATCACTGCACTTCCATGGTGTGCTTATGAGAAATGTCTTAGGGGTTAATAAAGATACCCTAACCTCACAAGAGAGGTTCACATGACTACATAATTTATTAAAAATATTTAATACAAGCAACACGTTGAAATGTCTTTTGCCTCAGAGTGATCCGAGAGCCTTGACTGATCCTGCATGAGCTTAAGGGCATGCCTTTCAAAGAATGGTTTCCTGTCCCATACAGATAATGTGAACAGCCTGGGGGAGAGGAGAAAGAAGAGAAGAGAACTGACAACCTATTATAGCTCTCTATTTCTCTGCACCAGTGCAAGATAGAACAGCTTGGGGGCTGCCTTAATTTTTATAAGGTTGCTACACTCGTCAGTGTACCTATGCTAACTAGAAATAGTGGGAGCTCAGCATATTTAGGCCACTTCGTCCCACTCAGAGCAAACTTCTTTCACTCAGGGCTGCAAAATATGAAGCGCAGGAGCTGATATGTTGGTTCTACATCTGCTGGAGACATCCCAACATTAGAGAACTCCCCAGCAGGAAAATAGGTAATTTATCTGCATTCTTCAATGCAAAGGGAGCAGACTGGACCAGATTTGCTACCAGCTGTTGATTTGAAAAGGCACTTTTGGCCTTTTAAAATATTACTCACAGTCTGTGAAAATAGTGGACACCACAGTAAGTTTGTGTCTGACTCCAATGTGATTGTGTCATAGGCAATTGCTGATCACTGTGACAATGATGTTGCAACACTGCTGCGAGATGACAAGAAGTGCAGTCTTCTGGCAGCTTCATTAACATAATTGGCATCAGCACTTATATGGATTCAGCACTACTGAACTTGTTTCATGGGGACTGATTATGTGTAATATCCCTTGGAGCAGTATTTCAGGCTGAGATCCCACTGGAATATGGGCAAATTTTAACAGAAAACTGAAATAGCTCTAAAATATCACTAAAATATCATTATTAGCTAAAATAACAATCATGTCAATTGTATGGATTTATACTTTTTGGCAAATCACTCACTGTGATGTTCTCCCTTGATCTTCTCATTGATCTGTCACATTTTCTAGGAACTGAGCAGAACTTCTACGAGTATTGTTTGTTCTGTTGTGTTTACAAAAAAATGTAGTTATGAGTATGTGATATAGGTTGTGTGTTATAGGTTGTAGCACTTTTACAGCCTCAAACACAACAGATCTTTTAATAGAAACTTCCTTGGATGTTTAAAAATATTGCTCACCATTTTGGCAAATATCTCAAGACTTGTCCCCAGTGGAAGAATAAAATAGAGGGAGCACAGTGACCTGAAGCCACCTTCCAGTCTCTCCATTTTTTGGATTGCTTAGCACTAAGACAGTCCTATAATACAGATTAGAACAGCCCCAAAGTTCCTCAGCTTCAACAGTCCTCCAGAATCCATTTTTGGAGCTGGAGATGGCTAGGGTGCAGGGATATAGTCAGCTGCTATTCATTTTCCAACATGCCTCTTAAATTGGAGGCCTATCCTTGGAAGGTTACTTTGTGCAGGCTACCCTACTGGCTGGATAGAGTGTATGAGGGCAATTTGCATTGGAAGGCTAATAGAAATTTGCCTTAAAGAGACTGAAAAATCTGGCCTACTTTTTCTCTTTTTCTTATAGGCTTTTAATTTGTATGTGTTAATTAGAAAATATGGCAAATTAATATGCCATAAGTTTATTTGTGTTGATAAGTATGCACATCTACATTATACAACATGGAATAGTAGAAGTATTGCAAAATTGGATTTGGCTACTGATTCTCCAGTATGGATGTGTATACAGGAAAACAAGCAAATCAACCCTTAAGCAACAGTGTGCTGTAGCTGTGACAATAACACTGAATTAATCACAAAGGTATATTCAGTGCTGACCGGCTCTCTCACCGCTTTGTCAACTTGGAGATATTATTACAATGATCCCTTATTTGGAAAACAAATATATCCATGGTTTCACCAATGGAACTGTACTGGTGACTAAAACACTAGTATAGATTTGGCCTCACAGCAGTTCCCAGACCCCTCTTACTTGCATTGGCTCCTGGGCTGAGGCAAAGAATTGGAAAGTTTCTCATCATGCTGCTGTTGGGAGCAGCAGAGAAACTGCCTTAAGTTTCTTTTTATACATCTGCACAAAGCAAGCTTTTGGATGCTGTACAGTTACAGTGAATACTAATACTTCTTGTGGGAGCATGATGCAACTAAGAATATTTGAAAACGGAACAGTTTCTGTTCAAAACTAATACAAATAAATCAGTTTTTATCTTTCTAAATTAAGCTGAAATAAAAAAACTATAATTTATATTTGATAGTAATAGTTTTCTCTTTTGTTCCAGAGTTTCCTAGCTGCCATGCCTTCCACCCTGTTGCATAGTTTCATTAAGGCTTTTTTTAAAATCCTGAATAGAAGCAAACTAATTCCAGAGTAAAATGAGGAATCCAAATACATAAGGAAATTCTGATGTGATTAATATCACTTCCCTGTATGCTTCCAAGGAAGCATATTGTATTTTACACAAAAGTGTTTATTTTGATGTGAACAGAACATTAGTTGTCTCCAATCTTTTACATTGTTTCAGTAGGAAGACAGATTGAAAACAGCAACAGCTTTTGTCTACAGGACTCATAAAAACACATTAAAAGCAAGCCATCATTTTTTAATTAAAAACATTCATGGCTAAATTTGCTCAAAATAGCCATAGCATAGAGATGTTTCAGACTCTTTTTCAGCCATGAACTCTTTTTTGGACAAATGGGAAGGGATTAATATAGAATTGTTCCTGTGACTGTGCACTACTTGGAATTTCTTAGCTACTAACTTCATGTTCCAGAACAATGGGGCTGTGGAAGAACAGAGAACTATGGTTTAGCCCGACTCAAGCTTTCAAAATTCATGAGCCAGGTCTTCAAAAATCATGAGTTTTTTTTAATGTTGGATTCTCTATTTGCCCACTGCATTCATAGTCTTTATGGTATAAGCAATTTATATTTTCAGGGTTTTCTTTGCAAACATGAGAGAAACCTTTTTAATTGCACGTTGATATTTTCATGTACAAGTATGACTGCAAAAGCTGGAGCTTTAAAAAAGTACACACCATATTTGAGAAAAATATATGTGTTGGCAATATTGAAATGAGGCCCCATGCTTATATACTGGGCTGTAGAACACAAAGTACTTATTATTTCAGTTTTGTCCTATACTACATTACAATGAGAGCTAAATGAAAGTCGGTACCTTTTGGGATCTTTACATGTACTCCAGAGTGCAGGGGGTCGGAGAGAGCTGCTTTAATTAATGCATCTGCAGTATTTTGTGTATTCAGTGTTCTGTATTTCAAAATGGCAGTAGGGGTGCTTTAATTAAAGCTTGTTTGATGAGCTTTAGTTAAAGTGCCCCTGCTGCCATTTTGAAGTGTGGGGATGCAGAATACAGATGAAACCGAGGCAAGTATATAAATTGAGTATGCTCTGGTGTGTGCTAACAGCACATGGGCATATGTGTAGGTTCCCTGTTATTTCAGCCTTTCCCTCATTTGGATCCCTTTTGCAAGCTGGTTAGAAAGATCAATTAAAGAGCTAAAACCATAGCTGTAAGTATTATTTTTACATCAAAAATACCTTTCTTAAAACATGCTAGGTATGTATCATTAAGATGGAGAAAAATATAGAATATGCTATTTTTAAAAATATGTTCAGGCTATTCCATTTTACATGCTGTATATGTGTTTTCCGAATACCTATCTTGTGGCTTTTCAAGACAGTTTCAGGTACTTTTGAACAACAGAATACCTGGCTTTTTGCAGTAGTAGTTTAGAGCAGGAATTCCATATTATACTGTAAAGTGATACAGCAGAAGACACTGATAGGTAAAATTTACTTCAGTGGAGAGAGTCAGTATGAGGATTAGATACCCCTTCAATCCCAAATTACACCAGAGAGGCATATCCTCTTTCCCAAAATCCACAGGCAGAAATCCTTTTTGATCCTAGTTATCTGTAATATTTTATAAAATATTTCAGACTCATGTTACTTCAATTCTCTACTGTTGGCTATGTGGATTTTGCCAACCATAGCAATGATACTATTTTCATGTTAGGCTTCAGTTCTGTTTCTTGGCCAAGAACACTAAGTGATGCTAGCTTTCTTGGAGACTAAACATTAATATACCTCTTCTAGGTATAAACTTCCCTAATGAAACAATCTGGGAGAACTCTTGTCCAGTTAGTGGGACCATATCTCATTCTATAAGCCTGTATAAATCTTATTAGAACACAGTATATCAACAACAGACAGAAATGTATATATCCAATTATAATTTGTTTGAAGAAATGTCAACCCTTAACTTGCTAAGACTTCACTCAACCAGGTATAGATATTTAAAAGAAATTTAAACCCCGAAAATAATCTGATCAACATTTGTAGCTTGCTATATTCATGGTCTGGGTAAAAGTGTTGCTCTTGCAGTATCATATTGTCAGTGAAGCGCTCACATATACTTACATTGGAAAATTGATTAACTTCCCTTTTCTCAGCCTACAGACGTGGGTTGTGTCTTCTGAACAATCTGATGATCATTACAAAGACTTCCATGAATTTGTGGGAGGCACCTGCTAAATATGTATATTTTGTTTTAGCTTAGCCATTGGTAATACAAAAATCATTTTATATTTATTTTGTAAAATGTAGAGACCCTAGCCTCAGTTGTGTCCTTTATGCTGGGTGCTGTCCAGTTACATGAGTACATAATCTCAGACCTGTATGGTTTGTAATCTAAAAGAGATCAAGAGACATAGATGAAGGATGTTGGGAGAAATAAACATACATATTAAATATGCATTATATGTTTCCATTTTAAATTATTATAAACTAAGTAAGTTGCCACTATTCCCTCTTGCTCCCGAATACCATTTTTTTTGTTTTTGTTTTTTGCTTTGTCCCAGCCTTATATTAGCCAGTAAATAGTTTTTGTATCTCAGATTGAGTTAACATTATCCTTCCCCATGGTGAGCGTACTTTTCTTGGCTGAAATCTTTTTGGGCACTAATTTAGCTTCCATTTACGTAACTTATAAGGTCTGAGTCTGTACTTCCTTGTATACTGTGCAGTTATATACACCTGTGAAAACTACACAAAATGCTTTTGTGGGTTTTTTTCAGGATTTCGTCAGGTCCACAGAGTGGATGTAATGTGTTTCCATTCTGACAGGGTGGTGCTTTATATTCGCTTTGCACTCATGTAAATGAGTATCTGAGGTGCAAGATTAATTATTTGTAGTGGGCATGGGTGGGATCTTTTTTAAGGGATTCTGTTTAAGTATTGTTTAGCCTATAAATATTGAGAAGATTGCATCTAGTATTTCCATCCCTTTTTTTCTGGAAGACCTCTGGGAAGTCATAAGGATCAAGAATATTAGCAATCAAATGGATATAGATGCTGAATCTTTAACAAAGCCTTTCTTTATCTGAAAAAGATAAGTAGTAATTAAATTTAAATAGGAAATAAAGAGTGAATTTCTGTCTTGCAATTTTAGGAATTATTATTTAAATTATTTCTTAACACACTGAAAACAAGTTGCAGCAGTGTATCCTCAGTGACATCTAGGGTGCTTCTACATGCGATGGGGGTTTAGCTCTCCCTAAATTCAAATGGTGGGTTTTTAAACGACACAATTAAAGACCCACCCTTTCAATCTAGGGACTTCTGTGACATCATGTGGTGTCACAGTGCATCACGGCCCCCCATCATCTGATCCGCCTCCCCACCCCCCAGGCTCTACCAGGAAAAAAAAGGTGGTGAGGGGCCCAACCCATTCCTCCCCCTGAGCCTACCTGCCCGTCCCACTGCTGGAGATACAAGCTGCCAGAGGACTGAGTGGTCTTTGAGCTGCGGGGGACCCCAGTCTTCCCTCCATGGCAGCAGTCCCCTCCAGGTGGCACCTGTCTGCTAGCACCTTTCCTAGGTGGTCCCAGGGGGTGCTGCAACTGTGGATGGAAGCACTGGGCCCTGGGAAGCTCGGGGGCTATGCGACCCAGTGGCAGCTCATGCAGACAGGCTCGACTGAGAGGGAAAAAAAAAAGCAGTGAGAAGCCTGAGCTCTTTTACTTTTTTTTTCCTCTCAGAGCCTGCCTGCCTGCCAGAGCTGCACAGAGCCCGCTGCTTCCCTCTACAGTGGTGGTACCCCCTGGGCAGCACTTGCTTGCTAGCAGCCCATTCAGGTGGTCCTAGGGGGCACCACAATTGTGGAGGGAAGCACAGGGCCCTGTGCAGGCAGGCAGGCTCCAGGAGGGTGGGAGAAAAAAAAAATCAGGCTCCTTGCCACTTTTTTTTTCTTTAGTCAAGCCTGCCTGCACAAGCTGTTGCTGGGTCACACAGCACCTGAGAAGCACAGGGCCCGGTGCTTCCTTCCACAGTGGCAGCACCACTTGGGACTGCCTGGGCGGGGTGCTAGCTGGCAGGTGCTGCCTGCAGGGGGCACCACCACCATGGAGAGAAGGACTGTGGTCCCCCGCAGCTCAGGGACTGCTTGGCCCACTGGCAGCTCATCCCTGTCCCCTGCTGCAGGATAAGTAGGTAGGCTCCAGCACCCTGTGCACTGTCCCCACCACTTCCCCATTGCCTGGGACTGCCCAGGAATAATCTGGCTTCCCCTGGGAAAGAGCAGCAAGGAGACAGGAGGGCGGCTTGGTGTGCTGGCATCAGGAGAAGGCGGCGGGGATGGTGCATAGGGCAGGGCAGGGCGCTGGAAACCTGCCAAGCCTGAGCTTCCCAGATCACATCAGATTCCAGCACCCTATACACCATTGCACTTTGTTACATAGCAAACTAAAATACCTTGGATGCGTTTTACCTTGCTATGTAACAGTCATTCAAAGTGAAATATGCCGCAGAACGTGTACATCATCATGAAATTAAAGTGGAATATGCTATCAAACATGTAAATAGCAACACTATTAAAGCAGTGCAAAAGGGCAATTAAGCCATTTTAAAAGCCAGTTTTGTCCTGTGTACAAGTGCTCCTAGATATCAGAGATGCACACAGCAGTTACATGAACTCTAGATTGTCTTTGTCCTTAGGTACAATTAGCCATTATTTCAGAGCTGTAACAAGCAGGATTTGTGCCTTGGACAAGATCTGTGGGAGAGTGGGAAGAAGAGTATAGGAAGGGGAGGCATGGTTCAGAGAGTTGGGGTGGGGCATGCATGGGTTCTGAGAGTGGAGGGGGAGAGCCTAGGTTACAAAAGCATGGGTGAGGGGGTACAGGAGTAGTATCCATGCTGTGGACTCCCAAACAGTCCCCAGCTACACTATTGCTGTCACTGCCATGAGCTCTGCCTATCCCAGCTCTTTCTTTCAAAACAGCAGCTATGTGATATCTCTGTACTGGCTGCTGCTGCTGCTATAAGAGCAATGCCATGGGGCTGTTCTTGCTGCCAGGGTAAAGACACCATGGAGGTGGGGAATGATTCTGATGTCCCTCTTAAGTTGGCACCGGGGGCTCGTGCCCCCTTTGCCCATCCCGAGTTATACTACTGCATTATTGACTGCATGAATGCATGGTATAGCACACACATCTATATTCTGAATAAAGAGAACAGCAACCCTTCTATGACTGCATTTCTGTCCTTCCAAACTCAGTTGGAATTTCAGCTGAAAGATAACACAATAGTCCATTCAGTACAGCATGACTTCCTGTCCTATTCATACACTGACCAGATAACTCTCTTGATTTTTATTACTTTTCTCACTGAACAGCCTTAATATGGTGGTCAGATGCTAAAAAGTTATTCATGAATGTTTCTGACTCTTCCTTTTGGATGTCTGTCTGTCAGCTCAAAATCAACAATGAACTACTAATCTCCCCTAGCTTCCTCATTCACTCCATTTTTCAAGATCAGTGGGAGTTTTTATTTTCTAAGTGGCAGCTAGTTGAATTAATAACTCTTAAAGCCACAGTGTAATGCCAGTTGTTTGCAGGATCAGGGCCATGATTTTCATTGTAATAACTTTTCCCTGACCAGTTTCAGTTGTAATAGTTAAAATTCATTAGTTTGAGGAACGCTTGTAAAAAGAAAGGTTCTTCTGATGGCAATGATCTTCATGACATTGTGGGAGACAGGCCAGGTTCCAGAGGACTGGAAAAGGACCAATGCAGTGCCCCTCTTTAAAAAAGGCAAAAAGGAGGATCTGGGGAACTATGAACCAGCTAACCTCTCCTCAATACCTGGGAAGTAACTGGAGTATATCCTAAGGAAGGCCATTTGCAAGCGTCTAGAGTGAGAAAAGCTGATAACAAGCAGACAGCATAGATTTATGTAAAACAAATCATGTCAAACAAACATCTCCTTCTTTGACAAAGCATCTACTTGGGTAGATGAAGGGGATGCTGTGAATATAGTATATCTGGACTGCAGCATGACAAGGTCCCCCCAATCTTCTCATAAACAAATTGGAGAAATGTAGGACAGACAAATCTACTACAACTTGGATAGATAACTGGCTTAATAGCCACAAAGGGTCTATGTCTATGTCAGAATAGCAGGAGGTTTTGAGTAGAGCCCCACAGGGGTCTGTGCTAGGCTCAGTGCTGTTCAACAGGTTTATTAATGATTTGGATGCTGGCATAGAAAGCTTCTTGAGCAAGTTTGCAGATGACACAAAACTGGGAAGGACTGCAAACAGATATGATCCCAGCAGGGTGTGGGGCCCAGGGAAAAGCAGATTGTGTAGGGCCCCTGTCCCTGTTCCATGGCAAACTTACACTGGGGAGTGAAAGTCCTGGCACACTGGATGTGGTGGGATGGGTGACAGCTGGAACTTTGGGCCGGAACAGGCAAAGAGTTGTCCAACCTGCTGGGTGGGCGGGCAGGTAGGCCAAATTGCAGCTGTGGCCTGTCTGCCTGGCTTTGCGGGGTCCGGAGCAGTTGCCCGATTTGCACCTCTTAGGGATGGCCTTGACTGAAAACACATTGGATTATGTGAGCATAATTCTGAAGGACCTTGACAGATTGGAAAGTTAGGCTAGAGCTAACAGGATGAAGTTCAATGCAGACAAATGCAAGGTGCTGCACCTCAGGAGGGAATAATCAAAAACACAAATATAAATTGAGTGACACCTAACTAGATGGCAGCACTATGGAAAAGGACTTGGGAGTCTTGGTAGACCACAAACTCAATACGAGTCTGCAGTGTGTGCAGCCACACAAAAGGCAAATGTGGTTTTGGGATGCATCAGTAGAAACATTAGGCACGAGACATGGAAGGTGATAGTGCCCCTCTACACAGCACTGGCAAGGTCTCCTTTGGAGTACTGTGTGCAGTTCTGGGCTCCACATTTTAAAATGGACATGGAGAAGCTAGAGAAGGCAACAAGGATGATAAAGGGCTTAGCAAATCATATGAAGAGAGGCTGAAGGCATAGGTGACATGTACCTCCTGAGGCTCTGGGGGCACGGTAACTGCCCGCAAGTGGTGGCAATGTGGCAATGGTGACCAGGGCCACCCGCAGGTGGCCGCGCTGATGTCAGCAGTAAGGGCAGGCCAAGCAGGGATTGTCCACAGGCGGTCATGACAGTGTCAGAAGCTGACCATGGGCTCCCCCACAGCTGGACGCCAAGCCTGGAAGTGCTGATGGCACTTACAAGGGGGGACACCAGTGCTCCCCCAGCCCACCACTTAATCCAAGAGCACTTACTCTCAGGGTAGCAACAGCGCTCTCAGGGGGTGCACATGCACCCCCTACACATCGCCTATGGCTGAAGGAGCTAGGCATGTTCAGTTTGTGGAAAAGGTGCTTATGAGGGGACATGATGGCAGTTTTCAAATACTAGAAGTGCTGTCATAAAGGAGGAATGCACCTTTCTCTCTTGATGTAGCAAGGAGAACATGGACAAAAGACTTCAAGTTGCATAAAAGTAAGTTTAGATTGACTATCCAGAAAAACTTCTTTGCTGTTTAGAGTAGTAAGGCAGTGGAACAGACTGCCTGGGGAAGTTATGGACTCTCCATCATTAGAGGTATTCAAGAAGAGGCTGGACAGCCACTGGTCAGGGATGATCTAGGCATAACTATACCTATGTTCTATTATGGGTATTTGCCGTGTTTCGCCACTTATACAACTTCATGCAGTGCAGTGCAGTTTGCCTCAGCTTGTGTGCAAAGCAGACTCCATTAACTAAGTCTGCTCCAAAGTGGCAGAATGTAGTGCATCACTGGCAAATAAGTATGTGTATAAATGCTATTTAAGTAAAGGAAGGCTCTGTTAAAGAATTAGCATATTTTCCCCATTGTGAGTTAGCACTTACTGGAACTTCCTGGAGGTTTTCTGGGAAAAACAGGGAATGGTATATGTGACAGTCTCAACACTTATAAGTTGAATAAACAGTTTAAAAAAAAAACTTAGAAAAATAAAAATCTCAAAAAATACTTTTTGCACCATCTAATTACTCAATTTCTATGGACAGCCCTACAATCCTGTCTTATTAGTCAAGTCCATGATCTATCTGGATGTCATCTTTGACTCAGAGCCATGTGTAGGCTGTCACATCGAAGTGATGTCTGAACTGTGCCAATCCCTTCTGCATAACATCTCAAAAATAATGCCCTTCCCTATCCATGCATATAACTAAAACTCTAGGTTCTCATCACTTTGCATCTTGATTATTGCAGTATCCTTTCCTCTGGTCTTTACAAATGCAATCTTGCTGTGCTCATAAAGATCATTTTCCTAGTCTTAAGCTCTGACCATATCACCACTCTCTTTGTATGCTTTCACTGACTGCTTTGTCTACCATATCAAATATAAGCTACTTGTCTTCCCCTTCAAGGCTCTTCATAGCCTGTATCAACCCACCTAATATCTCTTCTTCTTTGAGAGGCTAACTCAACTCTTACTGGCCGTTGATTCCTTCCTATATTGCCCACTTGTTAATTTTCACACAAGTACCTTCCTGCTTTCTTTCATGATGCCTTCCACATTTGGGAGAAGCTCTTTATAATCATCTGCAAAGGTGCATTACTAACCTAATCTGGCTAGATATTAAAACACTCCTTTTCCATAATGCCTAGAGACAGTTGAAATGATTAGGCTTTTTTTTTTTT
>JAGPOW010000261.1:201230649-201247630 GCA_030014935.1 Caiman crocodilus
TTTTTTTTTTTTCCTGATACCATTGTTTATCCTTCTAACCCATATAGTCTCATTGTTTTCCTATCAATCTGATTGCATCCATCTGTTATCACTTGTCTTATAATCTCTTGGGCAGGACTTGTGTTTTTGTTCTGTTTGTACAGTGTCTAATAACACAATGGGAACCCAATTCCTGATGGGCTCCTAGAAATCATAATATGCAGATAATAAGTTAAAAATTGTTCAAACAATCAAATGCCATGATCTAAATTACAATAATAAGAAAATATAAAAGTAAAACAAACATTTTTTAAAAATGAAAACATGCTATTTGGTGCTGTTCACATGGCCTGGCTTATAATGATCCAACCTTTTCACTGATTCACTTTTGTCAGTATGTGGATTTTATTATTTAATGTTATCACACTATGTCTCTTGAAATGGTAGCATTTCATAGATTTCATAGACATTAGGGCTGAAAAGGACCTTGTAAGATCATCAAGTTGAGCCCCCTCCCCAAGATGCAGAAAGTCTGCTAGGGTCAAAGGATCCCAGCAAGATAAGCATCCAAAAGTTTCTTAAAAGTGTCCAGAGTAGGCGCTTGCACCATCTCTTGGGGGAGTCTGTTCTAGGCCTTGAGGTCTCAGACAGTAAAGTAGTTTTTCCTTATGTCCAGCCTAAAATGATCTTGCAGGAGTTTGTAACCTTTAGACCTTGTCATCCCTTGGGGTGCTCTGGTGAACAGGTGTTCCCCCAGATCTTGATGCACACCCCTTATGTACTTACAGGCTGCCACCAAGTCATCCCTGAGCCTGCACTTTTCCAGGCTGAAGATACCCATAGCTTGCAGCCTTTCTTCATAAGGCCTGTTCTCTTGCCCTCTGATCATGCTCATGGCTCTCTTCTGGAATCTTTCAAGCTTCTCCACATCCTTCCTAAATTGTGGCACCCAGAACTGGATGCAGTACTCCAGCTGTGGTGTCACCAAGGTTAGGTACAGCAGGAGGATGACATCCTGGGTCTTGCTCAGAATGCATTGGTAGATGCAAGTCAGAGTTTTGTTTGTTTTGCCAGCTGCAGTGTCACATTGGTGGCTCATGTTCATCTTGTGGTCAATCATGACCCCCAAATCTCTTTTGGTCACGGTGCTAGTAAGTGTAGCACTGCTGAGCCTGTAAGTGTTATGCAGGTTTTTATTCCTGAAGTGGATCACCTTGCATTTTTCCATATTGAATGCCATCAGGTTTTCATCCTCTCATCTTGCAAGCCTATTGAGGTAAGCCTGGATAACCAGCCTATCCTCAAGTGTGGACACTCTTCCCCAAAGTTTGGTGTCATCAGTGAACTTAACCAGTCTGCTTCTAACACTAGTGTTGAGATCATTTATGAAGACATTAAAGATTATAGGTCTGAAAATGGAGACTTGGGGTAACCACTAGTCAGAGTGCCACGTTGATTCGGTTCTGTCAACTACTACCCTCTGGGTCTGACCTCAGAGCCAGTTCCCCAGCCATAGGATTGTAGAGTAGTGAAGGCTGCAGTTGCCCAATTTTTCCATAAGAACATCATAAGACACCAGGTCAAAGGCTATTTTAAAGTCCAGGTGATATGTCACCTGGTCATAGAAGAAAATGAGGTTGGTTAGGTAAGACTTACCCCTAACAAACCTATGCTGGCTATCCATCAGAATGTTGCCTTCTAAAATGGTTTCCTTGATAATTTTTTCCAAAATCTTCCCAGGGAATGAGGTCAAACTGATTGGTCAAATCTGATTGTTTGACATTATGTTGAAAACCTAATAAATTCAGATTTGGCATATTGACTTCATTAGGTCCAGGTCTGGGAAAATCTGAGTTTTAGAGTATATATATGTAGAAGTGTATGCAGCATTTTGAAAGGTGTGTGTTTGATTTACACACGTGTGCATGTGTGTGTGTGTGTGCACACACATACATAAAATTTTGTAAGTCAACACTCTGTTGTACAGGCCAATAGCCTGTAAATAACCATGGTCAAATATTGGTACAGGGAACTATTCCAACATTTCAGTTTAATTTTGCTATTACACAATATACAAGTTAAATTTAGCCAGTTTGTCTCAAAGCAATGGAGAATACTACATTCATTACTTTAGGGACTATTCAGTGCTAACATCTGTAATTATACGAGTTTAATTACAACCATCCTTTCATGGATTGATTTAGAGGTTATTCTCTACATTTTTTTCCAGTGAATGTATACTACTACAACATTTAAGTAAAATTATAAAACAAGCAAGCATTTTACCAAAAATGTAGGCTGGTTCAAATACAATTGGACAAATTCTTAAAATATTCTATATAACTACATACAAAATAGAGAGCAGTTTTATATTGCTGAAAGTTCCTACACTTTCACAAAATATACAAGATTTTTTAAAATTTTATACTAGAATAACACTTCCATAACTTATATTTAATGTGCTGGGCCACTTATTTCTTGTAGCAGTTAACATATAGCTTGTTTTTATATTGTAAGCTCTCCAGGACAGGGATTATCTGTCATTGTCATGCAGTGCCCAACTCAGTGAAAATTGTTTTTGGGGTATTATTATAGCATGTATTTAGTTGAATTAATGCATGATTGAAGACCGCTTCAGGATAGGCATAAGGAAAGACTTCTTTACAAGCTGAGTGCCAAGGGTTTGGAACAAGCTCCCACTGGAAGTGATACAGTCATCCACCCTGGCAATCTTCAAAAAGCGTCCCAATGCCCATCTTGCTGGGATCACCTGATCCCAGCAGTCTTTCCTACCCAAGTGCAGGGGGGCTGGACCCAATCTTCTGTAAGGTCCCTTCCAGTCCCAAACAACTATGAAACTATTATAAGAGAGGTGCCTATGTGTATATATAAGTCCAAATCCTATTTTCTGGGCACCTATTTAATTCATTAAACCATGCAAAAGAAGTGCCTGTGAATTTAACCACTCCAGTCCCTAACCAATTCTTCTTAAATAGCCTGGGAAAATAGACTTTTTCTAGCATGAAAGTTTACAGGCTCAGGTTGCGAAAGACCACGTTTAAAAATAGTGGGCCATATCTTCTATTTGTTAGTAATGCTATTCCACTTTGTTCACATCCCTGAAAAATACATTATTGTAAAAGGTGAATGGGTCCTCCTCCTCCTTGCTGTTTTTTATGATTTAGGCTTAGTCCATAACTTAAGGCATTACAAATATTTATCCATCTGGTAGGTTTTCAAGGACTAAAGCAGGGTGGATAGTGTTGGATATGTCACTTAAACACCTACTAGGTAGAATAGGATCTGGCTCGTACAGCCCACTCCAGGGAAGCTGAAACCTGCACCTAATAAAGTCATTGCAAAACTGCCATTGGTTCCAGGGTTGTATTATTTATCAGGCCTGCCTCAAGGTCCTGGAGGCTCTTTGCTGATCTCAACAATGGAGCTATACAGTAGAAAGGAGAGGAAAGATGATATATCAAATCACAATTATATTCCAAATATTTAGATAAGCCCTTCCTGTATCTTAGCCATCTGCAAAGAGTAAAATCAGGACACATTAAATGCATCACACTGGCACTTTTTCACGAATTGTGAAAGACAAATGTATCCAGATTTTTTATTTTATTCCTTTTCTTATTACTACTTCATATCAAATGGAAAACCTTCTAAGATGAGAGCGGGGAAAACATCACAAAAACAGGAGTAAGGTTGTCTGTTATGATGTAAAGATAAATACAACTGGTTTGCTTCATTTTCTCTTCTTTATGTTACCAACTTTTTGCTGCCAGGGAAATCCTTTTCATCTTCCCTGAAATTCATTACAGCAGCACCCAGCTGACATATGTATTCATAACAGTTGTGTATTTCCAAGAGACTCCTTTCTTCTGTCTTAATCTGTTTATCTCCGAGGATGATAAAAGCATTATCCGAACAGAGTTTACATATATCCATGTGGTTTTAGGCACATGCAGGTTTTCAAAAGTATATGCAAATATTTCTAATTAGAGAAAAATTGATGTTTAGAAACAGTGAATTTATTTTAAGATTCTACACTGTGTTTAGTGTATGTTTTAGTTTTACTTAGTAACATAAAAATATGGTTTTGTGTGGGGACATAGAAGGAGACTACTTGCTTATTCTTCAAAAGCCCTTCATGCAGCACTAAAGGCCAAATCAGGGTGGATCCAGGTGGGCAGGATAGCATGGTCGCATCTTCCTTTGACTGTGTGCTGCATAAACAGTGAGCTTTCTGTGCTCACTGGCATGCGAGTGCAAGTTTTGATGGAGAGCTGCATGTGCCATGAATTCAGAGCTCACAAGCTGGTCATCACACAGCTCCAAAGCCCAAGGGTGAGTGCTTCTGCTGTTTGCCTTTCCCTCACATCTTCACTTTCTCCCAACCTTTTCTCCCCACAACTCCTAGTAGAATTCAGCAATGAAGGAAAAGAGGGAAGGAGCAGCAGCTGTGCTCCGCCTCTGAACTCCAGAGTTGTCTGAATGTACGGGATGATCATCTCTTCCTCTCCTCCCCTCTTTATCCTTGTTGTTGAATTTTTGGGGGGAGGGAAAACAGTGGCAGCACTCACCTGACTGGGATCTGGAGCTGTGTGAAAGCGGAGACTCCAGCCAGATCTTGTACCAACTAGCTGGTGAACTCAGAGCTCTCTGAGCTCACTGGCATCTAGGATGGCGATGGGGGAAGAGGCACGCAGGCACACCCCCTTTGGCCGCATGCTGTAAGGGCAATATGATCTGTTCGCTGAGTATGTGCCAACCAGCCAAAGTGGGGTGGTCACACCCCCTCATAGCAATTCTGGATTTGCCCGTGGGCTGACTTCTTTTTTACGTTTAAATGCCTAAATGGTGGAAAGATGAGCATCCTTCCAGGAAAGGAGAGGCCATGGGTTCTGGCCCCTACTCTGATTGGCTTTTCTGACTCTTGTATTTAACATTCATTAGATAAATTGGGTAGGTGGAAGTGGGGTAGCTTCTGGCCCACTAGGAGAAGTATAGTCAGAGCCTGGGGCTTGCTTCTTTTGATGATAGTATCCTTGGCATTGAGCCACACTCCCTCTAATTTGCTTGCTTACTCCTGGCCCCACGTATCTTCTCTTAGTTGCCCAGTGGTTCAGCTTCAAGATGAGGACTAGGGAGCCTTATCTGTGGCTTGAAGGTTGGAACATTTTGCTAGGAAAGGCAGGTTCAAACCTCATCTGGATAAGAGGCAAGAATCTGGGTCTTCCACTCTAACCACCAGGCTAAAAGCTAGGACAGGTCTTCTTTTTGGTTAAACAGTTGCTAGTGATGTTTTTTCCAACTACATTTTGGGGAATTACATAGATATAGACACATATCCATGCAAATCTTTTCTACCCTGGAGCTTAGGAAACTGTAGTGAAATCTTCTGACTGTGCTCAGAAGGGAAGCACAGCACAAACATTGCTATAACATCCATCCTATCTGACTAGAAAAAAATGTCATTATCTGACCATGTAAGTGCAACTGAGGAGCCACCTCTCCTCTGTTTCTTCACCAATGATAGAGCTGACATTTTGAGCACCTGTATTTAATTTTGAGAGAACATTTAAAGTACAGATAGGCTGCATGAGAAAATGCTATTATGATATCCAATATGGTCAAGCAGTCCGGCTTACCCTTTTTGAGCCTTGTTCAAAGGTTCAGTTTCAGCATCAAACAATTTCTTAGACAAGCACACTAAATACTAAAATGGATGCAGGAAATGTAACAACTACAGTAATTGTGTTGTGTGGCAAATCACATAGGAGCTTTTTGAATTCTAGCTCTAGCGGAGTCTCAATTATTCAGCTATTATACAAGTATAACTGGCCCCAAAGCATAACCTAATGTAACCGGAGCCTCTGACCAGCTTGGAGCCTCATGTCATTGTGTGGTTTGCACTGCTCTAATGCTGCTCCTGAATGAGATTCCATTACTCAGAAACAACAAAGATCAAGTGATTCAAAAACAAAAGTATACAGTCTGAATTAGACTCTACTGTGTTAGATTTTGATTTACCCAGTATTTCAAAGAATGAGGTAATTGATGGTGGTAGTGGTAATGATAACATGGATCTGGCCTGTGGAGGTGGGGTATCTGTCCTGCAGAGCTTCATTGTGGGCTGGACCAGCCATTTCTATGGGCTGGAATGTACCAATGGGTTCATCACTGCATCTGCAAGATCCATTTTGGCAGCAGTGTTAATTCCCATAGCTGTCAAAGCTGCAGTTTTAGTACAGCTCCAGAATTCAGGGGCTGGGGACAGACATTACACATAAACCAGTTTAAATGATGAGAAACTGGTTTAAACCTGTAACAGAACAGATGCTCAGTGCACATAAACCAGTTTGAAAATGGCAGAAACCAGTTTGAGGTGAATGTGGTCAAAAGTAGTATCAGATGTAACTGATTTGGGTTAAACTGGTTTATGCAATGTCTGTCCCAGACCCCTTGCTGGTTTAAGTTAAATCAGAGTCCCCCAACATCCTGGCATGCTCTCTGGGATAGGCAGGGCTCTCCACAGCAGGGCTGGCCCCTCCCCTCTACTCCCTGGTTGGAGCTTAGCACAGACTTGCAGGCACAGCAGGGTTTGCTGGCTTCCCCCCCCCCCACTGCTTAAGCAGAGATCCCTTCCCCCTCTCTGCCACAGCAGGAACCATAGCCAGCACGTGGTAAGCTAGCTAATGCTGAGAGGTGTGTGTATGTCCGTCTCTCCAGTTTCACTGGAATAGGCAGACATAACAGTGACTGCTTAAGGCCTTTGGAACTAATGAGCAGGTCAGCCCGTAAACTGTTTAAGAAGTTTGAAGTAATGTGGAAAGATGCTATTGCTTTGCTAATTGGGTGATAAAGACTGTTATTAGCCCCCATTGTCTGGCTTCCTCACCTGTCATTTTGCTGTAGACAGTATGATAAAGCAGGGAGGGAGATTGAAAATCTTCATATCATCAACAGATTAATGAATTGCATAACCCACCTTGCCTCAGAGTGCTAGTCCAGGGCTGGGGGCTGGCAATACTCCTATCCCTTGATTAGCCAGCAGGAAAAAGCTTGGGACTGTGTAGGCATACATCTCTAATGAGATAGTCCTGCTGGGGCCTGTCCATGCCCTCCTCAGGTCAGGGAGGGCTGCACTAGCACCTTCTCCCATGCTGCTTCTAGCCTAAGCCACTGCAGGTATGTGTCTGAATTTCCTCAGTACAGAGAGCATGTCTGTCCAAAACAGTTCAGCCTAGTCAGGTTAGACAAACCTGCAAAGAATCAAATCTCTGAATCAATTCAGGCTTAGGCTTTTTGAATGTCTGTACCTAGCCAGGGAATTAAAGCTACTTGCCTTTCCCTATCCTCGGCTGCATTCCCCTCCTCCTCCCCCAGCCCTTCTTATCAGACTCTGTTGAAATGGGGGGTTTTAGTCATTCTAGTGACTAATATCAGCAGCAGAGGACAAGGGGGGTGGGCAGTAGTAGTGGTTGGGTTCTGGAACTGTGCTGAAACAGCAGTTCTAGCTGCCACTGGGATTAATGCCATTGCTGCTGCTTGTGGGTTCTCTGGCCTGTGGAGAGCCCCATAGTCTGGATTTAGCTTCTAGTGCCAAATGTGTTTGACACCCCTAGCTCTTGTGGAGGATCTAGAAATCAGGTCTTCTGCATTCTAGTTCTGGATCTGTGAATGACCCTCTGTCTGACCTTGTGTAAGCCCCTTATCCTTTCTGTGTCTGTTCACCCATTTAAAATGATGAAAAGATAATTCATACCTCTCACAGAGGTGTAATTAATGTTTGTGAAGTTATTTCAAATCTTCAGTACAAAGTATAAGTATTATTAAGAAACAAAAATCTGTTAAAATTATATAGTTCAGACATACTCACAAAATGTATTGTATATGAGGGTTCTACAGAATGCTTTTAATTCAGACCCTGTATATTTTTCAGTTGCTGCACATATGGTCCTGCCTCCAAAACCCTGGAAAATGTTACATATGATAGAGTTAGTTTTCAGCAGGCAGATTTAACATTAACACTAATGGGTCTCATGTATGTCTCATGGGCCTGCATACTGTGCTAAAAGTGTGCCCTTAGGTATGCTATATGGGCAATCAGTTACAAAGTCAGTTATATAAGTGTGTTGTGGAATTTCCTAATTTTATGGCTGCAGAATCTTAACATTATCAGAATGGCATTTCCTTTCATGATATGTGTATTTGTTTGTTCACAAACCACCTAAGGCTATTAAGTGATAACAGGCAGTTGCCTATTATATCATTTATAATACAAAAGCACTTAAAAACAAAAGAAAATGCATAGCTGAGGCCATCCTAAAATTGATGATGTCCACATAGTAAGTATAAGGTCTGTCAAAGCAGTTCATTAAACTACTGTGGTTAAGACAGCCAGTGTCTGTAGCCAATGGCACACCCAGAAGGGCCAGCATTACAACTGGATTACCCACACACAGCTGGATTAACTGAAGGCTGTCTTCGGCATGAGTTCACGGTAAATCTCACACTTCCATCTTTGGATCCTTAGGAAAATACTTTAACTATTCTATTACTACATCCTCCTGCATTATAAACAAACAAGAAATGCATATTCCTCACCAACTTAAATCTAATCTGTGCAATTTTAAGGTTTTAGGTATATTGTTTCTATTATCTTGTTTTAGAAATCAAAACATTGTTTGGAGGGAGTCTATTAAATGTGAAATATTTACAATTTAAATATTTTTTTGTTTAAGAATTAATACTAATTTCTTGACCCAATTGGATATGGAAATAAGAACTGTAGAATATTGTTGATCAATTAAAATAGATAAGACAGATAGACATGCACGTGAAGTAAATTTATATCTAGCTATCTTAACTTGTATTTTATAGACTCAATTATATCTACAGTCCTGCAAATACTTATGAATATGTCTAGCGTTGTACATGCAAGTACTTAAGTGCTTAAGTTGAAGTTTGCAGATGTTTCCAGAATCAGTGTAATTTGTATTTTTTTTCTAACTTTTATGTTTAAGTTTACTCATAAAAAGTGATTATTTGAAATAAGAGTTCAAGTTGTTGTATTACAAAGAAATGCACAGATATGCTTGATAAGACCAATAGACTAGATACTACGCTATGCCTGAGGCATATTTACATTTAGTTTGGGAAAGATGGTGATACAATCTACAGTTACAGCTTCTCCAGTCATTTCTGTCAGTCTAATGCATTGGCTCTACACAATGACAGATACCAGTGGCTCCAAAGGGAACATATTAATGTATACAGGCTTGTCAACTATATCTATTTATCTGTCTATCTAGTTATATAATTTTATGTGACAGTGAATTGTAAATTTAAAGTGGGATAGCTATTCAAGTGAGTGACAGAGTCTAACTATGTGTCACCCTTTATCATATGATATTATGAAAGAAAGAAATAGTATACATAATGCTGTAATGCCATAAAAGAAATATTTTAAAATCTTTTATACTTCAAATCAATCAATATTTTCAGAATTATGTGTCCTGTTTGCAGAATTATATGTCCCAATATGACTTGGTCCTAAAATACTAAAATATGCATTTTTCTTTTCTTTAATTTATCTGAGAGATCAATATTATGGGAACGTATTTTATTTTGGCTACATGAGATTGTGCCTAAGAAAGACAAGCAAACCATGGAGTGGAACTATGATACTTTAGTTCTAAAAGTAAACATTTAAGATAAAAGAAAATGTGTTTTAGCTGTGAAAAGATCATTAAATTCTTGTGTTGCAACCAATCAGTAGAAGACAACATGCTTATCTGTATATATACAGTCCCCATTGGAAGCAGGACAATACCCAAACTATTCATAACAACAATTGTCAATAACTTGGCTAAATTTTAATGGTTGTGTAAAAGTGATATTATAGCTGTGATGATCCAGAAATTATGCAAGAAGGAAGGATTTTTTAGTGTGATATCTTCTATTGGTTCAGCTATGTAGTTGGGATAGTTATATAAGCTTTTGAATGCTTGTTAATTCATGTATTTCCTTTTAACATTGGCAGCATATAGGCATTCAAGAAGGTTTAATTACATTAAAATGTTGTCATGTGTTTTTGGATCACAAAAAAGTGAAAATTTAAAAACACTTAAAACCTGTAACTTTTTTTTACCTTCTTTTTAACTTTGCAGAACCATTCTCCCTTCCCTTCAGAACGATCATGTCATTTGTCAGGGAAGAAAACAAATTCCAAACCAAAATTATAATGTTGGACTTTTTAATGGAAGCTTTATGCCATGGCTCCACACCTCTGTAATACGTTACCCATTTTTATACCTAGGATTCTGTCTGGCAAAAGTCTTGAATATCTGTTAATATTATAAAATATTTTTGGTATTGAATTAAATTCACTCTGAGTGCAAAGGGCCAGCACAAAGTTTGAGTCCCGTCCTTAAAATAGGAAGTGATGATGAATATGAGTTAAGCAGCTCCTCCGCTGACTGCCCAGGGGTGAATTTAAGGCACTTATCTTCCATGGCTCTGCCTTCCTTCTGTATTTCCATCTGGATGGAAATTCCTATCATAGTTTTGTCAGCACCTCAAAACCTCTCTCTCTACCCTTTTATTATATGTTTTCAATAGCTAGTTTTAATGGTCCTTCCCTAGAAGTTACTAAATTCTTTCTCTCATCAGTGGATTACCTGGAAATTGTATTGAGTAGCATCTTACTCTACATCAGAACAAACTCACTTGAATCAACAGGAGCACTTGAGGAATAAGAGGTAATTCAGCATGAATAAACGTAGCTGAAACTGGTCCTAAATGATTCCCAAGTTATGTCATTTTTTTTTTGTTTCCCTAAAACAATCAAGTTCCAGGGAGCAGTCCTGAATGCTGCTCCAGCACCTGGAACACAAGTAATCTACCTCTTGTGGTTTCAGGTAATGAATCAGTCATAAGAAGTTAGGGATGGAAGGGACTGCAAGAGGCCATCTAGTCCAACCCCCTTAGCCTGGCACTGCTGAGAGACAGAGATCATTAGTTTTTGCACAAGATTGGAAGCGCAGCTATACTGTTTCTTTGTCAAGGAGGCAACTCATATTTCTTCTGCTGCATCCTCTTAGCAGACTCCAAAAGGATGCTGCCTGGTATTGGGTAAATGTTTAGGAAGTTTACGGCATGGATCTAGAGCCAGTTTTTCAGATCTGGAGGATGGGCATCCTGCCTCAGGGACTCTTTCTGGGGACTGGTGCAGCAGCTCATGCAGGGATATATGTTATAGCTCTGTTGGTCTAATAAATAGAAACAAAGCTGTGAGGACAGAGGGGATTATCTTTTATTAGAGCAACTAAATAATTTGTTTTGCTACTATTTAGTTGGTCTAATAAAAGACATGGCCCCTGACACAAGAGCTTTGTTTATCTGCAGGGCACATAGGCCTGTCCTGGAAAATTTAGAGGCAAACAGGTTGGTCGCTTGTGTTTCCAGTACTCTTTACACTGACATTTCACCTTCCCTTCATTCATGACGCCATTTCGCCCTAAAACATGATATTATGCACCACCGAGCGAAACACGTGATTGTTTTCGGGTTCGTCCGGGACACTTGCCTTAAAAAAAATGCCAGGAGCTGCACCTGGTGCGGGGCCGGGTGCAGCTGGGTTTCTGAAAGGACCCAGAGCAATTTTTCCAGACAGCAAAGCACATGGCAGGCGCGGGGTGAACACGGGGCCAGCCTGCCAGGACCGCTCCTCCCTCCGCTGCCAATCACACACGATCTCTCACTCCCTGCCCCGCCCCCGGTTTGACCAATCGGCGGTGCTGTTACTCCGCCTCGTTTCTCCCCCCCACCTTCCCTTTCCCCTTTCCAAGCCGAACCCAATCCCCGGCGCACTTGGTGGTGAGTGACAGGCGGGAAGCGGCAGGGGGCGGGGCCTTCCCGGAGGATTCCAGTTGACAGCCAATCCGCGTGCGCGGGGGCGGGGTGTTCCCCCTTCCTGTCCTTCTGGCAGTGGCCCTGTCAACGGCGCGCGGGAGCGGCCTGTGGGGGCGGGGCCGGGGCCGGGGGCGGGGCCTGAGCGCGCGGGTGGGGGCGGGGCGCCGCGGAATCGTTGGCGGCGGCGGCGGCCTCGGCCTCGCCATGGTGTTCCTCAAACTCCGTGAGCAGGTGGGTGCCGCCCCCCCCCTCCACGCCCGCATATGTGTGTGTGTGTATGTAGGTAGGTAGGTGCGTGCGTGTGAGGCAGGCTCGGCAGCGCGGCCGTTGCTAGATTCCTCTGCGTGCGCCCAGCCTTCCTCTCCCTCCCCTCCCCTCCCCCCCAGGTAACCGGCTACGCAGGTGGGCGCGTGCGAGGGCCCCTCCCCTCCGGATTGCCGGGCAGGTGCGGGCCGAGCCTTCCCCGCCCTGCGCCTAGGCCCGCCCCAGCCCATCCCGCCTTACTACCGTTGTACCCGCCAGGGTCCCCCCTTCCCCTCGCCCCCAGGCAGGCAGGAGCCTCTTGCCTTGGCTCCAACGGTTCCTTTGTGGTGGATCCATTTCCCTGTCCTACCTGTTGTCTCCTCTCCTCTGTCAGGCTGTGGATCTGCCAGCCTTTTGTCCCGCTGCCTCTTCTGGCTGGAGCGTTTTGTGCCTTTTTGCGCCTTCGCAGCGAGGACGACTCCCCCCGCCCCCTGTAAAAAAAAAAATCTCAGTGCAGTGCTAATAATGCCAGGGTCGGGGCTTGGAGCTCCATAAGGGCCACAAGATCTTTCTTGCCTCTGGCAAGAGGGGTTTGGGTGAGATCAGGATTTCTCAACCCGTGGGTTGCTGGCCCAAACGTGGGTCCCAAGGATATGTGAAAGGTTAAGGAACAACCTTTAAAAATGGATCAACAGACTTTAAAAACGGACTCTCCCATGAATGAGAATAACATGGGAAACTGGTGTTTGCCTTGCAGGCTAACTGGTTCTCAGCTTGTAGGGGGTTGCTTGAGGCCCCCACACCCACTCTCTGCCCCCCACACTTGGGGGGGGCAGCAGTTTGAGAGTGAGGGGCACTGGGTGGGACTGGCCATCCGTGTTTACAGAGGGGTCCTGGTCCAGGAGAGGCTGAGAAACACTGGATTAGACGACATCTCAAGGTCCCTTCGAGCCTGACTTCTTTAGGATTCTGGGATCGCACCCTACTGACTTGCTTCAGCTCTCTTCTTCCAGCCCTGTGGTGGTGTTTTTCATAGACCTCAGATTGCAAAGCTTGGCAGTAGTTAAATAGCCATGAACTGTGTCTGCTCATGACACTGACTGCCATCATCTCATCATTACCTTGTCTCATTCCTCTGTCTGTCCAGTCTCTTTTTCTCTTGAACTCAGTTCTTTTTGAGGAAGTTGGGGGGTCTTTTTGGTTGTGTATTTGTGTGATACCTAGCAAGTTTGGGACCTCTACGTGTTGGTGTGTTAAAAATTAGTTTTGTTACTATAGGGATCTCCCTCCAGAAATCCTTGCCTTCTCTATTGGAGCAACCATGCATCTGGGATTGAGGGTTTGTTTGTTTGCTTTTTACGGCAAGTTTTTGGACACCGGCTACCTTTCTTCAGGTCTGAAAAAGCAATCAACTCAGCACACTTAATAACTTAAAATGTTTAAAGATATATCTGAAACTCTGAAATATAAACAATGTTGGTGACAATCATGGACTCAGACTGCTGTCTGTACAGAGCAAAGTTTACTTTGGGATTCATATTTATGTTCACTTTAAACTGAGCAGAGAAGAAAAGGTACCTATTTGTAATTTTGGGTGAATGTAAAGGCTTGCTTTTGCTAGATTTCAGAAGTAATTGAGAAATAAATACTCATTTTTCTTTTAATTTCACCACAGAGGGAGGGAGGAGGGGAAGGGAGTAACATTATACTTAGTTTCACAACTGTACTGCCACAGTCAGAGATCTGGAGGGAAAAACAGGTTTTGTTGGGCATCAACATAGATATGTTGGGAGCTGGTGAACATATTGATTTTCGAAACTGGGAAGAAGGAAGCAGGTTTTGAAGAGAGAGAATTTTTTAAGAGAGGTATTAGTTTGTGCAGTTTGTAGTGTGAAATGCTTTGTAATGAGTGAGTACCACTTGTCCTTGCTGTGAGCCTGTGTACAATTTGAAAGTTATTACCAGTTGCTGTGGCATGTAATTTTTTTAAAACCCAATTTATTGAATTGCATTGCATTACATTGTTATACAGAAAGTTATTTGTTTTGTTTCAATATTTAAGTATACAGAAAAATGGAAGAGTTTGTTCTTTTACTAGTGATGGCATGGTGCTGTCACCATGCTATTCAAACAGCCCTGATATTTGGACAGTTCTCAGTAAGTGCCCTTCACAGGCCTCGCTCTGCTTTTCTGCTGTCGTATCACTGAGGTGCCCTGTTGAGGTGTCTTCTCATTTGCATTTGCTACCTGCTGATCAAATGAATGCTTTTAAAATTTTGTGTTAATTTAATTTAAAACAGATTTTTTATTTGAGTTGGTCTAATAAAAGTTGTCAGATTTACCCAAGGACCCTTGTCTGCCTACTTTTTTTCAATTGTGTTTGGGGAAAGAGGGTAAGTCTAGGCTACCAAATGAGTGGAAGTGTCAACGGCTTCATCACTTTTTGCTGCTAAATGGTAAAATTTAGCGTACAGACTCTAGTTTTAAAACTGCACTATATGAAATTCATCTAATAACTTCAAAAATATTCTTCTTAAATACTAGCATGCTAATGGAATAGCGTATGGATTAGAATATTATTAATAGGATATTCAATTTTTTATTTGAAAGAAGTTCAGTTTGTATCAGCTGTTTAAGGCCCACTCTAACACCCATTTGAAGCATCTCACTGGTTTCATTGGCTTTGGAGCAAGCCTTGGTGTGTTTGGTCTGTTTTGTGGCTATAGAACTTCAGTTTCAGGAATTGCCAACTCTATCAGCTCTGAACAACATTTTTAGAGGATGTCTTTTTCACAGTAATGTCTCTACTGTGTTCATTTAGTGATGCTCCCCTTTCTCTGGGTTACTCCTAAAACTAGTGGTCTTGATTTAGGGTCACTGTGCTTCAAGAGGTGTTGGCTGTCTTACTGCATTGGTGACTGTGGTGTTGGTGGAGAAAATGATTTCTGTAGTATTTGTACAATCTGTTTAGTAGGATATTCGATACATGCATACCATTATAATTCTTTCAGTAGGTATTGGTTATCTACCAACTGCAATTTTATTAGGCAACAAAGCTGGAAAGTTGGCTTGCTTAGCTGTAGTGGAAACTTACTTTGTAAATCTAGTTGAGCTTTACTGCATTTTATAGTGTTTATTTAGGTTTATGTCTGCCTTTGAGTTGTCTCCTGCTTTCAGGCCATCTACATGGGTGTGTAGTTAGCAATTAAATTATTACTGGTTTGTGCTGGGGGCTTAGTCAATAGGAAGAAAAGGTGACACGAGATAAGAGGGAACATTGGTAAGGTAAAGTGGTTTCCTAAGGTGACAGTGATACAACATAGCTATTATTTAATAAGCATGTTTGGTTTGGGTTTCTTGGTTACTGTCCTAGTCACCACAAGTCACCGTAGAAGCAGATAAGAAGGTTCTGAAATCATTTTCTGTATAATATTGCAGTGAGAAATCCCTTTATTCAGATTTAAGTTGGGCTTGTAAGGTGAAAGCCTGTTCCCACGGCAGTTAGTGGGAGTTCTGCCATTCCAACTCCAGTGGAACCAGGATTTTATGAGGTGTCAGGTTGTGCCGTGGAGTTCCAGAAGGCTAAAATTTGGCCACAAAGTGACCCAAGACTGCTATGAATTTGCTCCACAGATAAATAAGGCCTTGATTCTGGGAGTGGCTAATCCATAACACTATTTTAGTGTACTTGTGCATAAAATCTTGTTTATGGCCCAAGAAATTATTTGCTTTAAAGGGCAATTTGATCCATGTAACATGGCCGGTAGTAGTGGAGTTTTGTTTATTTGATTGTCTTTGCAAATTATTGTGGAAAACAAGTTATTTTTGAGTGCAAGCCCTTTTCTGCTTGCTAGCTGCTTGAACATTGGCTATCCATACAAAATTGTGCTGTATAGTATTTTATGTATCTTGGTTGACACCCTGTGCACAATATTGGGTAGTATTTTCCAAAATGTTGTATGTAACTTCAGGGTCCCATTTCCAAAAGTTACTTTAGGTTTTTAAAAGTCACTTGAGGAGTCTGAATCTTTTTTGAAAATGGGACTTTTATGTATGACATTTTAGATACGCTTAAGTGCCTTAAACACGTATCCACTGGGACTGGTTTGGCTACCTCTGCTGTCATCAGTGGAGAAGAAATTGTGACATTACTATTAGCTACCACGCTGATGCCAGGTTCTCCTGCAATTGTGAACAGCAAACTGTAATTATAAAGGTATTTCTTTTGACAAAATACTCAAGGATAAAAAATGATAGTTGGGTTTGGTTGGAGGTTAGGAACTCTATACTATGACTCTCATTGGCTTGCTGTGTGATGTTGGACAAGTTGCTTAATCTCTATGCATCAGTAACAATATCTCTAGTAGCCCTATTTAAAGTAAAATTACAATCTTACCCACTTCTGGCAAATCAGTTTGATGTGTAGATGGAATTTGATCAGTGCTGATTGTAATTATTTTCTTCTTAACTTATGTTTGGTTTCATACCATGCCCATTACTAGTACAGCATGTGGTACTTTCATGCTAGCTTCTTCCAGGTGATGGGGCAGTAGAGTATGATTACTAAACATTCAGGAAAACTTTTACTATTTTCTGGAAGCAGAGGTGACTGTGCTACAGATTACATTCATTGTGATATACTTTCTATATAGTAGTTTAGATCCAGGTTTACTAACAATGTTTAATTTATGCAGGGGGAGGGGGGGGGTGTGTGTGTGTGTGTGTGTGTGTGTGTGTGTGTGGGTGGGTGTGTGTGTGTGTGTGTGTGTGTGTGTGTGTGTGTGTGTGTGTGTGTGTGTGTGTGTGTGTGTGTGTGTGTGTGTGTGTGTGTGAC
>JAGPOW010000261.1:201247730-201274051 GCA_030014935.1 Caiman crocodilus
TTCTATTCCTTTTATGGTATGAAGCTGGCCTCAGGCGTTACTACAAGGGGTTTGATTTCACTACGGGGGTTTGGCTTCTTAGGTGGTGTTATGAGTCACTGCCTACAATGCAATCTGCACAAGTCTCTCAGAATCGATTTGAAAAGATTCGGTGATTTGGCCATAGATACAGCTTTAAATGTTTTTTCTACATACCCCAAGGTACTAGGTGACTCCATAAATGTTGCAATGCTGGGAGCATCCTACAGGTGTGAAAAGGGCTTTGCAGCATGTTTGGCAGCAGACCCAGAAGCACTTCCAGCCCATTTACGGGTCCACTGGAGAGCATGCTCACCCCCCCTCCCCCTGCCTCTCCCCTCCCCCCCCCCGGCTTGGCTGCTGTTGCCTTCTGGGTCTGGGGGCACACCCAGGTCCCTCTATGGCTGATCAAGCCAAGGGGGGGGGGGGCGCAGCCTAGCATGCTCCCTGGTGGACCTGGAAGTAGATGGGAAGTACTTCTGGTCTACTTCCAGGTTCACCACTAAGCACATGCTCCCCACCCTCGGTGCTCCTGTGGGACGCTCCATCCACCCTACCATCGCAGCATTTACGAGCCACGCCTAGTACCTTGAGGTACGTAGAAAAAACACTTAAAGCTGTGTCTGTGGCTGAATTGCTGATTCTCCGAATCAGCATTGAGTCTTCAGATTTGGGCCAAATCCAATTTGAACGTGGCCTGTTTCACACACCCCTAATACTGGCCAGTATGGTTAAGTTCTTATAGTAGGGGTCGGCAACCCCCAGCACATGTGCCAAGCATGGTATGTGAAGCCATTTTCCTCAGTATGCATTGGGGTCAGGGCCTGGGCGGGCATGCAGCAGCTGTTTGTAGCCTCCCAGCTGCAGCTGGCCCCAGCTCTGGGGTAGCTGCTGCCAGCCAGGAGCCCAGGCTGTTCCCATCAGGTGGCTGGGAGGCTGCAGGCCCTGATGGGAGCAGCCTAGGCACCATGGCTGGCAGCAGCTAGCCCAGAGCTGGGGCCGGCTGCAGCTGGGAGGAAGGCTACAAACAGCTGCTGCCTCCCAGCCCTGGTCTAGCCCCAGCAAGCATACTGTAGGCATCTGCTACCTTCTTGGAGCCAAGGGCTGGGAGTGGGGAGGCAGCAGCTGTTTGTAGCATCCTGGCTGCTGCTGGCCCTGGCTTTGGGTAGCTGCTGATAGCAACAAAACCCAGGTCATACTTCTCATGTGTGCATAGGAGCAACATGGGCAGCATGCAGGGTTGTGCCCCTTGCTGCTGCCCCTACATGTGGGGGAAGTGTGGTCGGGGGGCTGGGAGTGGCAGGCAGCTTTCTGTGCCCCCCGCTGTGCCCTGCCGTGCTGGGTTCCAACGCTGTTCTGCAGAAGCAGTAGCAAGGGCAGTACAGCAGGGAGCATCACAGGTATCTGCTGCCTCCCTGAAGAGCAGGGCTGGGGAGGCAGCAGCTGTCTGTAGCTGGCCCAGGTTCTGGATAGCTGCTGATGGCCACAGAACCTGAGCTGGGGGGCAGGGGGCATGAGTAGGGCTGGGGGGCAGGGTCTTTGGGTGGGGGACACAAGCAGGGCATCCTGCTATGTTTTTATTTTTCTGGCATGCCGGTGCTCCGACACCTTCCAAGGTAGGCATTGTGGGGGTTTTCGGCACTCTGGCCAAAAAACATTGCCTACCCCCATGTTAGAGTATATCATTTTTTTTTTTCCTCTGTATTGCTAAATGAATTAGAAAAAAGGAACAAAATATAAGTGTAGAAACCAAACATATCTCCTTACTTGGTATAGAACACTACCATTAAACCAGTATGCTGATTCATTTCAGCCTTCCCACTTTATTTATTGAAGCATTTTGAGGAGCATAAGGGATTGATGTGAATCTAGAAAATATGGCTTTATAAGTGTGATTCTGGAACACACAAAAAAACTATTCTCATATTCATTAGGGCATTACAGCTTATTTCAGCTGTTTTCTCTCACTTTTTTTTCCATTTTCCCACTATAAATATTTATTTTGACAAATTTTCTTACTTATTCAGTGTGTATTTGAAGACCATACAATCTTAAGTTAAAGCACAGTGACAATATACAAATAGTAAGAACGGTACTAAGACTGAAAAAACAGTCACAAAAACTAAGTTGTATAGTTGCTTACATTTATGACCACACACTGAATGCCTTGGTGAAAGTATAGATGTACACACTGTTTAAAAATCAGTTAATTGCAGTATTAAAAAGCCTGAATTTATGCTTGTTCTGAGTCATCTGACTTCAACATTTTTGGATATTTGGAACAGTATGTCAGTGGTATGAAGGCATCCTAGAATTGCCAAAGGAGTATGGCAGACCCCAGGTAATATTTCTGCCCTGAGACTTATTTCTACACCCAACTTAAACCATGGTTCCTGGTGAGTTTTGGAAGGGCAGAAAAAGTCCATAAAATATATGTTGAAGGACAAAGACTCCTCCAGGCCCCACCCTCCCAAAAAGTTGAACCTCTTTGCCCCCAAAGCAAATTCTTTCACCTCAGTCCAACTTTTAGTGCTTCCTTTGTAATGGAAGAAGTCTGTTCTGCAGGATTTTAGATACAGAACAATTAAGTTCAGATTAATCAAGGAGGGTTAGATGATTGTGATAATTTCACTACAGACAGCCTTTGCTTTGGTTGATATGTCTGCACAGTCAAATAAGCATAGCCATAATTATCACAGTGAATTGGTCTTGTATATTCAGGGGTCTGGCAATACTAAGCGACTTACAGGCCACCATAAGGGGCCCGTCTTTGGAGGGAATGATCTTGTTCAGTGAGGAAACGGGTGGAACATTCTATTCTGTCATGGATTTTTAGGAGCCAGGGATCTATACACTCGCTCCTGTAAGAAATCGGGTAAATAAGAGGCAGAGAATGCAGTATTGCCCCCAGGATCAGCAACAGGGTATCTAGTGAAGAATCACAGGGCTCAGACATAAGTTGTTTGTCATGTGATTGACCCCTTGAAAATGCTCTATAGCTGTGGCCTTATAGAAGTCCTATGATGGGAGGAAGGGGAGAGAGCTCTGTCTGGTTTCCCCAGCCTGCACTAGAGGGTGGGGCAGGTGAATTGGAGCTCCCTTGAGGTGGGAGGGCTCTAATCCATCTACCTCACCCTCCAGCATAGGCTGGGCAAACCTCAGATGGAGCTCCCTCCCCTCCTTTCCCTCATTCCATTCTGAAGACTACTGGAGCTGGGGGGCATGGAGTCTAGGGGAGAGACAGGCAGCCTCTTTCCACTGGATTGGTTCCAAAGTGGATCTTGATCATCCTCTCCCTCTTTCCCCTGAGTAAACGGAGAATGTCTGTTGGATTGGGGTGGAGAGGGGGGAACACTGTAACTTGTGGCACTTTTTGTGAAGCACCATAAATTACAGTACAGAGCTGCATGTCTGTCAGCACCTACAGGGGGACCTTACTATAATCAGTACACACTACTGTCCAGACACTTTGGCACTGAGTCTTCTTGTAATATATCTTGGAAAGGATTTCTCTTGTCAGCTCATGGCTGATCTACAGCAGATCCCTGCAGGAGATGGCAGCAAGCCTTGATTGTACCCTTTCTGTATTGCATTTGTCCTTATAAACAACAAAAAAACCAATCTTACTGCATCATGAAAGTAGTGTTTGTGAAACCTTGGTTGACTATAAATAGGGGACTACCACATTTGAGGAGGCATCTGATGGATTGGGGGGGGGTGCGGATCAAGGGGCCAGCTTCTGGCTGAGGGGTCCCAGTAGCCCTGCCACTCACTGCTGATTGGTCATGAGGGCTATTCATCATGTGGCCCTGCCACTGATTTGATGGAGAGGGGTAGAGTCACATCATGGACAGCCCCCTGAACCAGTCAGTGGTGAGGGGTTGGAGTGGCAGCCATTTTGGGCTCCCCTTTGTGCTGGCAACCTTGTTTCCACCCTGGCAGGCTGCGTGGCCAGTTTGCAGCACCATGAAAACTTATTTTTACTAAATGCTCCCCGCCCCCTCCGGATTTCGTGGCCAATGCTGGATTTCACAGTGTCTGTTAAATCTGCAAAACTGTGATTTCAGTAGGTCCCTAACTATACATTAGTCAAAACAGAAACAGAAAATTCTGTTGGTGCAGTTGCTATTATTCAGGAGGGAGAAACATAAATATGGCTGAACCTATTAGGCTGAATATTTGGTATTCAGGTATCAGCTGTTATTGCTGTATGTCAGCAGGAACCACACTATGGCTCATGTTATTCTGTTCTCTAGCAAAATGTCAAATGAACAAGGAGGTTTTGGTTCCCTCCTGCCTCACTGCAGAAGTGAAATGATGGAAGGAATTCAAAAATGTGCACAAAGAGCTCCTTTCTCTAATCCCTTCTCTGGCTTTAAGGCCAGTTTGGGAAGGTCAGCAGGACCACTTGTACAGGTAAGGCATCTGGTCCTTGGATGATGTAGTTTTCCTCCCCGGTGTTACGGGCCCTGGAGCAATCAAGTGCCATTCTTGCTTGTTTCTTAAAAAAAAAATAAAAATAAAAGGGGTGGTGGTGCATATCTTGTGCTATGGCACATCTGCAGTGTATTTCTGCAATGTGTTTTATCAACAAATGAAAAGGTATGGGCTTCGGTTTGTCTGAAAGAGAAATTGGCTCTTGTGTGGGGGCCATTGATAGCATAAATTCTAATGGATCCTCGCTGATTCTTGGAGGTAATCTGGCAGACTTCCTAAGCACACAGTCTTTTATCATTTATGAATGTCTACCATGGAAGTCTAAAATAGTTTCTGTTCCTGGGGAGTTTAGGTCATAGTAGATCCATTTGATAACTGCCAGATCTTTTGCTCCTGATGGGGTTGTGAGCTAAAGTTCATTGCCTGAGTCTTTTCTTTTCTCCCTAGAGTTTAAGGCCTCTTGTATCACCTCCAAAATGTTTACCAAAAATCAATAGATGGCTGTAATCAGTTCTGTAACTTTATACTGCCTGGGGCAATTTTGGTTGATAGACCTGCTTATTCAGCTGCCATTCCTGTTCTCAGACTGCCCAGACCCAGTCTTGCAGCACTATAGTTAGATAGTCCATCCAATTCCAGAGTTTCTGCACTGGATAGTCTGGTTAGCTGGTTAAGCACCACGGACAGGGACTGCTCTGCACCAATATAATCTGATGCAGAGTAAGAAGCAGCCCACCAGGAGGACTTAATTAAGATATAAAAGAGTCTTTCTTAATTTGAATCACCCTGGTTTCAGCTCTGCCTCTTCTGAACTACTTCATGTGAAACATGCTGTGTATTCTCCTAGTTCAGTCAAGATTCAGTCTGCTCTATGCCTATGCAGCAGTGCTCTTTGTTCCTTAACCTAATATAAAGTTTCCCAAGGACCTGTTACCTGTGTCCAATAACTTGCTCCTGCTTCTATGTTTTTCTCTTGAGTCATTTTGTTCTGAAGACGTTTTAATTGTTGCTTTAACTTTGGAGAATTCGTGAGACAGACCAGTTTGTTGTTGTTGGGTTTGTTTTTTTTTTCTTTTGATTGACTCTCCACAGTCTTTTGTATCAGGTCACTCAGACTTCTGAGTAGCTGGGACTGTACCATGCTGCACATCGGGCATCCTCGTCTCCCCACTCGCCTTACTATGCCAGTGCTGTGTCATACCATGTGCCTTCTTTCCTTGCCTTCCACCCGCACCCCAGGACCTTGCTTACTTCTCCCCTCAACACCTTGTACAGTGTTGTTGCTTCTTCAGGCTGCATGGTCTTGAGCTCCCTCATCTCCGCTGCCCTGCCCTGCCAAGCCCCTGGGTATGGAGGCAGGAAGCAGAAGCAGGAGGAGGGAGGGGAAGCTCAGGGACTTTGTACCAGTAACAGCTGGGTTGGTGGGGAAAGCAATACCCAGACTGGAAGCTATGGAGCAGGTTAAAGCCTTGGGAGGGCCAAATGCAGCCAGTGGGCCACCAGTTGGGCTTCCCTGTTTTATATGGACAGGATGGTGCTGACAGTTCCACTGTTCAGTGTGTTCATAGTGCCACGAGTCAGTCACCTTGCCTTTTTTTTCCCCCCAAACTACATTCTGATTGAGGGAGATGTTATATACTTGGAGAGCTCTAGAGCTTCGTAGCATGCTCTAACATCCTGAACAATTGAGTTCTATTATTCCCATTTACTTGCAACTATCACCGTCTCTGCTAGGGACTTAGACTTCTTTCTAAGAATTTTAAAGCGTTTAACACAATGTATCTTCCTCCTTTGCCAGTTAACTGGTGCATTTCCTCTGCCAGACATCATGACGGGGGTCCTGGTTTTCTCTGTTTAAAAATTTCAACTTTCCTGAAAAAAAAATTGCCAATTCTCTGATTTAAAACCCCCAAAATCTGCCTTTTTCCATGATTAAAATGAAATACCACTATATATGTAGGCATCAGTTGAACACAATGCTTTTATTGATATATTTACAGATTTAAAGCAATTTGGAAGCCTACCAGTGCCTCAATCATTACAATAAAATACATTCTAAATACCTGTAAATCTTGGCATTTGATTTTGGTTTTAGGTTTTTTTTTATTATGGAAAATTGAGATCCTCTGCACTCACTAGGATGTGGGGCCAGCTGTGGCTGTGTCCCCCTTTCCCATCTCCCCACACAGTTTTGTGATGGTGGTGCCCTGCTCCCATCCATGCCATTGCCCCTCCCAAGCTACAACCCTTGCCAGTCCTGTTGGTGCCTCTCACTCCTGACCCACAGCCCATTGGTTCTGTCAGTGCCCTCACTCCAAACTCTTCTAGCCTGCAGGAGGAAACCTGCTGTTTCCCACTTTTTTTCTCCTTTTAAATAAGAAAAATCAGTGCTTTTCTCTTTAAAATGAGAAAATCTGCCCTTTTGTCCTTAAAATAAGAACATCCATGCTTTACTACTTTTTTTATGGCAAACAGAACACCCAGATCCCTGATCATGACTGTTTGCACCAGAGCTTACACAGTGTGTGGTGCTTGCTTCATTTATGGGGGTCTGGCCATGTTGAGTAACCCATTGATCTTTCTTAGGTATTATGTGTTTAATTTTGTTTCTGTAACAAATGCCAAATTTAGGAGGATGTTCCATAGTCCTGCAGCTGTTGCTTCTTGTCTTGCTATCTTGAGAGTGCAGTTAGTACAAGGAGCCACACTAACATACACTTGAAAGACCTATTATTTTCCTGCAGTAATTGAGTGGTTCTTGGATAGGATGCAGTCAGTTTAGTCCCCAAGACTTGCTTTAACAGCATCATTAGCTAAAACTGATTTGAATTATGAGTACAATGACAATGTAATGATTATTTTGTTTGCCCTTCCACAACAGTAGGGGTGCACTGATAAAGATTTTCTTGGCTGATACCCAATTATTAACCAGCTACGTCGGTCTATGCCAATCTGGGTTCCCAAGGGAAAGGCAGCAGTCTAGAGTTCCCCAAGCAGGGGCAGTGTTAGGGAGGGCCTTGGAGAGATGGGGGCTATAACCAGCCCATAATTCTCTGTAGCCACCTGCCTGATGGTGCCACCCCGATGGTGCAGCTGAGCTGGCCCCCAGCCCAGCCCCTATTTAGCCCATCTGCTGGGAAGAATCTGGCACAGCCCCTGGCTCCAAGCCCACAGCAGACAGCTTGTCCTTGGCACATGTACAAATCCAAGGGGGCACATGCCCTCTATGTATCCCCTGGAGGTGTGCACAGCAGCAGGGAGCTGCCCCCACCTCCTCACCCCTTTGCACTTCCTGGATGAGCTGCCTACGGCTTTGTCCTGCTCCCAGCCCCAGGGTCCTATTCACCACCCTAGCTGGGCAGCCCCTATCCCTGCCCCACTTTCTCCCTCATTGTGGGGGCCCCATGCCCCTTCTCTCCTGTCTTGCCCCCCCAGACTTACCAGCAGGGTGCTGCTCTCCAAGCTGCCCAGCTGCATTCCTAGCTGTGTGCATGCATTCGTGTGCTCAGCATTTATCAGTGACATTATCACTGTCCAAAAAAGCCAATAACTAGTAATGTAAATTTTCCTTCTATCGGTGCTGATCTGATATACAACTGTGATATTGGTGTACCTCTACATCAGTGTGAAGAAGAGGTATAGGCCACGTACTTGGTCCTGGCAGGCACTACTTTTTAAGTTAGTCAAGTATCTGACAGCAGCTTCTTAAGTTAGTATAAACTGCACTTTTTTCAGCGACTTCTAATTCAGCCAGTTTTGGATGGATTTTGGATGGAATGGTGAAAATATACCATACTTAGGCACATGTGATTTCAGTGACCTCTCCCTTCCAAAATTCTGTGTTCCTGCCACAAAGCCTGAAGGTGCTGGAACTCTCAGCGGGTGTAAGAATGTGTTAAACTGAGCACGATAATGCATTTTTCCCTAATCTCATTCTTTGCTGTTGTCTTTTTCACATAGTATGGTAGCAAGCTACAGCAGGGTCTGAGTCTGGCTCTGATTTGAGTGGCTATGGTGTTGGGTGTAGGAATCTCTGCTCCAGACCCCTGAGATGTGCATCCCAGTTGGTGGGATCAGAGTAGATAGGGTTGTATTGGAGAGCCTGGCTGTAGGTGATGGATCTAGTGGTAGGCTTAGGGTGGAAGTTGGAAGTGTGAAGGTAGCTCTAGTGGTCAGTTTGTTTCCAGTGCAATGTGTTGTTTCTGTGGCTATTGAAAAGTTTCATGGTGGTATCCAATAAGTTTAATTTGCTGTGTGGAGTATTCTAGAGCCAGCTTAGAGAGATGGAAGTTGTTAAGGACAATAAAAAATCCCTCTTGTCACCTATAGCCCCTAGCTTGAACACTTTACACACATCAAGGATTTCCATCACCTCCTGAAAAATGGTGATCAATCCATCTGCAGTCTGGTTTACAGGCAGCTCACCCTCCTTCCCCACACCACCCCACATCTACAACCCTAGCCTCAAGCAGCTCTTCTCTTCAGCATCTCTTACCAAGCTACTAGGCCTTGCTTCAGACCCAGATGCCAGCTCTTAGTTCTCATCAACACAGACCACATAATCACTAAAGCAAACCACACAAAATATAGTGTCTGAGGTTCACTCACCTGCTCCTCTGCTGATGTCATATGTGCCATCACATGCTTACAGTGCCCCTCTGCTACCCATATGGGACATATGGGGTGGTCCCTACATGAAAGATATTGATATCAGTCCAGATAGACACAGAAGTCTGTGGCATAACACTTTAATCTGACTGGACCTTCCATCACTGATCTCAGAGTACATGGTTTTTAAAACAACTTTTAAAAAGATAACTTGAACATAAAAATGTGAAACAAGAAATCATCTACAAATGGGGCTCTGTTAGGTATAGTCTCAAGAGAGACTGGATTCTTAACACATTACGTGGACTAACATTTATAACCCTTATATGCCCCTCAGTGAGTTAACTGCTTTGCCTTTTCCCTTTTGATCTCTCCAGCCCACTTTTGCCTCTCACAGCAGTGCCCCCTCCTTTCCTTATCCTGTATGTGTGACTTACTTTATTTCTTTCTATTAATACTCCTGCTTTATGCAACTACATTCATAGTATCTGGAGAAGTAAGTTGTTTAGTTACAAAAGCTTATGGCATTGATTCTCAGCTGTCATGTTGCAAGGTTCTTTCGAGGGAGTTTTGGCATCTGGCTCTTGTTTGAGGAGATGAGTACTTCACTTCCTGATCCGTTGCCCGGTAGCTGCCCTTACAGGTATCCAGGACAAATAGTACCGGCGGTGCTCCACTGGGGACTCCTGCTACCTCCCCACCAGCAGCTCCTTTGCCAGCTGCCCCCATTCTCTGTGCAGCATGCTGTGCTGTGGGTAGATGTAGGGTTGCAGAGCCTTGCTTTGCAGCCTTCCTTGTCCCAGGGCTGGTGGGAGGGAGGTTGCAAGGGCAGGTGGCTACAGTTGTCAGCATGCAAGACCTTAGAGGAGCAGCCTCAGTGGCAGGGGCTGGTCCTGACCTCTCAAATCCAGATCTGTAGGGAGAGGGAGGGATCCTACCCCTGCCACCCTCACCTGGCTCCAGTTAGATAAATAGCTCAATGATTGTCAACTGGGGTGATGCTAAATTTAGCGGCATTGTAGATCGGTGTCTTGAGGCTGAAAAGATTGAAAATCTCTAGTTTGTGGCTTTCTGAACAAGTTAATCTCGAAGGTTCTACCTTGCCCTGTTTTTTGTTCCCCCAAGACTAGGGACAGAAATTATACATAAACCAGTTTAACTGATCAGGAATCGGTTCAAATCTGTAACAGAACAGAAAGTCAATGCACATGAACTGCTTTCAAAATGGCTCAAACCAGTTTAAGTTAAACCTGGATGGATGTAGTATCGAACTCAATGGATTAGGTTAAATGGGTTTATTGAACTTTTGTCCTAGATCTTCTCCAGATTCAAGTTTAACTTGCAGTCCCCCAGCATCACAGGATGCTTTGCACCTCCTTCCCCTGCTGCTTTCAGAGTGGGCAGACTAGCCTTGGCCTAAGCTGTCTGCTACAGCCAAGCAGAGAAGTGTGCTCTAGCACCCCTCAGCTTCTGGCTGAGCCACTGCAGGCATGTGGCTGCATTTCCAATCAAAAGTGGATGTCTGTTCACTTGCTTATCAGTTTAATCTATGCATTTTAGACTAACATGCAAAGATTGAATCAATTCAGCCTCTGGCTTTTTGACTGTCTGTACTTAACCCAAATGACCATAGTAAGAATTAAAATAATTCATTGATTTTTATGAGGAGCGGAATTATCAGCTGCTGGTTTTAGGTTGGAGGGGGGTCTGTTGGCAAAATATGCTCACTTATTCCATCTCTATTAATGCTTAGAGCACTGTGAGTTAGACACCTGTTAAGACTTTCACTGGCAGAAAAATAAAATCATCTCCTTGTCCTCTGTGATTTAACCGCAATACCACATGATTTCTGCATTATAGAAAACCAAAATTTTGCAGCAGATTGTAGTTTTCTTATGAATTCACCTCCTCATCAAGGGTGGAAATTCTTGAGGTACAGATTTTTCACATTTACATTTTATTTTCATTAAAAAAAAAAATAAAGCTTCTATCAAAACACTGAGTATTTTGTACAGAAAAAGTTACATGCCTATTTTAATGAACAAAATATAAGATCAAACATATGTAAAAGAACAACTTTAAAGAAATGACATATCTGAGTGTTTCCTAGTTTTCAGAACACTGATAAATATTTAGTAGCTCTGCTCTTACAGTTTTTTATTTTTTTAAATATGTTCAGTCATGTCACTGACATTCTTTACATGTTAATCACCATGAGCCTTAACATCTGCCAAATTCCTCTTAGTGACTTTGCCTCATATAATATTGAATTACAGGTATCACATCTTTATTAGCCCTACATTTAATTTTAAATTGCCTCAGAATTTTTTATGTTTTGAGTAAATTATCTGTAGCTATTGCAAGGTAGTGTTATAACATTTGAAAAATGGCCATCATAGGAGGACTGCATTTATATTCCTTCATACTTTTTGCTCAAAAACGCATGAGGCATTTCTTAATTTATCTGCTACAAAAATTGGGGTTTCTGAGTGTTGCAGCTAATTTTAAATAATTAGAAAGCACTTACATGATTGCTATAATTCTTGTACTTTTTTATAAAAGAGTTTTGATTCAACTGCCAGAATTAAAAAAAAATATTTATTTATTACTTACCTGAAGGATCCAGGGGACAAGTATTTGCTTGAGATGTGCATGAGAAATATATGTGGAAGGTCAGTGGTAACCCTTTGAATTGTAGATTTGGCAGGAACCCCATTTTCCTTCGTTATTATTTCAGAGTAACAGAAAATGAAGTAAAGAATAATTTCTTACCTTGTCTCATTTTGAAGTATAGCCAAAACAAATGATCGAGTTAAGTCTTTTTTTTTTTTTTTCCTCTGCCTCTTCCCAACATGTCTTTTGATGGGCTCTTGTGGTTGTAGATGAAGGTCTATCCCTGTCCCCCACTGAACCTGGTAATAGGTTTCTTTAGGATAGCTGTCCAGGATTGCCTAGCATTGTAATCCATTACATGGTAAGTAAGGGCAACAGTCTGTTTCCATCAGCTGAGAAAAATTGTTTAAAGAGTAGTGAATCTTTTGAAATGTTGTCTCAGTTAGGAACCAGATACAATGATTGTAGTAATGATAGTGAAGAACTTTTGGGTAACGATGAGCCAATTTCCAGTTTTCCTTAAGTGAAAATTTTAGGTAACTCGATTCTTTTCACCTTTCTCCTGTCCTCTTTATTTGCCCGATGTGCATGCTCTAGGATTAGTTCTGCTAAAGGCTTGCATTTGGCTCTCCATGGTTTGTGTAGGTGAACAGTGAGCTCAGGTATTGTAGGGGCCTCCTATGAGCATTCCTTACAACTTGTAGTTTGGCATTATGTATGTGTGATGTTTTAATCTGTACTGACCAGTAGAACCAGCAGTATCTGAGAAATGAAGAACAGAAATGTACAAAACACAGATGCCATTTTTACATAGATGTTGCTTTTTAAAAAGAGGAAAAGCAGCAAATCGCAGTAAGTTTCAAAATGATTTAAAATATTTTCAGAGATGTCCATGAGGTGTCAGTATGTGTCCAAGCAGAGCATATTTGACAAAAAAAACCTTTGTTCAGAAAAATGTATTTGGTAATCTTTGTGGGGACAAAATTATTTTGAAAGATAGAAACTGAGAACAGAGTAAAGTAAGGAAATGGAACCCTATGGATCGTTAAAGTATGGTTTCCTAAAAATGCTATTTTCTAGTAAGATGTATTGATCTAGAGAAGGCTTGTCCAGCATACAGCCTGTGGGCTGTCATGCGGCCCACCAAAACATTTTCTGAGGCCCAAGGTGCTGCAACAGGAAACAAAAGTAAACACTGTACTTTTGTTTTGGGTGGGGGGTGATGGGATACCACTTCTTGTGAAGTCTTTGAATATGGCTCGCCGGCCCACTGGGTGATAAAAAGTTCATGATCCGGCCCCACATTCAAAAAGCTTGGGACACCCCTGATCTAGAGGTAGGATTCTTGTTTGCAGTTTTAAACCAGTGAATTGCCATTTTGATTTTTAAACAGTCTTAAGTGCATTTATATCCTACTTGCATATCTTGTTGTAAATTTAAAGGTAGTGTTTATATCTGGTCATTCCTTCCACATTTTGCTACTAGATTGTTCTTAGCAGCAGTCACTCTTGTGGTTACTTCACTAAAGCATGGGTACAGTAGGTTCAAACAAATAAGAATATTAAAAAATAATTGGGTCTTAAGGCTTTTGCTTTTCATTGTTACTGAAATGGTTGAATTTAAATCCATTGATGTTTTGTGGGGGTGGGGTTTGGCATTTAGATAAAACAAAACACTAAAAATGAGCAAAAATAGAAATTAAATGCTAGGCCTTGGTCTTGAAACACTTAACCGCATGCTTAATTTTACATATGAGTGGATCCAGTGAATGTAGTGAGACATATTCATATGCATAAGCCTATAGAATCCAGGAATCAGTGCAGATTTTTAAAAATCTTTTTAGAAGCCTTGTAAATAAAATGTTTTCTGGTATAATATTGTTTGTTTCTAGTAACCTAACATTTTTAATCATTGGGTAGTGCTGTTTAAAATGCTTCTCTAGTTCAAAAATTGACAAAATAATTTAAGCTCATTTAATGTGAAATGTATCCTTGAAGCATCTGCATGTAATGAAGGGTCTCAAAATAATCATGTCCATTCCTAACCCTTGTGCGTACCAGCCAGGGTACTGCCATATCAAAAAGAAATAAAATAATTCTATTTATTTAGGTTTTATTGTTTTATATTTTAACTCTGCACTAACAAACCCTACTGAATTGGATAACCAGCATATAATTAAAAAAAACATTAATTGTATTTTAACATAAGGATTGAAAGCCAGTATTCTGATGGTTGGTAAAGAATATGGGAAAAGAGTACAGGATAGCATCAGTGCAACTTTTTACACTTAAAAAAATGTTTCTGACTTAATTTTTGTGCTCTTTAACGACTTTCCTAGCTATAGTACAATTACAGAAAGCCTTCTGGAAATATTAAGGACTGTATCTTCAGAATTTCATCACAGCTTTTCCCAGTGTCATACACATTACTATGATGACGTGCAAATTAAACACATTATAATAATAAAATAAACTTGCAAATTGACAACTATCATTTCATATACAAATTATTCTGACTTAATTGCTTTTGGTAGATTATATATACACTTTTGTATCTGACGTTTTGACACACTCAGGTTCTAAAAGTTTTATAGTCTGAGTAGTAATGACGTATGAGCTGTAAATAATAAGTGAGATCTGATTGTATAGGATCACAGGAGTCTGTTAGTAGGATTTCAGCAGCATGTAATGGTCACTTTCTTGACTAGCTTTTGTAATGGTTCATATGTGCATGTTAAAAGAAAAAATAAAACCACTTAGAAACCTCAGTTAGTTGCATCTGGTCTCAGTTACACTTTTGGTTTTGGATGTGGGGCTCTGTGAGTGGTGGGGGCAGCGTTTTGGCTTTCTCTGTGCCACAACATGGAGAAGTGATGGTAGCAACTGGGTTTTAGCACGCGCCCATGTTAGACTTGAACTGAGTTATTTTGGTCTGCAGCATAAAAAGGTTACCAACTGTTAGATAAAGATTTTGAGGTATTAGTTTGCATAATGGGAATTGTAAGATCCTTGAATGCATTTATATTTGTTAGAACATGCCTCCTTTTATGTGTGTATGTATAGATGTGTATATAAAAAAAAATATATCAATAGTATTCCAGGCATCTGTTTATATGTGTTTCCACGTGCACTTTTATGCATTCACAATTCTACTGAGAGAGCTGTTTCTAGAATTTGTGTAGACAATTTATGCAGGAGGGCTATAGAGTCCTTGAAGAAACTTAGGCAATTTGAAATTTGTATCATTAAAAAAGCTTCTTTCAGAGCATAGGTGGACAGTTATTTTGCCTGGAGGGCCACTTAATGGGTTTTGGTGTGCTGTTGAGGGCTGCACACACAATCTTTCAGAAGATATCATTTTAACAGATCATAGTTTAAAAAAACCAACAAATTGTACGCTAAAAACCAAACGTCTACTATAACATATTTTAATTTTTTTTAATTGTCCTGACATGTTTTATTGAGTAGTATGTATAGAGGCAATTGCATAATAGCTCAAAATAAAGCTTTACTCTTGTATATTGTTGAGGGTTGGGGGGAGGTTGAGGAGAGGGTGCGTGCATGTGTGGTTGGGATTGCCCACATGCTACGTGCCAGGCACCAGCCAGCAGGGGTGGGTGGATGTAGGCAGAGGACACGTGCAGCAGATCTCATCCGGGTAGCTGCACCTGCAGTCCAGTCCACAGCTGATTTCTGCACCCCCTCATCCCCCGGTTGCTCCTCATGAGGCTGACCACCACCTACTCCTGGCCTGGCCAGCATGTACTGCTTCCTAGCAGGGCTGCTTCTGGTGTGGCTGCAGCTGTTCAGGTACTGCTTGATTCCCCCAGCCTCTAGTGGCTCTTCTTCCTACCCCTGGTGTGCCATTCTGCCTTCTACCCACTTAGTTGCCTGCAGGTGGATGCTCATTGTGCTGGACAGGCTTAGTGACTGGTAGAAGTGGGAGCTGGAGCCCCACATGATGGAGCAGGAGCTGTCCAGCTACAGCTTCCCTCCACTCTGCCTGCCTGGCACAATAAACAGCCACCTGGGGGGGTGGAAAGTAGCCAGAAGCTAGAGCTGGAGCTCCTCACGCTGGGGCAGGAGCCTCCTGGCTGCAGCTTTCCTCATTTGCCTGAAGTGGTGTAGCAGAGGCAGAAGGTAGAGAAGCTGCTGGAGGTGGGGAGAGCCGAGCAGTACCCAGGCAGCTGCGGCTGTACTAGGAGCAGCTCCACCAGGGAGCTGTGTGCTTGGTGCAGGTGAGGATGCAGGGCACACTGCCCTGGGTGAGAGCAGGCAAGGCTCAGCCCCATTCAGAGCACTGCAGGGGGCAGCCATAGGCCGTATCCTATCAGTTGGTGGGCTAGATCTAGCCTATGGCCTATATTTTGCCCACCCCTATTTTAGAGTGAAGCAGTTTATTTCTTAATGCAGAGATTTCTTAACTAGTCATGTACATTTCTTTTAATTAAAAGGATTTTGACATTTGGTAATGAAGGTGCTGTAGAATTGCAAAGTGTAGGCTAGGAGAAAGATGAATGATTGCTGTTACAATCCAATATAAGGGAAATATTTTTTCCTGCGGTGCTGGTACAGCTATTTTGAGGCATTTAAGGCGGATCTAGACAAGACAAGTAACATGTATTCTTAACAGTAAGGAATGTGTCCCCATTTTGATAGGAATACTAATAAAAGGAGGGATAGATGCAAAGCTTTCTGGCTTCGTGGTGCCTATTTGAGCATGGTGGGCATACTGAATTTAGTTCAGCTTTCAACTGCTCTTCAATTTTTTTTTTTGCAAGGGGTGGGGATAAAAATGCTGCATTAAGGTTTTTGTATGCCAAAAATGGTGACCAGGGTTGGTAACTTGCTTGAAAAGGCTTCCTTTTTTGGCAGGCAGAGGAAGAGGGAGGTCTTGACAAAGCATTTAAAGCTCCGCTTTCCCCCCTGCTCAGTGTTTTTTTCTAAAATAAATAACTCATGATTCCTATTATCCTTGAGGGTAGTAGTTAAACAAATTTTGTCTGTCTCTTCTGTCCCTACTTGCTAACTGGTAAACTGGAGGTACCTTCCACTTTTGCAAACAATGCAAAAACTTACATAAGCTTCCTCATTCATAGTAATATATACGAAGCTGGCTGCTCCTGTCCACCAGTCAGAAGGGACCTCTGGAGAGCCCCTTCATATGTCCCACACAATGCTTGTGTGAGAGCTTCTAGGAAACTCTAAAAAAAAACCAAAAACAGTCTTGCTATATATACATTTGAAGTAATTATTAACCCTTGCTCTCGTATGCACTAAAGTGAAAGGATGGTGCATATACAGCCACAGTAAGTATTTATATGTACTGGAGATGGGAAAATACAGCGTGTGTTGGTTGGTATCCATAGCAACTGTAATTCAATTCTCTCTGCAGTATATGCAGTATTTTCTGTTCGTGGTACGTATAGGAAAAGAAAATACTGCATGTGAGGAAGGAAGATAAACTGTGGTTACTGTGGATACCATGTCTCTGCATTGCCTGAGTCTGTGCATGTAAAGTTTTTTTTGAATTATGATGTTGCACTAATGTAGTGTTTGGCATTTTGTCTTTTAATTCATTACATTATTCTCCACTGAATAACCCGACTAGAAAAGTATTTCAGAAAGCATCAGCAAATTTTTTGAGTCTCTCTCTCTCTCTCTCTCTCTCTCTCAAAAAGAGTCTTATAGGTCATGGAAAAATCCTAGCATTTTTCACCTAGTTCATGTTTTCCTTTTTTACAGAAACCTCTTTGTCAAGTAAGCAGCCTTTTTTCCTGCACTTTCGGTAATTTAGATTCCTACATCCATTTAATACTTCGAATTGTTTTTTGCTGGAAAATTTGAGATTGGTGTTAACTTACAGAAGTTTGCTCAAGAAAGAGGTTTTCAGTAATAGCATGAAAGAAATAGAGTGGCATATCAAGAGTGTGTCTTTTCTGTTTTTGGACAACTTTTCCCACTTGTTTACACCTAATTCAAGAATTGAATGGATTTGCTAAGGAGAAGATCCAGCTTTCAGCATATGATCTTGCTGATATTTTTTGTACTGTCAACAGCAATCTGCTACTTTGCAAATGTGTATGGTTTTGGAAATGTCCTAAGCTAGTGAGTCATTGCTGAAGATTTTTAAATAGCTGAATGCAGTGTTTGTTTCCACCCTTCCACAGCCTCGAATGACATGAATCATTTTTAGTGTTTCCCAAATAATAGTTAGTCTAAACGGAAGTTGTGTGTATTTCTGAGTCGGGCTGTGCAGTGTTGGTGGTACCCTCCTAACCATTGCTTTTGTACACATGGGAATTCTATAGGAATTTAAAATGGACTGAGATTGTAAAACCAAATATTTGGTAACTGTAGCAACTTATTTTAACCATAAGGATTTTTTTTTTCCTGTGCTGTTTGATGTCACAAAACTATAATAATCTGTTACTGACTGGCACAACTGACTTTAACTTGTATGCAAAAGAAAAAAACCTGCATACTTTAACAAAAATCTACAAGGACTGCTTTAACCTAATAAATATATAAAACTTCTTAAAAGTGAGAATACTGTAAATACTTCTGTTTGGTTTTTTGTTCTACTGTTGTTTTGAAAGGCATTCATTTAGTCTGTGTGAATAATGAAATCCTAGAACTTGCTCCCTATGCCTGTATCCCTTCAATATATCCCTAGTCCCATTATTTTCTAGCGATTTATAGATAACTTTTTGTTTTAAAAAAACAAACCGAAACAAACCTTTTCTAGTCTATTCCAAGCTGAGATTGTCATGGTGAACTCTTAAGAACAAAATACATTTCCTGGAAAACAAAGAACAACCAAATTGATCTTAAACTCAAATACCTGTTGTTTGGCAGGAATAAATTTGGCCAAACTTAATCTTCATAACAGTTCCACAGATCTGTAGCTAAGGGCAGAATCAGGCCTGTTGTCTGTCATTGGCAGTACAGGAAAAACCCACTTCTAGGGCAGAAATATCAGAGGAACACACAGCTCCTAGAAGCCTCAGACATAGGATCACACTATTAGGCTTCCTGAGTGAGAAAAAACCTCAGCTAAAATAGAAGTGGTGGAAATTTGAGCTGGGGCTTTTTGCCTCAGTGCACGTGCCCAGACATGCACTTTGGTGTGCGGCAAATTGTGCCACTTGGGGCAAAATAACCCTGCTTCACTTCTCCTGGATTTGCAGCCAGGGGAAGCTAGTATCTGGGGCCAGCACTTGTGCTGGCCCCAGCAGTATAAAAACCTGCCCTAGCAAGCAGCTTAGGGCTACTCCTTCTCAGGAGGTTCCAGGGCCCAGCCAATTGGTATCTGGGGACACTAGCCCCTTGCGTCAGCTGGACTGTTGCAGCAGCACCCCAAATCCATTTTTAAATACCCACAAATCCATGTTCTTCCACAATTAGAATGAGAGAGAGAGACTGTGGGTCGGTGTGTGGGTGGGGACCTTGGAGAGGGTGTCCCCTGACCCTCACAGGGTACAGCCCCCACACAGCACATGGACTGCCCCCCCCGCAGCTCCTGTAGCAGCTCCACCCTGGAGGGGTACCCCTGCCCCGACAAGATCCCAGGCACCCTGCAGGGCCACAGCCCTCCCCCACAGGGTCCCAGTCACCCCACGGGTACAGTCTCACTCCGCAGGATCCCAAGCATTTGCACCAAAGCTCCAGGCTAGTGAGCTGTGCCGGGCTGGGCGTGGCTGGCTCTTACCATGTGCTGCCAGCTCTGCAGCAGCTGCTGCTTGCTGCTGGCTCCATGCTCTGGTCACTTGCGATCCCTGCCCCACCTACTCGCCACCCCCTAGCCTTGCACATCCCTATAGATTGTAGTGGGGCCCCCCCACCTGGCAGCTGCGGTGCTTGTGGCAGCAGGCAAGTGAGACTTTGGCTGTGCTGCAAGCACAGTGGGTGGCAACACAGCATTGTGTGACCTGGGCTCTGTACAAGGCCATGCACTAGAGGTCTAGGCCAGGTCCACTCAGCATGTATGGAGCCTAGGTCTCGCAGTACCACATCACTGCCCACTGTGGCTGTAGCAGAGCCGCAGCCATGTTGTCTGCTGCTGCCGGCACTGCAGCTACAGGTTGGGGTGCAGGCATGTAGCAGCCCCTGCTTGAGCCCCTCTATGTATCTACCCACTAGGATATCCTCTTCCCCCCACTGCTCCCCACATCTCCCAATGTCCCCCTCCACTCCTGACATCCCTCTGACATCCCCGTGCCACTCCTTACACCTACCCATGCACACCCACAAACCTCCCCACTCCATGTCCCTAACTTACCTTTGACAGTGTTGGGGGAAGCAGGAGCACCACAAAGACACTGGCTAGAAACTAGTGTCTCCTGGAGGACCAACTCCTGGGTTGCCTTCATGCTGTTCTGTAGCACAGTTTCGTTTTTTTTTAATCTCTGGACCGGAAGTCTAATTTTTCCCCTGCACTGCAAATATGCAGTGGGGGAGTTTTGTTTTGTTTTGTTTTTTTGTTTCTGCGTGTGTGTCTTGCAGCATCTCAAGGGGGTTTGAGATGCTGCAAGACTCGCATGCATGATCATCTGGACATACCCAATGAGTGTTTTGAGCACTCTGTAGATTAACTCAAGTTGTGCCTCTGCATAGGGGACTGTGGAACACTAAAAATGCCATTTCACAGACCTTTGTTCTGGGTTTATAGAAACAAGTGAGCCTACACTGATGCCTACCTGTCCTGGCAGGGGACAGACAGGGAGATAGCTGAGCAAAATGGATAGGAGCCAATCTGTTCTCTCTGAAAGCAATACTAGAAGAAAAGGGAGGATAGTCATTTTACTGCTACCCTATACATTCCCTTCCCTAACTCCATATCACTCCTCCAAGAGCACAGGAAGTCAAAGGAACTGTGACTCAGAAGAGTGTCTCTGAGTCACAGTGTTTATAGCGTAAGTACATGGCTGTGTCTGTAGTCATGCTGTAGGCTTAATTATGTATTATGTACTAGCAGTTAGTTGTAAAAATACTAATTTGGTATAATTTGCTTCATGTGTAACTTTTTTGTAGCAGTGGCAATACATAAGGAATGCGTGGGGGTGCACATGCACCCCATGAGAGCACTGGTGAACCCCATGACAGACCGTGCTCCCTGCTTAAGCAATGGGGGGGGGCAGGCAGGAGCACCAGTGCCCACCCTGTGAGCACCTGGTGGGTAGTGGGGGCACTGGATGAAGCACTGCTGGTACTTCCTGGTAAGTGAGATTGGCTGAGGGTCTTTTCCTCTTCCTCCCCCTGCCTGCTCGTTGGCAAAATTGGTGATTGGCTGCGGGGGGAACCCTCCTTTGTCAGTGACTGGCTTCAGAGGGGGTATGTGCCCTCCCCGACTCAGGAGGTACCAGTCACCCATGTTTTGTAGCTTGATCTGCTCACATTGGGAAATGCTATATAATTCTAAATATACTCCATTGTGAACAGTCTGTGCATTCTAAAAAGATTGATAGCTTAGGTTTCCATACTTGCCAGGGAAAATTGCCCAGCCTGCTGGTAAAAGGGCAGCTGGAGTCTCTTCAAGACCTTTTCTGCTCCAGATCTTTTTTTTTTTTTTTTTTTGTCATCAGAACCAAACTTAAAAATGTTCTTGCTCTCTTAGCTTCCTAACTGAGCAAATTATTGGACGAAAACCAGCTGGATTAAAGTCAACCCTGGAAAGATTAGGTAAAAGACTGGCCAGAGAGAAAACTTGAGGAACTTCAAGACTGTGCTATTGATTATGTTATCTTTTGAGTGTCTTTTAGTGATTTGCAGTCTTGCTAGAATCATCTCTGCTTGTGAGTTCTTAGATAGCCATATTAGGTACTTATTTATTTTTCTGTTTCCAGCAGCCTAGAAATGCATTTATTTCCTTCTAATGTGGGCATTCCTGCGGTCATCTAGGTCTCAATTGTAGGTGGTGTTCTTTCAATGTATTTTCCCTAAGGCAAACTACAAATGGCACAAGATGATTGTATATATTAATATTTTGGCTTCAACAGAACTGTATTTTTAGTAAGAAACTATCAATTTTTTACTTGTTTTTCACCTTCCTCCTTGCTTATAAAATAGGTGGTATTATATATATATTTATTTTCTGAGAGGTGAAAAACAAGTAAAAAAAAAAAAATTGCTATTTTCTTAATAAAAATGCAGTTCTGTTGAAGCCAAAATATTTTGTAGAAATGTCAAACTCAATGGGAATTCCATTGGTTTTTTTCATCTCGGACCTGACAAGAATAAGAAAGATGCCCAGTTCCATCTCAAAATAGCCAGTAGCCTGGAGTTTAGGTAGGGATAAGAGGCATGGAAGACTCAGGCTGAAACTGTTTTGATTGGATAGGGCAGAGTTTAAAAACTTGGTGTCTTGTATCCCAGAGAGGGACCTAATCTGCAGGTTGGCTATCGTGAGGTGGCGTGTGGGTTTTGGTTTTCTGTTTTTGGTTTTTTTTCATTAAAAGCTGTTTTTGTTTTAGAAAACCTCAGTTCTTTACAAAACAGAATTCTGGCTGTTTCCGCAGTTGAATAAAGACTTCTTCAGCACAACATTTACAGTATTACATCTGTCTTGTATTTGTTCCCAAATGAAAATGAGCATTTTTTTTTCTTTCTTCTTTTAAAACATATACATGCAGAAGGTCTAAATGCTCAGGGACAATTTTTTTTTTTTCTTTTCCTTTCACTCTCTGAACTATCGCAACATGAAATTATTCAGTTCATTCTCCAAAGGGTCAGGTGTTTGGGAACCAGAGAAGCCTGGAGCTTTTGCCATCAGAAATGTAATTGAGACCCATCAAAATATTGTAAGAAACTTCTTTTTCACTGACTCTTGGATTGTTTTATCTTCTTCTTATTTTGTTTACCTAGTTCTTTCCTTTTTTAGTTAGTAAAGAATTACAAGGTGGTAGGTGAAGGGAGTTTGTTTGACTTGAGTTTTTAGTGTATGAATTGTCATCTTTAACATCACTAATGAATTAAAACTTGCCTTTTAATTCATTATATATTTACTTTAATCTTCTTATAGTTAGTTATACCTAGGCCAGTCTCTATTAATCATCCCCTTTATTCCTTTGATAAGCTTTTTTGTTTTAGTGCAGGGGTTGTTGAATTCACTAGGGGTGTTTTAAAATATTTAGAAGATGTGCAAATGCTGATGACCTCTTTTTCCTTCTTTATGTATTGCAAAGTTTATAAATATACCGTTGAAGAATATTTTGAACTAAATTTTTTTCTTCTTACTTCCTGATATCTCTTCTCTTTTTTCCCAGCTAGTTTTAATTCTTCATACTTATCTGTTGGGGTTAGGGAAGGGATGTTGATGGGCAGATTTGTGTTTCTATATGTAAATTGGAGGATTAGTTCTCACTAGTTTTGGAAAGCATTGGAAGACTAAGATTTAAGCCTTGATTCTCGTTTCTCCAAGTAGTGTTAACTTAAGCATCTAGTTTTCAGAGTACCATATTGTCTTGCATATATATGCCCCAGATTAAGGAATCTTATTATTGAGTAACTGAGTAGCAGTGCTATAGAGCAGAGCCTGCTCATTATTTTTCCTATGGTTCTTGTGCAGAGTTGCTCTCACTTTTGATCAGCCATAATTCAAGTGGCAGAGACTGCTTGTACCATATTTCTTTGCACCCCAATTTACAGTAGCTGTTTTTGAAGGGGGGAAAGGTGTGTGTTGTGTTTGGAAAAATTGCGGTATATTTTGTAGTGTAACTTTTTACTTTTGTAGGTGTTTGCAAAGTAAAGAGATCTCTGGTAATTCTCTTTAGGTGCATTAGATGGGTTTAAAGAATATTTTAAATGACTTGAACTTATTTCTTTGATGCTTTATTCTTGCTTAAAAAAATAAATAACAGACTAAACTGATATGATACATAATACAGTCAAAGTTTGTTTCCAGACATGATCAAGTACCTTCAGAGAACTATAAGATGGTTAACTAGTAAGTGGTTAACACATATAAGCAAAAGCCAAAGCCTTCTTGGTGTAGGTACTTGATCTTTACCTATGTATTAATAGTTAAATGACAAATTTGTAGTGATTGTGTGTCGTCTTGTGTGTAGTTTAAAAAAAACCCACTGAAATGAATAGACTATTGATAGAACTTTAAAAAAACCCAACAAGCTATATGTGAGAAATGCATAATTGCAGTTAAAATACAGTTAATACTACCATTTTAAAAATTTAACAAATATGGAAAAATATGGTCAATAGTCATTACGGATGACTTTACTTAAGTAGCTTAAAAAATGAGGCGTACACCCATTGGAAGGGAGGGGCCATCACAAGAGAGGAGTATACCACGGTAGCTTGGGAATGTAGGGGGGTGGTCAGGAAGGCCAAGGTGGAAATGGAGCTGGGACTAGCAACCCAGATCGAGGACAACAAGAAGTTCTTTTTCAAATACACAGGGGGGCAAAAGAAGGTGCCAAGTAACATGGGGCCTCTGCAGGACATGCTAGGAAATCTGGTCATCTCACCTGACAGTAAAGCTGACATATTCAACAGTTTCTTTGCCTCTATATTTCTGAGGAGGGACCTGGATATCTCCCCCACTGGCACCCCTGAGGGCCCTGTGGGTGGCACACCCAGACCTAGGATTAATGAGGACCTTGTCAGGGAACTTTTGGAGGGACTAGTTGTATTTAAATCTGGAGGTCCTGATGATCTCCACCCCAGAGTGTTGAAGGAACTAGCAGGGGTCATTGCGGGACCTCTGGCACAGCTCTATGAGCACTCGTGGCACTTGGGCGATGTGCCGGAGGACTAGAAAAGGGCCAGTGTGGTCCCCATCTTCAAAAAAGGGAGGATGGAGGACCCAGGAAACTATAAGACCATGAGTCTTACCTTGGTCCTGGGGAAGCTTTTTGAAAGAATTATCCTGGCACATGTCCAGGAAGGGCCAGCAGGGGAGGTTATGCTCGGGGGCAACCAGCATGAGTTCATTAGGGGCAGGTCTTGTCAAACCAGTCTGGTGGCCTTCTACGACCAGGTCACCAAGTCCTTGGATGCAGGTGTTGCAGTGGATATAGTCTTTCTGAATTTCAGGAAGGCCTTCAACATGGTCTTTCACCCCATGCTCAGTAAGAAACTAGGAGACTGGTGTTGATACCTACACGGTCAGATGGGTCACTAAGTGGCTGGAGGGCCACACCCAGAGGGTGGTGGTGGACGGATCTTATTCGACCTGGAGGGATGTGGGCAGTGGGGTTCTCCAAGGCTCGGTCCTCAGGCCTGCATTATTCAACATCTTCATCAGTGACTTGGGCAAGGGGGTAGAAAGCACCCTGTTCAAGTTTGCAGATGACACTAAGATGTGGGGGGAAGTGGGTATGCTAGTAGGGTGGAACAGGCTGCAAGCAGATGTACACAGGTTACAGAGGTGGGCTGAAGAGAACAGGATGGGGTTAGACACTGACAAGTGCAGGGTACTGCACCTGGGGAGAAAGAACCCGCGGCACACCTACAGGCTGGGGAACTCCCTTTTCGCCAGTGTTGAGACAGAGAAGGATCTTGGACTCATCATTGATGCCACAATGAACTTGGGCTGACAGTGTGGGGACGCGGTCAGGAAGACCAACCATGCCTTGTCGTGCATCCACACATGCATCTCGGGCAGGTCCAAGGAGGTGATCCTCCCCCTCTATGCGACGCTGGTCAGCCTGCAGCTGGAGTACTGCATCCAGTTCTGGGTGCCACACTTCAGGAGTGATGTGGCCAATATGGAGAGGGTCCAAAGGAGGGCCACCCACATGATCAGAGGTCAGTAGGACAGGCTCTACGAGGAGAGGCTGAGGGACCTGAACCTGTTCAGCCTCCAAAAGAGAAGGCTGAGAGGAGATCTAGTGGCAGTTTACAAACTAGTCAAGGGGGACCAGCAGGAATGGGGAGGGTCCCTGTTCCCCTGAGCACTCCCGGGAGTTACAAGAAACAACGGACACAAGCTACCGGAGGGTAGTTTCAGGCTAGATGTTAGGAAGTGCTATTTCACTGTTAGGACAGCTAGGACCTGGAACCAACTTCCAAAAGAAGTGGTGCTGGCTCCTACCCTGGGGGTCTTTAAAAGGAGGATGGACAAACATCTGACCAGGGTCATTTGACCCCAGTACACTTTCCTGCTACGGCAGGGGGTCGGACTAGATGATCTCCTCAGGGTCCCTTCCGAACTATGAAATTATGAAGCTATGTTGCTATAATATTACTTGCAAAACATGCCCTTGTGGTTTTTTTTAATAACTTGTTTTAGAGTTATAGTGTTAAATTACCATTTTGCTTTTTGCCTTAAGCATGACGTCATACTCATAACATTAAATAGACTAATTGGATTTCTTGCTAGATTCTTGATGTAGCTAGGTTTTTGAATCAATTGTAGGAGTTATAAACTGTAAATTTCTAAGTCTGAGATGAAATTAAGCCTAGTTCTACAGTGTTTCCATCTAGCAAGTATATTAAATTATAATTTATAATTGTAATCTGCAGTTACTACTTTTCTTTTTGTGTGCTTTCCTTAAATATTTCTCAGTCTTTGAAGACTAATATCATATATCAACAAGTTAAGGAGGATCGTTGGGGAAGCGCTGAGGACCCAGAGGGGAAGGGAGTCAGATGTCCAGGGTGAGTGGTCGCTCCTTAAGGAGACGATCC
>JAGPOW010000261.1:201274151-201312062 GCA_030014935.1 Caiman crocodilus
GTCATCTGACCCCGGTGCTCTTTCCTGCCAAGGCAGGGGGTCGGACTAGATGATCTGCCCAGGTCCCTTCCAACTCTAGACACTATGATACTATGATATTATATGGGCCTGGCCATTAGAGCTGTGGTGAACTATGTACTCGTATGTAGAACAAGAGGACGCTGGTGGTATTTAAGTGGGTTTCTTGTTTCTTTTTTAGAGACAAAGTGGTCATTTTTTCCAGGAGGTTATTTATAGACAGAAATGAGAAAAACCTTGTTTCCTGTACACACAATGCTAAAAAAAAACAAACCAAAAAACTTTCAGTAAGTATCATGTATCATTGAAGATCCACTGACATTGCTTGGTGAACTTTTAAAAATAACCCATTCAAAAATAAAATTGCTATTATTCTGAAGCAGTTTTTATAAGAACTTGTCCTTACAGGTAAATAAACAATGTTTATGTGGTACATATGTGAAGATTTGGTTACTGTGTTAAGCTCTTCCAAAGTTAGTGAGCCAGAAATCTGGATTTTATTCCGCCAGGCTACCAATCCTGAGCTTTGAGCACCAAACTAAGGTAATATATGAAAGTGTTTAAAACCATGGCTTTCCTCAGAGTTCTATCTAGGGAGTATAGGAAACTATTTGAGTATGTGGTGGTAAAGGCACTGTAGATAATTTTAAAATAATACCAAACTATGAGAGAGAGAGAGAGAGAGATTTGCATCAAAGTCTGCTGTGAGAATAATATTCTGATTCTTAATGTCTAAAAGTATCTGAACTAGTTAAAATGCTTGAAACCTTCTCTGCCTGGGTTAGTTAATAGACCCAAGTAAGAATATTTTCTTAGAGTCATTGAGATATTCATTCTGTTCCCCATTTACAGATTGCAAATTTATCAGCAATTGAGAAACATCAAAAATGTCTCCATAATGCCTAGTATGAACAAAACCCCACTGTTTGTGTAACAGAAGCATTTCCAACAGTTTTGTGACACATGATGCATTTATGTAATACACCCACAGATCAGTACACCTACTTTAAGCAGACTCAAGGCAAAATATAAATTCAACTTTTTGGATAACTTTATTAGGTTCGCAAAGGGTAGATTATACTTGGTCTACTATTTTACAGGCTTCTGGTTTTTGAGACCTCTGTGCATTTGTGTTCTGTTGCAACAAAAATGCTTTTGGTCAGTAGTAGTGTTTTTAGAGAGTCTTTTTTTTTCTTTTCATCTTTCTCATTTTAGCTCTTAGGACAATTATGCAAATAAATGATCTTGATGCCTTCAAAGAGTTAAATGAGAATGACTTTGCTGCTCTGTGCAGTGACATATGAAAGTAGTTAGAATGTCGGAATTGTTTACTTGCCTAAATTGTTAGACGGCACAGCCAGTACACCAGATTTCCTTGTGGCTTTTAGTGGAAAATATTAAACACACACTCTTTCTTCAGTTATAGAATTTTTACGTTTGAGCTGAATTAGTCATCAAACTGGTAAAGACATTCCAAATGTGAAGACTGCCTAGAAGTCTCCCCCGCCCTTTTTTTTTTGCTAGAGGAAGTTGCATTTGAGAGCAGTGGCTCAGTTCTCTGGTAAGTGTAACATGTGAGCATTACTAGGCATTTCATCTTGCAGGTCTGCAGTCTGTGCTCTTTAGACTATTGCTCAGTTGGAATGCTTCTGTGGGTGTGATTTTTGTGCCGTTAATGTGTTCTTTAATGATCCATTGAGGCAGTAGCTTTGCATGAACTGCTCAACACCATCTAAAAGTCACTAGCAAAAAAACTGATAAGAGGAACGTTGAACGCCGGAGGAAAATCCAGTTGGCACAGAGACAGATGTTCGAATAAAGAAGTTGGCTCAAAGAAGATGCACGGAGTCTGATTTTTTGGATTTTTTTGTTTTCGTCTCCTCTCCTCTGAGTGAAGACTATAATGGGAACTGTATTCACATGGTGATCAAAAGAAACACTTGAGTGATGAACTGCTTTTTCAGAAGTCTAAGGCAGTAATCTGAACCCTTGTGCCTTGGTAGCTTGCTTGTTTTTGCTGAAGCAGTCTTCCTTAACAGCATTTCTGTTTAATGCCTTCCCTGTTGGAGCAGCCACAGCAACTGCCTGATTGAGAAAAAATGAATGTTCTGCGTTGTTCGTGTCACTGATGGAATAAAGCTATCTACATTTCTGTCATTTGGGAAATCTGGATTAAACGGGTAGTATTATTCCAGGACTTCCATTGTCCGTTGTGGTCTGACTCATCGCATTTAAATGTACTGCAGCTTTGCTGTACATTGCAGAGATTTTTATTGCATGGGAAAGAATTGTCAACCTCTGAGCATCATGTTCTGAAGGACTGCTGAAAAATTTGTGTGGACTGTGTTTGACATTGACAAATGAAGTTGCCAAATTGCAAAATGATTAGAACCTGAACCACTAAGAACAGTTGTGTTTATTTTTTCAGTCACCAGACAGCCTGATACTGTTAATTGGAAACTGACCTTGTGGGACTGTATAGCTGTGATCATCTCTGTCAGAGCAATTGTTCCTTGTTTCATTCTACACAGGGTAATGTCATGTCGTCTACAACAATGATTTCACTGTGTGGATAAATTTATGCTATAGAAGTAGCAATATTAAGGAAAACATTTGCTGGTGAAAGGACGTAACAGAGATTTATTGCAATGACGTTTTTACTGTAATGTAGTTGTACTGAAGACTATTTTTGATACATTTTCCATAAATTCAGTGTTGTAGTGTAGATGTTGGATGAAATCATATTTTGAAAAAAATACAGTTTTTTAAACAGGATCCGTTGAGCACCTCAGGGTGTTAAATATAGAAAATGAAATATAAGGAAGTGCAATAGTGTCTTTTTTTAGTATTAAAACACCAGCAATAGGTTCAGAACTTAAGTTTGTGAGTATATAGGCAGAGGAAAGTGTTTTCTGCCTCGACTGCGATTTCTACAGTGCTGTTCTGAATATAGATTTTTATTTTCAAACGGATCTAATGAGTCGAGTCTGTATTGTTGTTTTGGAGGAGGTAGAAGATGATTCTCCCACATTTATTTCCAAATTACCTCAGGAAAACCTATCTCCGCATCTATCACCTTCTGGAAATGTGTTGGTAAGACCTGTCTGTTTTGTTAAACATTCAATGTTTCTAAGAGCTGCAAAGTTCCCATGATGCTTGTCAGATGGTTTACATAAATATGCAAAGTAGTAGCTGGATTATTTTGTCATTGAATGAGCAGTTGTAATTAAAGATGTAAACTACCTGTGTTAAGCAGAGAGATGTTTGAAACTTACTTATGAATTAAAACTTTCAAGGGCTCTTTTTTTTTTTTAAATGTAACTCCTTATTTGTGACAGAGTTAACAAATGGGAGCTTTTTATTTTTAATAGCAGTATACAATTTCTAGCAAGCCTGAGCAAATGACATTTGTGGTAAACATTTCCTCACTCCTCACTGGTGTATCTATTTAGTACCACTTTAGAAACTGATGTAACCATTATAATGCAGTAATAAGCTGTGTGTATTTTGAGAACTGGTACAGTAGATGATGTACTCTGAGCAATGTCAGTCGCATACTAAAATAAAAAGTTAAATCGGATTGTAGATGAATGTAACTGCTGCTACTTTCCAGAAATGTTCAGTGCTGTCTTAAAAAATATGAATTTTACAACAGAATTTTACTTTGGTTAACTGACTTGCTGTTTGATTCTGACATGATATGGTCTTAGAAGTTTGTGATGCTGGCTAGGAAATCCAGTTTTATATTTAGTAATAAATGTGTTTCTAATCCATGAGCATTTGTTACTATACCTTTCAGTTACTCTGTGCTTTCTGATCATATATCCAAATAGATATGAATTACTGCTTCAACTTTAAGAATATCACATGTGCTTGTTTCTGAATACTTTGTAATATGTTATAGACTAGTTATGTTTCTTTTGAACAAGGATTTTTTCAGTGCATTTCTTTTAGCTTGTCAGTAGACTTATAAAAAAAAATTCACGTAGGTTTTTAAATGAATGGTTGATTGGTTTGTCCAAAATTAGTATGATGTATTTTTTTCCTTGAGGGTTTGTTTTGTTTTTGGCTTCTTCCAAGCCAACATTCGTAGTTTCTGTTGTCTCCCTTTTCTACCCTGGGTAGTGGAGGTATTTTAATTTGGTATTTTTAGTGGTGTGTTGTCATCAGAAAATTATACTTGTAAAGTAAATTTTGGAATGGAATGTATGTTTATATAAATTTGATTTATTGTCTTTCTTTTCAGCCACCGCTGGTTCAAGCGATATTTAATGGGGATCCTGATGAAGTTCGAGCACTAATATTTAAGAAAGAAGATGTTAACGTTCAGGTAAAAAGAAAAGTGTCTTTCATTCAATTTCATTTTAGCACAGTCCCTTCCTGTATTTTACCTGTTCAAAACTGTTTATTTGGGAACCTTAATTTTAATAAAAGGAACAATGCCTGTAAATAACATATAAGTACAGTAGTGATACTGCTGACGAGAGGAGCTAAAGAAATAAATATATTTAATGCAAAACTCATTTTACTAAATTTATTTAAGGAGAAAAGAATTTTTAAATGTTGGTTAACATTTAGGCTTTAGATTTCTAGTTCATTTGTACATAAACTGAACATTTGCTTGTTTATATTCAAGTATTAGAAATGGCAGGAAAGAAAATTCTAGGTTTATTATATTAGTTTTTAATCAAATAGTTGCACAATATTCAATTTGTATATCTTAGCTCAGGGGTGCTTTAAACATCTGGTCCTAGGAGGTGGATGAACCAGCCTATGGGGATTCTTGTGGGCTGGACCATCCACCTTCCTGGACCAGATTTGGCCAATGAAACTTGTCACTGTGGCTGCCAAGGAGTTAATGTTACTTGTCTCCCCCTTTCACTCCCTTTCATCTTTTCCTCCTCCCTTCCCCCCTTGACTACTGAAATTAAGGTTTTGTATTGCCCCTGTTGGCTGAGATAGGTGGCAGGGATTGCAGGTAGTAAAGAGATAGTGATGTTTAAATCCTTGGGTTCCAGAACTGTGCCAAAGCAGCAGTTCTGGTAGCCGCAGGAATTAATGCTATGACTGCTTTTTTGTGGGACATACAGCGTGTGGGGGGGGGTCCTGCCTGCTGGATCTCACTCATGAGGAGCCCTGTGGTCCAGATCTGGCCTGTGGGTCCAATAAGTTTGGCACTTGCCCTGCTTCATTAGTTGAGCTGAGAGAAGTGCAGGTTTAAAACAGCATAATGTGTATAAAATAAGGCAACATTAAACCATTATATCCTAAGATGATAGAGAGATAATGGGGAATTTTAAATGTTAACTTTTGTATTGACTATCCCAAGAGAAGAAAACTTCCTGTTTTGCTTCTTTAAAAAAGAAAAAAAAGTTTAATACAAACTTTGTAAAGACATTTCTTTCCTCCTATTTGTAAAATTTCTTATTATCAAAATATCATTAGTTTTAAAGGATCAATATTGGCAGTCACATCCAGCACCATATCTGATATTGTCTAATGCAACACCAGAGTAATTGCTGTTGTATTCCGTATATCCCGAATACTGCAAATATGAAGAAGCTTAATCATTTATGTGTATATTTCGATGTTTAAAAGCATTTTGCAGGAACTTATGGGTCTCATGTAATGCCTGTTAAAGTATATGTGAAGTCTTGACATTGACTTACTGTTAGCCTGAAGGATTTATTTTACAAAGTTGTTTTATGGGCTATAATAACCTCCTATTTGAAAGTGAAAAGACAATTGTGTATTTGGGTGAGGAAGACTGGTAGTTTATCTATTTTTCTGTTCTTGTTCAATTTGGATTTTTTTTTTGCTTTGTGATGTGGTTTCTTTGTAAGCCTAAGCTATAATACTTCAGCTATGACACTTTCCCCAAACTTTTCTGTGGTACTTGCTTTTATAGAAGTTGCATGTGACAGTTTATTTGATACTAGTATTCATCAACAAGCCTGGATTATGTGATATCACATTTAGTCTCTGTAACTTCAGGATGTTTCTTTTAGTGTTTGCTTCTTATTCAGAGATGCCTTTTCTTGTGTACGCTCTGGCCACATCTGCAATTTTTTTTTGAGACATCTTAGTTATTTTACTTCTGCTTTTGATAAGATACTTTAAATTATTAAGTTAATTTATATATTTCATTATTTGAAGAAAAAAATAGACAAAGCCAGAATTTTTCTTAGTTTTCAGCATATGCAGCATCTTTCCTGCACAACCTCATCAGTCATACAGAATCAGTCCATACCTATAGATAGATGGATTCACTCCTCAGGTAGCTAAGTCCTGAGTGAGTGGGAGGGAGTGGGCAAGAGAAAAAGCAGGTATAACTTAGACAGCATATTTCAAGAAGGATAATTCTGAGTGACAAGCAGTTACGGTGAGGAAGTACACTTCAGGTGAAACAATCTTGTTTTTAATGTTTTAACTTTTTTTATTCTTTATTTCCTCCTAACCATGCTTCAGAGAGACAAGCTTGTTAGTCATATGCAAAGAAGTATTTAGACATTCAGGCTACAGCAAGTGTGCTCCCTTCCAGGGTAGCTTCCTAAGCATCCTGTCTAATAAAAGTAGGTTCACTGTCAGTACCTTTTTCTTAAGTGTTGGTTCTAGTCTGTTCAAAGCATGGGAAGTTGAGCTTTCTTAGTATTTTGTTCACAACCTGCAGCCTGTTTTTCAGATGCTGACAAGCAGACAAATCTTCCCCTCTCTTCTGTGGGAACTGAAGAATTTTGCTTGGTAAAATGGCCTGTTTGTTTTGATTTTTTTTTTTTTATATTGTAATATTTTTTTTTAAATTTATTTTTGGTTTGTTAATATACCTACCTACCTGTCTGACAATAAGATAGGTCATTTGTTAGAGAGGCTTGGGTGATTTTTGTATCCTCATACAGTCCAGATATCCCTTGAAATTGTGCCATAAACTGGCATTAATGGAAGGAAAACGTATTTTGTAATAAAGTTTAGAATTGTATGGGAAACAAAGTATAACATTTATTTTCCCAATACTAGCTAAGAAAATTCAGTGCAGGTCTGTTGACTTCAATAATTCCTCTTGTAGACTTTTTCTGACTATCCATTATTATGTAGTTAATATGCTGATTGAAGGTTCTCTCCTTTTAGAGAACAGTGGAAATTTGTTGTTATGAGTTTGAAATGACTTCACCAAACTAAAATTTGCCCAAGGATGAATTAGATACGGATTCATTCTTTGTTGACTGTGACAAATCCAGTAAGACAATTTAGATGGTACTGTTTTTTGGGAAATGTTCTCTAGTTATCCAATTTCATTTATTATAAAAATTCGTATTTTGACATATCAATACTGACAACCCGACAAGTCAGTTCAAGTACATATATTTTTATAGTATTGTAGCAGCTGTTTGATTATGTTATTGAATCTAAGCTGGATACATCTGTGTCTAATTATATTTGACTTTCTAAAGCCTTATGGTGATGCTTGTTGACCATTGATACAGTGGTAATAGCTAACAACCATAAGCAGACTGGGCACCTGTATGCTAGGTACCATACAGAAATAATAAATGAAAATCTGTACATTGTTTCTTTTCTGTCAGACAAGCCTCAGAATTAGAGTGAATACTTTAAAAAAAAAAATGAAGAGTTTAGAACTGGTACTACTATATGGAATGTCATTTGACCAGGCCCCAAAATTACAGTTTACCCTTCTGTAATTGGCAGTGCATCAGTGGCAGTTAAAAAGAAAAGGGGGGAGGGAATGGAAGTGGGGAAATGACTCAAATCCTTTAACTAGGGGTACTTTGCCCAATTGCAGATGCATTGCACTTGTTTAGGTTTCAGCTGTCAGGTTCTTGGCAGACATTACATTTATCATGTGGGTAACACATTAATAGCATGATGAATTATAATATGCCTTGTTCACTTGATGACAGGATAAATGGCAAACCAGCCACGAAGGCTTTTCACATTTTCATTCTGGAACATCTTTGTGAATAGTTTATATCCTGTTTTAAATTGAAGCTGTGCAATGTGTTTCAGACATGGCCCCAGCTCATTGAATAGCCAATTGGGATTGTGTAGAAGGCAACGCAGGTGCTGCAATATAGCCCTTTTCCAATACCTGTGATTGAGCAACCTCAATCTGGGGAATTTAGCATGAGGGGCTGGGTCTCTTATGCTAGGCTCCCCACATGCCAGATATCACATGATTTAGATCTGAGGTATTTTATTACTGATCCCCAAAATAAGACAGCATGGCAGGTTCTGCAGCTTTTGAGATTTGGCATAATATTCCTCAAATTGCCATCATGCAGTTACATTACTGTCTGCCCAGGGCCTCTCTCTATCCAAGATTGTCCTTTTTTAAAGACAAACAGGCAGTAGGGAAGCAAATAAAAGCTTAATAGTAAGGTGCAGGAACAGCTGCGTACTGTATAAAAAAATAAAATAAAAAAAAACTCCCCAAAAAACCCAAACCTCTAGGATAGATGTATATTTGTCAGTTCTCGATTCCAGTCTAATTAACATCAGTTTACAAAACTAAGCTAAATTTACTGCAGTGTTTGGGGTCAAGTGTCTGTCCATACCAGACAGGCAAAAAATGAGTACAGGATTTTAAATAGATTTAAAACTATTACTTGACATTGGTAACATGCAAGTAGAAGTGTGCAATGACTGCATCCAGATGTCCTTTTGACAATCAAAGTAAAAACTCACTAAGTTTATTCTCTTGTGCAAGAGTCTTGTAGTGGAAGAATTCTCAGTTCAGTGGTGACCTTTCATATCATGAGTTGTTGTACACAGCAGAGAGAATCACAGGGTAGCAAATTTTCATTGTATTTGAGGGTTGGGGGAGGCAATGCATTTTCATGCTGTTTATCAGCCTATTGTGGTATAATGTCTGTCTAGACTTTCAAAGTTTGTATTTTCAGCTCACTAGTTGTAATACATTGGTTATAATACGCAGAGTCCAATTTGTATGCCACTCTAATTGCTTAAATTGTGGTTTCTGGTTCACAAAGGATAAATAAAGACTTTACATGGAGGTTTGAAGAGCAAATTGATCTGATCAGTTTTGTGTAATTTTTTTTTCAATTACATCATCTCATACCTAAGTTAGGGGAAAAAAATCTTGAGAGTGTGCTATAACCACTGTAGTAGTGAACGTCATTGGTCTACCATAGGCTTATCATATATTCTGATTTCAAAGTATAAGGTAGCAGGAGTTGTTTGGGTTTTTTTTCTCAGTACTGTTATGAGTTTACAAGTGTTGCCAGTAAGATAACTTGTGTTTTGAGCTGTAAATGAAACATATTTGATATGCCTTTTTATTAATGGGTAATAAATAAACATGGAAACAAACTTTTCATGATTAGAACACCAGCTTTATTTTTGTGCTCCTTGTTAATTTGCTGTCAGCAGAGCTGCTCTCAGGACAACTATATCTGCTTTTACAAGTTGTGTGTTAAAAATATCTCCCTAGACCCTACTGGAATCAGGTCCTTTAACATTAAATAAACATAAACCTATATTCCACTTCCATTTAAAAAAAAAAAAAAATAATTGTATCTTGTATATCTTCTGTTGATTTCAAAGTGAGGTTCACCACACTTTAATGTAATCGAAAAATATTGCAGATGCTTTTGTTTAATGAATCAAATGTAAAAGTTCCTGAGGTAGAGAGACCCAATATATTGTCTATACCATGCAAATGGCCATTGCAGTAGATGAATATTTCTTTGTTTTTTCCTCATGCGTAATACAGTTACTGCTGTTGATGGTTTTTATAATTTGGTTAACTCTGCATATTGCTTTCATTATCCCGATTACACTTCTTTTGAGGGTAGAGAGCTGAAAGATTATTCTTTATTCCAGGCCAGAAGGTAAATTTTTCTAATCCCCTCCAAAACAGTAATTTAGTAACTCTTTTTATTAAATCCAAAGATATATCGTCTTCTGTAGGACTTTAAAGCTTTGAAGAGTTATATTCTTGTATATACTTCTTAATGTTAAAACCTGCCCATGAGTGAAATAGGGCAGGAGCCTGAAACATGGAATACTTGTATTTTGCTATGCGTGATGCTGTTCAGAGATTTATAATGGGCTAAAGATGCAAGTGTTTAAGGATACTTTCTGTGTGAGTGAAACTTTTTCCTTTTAAAAATGAAAACAAAATTTGAGTAGTAATTTCTGTATGCAACCATGAGAACATGAAACATGGATTGCCAGGAGGTTTATCAGTTCTTGAAAAGGACTTTTAACATTTAAACTAAAGTAGTACTCCCTATAATGTAACCTCTATGACAGCCATTATAGAGGTTACAAAATATCATTGCTAGGAAGCAGTAAAACAATCAGAAATTACTATTCTTTATTCTTGCATTTGGAAAGAGGTAGTGAGGCTACAAAGAGGACAGCGAAGTCTATGTATTCAGCAGACTGAGTGGATGGCTAGCTATTACTGTGTTAGAGATGCAGGATCTGTTCCCAGGTCTGATAAAAACAACTCTGTGCAACCTCTTTGTTTGATAAAAAGGGAAATAATACTGAATAGCCTTTTAGGGGAGGGTCTAAGGTTGCTTTATGCAATGTACTGCCTTCATAAACGGGAAAGTTTCCGGAGATTTGCCACTAGTCTGAGCCTTGCAAGGTCTGGCTAAAGTTAATGTTCTACCACCTATTCCCTGTGTCACTTTAGGCAAATCAGATAATTTTCATATATTTTGGTTTCCCATGTGTCAGAAGGTAGAACTAAAAAAAATCCACTAGGATATCATGGTAAAGAGCATCAGTATGATGGACTAAAATAAGTTCAGCAGTAGAAAATGAGTTGAATTTGCAGTCTCCTGGCTTCCCCAGACTTGGGGATTTGGGGGTATCTGTTTCTCTTTTCTTCCAACAGACTGCTCAGATCTGTCAATTCAGTAGCATGGGTAGACCTGAGTAAGCCAAAATTTAGAACATTCTACAAAATCTACTACACTTGAGAGCCTTAAATATGTGGGTAGATGATGTATAATACATTTTTTTCACTTTGCATTTTTGGAATGTTTTTCAGTTGTATTAAAAACTATTGAATAACTTGATAATCTCTTGCTAAATAAATCAGCACATGCCTGCCATATTAATATGAGGACAGGGCTTCAATCTTAAAACAACTTGTAGATGTAACCAAAATTCATAGTACAAGAAACCATGGTCTTTTTGTTACATTAATCTTATTCTTTGTTTTTTATTATAATATTTCATATAACTGGAAAACTGATCTTTTAAGAACTGTTTATCTTAAGTAAAAAATAACTACTGAACTTATTTGTAAAATACTTAACTACTGTATGTGGATTGTAAAAGATTTTCAGTATTATTTTAATATGTATCATTCAATCAAGCTGTTTAATATTTAAGCTAGAAAAAATTAACTGAGTCAGTATATTTATTCATTACTTTAAGTGAGAAATTTCAGTTCTGAATTAGTTCAGTTGTCAGCAGTGATACCTTTTGTGATTTACAAGAGGGGCTATTTTCAGAACTTGTGGCTTGCTGATGCTATTTTAAGCACGACATTGGTCATCACATTGATTATCAAGGTTAACGGATGGCACTTAAGAATGCTAACAGCCTGTCTACACTAGTGTAAACTAACACTGATGGAATTGAACTGGTTTTAGCAACAATGGAGCTTTTTTTTTGAAAATTTTACAGCAGTTTTACAGAGCAGAGATCTTAGCAATAGGATGATCAGCAAGTCAAAGCTGTATGAAGAATTGTGAAAGAGTCCTGCTCAAAATAGTCTGGTCTTGGTTCTGGATATAGAACTAAATGTGGCTTGCTTCTGAAGGATAATGCTTGTAGTTAAACTCTTTTCAATGCTAATTCAATTGCATCTGTGGCCATGGATGACTGTAATCCTAAGGTAGATAACCAGCGTTATAATGTTGTATTTCTAGCCTAACACACAAGAACAAATTTTCTTTCCTTTGCTCTCTTCTCTGTTTTGAGGGAAAGGCACTTTACCTTGAGGCGGGCTGCTGCCTGATTGAGACTGTAGGACTATTGGAGCAACCAGCTCTGCCTAGCTTTTGGTGTTGGTGTCTGTTTTCTTGAGCCTTCAATGTGTCCTTACAGCACTTCCTCCAGCCACCGTGAAATCTTAGGCTGCAACTAAGCTGGGAGTAGAACAGTTGTTTTGGGAGTTGAGAACTGGGTTCCACACACGATGTGTGGTCCAACAAAGTGCTAGAGGATCACTAGCTGGTAGCATTAGCTTCAGCAAGGATGCAGACACTTTGCAATGATTTTCCCATTCAGTGTGGAAGATTTTCTAGAGTCATCGTTGCTAGCAATTGTTCTAACTTGGCTCAAGAATGTGTCAGGCTCGGGTCTGAAAACTGTTTTGTCGAGTTGCTGAAGTGAAGCTAAACTGTTTCCAGAAATTAGAGGGACTTGCTACTAGTAACTATTGCTAGGATCAAATCATTCTTTTAATGGGGACAGGGATATAAAGGCAGCATCTAGCTTCTGTAAGGATATACCATGCAGATGAGCTTTATACATTTTTGTAGATTTATACACATTGTATAAACATATAATGTGTATATATATCCATTGTTATTAATGTATTGTGTGTATATCATTATTATACACTAATAACTTCTATAAATTTACAAAAATGTATAATGCTTACCTGCAAGATATATTATTTAATATACATATTAAATAATATATTATTTAATATTTTATTATACGATTTTATTATAACTATATAAATAAACATTATTATACATACCACACACAATATGGGAGGGGTGTGCACATAGCTGATTGTCATCAAAAGTTTTAATGAGTAAATTGCAAAACAAAATTCAATCCTAACAAGTAGTCTAAAAACAATTTGTAAAGCTGAGCCTCCTATCAAGTATCTACACTAAACTTTGTTGTAAATGGTTATAGTTTTTAAAACATGCCTTTACTCTTCTTAACTATAGATGATCTTGTTCATAAGTGAACTTTGTAATCACTAGTTGAACTTATCCTGGATTATTCTTCTGTTTAAACATTTAGACATTTAAAAGGAAAGGAAAGTTCTAATTAACATAAAAGGTCTACATTAATCATAATTAAATGTTTCAAATAGAAAACAGTGACTTTTTTCAATATGCATATAACATTAAAAGGCAGCTGTGTTCAATAGAATGTACCTGATTTTGAATGCCAGGCCATCCTAGGATTGGTTAATACTTAAATGGGAGACCACCTTGGTATCTCAGCTGATGTAGGTTCAAGCAAAATCATAGTCAAATACTTGGCAAGTACAAGACAAACTAATGGAATTAGTTGTAAGATATGGTTCAGCCCAGTCATCACTGCTGAGCGGGATGACAGGAGTGAATAGAGGGAAGGAAGTGTGTGTGTGTGTGTGTGTGTGTGTGTGTGTGTGTGTGTGTAAACAAAAAAATATTTACAGAGTTTTCGTTTTGTCATGGAAAAATATGCTAAGGAGCTCTAAACAAAATTTAGGCACCAGGCTTTATGTAAAAATCTAATGATTTTAAGATGCTTTTTGATGTGAACATTCAAACTGCTTTATTACTTGTTTTTTATTTTTATTATTTTTTTTAATTGGGGAAAAAAAATGTCAGTTTAACTGACAACTTCCTCTTTTACTAACTTGCCAGCTACCTACTAAAGCTACCCAAGTTACAGCAGTTTGTTTACACAGCAGAAGGATGTTTATATAATTAAGGGTCCATTGATTGTAATCTATCATCCTAAATTTGAGTAACAGCAGAAATTGCATTTGGGGAAAAATTATAGGTATCTATGGTTGAAAAAACTGGGATAAGTTCAGTTTATAAAGAGCTAGTTTTGAGTTGCATTTAAAAATGCTTCAGTCTTTGAAAACGACTATAATAAAACAGTTGCAACTTTGAACGGAGGCATATAATGATTTTTTGGATGTAGGCTGTTCTAGAAATATAACCTCCACTGAAATGTTCGTGAAAAACACTGAAAGAAAGGCAGCTAATTAGAATCCCAAATCAGCCTTTTTAAAGAGCTTTGTGTTTGGTATGCAGAAGAGAAATTCATTGGGATTGTGTACAATAACTTATTACACCAGTGTAACCTACAGTACAATGGACTATTAAATGTCTTCCAGAAAGCATGTGAGATTAACTTGCAGCAAAGCGGGCTGGAGAGAGGGAGTTATTTGCTATAATTCACTATTATTCACAATAAATGGCAGGCAAAACTGCATCTGTACAATTTCTGCAACAATAAAAATGATGGTATAATGTTGACAACTTGTAAACAAAATAATTTTGTGGTTATTAGGACAATCTACCTGTAGGAGTCTGAGTAATTAGTCTTAATGTAAAATTTAGACTTTGACAGTAATGTAGTAGTGAACCTTCTTCCTTCCTTTCTCCTTCCCCTTTTTCTCTGCCCCACCCCCCCTCAAGAGTTATGACAAGTAAAAAGACTTTAGAAATTAAAATGGTGTTTTGATACAGAGGAACAGTATATTTAAAGGATAATCATATTGCCTTATTTTCCTTAAATAAAGTAATAGTCTACTTTAAACTACAGGTATGAAGATGACTGCTTCTTATAAATGGTTTTATGTATTACAGGAAACAGGCTAGTATTTTCCTCAAAAAGATCACAGCAGGTCAGAATGTTTTAACATTATGGATTCCTATTTAAAACAGAATTTTATCTTGTGAATCAGGTATGCACACTGACCGTGCTAGTCATGGCACCCTGGTTGAGAATCATTGGTCTAAGGGAAAGCTTCAAGGACTGCTTAGCTCTGCAAAAATTAACTATAGGAGACCCAGAAAAAAGATTCTGCTTCTAGCTGCCAACCTGTTGGGAATGGCTTTCTTGCTTAGCATGTTCATAAAGCACAAACCTGAGAGAGGAGATTATTTGTTTCAGTTCTCTCTTTATACTAAACTTTTCTGCTTTTTGAAACCCTGCAAGTCCAAAAAAGTTGGGAATCGTGAATTCAATAAAACCTTGGCACTTATAATATTCCAGAGCTTGCATATCTGGTGTTGGCTATGCACACTGTAAAGGTATATTAATCGCTTTATTCAGAGATCTAGTAATGCAAAAATGAAAGTTATTTTGAAATGTTTGTCATTAAGCAGTAGCTGGCTTTTTTTTAGGACTGGGTGACCCCAGTGGTTATTTTAATATCTTCTCTCTCTAATTATCAGAGTTCCTACATTAATTAATAATTTTCATTGGTCATAGTGGTTTATAAACGGTATTAAAAGAAACAGAATAAATTTAGGGGTAATCAAGCCATAGCACAAGCAGTTTCTGTGTAGAGCATGGCATGGAGGGGAGGAGGATCAAAATGCAACTTGGGGAGGGTGTGTGCCTTTACCGTGTGGCATGCCTGCCAAAAAGGTTGGACACTTTAGCTGTAGATGATGAGAATGGGTAGGGTGAGCATAAGCCAGGTAGAACAGCACTAAGAGAAATGATTAAGAGAAAGTCATACAATTTTTTTAGACTATAGTTACATAGAGTTTATATTTTAAAGCCTCCATAACAAACAGAAATACTCATTTCCTTTCTAATGTGGTGATTCTGGTGAAGTGATGAGTCACGAGATGCTTTCCTCCTAGTAGTTCCTTTGGTTACCTTGTTTGAAGTTTATTTTAGTTTTGAATTGTACTCTTGTTTCCGCACAGAATTTGAAGGCCTCTGAGGAGGTGTTGTCTAGCTCTGCTGTTCCATCTTCAGGTATTCAGGTTCCCAGTCCAAGTGAGCCTTGTCTCTAGACCACCACAGCCAGGTGTGAACAGCTTTGAGGGAATCCTATCCGTGCTTTGGTTTAGTCCCCAGACAGTCTCAACATTCTGAAGTGCTTTAAAGGGTGAGAAGATGGATGTGTTCATCATATGAAATGCTCTAAATATGGCTAGATTTCTCCAATCATAACCTTGAAGAAAACGGCAACTTTTTGAAAACAGAGTTCTCCAGCTTCCCACAATGCTCGGATTTCCACCCCCATACACGCACCTTCCCAAGGGGAGGAGGAGGAGGAGGAGAGTGAGGCTGATGGCCAGTGAGTGCTCTCTGTTCAGTCAGTTGTCCTTAGCGCAGGAATCCCTTCATGCCTCTGTCTTCAGTCTCCCAGCCCTGGCCCAGGCAGGAAAGGGGTTTTGTTCATGAGATTGCTCATCTCTGGGGTCAAGCAGGGCACACAGCTGTCCTTGCCTGTTTGCCTCCAGAACCAGGAGGCTGGATTCCAAGTGGCCAGAAGAGTCCTTCTTTTACTGTCTGCTGTTTTTTCAACACCCTCAAGATCTCCAAAATTGAACAACCCACTCTGCCTACTGTCAAGGACCCTTTCTACCTTCCCTGCCCACTTCTAAAATCACTCTTGCTTTGTTTTGGGAAAAGTATTTTGTGGTTTGTTTTTCTTTTTTCATTTTCCCTCCTTGTTGAAACTGAAGGTAGTGGTGGATAGTCCTGGCAGAAAGGATTAGTTTCATTGTTCAGGAAGCCTCATTAAAAGAGGGGTTCAATTTGGTTCACAGATTACTTGGTCTGTTGAAATTGGATGCTGGTTGTCTTTTTCTTTAGCTCAGGGCCAGATGAAGTTGCATGCCTGATTTTTGTTTTTTTGTTTTTTCTTTTTCCCCTTTCCCAACACAGAGCTAGCTTATGAAACTTATTGCCTCAAAATATTGAATGTAGGAGGATTTTTTTTCTTTTTTAAGACTTGAAAGCTCTTTAATGGCTTATGGAAATAATCTGGATTGCACCAGCCAAAAATTGGGGGAGGAAGACATTGTCCAGAGAAATATGATTTTTTTTTTTTCAGGTTTTCCTTATAAAAATAGCTTATTCAGTACTTCCAACTAAGGCGTTGTTGTTGATGATAATATTTCTTTCTCCTGAAGGGTCTGCTAGTTAAGTATTTGGAACACTGATTTGATCCACTAAGGGATGTTCCTGTAATACATGTTGTTTTAGAAAGATTTATTTCTGTGTGTCTGAAATCAGATTGCATGAGTATTGAAGGCTTAGCCAGCTCTATTAGCTATCCTCTGGGAAGTTTAGGCACCTGTATCAAGTTTTAACCTGCTGTCAGAGCTGAACGGTTAAAAAGGTGCCTTGGCAAAGCTGTGTTAGGCACATTGCGAGTCCCCGGTGCAGGGATTTTCCCTGTAAAGCGGGAAGAGTCCTTGGTGCAAGATCAGAGCCCGCAAAAAGCTTGCAGCTGCACCGTGGAGTGCATGCTCATGATTGGCTTAGTGTAAATTATGCACACGTGGCAGTCAGCAATTGACTTGCTGGCCGTATAAAAGGCTTGGGCAATGCCCGCCCAAATCGGAGGAGTGCTCGAACATGCGTAGGGAGAGATCCCCATGTGTACTTTGGAGCCACAGAGGAGGCCTTATCACCCACCATCGACTCCCTGTCACGGTCGCCACGACTGTATCCCGTCGCCACGTGAGTGTGAGCATCGGTATGCCTGTCTGCAGATTGTGCCTACACTGTCTACCTTGTGTATTCAGCTTGTAAGTAAAGTTTTTTTTGTTACATCCACTGCTGCCTCTCATCCAACCAATTCCGCTCTATAGGCGGCCCCATCCCGCTGGCATTTCTCGGCTCCTGCGCCTGCAAGGATTACCTACTAACTTCTGAGGGAAGAATTAAAATTAATTGTATAATGACTGTTACAGCCATCTAATTTCATTAAAGTTGTGGAATTCCTGTTAATTTTTATTTATGCACTATGCTCATCCTCTGTAATGAAGTCTCGGATATCCTATTTCCTTTTTAATGTGATTCTGAAAGTGAGTCACTTCTTTCTGCCTCACTAAAATGTAGCTATGTAGTGCAGAGTTCCTCTTCTAAAATGAAATCTCTATGTAGAAGAGGACTTAGAAACATAAAGCTATGCAACCTGTTAATTGAATGTTCTGAATTTTTTTTAATTGCAGCTGACTGTTGTTGATACCCATGTAGATATGTTGGAAGAGTTGATCCTTTGTCCTTCTCTTCCCCTGCCCCTGCCTCCTTTCTTGGATGCTTTTCCATAGTATCCATCTATAATAATATCCAGATATCTATTATAGTACCTAGGCACATCAAATTGATATGACATTTAAGTGCTTACCTGCTCAAGATACTACGGGAAGTATTTTTAAAAGACAAGGTGATATTTTTAAATTCAGTTTCTCCACTGTAGTGTTGTAAAATCAGTCCATTCAGTGCACTGAGCTCAAGGTCTTTGTTCCTGGCTTATTGCTGAGAAAGTTCTAAGGTGCTTGGTGCCAAGGTTTCTAGTACCAGCTTCATTTCTTTCTTCGATCTTTTCTCCCCTGAAAAGAAATGTCTGGTTGTTGGTTTACTCCTCTGTTCAGACCTCAACAGCACTTTCCCCCAGGGTCAGAAACCAGCTTCACTGGTTGCTCTAAGAGGTGAGTTTCAGCTTCATGTCTCCAGACATAGAGAAAAGACAACTTGGTGAAAATCTGTTTTTTCTAGTGGCTGTGCAGTTTCTTTATACTGTATAGGAAGGTTTTCTCTTGCTATAATCAGTACTGTAGAAAGAATTGCTGGTTAGTTCAGGTTTTGCTTCACCTGAAATCAGAGCAGATGGAGAGAATGTATCAAGTCCTGCCCAAAGACTTTGAACAGTATTACATCCTCCATATACCGGGAGAACATAGTACAGGGAAGGTTGGATCTGCCAAAGGACACTAAACGTATGGATCCCAAGAAACCTGACCTTTTATGATTGAAAAGCATATTCTTCATCTTCCTCAAAGGTTCTGTACTGGTTAAGTACAGCTTTCTGATACGGGAGAGTGTGTGTGCGTACCTCTCTGGACCCACAAGCGGGGCACAGCTGAAAGATACCTTCAAAGAACAGATGGTAAAGCTTTGGGTGGCAATAGATGAATCTGTTGCTGGTTTTATTGCACAGTCATCACCATTTTTCCCACTTCCTGGCTGCACGTATCTGGCACTTAATATCTGTCATTTGAGCAGAGGTTGATTATTAAACCTTCCAGTTCACTCCCAGATTAAAAAGGCATATTGGGTGCCTGTTTCAAGAGCACAGAGGCAGCTCCAATGCGCTCTAATTACACAGTGCGTCAGAACAGACTTAAATGAGTCTGCTAGATCATGGCAATTACTATGCTCCAGCAGCTGCCCGTGTCCTGTATATCAGCGTCCCTGTGCTTCAAAATGGTGGCGGGGTGCTTGAACGAAAGCTTATTTGACAAGCATCAGGACTGGAAAACTGGCCTTCCCTAGCCCGATGTTGGGATGGCACGTTAATCAGAGTAGTTCTGAGAACCACTCTAATTAAAGGACAGTCTCTTGTGTATCAGCATCCCTATGCTTCGAAGTGGCAGTGGGATTTTTTAAACTAAAGCTCATTTAACCCCTTCCACCATTTTGAAGCACAGGGATGCTGATGCACACAATGCTGTGATGCTTTGGAGTGGCTGTCAGAGACTGTCTAATTAAAGTGCCTTCCCCCCACCCCGGAGCATATTATTTCAAATTTTTTTTTTACTGGAAATGTATTTCAGAGTTGGCTTATTTTGTTGGCTTTCAACTTTAAAAGCTGAGTTTTGTGCTGTATGTGGCAGCTAAACATTTAAAGGCATTGCTTTTATTATTTAGTGGAAAGAAGAGCAAGGGAAAGCATTTTAGGTATGTTAATGTGCCTGTTTCCATAATAGTCTTAAAAACATGACAACTCTATTTTACATTATATGGAATAAAATATTATTTCTAGCAGTTTGATGCTTTAACTCGTATTCCATACCCTTTGCACTGCTGCGTTGAATTCTGTGTTATTTAAAACTAGTCTGAGAATCCTGTGGAGAAAATGAGTCCAAGATTTCTAAGTCAGACTTCATGGTGAAATTCAGCCTCAAAAGTTGCAGAAGGCAGTTACCTTGCTTCATTTCATGAGTTATCTTTAAAATTAAAGAGAAGTATTTAAAAAATAAATAAATAAATAAACTGTCTAAAGTCTTTCTGAGATTTTCATTGCAGGACCTGAATAACAAAATTAGAATAGTTTCCAGAAACTGCATACTGATTTAGAGCTTTGTAAAGTATTTTATAAAATCAGATCACAGTTCAGAAAATCATAGACTAATAGGGCTTGACAGGGCCTCAGGAGGTCAGCTAGTCCAGCCCTGCTCAAAATAGGATTGTCCTTGACTAAATCTTTCCAGTCAAGTGTCAGTCTAACCTGCTCTTAAAAAGTTCCAAGAATGGAGATTCTGCAATGGAGATTCTCTCTGTGCAGCCTCTTCTGATTCTTGACTGCCTTCATAGAGAAAAAGCTCTTATATCCAACTTTTTCTCTTCCTACGGTTTAAGACCAGGATTCCTTGTCTCAGCTCCTTTGGCCACAGAGAATAATTGGTCTTATCCTTCATATAACCACCCTTCAGGTATTTGAAAACTAATGAAATCCCCTCGCCCTCTCTGTCTTCTCATTTCCAGATAAAATAATCCTACTGCTTTCATCCTTTCTCATAAGTCATGCTTTCCAGGCTTCTCATAATTTTTGTCATTGCGCACTGAACTCTTTCTAATTTATCCACATCTTTCTTCAAGTGCGAGACCCAAAACTGGACAGTATTCAAGATGAAGCTTCACCAGTGCCCCGTAAAGCAGGAGAATTGCTTCCCTTGATTTGCAAGTGACAGTCCCATTAATTCTGCTCAGCATGCTGTTGACCTCTTTTTGCAACAAGAGCATGCTGTCGGCTCATGTGCAGCCTATGGTTTAGTATAACCGTGGGGTTCTCCTTTGTCATGCTTGCCACTCATTCCTCAATCTGTGTTTGGGCATGCAGTTATTCCTCCCAGGTGTAAGATTTTAGTGGACCATTTCTCCAATTTATCACAGTCTTTCTGAATCCTAGTTGTGTCTTTCAGAGGGTCTGCAACTCTACCCAACATGGTGTTACCTGCAGATTTGCTGAATGTAACTCAATCCCATCCTCCAAATCATTAATGAAAATACTAAACATTACCGGACTCAGTATATGCTAAGCCCCCTAGGAAGACTCATTCAATACCTCATCCCAACTAAACATTGAGCCATCAATGACCTCTCATTAAACATGATGATCCAACCAGTTATGTATCTACCATGCAGTACTTCCATCTTGACTGTATTTCCTTAGCTTACTAATGAGATAAAGTCTAGATGAAAATGTTGTAAAAAGTGAAAGTTAGGTACAAATGTTTAGCTTTCACTAAATCCAAAAAGATGGCATTTCTTTAGTGTATGTCAAGTATGTGATTTTTTTTTTTTATATATATATACAAGCTAAAGGAAATGCTGGAAATTATTCCCTCCTTTTATCTGTATTTAATAAAACAATTTGACAGGTTTAATTACTGGAGACCTATTGGATAAGAGCACATGGGCAAACATCTGATGCTTGGCCTACTTTTGTTTTTAAAAAATTCCAAGCTCTTAAATGTGGACAGTTTAGCAATGTACTTCCTTTGCATAATTAGAGTAATTTCAGTTCTTTTTTAAAGTTACAGTTGAGCAACTATACCCATTAAAAAAAAAAGGTGGTTTACTGGCAAATGACTAAATACTAAAATAAATAAATAAATAAAATCCATGGTTCTCCAAATAAAGCTTAATTTGGTATTGAGAAATGTTTGGCTTTAATAACATGGATGTGACTGGCATGTTTCTTGAGGCATTTTAATTAGGAACAAAATATTAGGTTTGTTTTGCTTGATGGCTTTTTGTTGAGTGCCCAAACGTTTTTATTCCAAGTAATAATCTTATTGTGTAGTTTTTCCTGGCTCTTAAATTTTATCCAGCTCTAACATGACACATGTTTTTACTGTATACAGATATATCTAATTTACTGTCTCTTTGGTTTAATGTGCTTCACTCAATTGCCGTTCTATGGAAAGGATTTGCTTTAGGCAACAAATTTAAATTCCAGAACAAAATGGACTTGGAGAAATGTTTAAAAGCATAAACTTAAATGAGTCTCTGTGGAGCTAGTGAATGCAACACATTTTTCTTTCAGCATTAGTTCTCATGTATTCCTGTGTTGCTGTTTTCTGCTTTATGCAGCTGTGTAAGGGCATGAAAGATAGAATAGTGGCAAACTGTCCCTAAATTCTGTCACCATCTTTGGATGCAAGTGTCTGACCCCCCTAGTCTTCTAGGAGTTTTTGTTTTGTGAAGAAATCCCTCTTCCTTTACCTTTTAATTATCTTGCTTTGTATGTTCCAAAAAAGAGGGTGGGTGAACATAGGGACTCCTGCAGTACAGTAGTGAATGGTTCATCACAACCAGAGTCCATAAACTTGCAGGGTTTAAATCCTATCCTCCTTTGCATTTCAATCTTATGCCTCTAATTGATTGGCATAGCAGATGCTTTGCTGACTTTGGGAAGGATATATTCCTGATAAGTGCTGTATCCACAGTTACATCTTACCCATACCTGAAAATTGAGACATAAAGCTCACATTTCATCTACTTAAGCAATCCACAAAACTTTCATCTGATCCTGGAGTAGAGAGATCTGACAAGTTAAGCCCAAGTGCCTTTCAGGCACCATGCCTTTATTTTTATTTCGGAGATGCCTTTAAAAAAGATGCTAAAAACTACTTTCACCAAAGCATTCTGCATTAACAGAGATGGTGTTGATGCACTTCACCCTTAGCTTCAGGATGAGGTTACCTGGCACCTACACTGCATTCCACACTAGGGCAGATGAAGCTACAGACTCCAGGGCTAGGGACAGACGTTACACACAAACTGGTTTAAGTGATCAGAAACTGGTTTAAGCCTGTAACAGGACAGATGTTCAATGCACATAAACCAGTTTGAAAATGGCTGAAACCTGTTTAAGATAAATCTGGTTGAATGTAGTAGCAGACTTAACTGATTTGGGTCAAACCAGTTTAAGCTAAATTAGAGTTGGTTTATTGCTGGTTTAAGTTAAATTAGAGTCCCCCAGCATCCCAACATGCTCTCTGGGCTAAGTGGGCTCTCTGCTTCACGGCAGGGGTGTGGCCCCTTCTCTCTTCTCCCTGGCCAGAGCTCTGGCAGAGACTTGCAAGCACAGCAGGGTCTCCTACCTTCCCCTTGTCCCCCGCTCCACACGCACCCCCTCACCACTCACTGCTTCAGCAGGGATCCCTTCCTCCTGTGCCACAGCACAGACCATAGTCAGCATGTGGTATGCATTACTAATGCTGTTTAAGGCTCCGGCGGGGACTGCAGACACAGCAGGGCCTACCTGCCTTTCTCTTGCTCTACCCTGCCTTCACATGCTCAAGCAGGAAATCTCCCTCCTGTCTCCCACAGCACAGATTCCAGGCCTATGGACCCTAGGCATGTGGTATGCTAGCTAATGCCATGAGGTGTCTGTTTTTGTGTCTCTCCATTTTCACTGGGTCAGGCAGACAGAGCAGTGACTGCTTAGACTTTTTGGAGCTAGTCAACAGCTCAGTCAATAAACTGTTTAAGAACTTTGAACTAATGGAGAGGCCATTGTTCTGCTAATTGGGTGATAAAGACTGTTGTCACCAGGGATCCTGATTCTCTCTGATTTAAGTCATCACAAATTGTCTGACAAAAAAATCACAAATTCTGATAACCCCCCCCCGCCGCCAAATCCGTTATTACATTTAAAAGCCTCCTGCAGCCCTACTGGTGCCTCTCACTTGTCCCCCACTGAACCCCTCTGCCCTACTCATGCCTCTTGCCTCCACCCACAGCCCCTGCACCCTGACCCTGCTGGAGGGGTGGCCCCCAGCTGCCAGGGCTATGAGGCTAGGGACCCAAGTCTGCAGCTCCCTGCCCCAACAGCAGGCAGCTGCAGAACAAGCAGCATGGAGCTGGCTCCCCCACTGCACTGCCTGCTTGGGTGGGGTCAGGGCCAGCTCCTGGGCCCTCCAGCCCTGCCAGTGCCCCCAGCTGTGCCCCCCAACCCCCTAGTCCTGCCAGAAAGGACCCCAGCCCCCTGCAAGCCCCACTTTACCTCAGGCTCCAGGAGTGAAGAGTGAGCCGAGCAGAGCTGTGGCTGACTGAGAAGCTCAGGCCCCCCCCTTCCCCTCCGGGCAGGGCTACGGGTTTCCCACCCTGTTTTCAACCAGCTCTTGCAGGCTGGAGCTCAACCAGGCTACAGAGCTGTTTACAAAAGCAGGGAATCCGCAGGTTTCTCTGATTAAATAGGGGAAATCCATGATTTTCTCTGTTGTTCCGTGGGGAAATGGAAAATCAGGATCCCTGGTTATTCCCATCAGCCCTCAGCTGGCTTGCTCACTTGTCAGTTTGCTGCAGACAGTGTGACAAAGCAGGGAGAAAGATTTGAAAAGCTCCATATCATCATCAGATGCATGCATTGCCTGCTTTCCTCCCTCCCCCCCTTGCCTCAGAGTGCTAGCCTGTGGCTGGGGGCTGGCAATACTCCTGCTCCTTGAGCACCCAGTTGGGAAAAGCCTGGGACTGTGCAGGCAGGACCTCCCTAATGAGAGAGTCCTGCTGGGGCCTGTCCACGCCCCATTCAGCTCAGCTCCACCCCCTGCTGAAGGGTAGGGAGGGCTCCTCTAGTGCCCCCTGGCTTCTAGCCTGTGCCACTGCAGGCATATGCCTGAATTTCCTCAGTCCAGAGAAAATGTCCTAGTTTAAACCAGTTCCGCCTAGCCAAGTTAGACTTACCTGCAAAAATTGAATCAATTCAGGCTCAGGCTTTTTGAATGCATGTCCCTAGCCCAAATGTCAGAACTAAATCTTGCAGACTTATCTGCATTTCCCTTTGCGACTGTAGCATGCCCTTCCAAGACTATGAAGGGAGATAACTGGTTTTATCTCTGAGATTCTGCATATCAGTTGGATTTTAGGGGCTCAGTGGGAGAGGTAGGCCAAGTGATATTTTATAAGGACCTATGCTGTTTTATGTGGAGCAACCTCCAGTGCATGTTTGATATACATTAGGACTTAGATTGAAGCACTGTTTTGTAACTGTCTTCAGTTGATGCAGCAGATAGTCCACATTCCTACTATCATAAGAGAATACTGCTTGTCAGTCACATTTAGGCATCCACACTGATGCATGAAGAAGGAAGAAAGTTTCTTTACCTATGGTTACCTATGGTAACTGCTTTTGTCAGCAGGAATCCTTCTTTCCATCACAGTTTTCCTGTGCTGCTCTTAGTTTTGAATTGCTAGGGAACTGAGGGGAGGCTTCTTTGCCCTTTATTTTCTTGACTGGGAGCACAGTGAGGCATATGGTAGGTGCAGTGGATTCCAAGCTTGCATGTAAGAGACTCATGTTTGTCTAGAGTGGGATCAAGAATGAGTACAACCTCTCAAAGAACTCAGTTGAGGGTAAGTCATTTTCTGTCACTGCTACCTTTATCTTCTTCCACTTTTTATTTATGGCCGTCACTTGATGTATCTTGTGTTTCTGCTGTATTAAACATATGGGACACTGGGGTCTTTTGATACTGATCAAGGTCTCTGAATGCTAGTGTAATGCATTTTTTAATGCGTATAACTTATCTGAGACATGCCAGGCTTTTTAATGCTACTTACTCCTGTAGCATTAGGTAGGGTAAAGAGTGCATCCACTTTGTTAGCTGTAAATAGATGCATAATATGACAGGGTTGCATTCAGATTTATAATGCATCTTAAGGAAAAGAAACTTCAGTTTTAAAAAAAATTGTTAAATTGAGTGTTGAACCATTTGGTAGAAAAACTCTCTCTTTCCCACATAGTTTCCAGAAAGACTGTTTTCAGTTTGCTGTCATACTGTCTCATGTCACAGCCTCTGATCTTTTAAGGACTTAATTAGATGCTGCTTTTGTAATGAATGAAGAGATAAAAGCTGCTGCTGTTCTCAGAGTTTTGTGGTTGAGCTAGTAAAAAAAAGTCAGTTTCAGTTGGCATATAGCAGATTGCATAAATAGGAAAGAGAATCCTAAAATACAGTCACTATGTATGAGTTCTGTAATAGTAGGAACAAGATCTTAGTTTAGCATGTTCTCTGTGAAATACAAGGGAAGTGTTTACAAAATATAGTCATGCCAACTTTGTTTTGCTCAAAGAATATTCCATGAGTTATTGTGGTGGATCAAAACTTTCTGTACCATTAGTCTGTGTAAAATACTAATCATGATCTTTTTCTTCAAACAGAATTTCTTATGTCTGGGGTTTTTCTTGGTCAGTCATTTCCCTGCAACTGTCAAATATGCAGAATAACTTTTTAAAAAGAGATTGAACCTAGATACAGTTTGAGAAGAGACTGAAAGCAGACCTGATATGGGGTATGAACCCTTAGCCATGCATGTTCTGACTAGAACTGTCACAATTGAAATTTAGTGGGAGGTGCTAGAGGCCTCTGATATAGGCTTAGCGCACCAATTTCAATCTTGTTTACAGGGAATTTTGTTTACCTGGCTTCCTGTTAGCACAAAAAAACAATTCCTGTATTTTCAAGGCTTATTTCTGGGTTTCTTCTGACACCAAACCCAGAAAACCACCTTAGTTAAGATCTCCGAGCACCCCAGTTGCTAAGAGCAACTCTAATACAAGTTGCTCCCTTTTTAAGTCAGATCATAACTCTGTGCTTATTCTAGCTACATGTTTCAGTTAGAATTTTACTTGTCAGTTTAGAAAGTTAGTTTGTTTCTTAGTAACATAATAACAGCGCTCCAAAAATTGTTCATTTGGGTTATTTGAGAATTTCCCAGGGCTTAATTTAGCTCCGTTTTTAAAATGAGTAGTATATTGTTGGCAATACGATTTGAATATCAAGTGTTCATCACAAATAAAATAATTATACAAAATGGGTTATTACAGGTTTCTCTGATCTAGCAAGCCATGATTTTTCAGGATGTCATCTATCTAAACACAATTGCTTGCACTACCAGGGATTACAGTAGTAGTCTCTTAATGTATTTGGTATTTTGTAGATCTTTTAATTTTTTCCTAACATAGAAAGTGAAGAAATTGCTGTTTTTAAAGATTGTGACTAAACTTATTTATCTCAAATAGTTAAAACTAGTTATTTTATTAGAGCTTTAAATTCAGCAGTAGGAATCATTAATCATAACAAAGATTATGCATGTGGTCATTTAAAGAAGTTTGTTCTCATCTTTAGAAAACAGTGCCAAAGGGTTGTAGCAGTCAAGTGACACTTATCATGAGGTAACTTGAAATTAGTTATTTGGGATAAAATTCCAGATATTTGTACTCTTGTTCTAATTCCAGTTAGTGATAGTAGTGAGGACATTTTTCAGCTGGGGGGAGTTTATCAGGTGTGATCATTTACAGTTTTTGAGCATAACTTAATTACTCATTGATCCAAACATAGAACTGAATGCCTAAACTCTGAAGCTCAATTTGAAAGTTAGGCTTTTTATATGGAGGCTTTTCCAGTATTCTGTATGTGAAAGTTTGCATTCAAGAAACAGATTTTTTTTTTTTTTTACCTTACAAGACAGATGTTGTAATAGAATTCCTAGCATTGCCTTTGCAAATAAGCAGCTATAATGTGTCAGGAATGCTGTATAATTCTTTTTAGACATTTGTTGTTTGGGAAAACAGAATATGTAGTAATATGCTATGTTGATCATATATTATAATTTCGAATTGCAAGGGGGGAAAAGTACTGAAATGTGTATTAAGAACAGGCCTTGGAAAGTAACTAAAATAATGCCATCCTTTGCAGGAGCAGACTTATAAAATTCAAAATAGCTTGATTGTTTTTATGCAAATTGTAAGCATAGGAATTATTATAAAAGGACTAGCTGAAATATAAGCTGATGAATAATATTACATGTTTCTACACTTTATAGAAGCAAAGCATTGTAGACACAGAGTATAAAAACTACTACTTTCCTTGGTTCTGTTTTTCAGCACTTTATCATCAGCTTAATTCCGTAAGACACTATGTGGTGTGGCAACAAAAGATGCTTCCAAAAAGATAGGCTAATTATCAAACTGGAGTAAGAATAGTATACTAAAACTAGAAGGCTGAAGTGTCAACTTAATAAAGAGAGAAGGAATGTTCACAATTACTTTCAGGAATATACTTCTTATGACAGAAACTGGGCCTATTAATGCCACCACTGTTCATAAGGAGATGCAAAAACTTTTTAAGGTTAAATGTTAAATATTTGAAACCAATTTTTGCCAGGAATATAAGGTGTTCAAATACTTAACCTGTATTTTCTGCTATCTGACTGGTTAATTAAGCGATGTTTGAAAATAGCATTTGAAAGACTTGTTGTAACAAAACTTTTATTTTGAAGAATAAATAGGATGCACTGTCCTAGAATAAAGAAATGGGTTTTGAGCATTGCACATCTATCAAAATTGTTTGAAGAATGCTGTAGTTAAGTATCACAGGGTGTGTATGAAATCTGTGTTGCTAATTACCTGTGTTAGATCATTAAAAAAAAATAGATAGCTTCACTTACTTCATACTTGTGCTGCCCCTTTTTCATGTGGGTAATGATATTAAAGTAACCATTCATGTTTTGTCATAATAGTGCAAATATTGTCGGTAGGCTGGATTTTTAAAAATCTTTCAATGTAATTAAAATTTTTATAATACTTCTTAGATTTTTGGCCAAGTAAGTTTTTACAGTATCTAAGTATGGCATCATAACTGACCTTAGTGGCATGAAAGTCGCAGGTAAGTTCTTAAGGAGTTTTTGCTTCTGGAAATCAGTATGAGTAATGAATGCTATTTATTTTAATATTTCATACAGAGTAGTTGGTCTAATTTTTCAACAATAATGATTCTTTTTATAATTTTGATTCTGTACAGCAGTGTTTTTATCACTATTAGTAGGAAAAATCCCACAGCTGACACAGTTTACATAATCTCATTATTGCCAAGTATTTAAAAAATCATGAGAGAGGCTTTGAAAATCATGAATTTGATCTAAAAACATAATATTTGAGCATTCTCTTTATTTTCCTTCTGGGATTCTTATTATTGTTATTTTATTTGTTTATTGGACCTTTTAAGATTCAATGTTTTCAACCCCCCCCCACCACCAACCATTCTGAAGGTGTGAAGCTGCAATTCTTATGTAATAACTTAAGATGGATGAAATGTAGGATTTTCAGTTCACAGTAAGTTTTGGAAATATTTGTTTCAGTCCTATTCAGACCAAAAGTGCAACTTTCAAAATTAAGAACTAAAAATTCCCAGTGAAATGCATTCTCTGGGCCCTTGCAGCTCCTAAAGGAAATTCAGTAGTCTTGCTTCCTATGCACAGCAGTTAAATGGAGAAAACTATCCATATCATTCAATTGCTCCAGGGACTGTGGCTCCAGAGCAGTACTGCTATGCAGTCTGTGCTGAGCTAGTAACCCAAGGCCTTCCAAATTCTTCTGGAAGAACTGACTCTAGAACTGGTAGAAAAGACTGGAAGTCCTGGAGTCCTCAGCCTTGAGCAGTCAATATGGTGGGGCTACCATAGCTGCAGAAATTGGAAACCTGACTCGAGACTTCCAGGCCAGAGGGTTTCAGCTCTTCATCAAAAGCCTCATTAGGGCCAGGGGTTCCTGGTTCTGTTGCCGTAAGGCTGAAAGCTGTAACATAGCTGGCTACCCTTGGGCTGCTACAGACTTGGAAACAAAATTATCCATTAGGAAGAATGTGCCACCCTAGAACAGTGGGTGTTGAGAGCACTGAGGTCCTCAATAGCCTGCTATATTGCATCCCAGAGAGATTTGACAACAGATATTTTGGATTCACATAATTAGGGCCCTACCAGATTCATGGTAGCTGTGCTGCAACTCCTTTAATCTTGCAGGTTCCCCTTTGCACAACCCCCTCCCCCTTGCAGCTGATTGTTGGAGGGACCGCACATGCAGCTCACTTGTGATCAGCAGGAAAGTGAAAACCACCATTTTAAACTTGGTGCTGTTTTTGTGTCTCTGCTATTGGTTGCGTGAGGGGCCCCAGTGGCCCCACTGCTTCCTGCTGATTGGCAGGAAGATAAAAATGGTGCCAAGTTTAAACGGTGCCAATGGTTTTCACTGCCAATTGGAAGCAAGCCACATGTGGGGCCCCTCCACCAATCAGTGGCAAGGGACACATATGGGAACCTGCAAGGTTAAAGGAGCTGCAGCGCAGCCCACTTCCACCATGAATCTGGTAAGGCCCTACACACAGGGCACAGAGTTGAGTTCATTTTTTTTAAAGAAAAATCTATTTGAAGTGAACTCTTCTGTCCAAGTCTGTTAACAAAATGATTCTAGGAAATGGGGTTTGAAGAAATCCCATAAAAAAGATATTTTGGAGTTTACATCAGTACCAGCCTTATAGTAGCTGTTCAAGATGGTTTGAAATCATTGGGGGTGGAGGGTAATGTTAATGTTGAAAACCTAATTTTTAAATGTATAGCAAATGCCATAATTGCCTGGTAAATTCTCTTGAAACTTTTGAATCTGCCTTTTTCCTTGCTAAAGATGTGTCTTCTTGGCTGTATAATTCTAATATTGCTACTTTTAGTATAATCTCACACACAGTGCATTAAACATGCTGCTAAATAACTTCAACAAATGTAGGTATTTTCAGATGCTGAATTTTATCTTTTGGTAATAATTCCTAAAATGTGACTTCCCTTTTATTACCCATTTCTTTAGACCACTTTAAAAATAAAGAAAGTACTTGGGCAGAGATGAGAAACTAAAATCACTTTTGGGATTCATTTCTTCTAAAGAAGTAATGTGCTTTTTGAAAACAAATGCAAAAAGATTTTGTAAAACTACAGCACAATTGAAAATGCTGCTTTGTGTGCCAGTGTTCATTAAATTGGAATCCAGAAATAATGTTATACTTTTATCTTTTATTGCACTGGAAAAGGGTGGGGGGGTTGTACAATAAACTGTCCATGTGATGTCATTTAAATGTAAACATATTTTACTGACCATTTTAATTGAGCAGTGCTTTGTCTGTGTGCTATGAGAAATATTTTGTTACATGCTTAAGGGAAAAAAACCAAAGAATTTACACTCGCTCTTAAGTGTATTTGGGGCTTCACTGAAAAATCTAAACAATCAATGAGTAACTTATATAAAATGTGTTCTAAAAACCAGCACGTTTCAAGATGATCAACCTTTTTCTCTAGTGAAACCAAGTTTCTTTGCAGTTCTGTTTGTATGCTGTATCGAAGCAAATTATCTGCTTTTATGCTCATGTATTCGTATTTTAGCATTCAACATAATATGAAAGTGATCCTTCACCACTTGCGTTTTACATGTTGCACACAAACAAAATCCAATATTTGCCAGATTTGGAAAACCCTCTGTGCCTCCCTTTTGGAAGTGAATATTTCCTTTATTCATTCAGTTGAGCTGTTGTCTTTAGACTGCACATGTGAAAATAATATTTGTGGCTTTTACTAACCCCACCTGAGTTAATCAGAAAGAATCTAGGTTCTTCCTGCTCCTTTCTTCTCATGTTCTTGTGACAAGGTATTTAGCACAATTTGCAGATTTGTTGTGAGTGCTTCTGCTATGGCCTTGAACTTGCAACCTCTGGACTGTCAACCCATGTACCTTGTGCCTATGTTTCCCAGTCCTCCTTCCTATTCCTGGAAAGCTTTGTCTGTGCTGGCAAGATAAATTTATCAGTCATGTCCATATATGTGACTTTTCTTTGCTCACGTGCGGTAACCAAAATTGGGCGAATTATTTTAATATCATGTTTTTGTTGATTTAATTTTTCTGTTATACTCCTTTTTCATTTTCTATTTAATTTGTGGCTAGGATAAAAATAATATATGTAGCTTTGAAGAGGTATCTGACATTTTTGGGGAAAACAGGTTGAACTTGTTGCTACTCAGGGTATTGATACAGAAAAACCTCGGTTCGTCATTAATTCTCCCTCCCTGACCCCCTTCAAACCTGGTGCTGAATGAATTTTGTAGGTTTGACCTAGTACTTAGTGAGATCCTGTTTTTTACCATCTAGGTAAATGTAATTAACTCAATTATTTCTTTGGTTTTAATTTTTTTATTTCTTAAAATATAAATGCAAAATTTGAAAGATGGAATTACATGCTGTAATATTTTCATAATTTATACAGAATGTTAATGAATAATTTAATTTGAAATAAAACGCCCTTTTTTCCACCCTCTTATCACAGGATAATGAAAAAAGGACCCCTTTACATGCTGCTGCCTATCTGGGAGATGCAGAAATTATTGAACTACTTATTTTATCTGGTATGTTCTGTTCATATTAATGAAAATAACTCTGTGCACATAAAACATGCTTTTAGTTTGCATAATTTTATCAAAATATTTAACGCTCTAAAAATTTTATTGAAAACCTTGGCATTTTTATAAATTTTGGTTTGTTAATTCAAACCACTATTTTAATCCTTTGCAATGTCTACTAAAGAAGAGTACTCGCCAAAGATAAATTCTCTCAGTAATGCCTGTTCTTTATAATGTATAACTTATAACCCAATTCAGTTTGTTTAAAAGTAGTCTGTCTACTATAGTCAAATGATTAGTTAAAATGTAGTAGTATATGTAGCAGTATATGTATTTGTACTATATTGAATGAGCATTCAAAAAATGTGGCATTTAAGATTGAAAATGGCATCCAAAGATATTAATATTAGCTCTGTCAAATGCTTTAAAATGTTTAATCTTGATTAGCTGCAATTATGCAGCTAAAACCTCAAAATTATGCACAGAACTCAAAATTCCAGCCCCTCCCAAGGCAGAAGGGTGGCATGGAGGCAGTGCTGGTGGTGGCAGGGGCCCCTGCTGAGCTGCTGCTGCTGAAACTGCTGCCTGCCTTCCCACACCCACACATGCTCCCTGCCCACCCATGGCCTCATCCCATACACAGAGGTTTGGTAATCTGTTGTGCAGGGCAGGGTGGTGCTGAGCTGGCCTATAACAGCTACCCAAAATTCCTTATGTGGCCTGCAGGCTCACCCCTCGCTTAGCACATCAGCAAACATTTGACACTGAAGTTCAGATATGCTGAGCCATATATTAAGCAATCTGAGCTGTCACAAAATGGGTACCTAAAATTAGTGGAAAATTTTTGGGCTTAATTTGTTCATTATTTCCCTGTCTATCAAAGGTGTGGTGTTATTATCTATTCCCTTCACAGGACAGTTCTGAAAATAAATACAGGTTTCCCTCACTTTATGCTGTACATACATTCCTGGAAAATAGTGCATAACTCAAATTTGTCTAAAGAGAACCCACTTTACAGTGTAACAAATAGGCATACATTCCAAGACCTCAGTTGTACTGACCCCTAGATCCATTTCTACCACTTTTACAAGACAATTTTGGTACTCTCCAACAGCAGATATTACACACAAGCACAGGACACTATCATAATAGAGATGGCAACTACAGAAATGTGTTGCAGACAATGAGAGAGGAGCACAGATCCACACAGGAGACTATATTTTGATGCATGTCACTCCCACAATGCACCACACAAAGCAGACGACTGCGAGCTTCCACTATACCAATTGCATACAAGTGAATTTACCTCATGTATAACAGACTTTTGGTATAAAAAGGTCATCGCATAAGAGCGAATTCACATATACAGAACCCTCATAAAGCAAGGGAAACCTGTACTCGGCTCCTGTAGTAATGAGCACAGTAGAAAAGATTGGGAGGAAAATAACAATGTTGTTACTAGAGGAGGGTTTGAATAACATGCATTTAGTATAATGATGTATTTAAGTAAGCCAAATTAAGTCTGGACAGCAACCTTAATTCTGACAGTTCTTAGCTTTAGAGTCCTTGACTTTGCTACCTTAATGTAGTTTTGTGTCTGGTTTAATTATGCTGTAGTACATTTCCTGGTCTTTTTTTATTTTGAAAATACAGTAAATAATTAAACCCTATTTTTCAATGTCTTTATGATATGGACAGAAGTGTACTGTAAGGAATTTTCCTTGTTTTTCTACTTTTATTTCTTTGTCTGACCTGAAACTTACTGAAGTAATTGTGTTTCTTTCCCCCCAGGTTTTAGTGTAATTTACCTTAGTTCTGCTTTGTTTGTTTATCGATGCTACCTACATTCTTCAACCCCACTAAAATAAGAACAGACAAAAATAGTGAGAGTAGGGAAAATTACTCAAATATTTCATTATATTTAAAGAAAGGTGATTAATCTATCAATTGTTTGTTAAAAATTCAAGGTACTTTTTGAGTATCAAAATTCTCTAAAGATTAACTGCAGATTCAAATGTTTCGGTCTAAACAAACATGCTCTTGATGCCGTTCCTTAATTCAGAGTTCCATGCAGTTAGTTTTTAGCATTATAGTTTATCTGTCCATAATGTTCTTCCTGTAGATGCTGAGAATTATGAAACCTTTTTGATTGAACTGCCCTCAGTTTTCCATCCCGTTGTATTGCTTGCCCTCTGTGGCTTCCAAATCTGGGCCTGGAATTGACAATCAAAGATACAGATTTCCAGTAGGAAAGTGAGAGTACTCCTTTGACTTACAACTCGTGGAAAAAAGATTGTCTTCAAAGTGTTAAGCCCCTTGCCATAAGATGAATTTTTTCCTAATTGCAGTCGAGTATATCTAGCACAGTGATTCTTGACCTTCTTAGACTCGAGACAACACTCGACACATGAGTGCACACACCCACACCCTTCCCTATACCCCATGTACACACACAAACACCCCACATACACTCTTAACACCCCACAAACACCATACCTCACCACACCTCTCCATACCCCCTGCCTTTACACTATATACAAGAGAGAGTCTTCATTTTGAGATATTATCTATTCACCTTTATATACATGACACACATGCACACATCAGGACAAAAATATTTTTTGAAATAATGTGAAAATATTGTATTGTAGATACTTGATTTTTTTTAGTTTAGAATTTGTTCTTTTATAATTCCAAGATGGGAAACCCCCTTCACAAAAAGAGTCAGTCCTTCTGGGTGCAAGAAAAGAGACTTCTGGTGGCAAAGGTCAGAGGTTAACATTGGGATTTTCCATTCCCAAGATGGTGACCTGATAGCGGGGCACCTGTCATGGGGCAGGGCTACCCCTATGGTCCTTGACAATTTGCCAGAACTCGATAAGCAGCCTCCAGCTGAAATAATTGCACACTCCTGATCTAAATCCTTGAGAGTCAACACTACATGTATTCACAAAACAGCAAGGACTTAATAAAGATGCTTCTGCTATATTCCTGAGTAGTAATCATGTATACAGGTACTCACTTTTTAACATAAGTGCCACTGTCTTGTGGACCACTTCCCCTCTTTTTTAATAATAATGTTGACCAGAGATTTTTGGTCCCACTTGCCTAAATTTCTTGTGGGAACTACAGCACTTGTTTAAATGGAAAAAAAAATTTAATTTAATCTTTACCTTTTTTTTGTTTTTTTTTTAGTTTAGCAGCTAGAAATCAGGTGCTGCATCTTGCTGCCAGACAGGTGCTCTGCAGCCAACTTTGCCCTAATTTTATTCCTTATTTTACCATTGGCAGTCAAAGAAAGAAATGCAGATTTTCTCAGTCACTAAAAGTAACAGTTTTAAACTTGTAGCTGCAGGCAGTAGAGAAAAGACATTTTTAAGGGCTATTTGTAAGGTGATAAACATATTAATAAATTTTGTATTACTAAATATTGGTCTCCTTTACCTTTATTAAGACCTTGGTACATTTTAATAGGAAAGAAAATCTGTTCTCTTCGCTGGACTGGACAGAAGGCATTAAACTGAACTATTTGGTTAAACAACATAAAAAGTGTGTAAAGTGGAACTATTTAATCTTGCTAACCATAAAGGCTTTTTTTAAGGCTTGAAGAGGAAAAAGAAGAAAAAAGTGAATGAAGCAACTGCTTTTCAGAAGAGTTCAGAATATTTTTAAGCTTAAAGCTCTTGGAAAAACTCCTTTGGGAGTATTATTTAGTTTTTGAGCTTTGCAGTTCTAAAATGTGTTGGTTGAAACAAAGCAGAAAATCTTCAGTTTGAGTGTTGCATGAGGGTTTTGATTTTTCTGTTGACATGTCAGTGAAGTAGCAGAAGATTTGACTCTGGTTATATTTTTATAACCATATATATTAGTTGTATACCTTGTCCTCTCTCTCTTAAAAAGAGAGAGAGAGATCTTATTTATTTCTCTACATACTTTTCTAGTGTAAGGACAAAATACTGCTTTTTAAGATATATTTCTCTAATACCTAGCTATTATTTATTAGATGGAATACACAATCACCAGTAGAATTTTTCTAACTTCTGAGAGTGTTTGAAATTTTATTTGGCCCTTCTAATTGACACATCTTCTAAATACAACAAGTGTTTTGTTTTTAATGGAAGTTTCTTGCAGCTTTCCATTAAGGATAAAAGAAAGCCCGGCTCTCTGTGAGTGGTTGCTTCAGTTCATGATGCATTCTCCATTTTCACTCAACTCTTTCTGTGTCATCTTTGTGATAGTAATTTCTAGGTCCAGGCCTGACCCCTTCTGATCTTAAGCAATTGGCAATTTATACCTAGAATTTAGCCCTCATGATTTTCAAGATAATTTCTTCCATTATCCTTGAATCCTGTCAATTAAGCTGTTAAGAAGCTGAGTTTTAGTTGCCTGTGTTTTCTGAAGAAACACTTACCTCTCTTACTTATATTATGATAGTGCCCAAAATGTATTAGGCATTGTATAGTTGTAAAGGAAGACAGTCTTTGCTATAAGGATTTTATAGTTAAAAATATAGAATGTAGGTAAAGTCCAAGAGGAAGAGATTCTGTGCTACAAATCAAGTTGTTTGGTCCAGTGGTTTAATTTTTTTTAACTTTCCTTGCACCTAATATATTAAAAATAATCCATTTTTATTAGAATGAATCTTTAGAGGGGGATTAAATTGGGAGAATGATGGTGGTTTTGTAGCCTAGTTCTGGAAGAATATTCTAGCATAGGGGTTTGAAAGAAGGCAGTGTAAATCCAGAGGGAGAAATGTGTACAAAACACCAATTTTTGCATCAGCAGCCCGTTGGCAAATGAGGTATGATGTAATCTCGGGTAAGTAGAGGAAGAAATTATATAATATTTGGAAGCACTAGTAAAAATATTTTGTAAGATTGAACGCTCAGAAAAAATTATTAGCTTTGTGGTCCAGGTATATTTTAGGTAAACAAAGATGTGGATCAAGTTGGGGTCCTGAACAACACAGAGCAGAAAGGTGCAATGATCAAGATTGGAAACAGGACTTGGATAAGAGTGGGTACTAGATACTAAAAATGTGATGAAGAAACTCCCAAGATTTGGAGGAGGGTTAGATATGGAAGAATAACAAAAGGGGCATAAGGTACATCCCTTTTGGTGTAGAGTCTAACATAGCCAAAGGACAGTGGTGATCTCAGCAAGGTTTTCAATTTAACCATGTTAAGCTAAGATAGCCCAGCATTCTGAAAATGTCAGAGAGACGAATAGAGTTTTAAGATAGAGAGTTAAGATAAGGGGTAAATGAGATTTGCAAGTCACCCACTTAACTTCTGCACAATTTAGCTATTACATTTGATCACTTATGATTAAAACACAATGAATGCAAAGAGTAATTTCCACCCTCTTATCTTCAAGGAGACATTTTATAATGAAATATACATTGCCTCTGTTTGCCTGAAGTCTAAACATTCTTGCAAATAGTGACCCAGAGCTGAAGTTTTATTAAAATGTAGCCTTTTAATTTAAAAAGAACTTTCTAATGGAGAAAATTCTAGGGCATCTGGAAATGGTCCATAAAATCATGTTTTCTCATGTACAACACATTCTCCTGCCACTTGGCGGGGGCGGCGCGCGCCGCGGGACGATGTGGGGTGTGGGTTGAGGGGGGTGGGGTTGGGGGAGTAGTAGTGGGGAGGGTGGGGGTGG
>JAGPOW010000261.1:201312162-201344960 GCA_030014935.1 Caiman crocodilus
AACATGTTTTAACATGTAAAACACATTCTCCCGCCCCTTGCCCCCCCCCCCCCCCCCCAAAAAAAAAAAAAAAGCTTCTGGAAATTAGAGATGTCTTGCACGCAAAAAATATGGCAAGAGTGAGTTACTGGGTGAAACAAAGTAAATTCTTCAGCTATCCAGAGGGGGCTGAACAATGAGTAGGCTCAGTGTCTTACCTGCTACAACTCAGTTACTCACTACAATGAAAGATTTTTTTTTCCCCTTCATTTTGCTTTTCAAAAGCAAGGTGCATATTATATTTCCTGATGTGTTATATGTGTGACAATATAGCATCTTGGCCATGGTGCTCTGTACCTGTAGAAGGGTTATGACACCCAGCTTTGAGAAGAGAAAGAAAAAAGAACAGAGAATTTTAGCTTTGTGAGCCCAGTTTTTCTTTGTTGGCTGGGAGGTGGAAACTGACACAGGCTACTTACTGGCAAATGGAGACTTTGAATATATTGTTTCAATTCTTCTAATTTGTCTTTTCTGGAGTTTGTATCCATACAAGAAATTAAGGTTCAGGGAGATAACTTACTTGCCTTTTTATATGTCTTTTTAAAAGGTTTTTGGTCAGAATCAGCTATTGAATATTGGGTTGAGTCAGATAAGGTTAGTGGAGTTGCACCTAGTTATACCAACAATACCAGATTTTGGCCTTGCCTAGACCATACATTGAATCAAGGAATTATTTTTTGCGTGGACTAGTCTGATTAAAGATTTCACATATTATCATACTGTTATATGAGTGTCAAACCTTTGCAGACAGTTCATTCTAAGAATTCAGTGCATGTATAGCCAATTGAAAAGTGTGGCTCTTCTTAAAAAAAAGGAAAAAGGCAGCACACAGCTGGGTTTATTTTTGTTTTAATAACTAGCCTTGCTTCTGTCTACAAAGTTAGTTTTGCTAAGTTAAATTCTTTTTTTTAGCTTTTGAGTCGCATATAATAAAGGTTCTGAAAGACAAATGAATTCTGGCTTCAGTTTTATCTTAACAGTGCATTTATAGATTCATAGATGCTAGGGTCAGGAGGGACCTCAACAAATCATTGAATTCCTAGGCAGGAAAGAGTGCTGGGGTCAGATGACCCCAGCCAGATGCCTGTCCAGCCTTCTCTTAAAGATCCCCAAGGTAAGGGAGAGCACCACCTCCCTTGGAAGCCAGTTCCAAATTTTGGTTACCCTTACCATGAAGAAGTTTTTCCTTGTATCTAGCCTAAATCTATCTCTGTCAGTTTGTCCATTGCTCCTTTTTTACCCCAAGAGGCACCCTGGTGGACAGAGTATCCCTGATCCCTTGCTGTGTCCCCCTAATGAATTTGTAGGTGAACACAAGATCACCTCTCAGCCTTCTCTTGTGGAGGCTAAAGAGGTCCAGGTCCCTCAGTCTCTCCTTATAGGGCTTGTTCTGTAAGCTCCTAACCATACAAGTGGCCCTCCTGGACCCTCTCGTGTCTGTCAATATCCTTCTTGAAGTATGGCTCCCAAAACTGGATGCAGTACTTCACATGCGGTCTAACCAATGCCGCATAGAGGGGAAGTATTACTTCATTGGTTTTATTTGCCATGCATCTGCTGTCACATAATAAAATGCAGTTAGCTTTGCCGATGATTTCATCACACCGATGACACATGTCCATCTTGGAATCCACTATGACTCAGATCCTTTTCCGCTTCTGTGCTGCTGAGAGGGTCACTTCCCAACCTGTAGGTGTGCTGGATATTTTTGCACCCTAGGTGTAATATTCTGCACTTGTCCTTGTTGTACTGCATCCTATTCTGTACTGCCCACTTTTTTCTAGCCTGTCCAGGTCTGCCTGCAATCATTCCCTACCCTCTGGAGTGTGAACTTCACCCCACAATTTGGTATTGTCCACAAACTTGCACAGACTACACTTCACACCCGCATCCAAGTCACTGATGAAGATATTGAAGAGTACAGATTCAAGGACTGAACCCTTTGGGACCCCACTACCCACATCCTTCCAGGTTGATACCAACCTATCTACTACTACTCTCTGGGTGCAACTGCTAAGCCAATTTGCCACCCACCACACTGTGTACACATCTATGTCACAGCCTCTTAATGTATTTATGAGAATGGGATGAGATACCATATTGAAGGCCTTGCTAAAATCCAAGAAAACAACATCAACCTCTACTTCTGCATCTAAGCATTTTGTAACAATATCATAAAACAAAGCCAGATTGGTCAGGTATGACCTACCTGCTACGAATCCATGCGGGTTTCCCTGCTGCATTATTTTTCCTGCTGGACTCCCACAGATATGGTCCTTCATCATCTTTTCAAAGACCTTTCCAAGAGTGAAGCTGAGACTGACTGGCCTATAATTACTCAGATCCTCCTTCCTCCCCTTCTTGAAAATAGGGACCACATTGGCCTTTTCCCAGTCCTCTGGGACCCGACCTGAGCACCATGAATGCTCAGACAGCTGTGCCAGTGGTTCTGCTATGACACTGGCCAATTCCTTGAGTACTCTTGGATGCAGCTCATCCGGGTCTGCTGACTTGAAAACATCTAAGTGGCTGTACCAAGTCAGCATCAACAGTTAGTGGCCTGGTGTCCCTCTGATGCTCATCTAGTAACCCATTAGGAGGCTTATTTTGACCCCTGTCCAGGAACACCAAGGCAAAAAACTCATTGAGTAGCTCAGCCTTGTCCCCCTCTCTGTCACTTATTGCTCCTTCTTGTTCAGTAGGGGTCCTGTGCTGCCCTGTTCCTTCCTTTTACTCCCTACATACCTAAAAAAAATACTTTTTGTTGTCTTTAATTTGTGTTGCCAGCCTCAGCTCTGTAGTTGCTTTGGCTTTTTCTAACTACCTCCCTGCAGGTGCAGGCCAAGTAGGTATACTCCTCCTTGGTAGCTCCCCCTGGATTTCCCTGTCTAGCCAAGGATATTTTTTGGCTCCTTTCCCCCTTTTCCCTTGTACTGGAATAGTCTCCCTCTGCACCCAAAGGATTGCTTCCTTTAGGAAAGACCACCCTTCCTGGACAACCATCTCACCAATACTCTTATCCAGCAGTGTATTATTGGCTAGGCTCCTAAGCACACTGAAGTTAGCCTTCCTAAAGTTGGGCGCTTCACTCTACTAGTCATCTTACCAAATGAAATTTCTGGCAAATTTGTCTCTGAAGGGCAAACCTGATTAGCAATTCTGTTGAGCCACATTCCAGGAATTCCGTTTCCTTCCAGACCATGGTGGTGGTAATTGGTTACCAATCACTTCCTTAATATACTTTATTATTTTGAGCAAAAGGTTTTTGGAAAAAAAGTATTTAAATGTAACTAAGTATACCATAAGTATGTCTAGTTCTTCTCTAAGGTGTACTGCTCCTTGCACCTGGGGAGTCTAATTTCTAGACAGCTGCCCACAAGGGCCTTCCTCCTCATGCCCCTCAGAGTGCCTTTCTAACTCTTAAGAGTGTGGGCTCATGGACATTTGGATCCTTTTTAAAAAAGGTAGTGGCCATCAGCTGTTGACAAGCCAGGAAGAACTTGCCAAACTGAAGATGACATCAGTAGCATATTGAAGCTGTGAATGTGCCAAGTGCTGAAGAAAAATAAGCACAAATGAAAAAATGGCTTGTAGTGCACTGAAATCAACTCCTATCACAGTGCCTACAGGGAGGGCAGCAGCTTGATTGATTTCACCTACCAGCGTGCAGTTAAAAGTGCAAAAGCTTTGTATACTAGATCAGGTAAATATGGGGGTGGCTCTAGGGCCTTATCCTGGCATGTGGAAGTTGGCCAAGACCTTTCGGGGCCTTATCTGGGTGTGTGTGTCCAGGTGGGGACCTGAACCAGGTGTGTGGGGCCTAATCTAGCCCCATACTGCTCATCTGATCTCTGGGGCCAAAAGGTGGAGCACAATTGCTCTACGTGTTTTTTGTTTGTTTGTTTTTTAACAGATCTAGGAATTAGCAGTACATTATGAAAAGTAGATCTTAATTATTTTCCATGTGAGGCTACAGTTTGGGCTTATGACAGTAGATCATGGTTTTTAGTGCAGCCAAGGCTAACATCTCCTAGCTTCTCCTTATCTATGTTCCTATCCTGCTTTCTTTTTCTCCTGTATTTCAGTTTTTCCTATTTTTGTCTTCTATCTTTTCTGCTAGTTTTTGTTTTACCATCTGAGGAGCCAGCATAACTCAGCTCATCAAATTGTTGGGGGTGCGGTGAGGGATGGCTAGCAGGATACTAGCACTGTATTTGATGGTAATGGAAACTGACTTCAGTCTGACAATTCCCATCAGTTTTCCTTTACTGCTGGCTGTAGATGCAAAAGTACAGGTGAGTTAGGAGCGTGGCTTTGGCTGTCAGCTGAAAATGCGACCAGAAAAGGACTTAGAGGGCAACCAGAAATTACAGATGTTGTTAATGCCTTAAAGAACCCAGTCAATGCATGGTATTAATTATTGCTCAGGCTTAGAGCTTTGTTTTTGGGGGAGGTAATTGAGAAAACTGTTGCAAAACAATGTTAGAAATGTTTGGAGTCCTATTTGGCTTAGCCCTGCATATAGAATAGTGTAGAAGCTATCTTTCAGGGCTATGCTGTTCAGCTGATCTTCCTAGTGAGTGTTTAGTCAGGTTTGCTTGCTAACTGCTTTTAGGTTTTTCTAGAAAATGTCCCTCTCCACTACAGCTGGGGAGGAAACTTGTTTTTCCCGTCCAGTGGAACTTCAAGATTCCTGAAATTTTTCCCATTTGGAAATAACAGTTTCCTGTTGGGACAGAATCAAGATCTTTGGAAAAGAGAGGCATGCCGAGCTGTATGAGCATTTATGGTCATCTGGCTAGGTGCTGGGGGATTGGAAACTGGCTAATGTGGTCCCAATTTTCAAGAAAAGGAGGAAGAAGGACCCAAGTAACTATAGGCCTGTAAGCCTCACCTAGGTGCTTGGGAAGATCTTGGAGAAAATCATCAGGGAGCACATCTGTGGGGGGCCTGCAGGGGAGATCATGCTCAGAGGCAATCAGCATGGGTTTATCAAAGACAGGTTCTGCCTGACCAACCTGATTGCCTTTTATGACCAAGTAACTAAATCCTTGGATGATGGTGTCGCTGTGGATGTAGTCTTTCTAGACTTTAAAAAGGCCTTTGACATGGTCTCTCACCCCACCCTCATTAGTAAATTAAGCAACTGTGGCATTGATACCTACACAATTGGATGGGTCAAAAATTGGCTGATGCACCCAGAGAGTAATGGTGAACGGGTTGTACTCAACCTGGTGAGATGTAAGCAGTGAGGTACCCCAGGGCTCAGTCCTCGGGCCCTCGCTGTTTAACATCTTCATCAATGACTTGGATGAGGGGGTGGAAAGCATGCTGTCCAAGTTTGCTGATGACACTAAGTTGTGGGGCAAGGTGGACACGTAGGGAGAGAGAGGCTGCAAATAGATTTGGACAGACTACAAAAGTGGGCAGATGAGACTAGGATGGGGTTCAACATAGATAAATGCAGGGTACTGCACCTTGGGAGAAGGAATCCACAGCATACATACAGGCTGGGGAGTTCCCCTCTTGAAAGCACAGAGGTGGAATGGGATCTTGGAGTCATTATTGACTCCAAGATGAACATGAGCCGCCAATGCCAGACCACAGCCAGTAAGGCCAGCCATACCTTGTCATGCATCTAAAGATGCATCTCAAGCCAGTCCAGAGAGGTGATACTCCCCCTCTGTGTGACTTTGGTCAGGCCGCAGTTGGAGTACTGCGTCCAGTACTGGGCTCCGGACTTCAAAAGGGATGTGGCCAGCCTGGGGAGGTTTCAGAGGCGGGCCACCCGCTTGTTAAGAGGGCAGGCCCTATGAGGAGAGGCTGAGGGACCTGAACCTGTTCAGTCTCGGCAAAAAGGAAGCTGAGGGGGAACCTGGTGGCTGCCTACAAACTCATCAGGGGAGATCAACAACAAATAGGTAGAGCCCTTTCTCCCCAGCCCCACCTGGGGTGACAAGGAACAATGGTAATAAGCTGGTGGAGAATAGGTTTAGGTTGGAGATCAGAAGGCAATATGATACAGTTAGGGTGGCCAAAATCCGTAACCAGCTTCCCAGGGAAGTGGTCCTTGCCCCTACCTTGGGCAAATTCAAGAGGAGGTTGGACGATCACCTTCCTGGGGTCTTGTGAACCCAACATTCATTCCTGCCTGTGGCAGGGGGTTAGGCTAGATGATCTGATCAGGTCCCTCCTGACCCTAGCTACAATGAAACTATGGAATAAGATAGCCAGTCCCCTGGTTATGGTACTCACCTGACACATGGGAAAGTGGGGGTCAAAGGTGGAACTTTTTTCCTCTGGATCTCCCATGTCCTATATTAAGGGTGTCAAACTTGGGGCTGGATGAGTGAGGTTGGGCCAGTGCATGGGCTGGATTTGGTCCATGCCTCCTCCCACCTGATGATGGATCCAGTGTTTGCAACATGCCTCATCCCTTCTCTCCTCCCATCCCCCCTACCAGTCTGGGACTGCATCACAGTGCCCACTTTAGCTCTTTGGGACAAGCCATGCAGCTTGGGTCTCAAATCAGCTAAAGTGGGCACCGCAAGCAGTATGTATCCTGGAACAGGTGCCACATACAGTGTGGATCCTAGACTGGGCACAACGTGTTGTTTGTCTTGGGCCCTGTGTGTAGGACCAGTCCAGCAGTAGTGTGTGTATCACCTCAGACCCAGGGGCAGCATGGGGACCAAAAGACATCTTTGACACTCCTGTTCTAGGTGATTGTCCTCTGTTTTTCTGTCTCATAGTAATGTGGTCATCTGGGATGTAAATCTCTTCTAAAGAAAATTAAACTTCTTTGGTGGAGATGTTGATCTCACTATCAACTGAGGTTCTCCAGGGGTTTGTCCAGAGTCCAATATCATTCAACACATTCATTATTGTTTTAGATAATGGGATTAAATGCACACTTAGAAAATTTGTGGATGACACCAAGTTGGGTATAGTTGCAGATATTTTAGAGGGCACGGCTAGGATTCATAGTGACCCAGCTAGACTGGAAAAATGGTCCTCAATCAATGAGCTGAGATTTAATAAGGAAAAGTCCAAAGTCCTACACTGAAAACTGGGGAATGAGTGGCCAGGCTGTAGTACTGCAGAGAAGGACCTGGGGGTTATAGCAGACTGTAAGTCAAATATGAGCCATCAGTGTGCTCTTGTTGCAAAAAAACCCAACAGCACACTGGATTGTATCAACAGGAATGGGCATGTCTACACATGTATTAATTTGCTGTAATTACAGTGCTTTAAGCTTAGTACCTGTAATAACAGGTATTAACTTAACACTCCATCATCAGCATTATTACACAGTAGTGCCAACACATGTCTTTTATGTGACATTAATGCACAGTAGATTAATTCTACTGCACATTAGCGCAGCTTTCGCATGCATTAGCACAGCTATGACATGCTAATATGCAGTAGAATTAGTCTACTGCACTTTTAGCATCTCATGTAGACATGCCCAGTGTCACCTGCAAATCATAGCTTTACTCGCACATACCAGAGTTAAGTTTTACCCTGCTATAGATCTTTCATACATATATGTTCTTTGCATAAAACAAGGTAAAACAACTAAACTACTCTCTCTGAAATTAGTCTGTGTTAACCTGAACGTTGAATAAATGCTCAGAACTGTATAAAAAAATTCATTTTGCTGATTTACAGGCAATATAATTGTTTTCTAGGGAACTATTTTCAAAAGACTTAAATCTTACTTTTGCCATTCAGAATATTATACAGAACATTTTTGCAATTAGAATAACATTGCTATACCAGGAAACCAGCTTAAAAAAAAAGTTTAGGAAATGTATTACTTAAGGAAAGCAGTATTCAGTTCCTGGAGAGAAATAACAGCAGTGACCATTTACATGCCTAAATAGAAAACACTCTGAATATCGTTTTTGGTGTCTTGCAGAGTAATGCTCTTTCACTTTAGCTTGTGCGTTGGTTGTTTTATACAGTGAATCACTTCTAGACTGCTCTCTGATTGTTTTTTTTTTTTTTAACTAACTTTCAAATTTTCATGGAATTTTAGAGAAAAATGATTTGATTTGAATTTAGAAAAGAATGCTTCTGTATTTGATGTAGTGCTTAAAATTCTAACTAGATAAACCTTCGTTCAAAGATAGCTCATGTATTGTAGGGAAAGAAATTGAAAGAGTCATGTTTAAGCCCCCTGATTTGAAGGAATTAATCTGTTCTTTGTTTTGCTGGTTTGCATACTTTTTGTTTTGAGGTCATCTTGCACGCTCTGTGCACAGTTAGCAGCTCTAGTCAGAAATACTCTTTAAAAAAAATCTGTATCTTGTAAGAACAATGTAATCTTTTCATTTCAGTTGTTTACCTCCTTAGGACTTCCATAAATAAATTGCTATAAATAGAGGTCTACCTAAATCATGGGGGGGACTTGCCCATATTTGTGGGTTGATTGTGACCTAAACTTCTAATTCTGAGGTCATTTTACTGTGGCCCCATCCCTTGGTGCTGACTGACTGATGGAGAGGCCCTGGTGGGGAGAGAAGGGGAGGGACAAGGGGGCAGCTGCCATCTTGTCTGCTGCCATATGTGTTGTCCTGCAAGGTGGCGCCTTCCCATCCCAGCAGCAAGGACCACCAGCTTCCACTGCATTTTATTTTTCTTTTTTTTGTTGATTTCATGGATCTCATAGACAATCCTGGATTTTGCTGTTTCCACAAAACCCATGGAACTGTGAATTAAGCAGATCCCTAACTAGGAATATGGAAATACGGTACATGCAGCAGCATTCCTTTTTTTTTTTTTTTTTACAAGGCATGGTTTAAATATTTACTTAGTAGAAAGTAGAACAAATCTGAAGAAGATCTAAAATGCTGCAAGATTGGGATTGTGCTTCATCAAGGTGCTCAGCCATCTTCTAAATAATTAAACATGATACCAGTTTACATCCTAATATAGTTTCTCAACTTTATACTCAAGTCTGTTACTTGCAAATTAAGAGTTCCAATATTAGCTTGGTGTATGAGGGGTTTTTTTATTTTTGTTTTTTTTATCTAAAATGTGGTCAGCATTTTTTTGGTTAAAACTTTTGGTTTTGCTAAATTTATCAATTAAATTGGAATATTAATTTTAAAGACTAGTTTTCAATGGTAGCAATTACAGGCAGACAGTTTTTCAGTTCTGAATTGAACATTCAAAAAATTATTTGCCAGCATATTTTTGTTTGTTGTATTGGAATTTCCTGAAGAGAGTGGGAAGGAACTTAGCTGATTTCCCAACTTAGCTGATTTCTGTAATACTTACTCATGTGTGTACTTATGTTTAAAAATGAGGACTAAGTCAAAAGTAGGCATAATAATAATAAAAAACATGTTTTGAGCATTTCCAGGAGTCTTTGGTTAGCTATGAAGAGGTACTAGAAGGAACATTTTCTCTGTCACAGTAGGGTTTCTGGAGACAGGTTTATTGTAGGCAAATTGCTGAAGATAGAGCAGTTCTGTAGTCACAGGAAGGAGGAATTGGCTTCAAAGAATTGTAAAGCCAGTTGAGTGGTCCTGAGATCAAAAAGATCAACTCTTGATCTTTCTCTTACCCAGTGTTTTGAGTTGAAGCAATAAATACCATTCCTGTCTTTCAAATAGATTTTGAGGAATGGATATCAAGAAATCTCCCTTTATTCTACATGCCTCTGTTTTTGTTGGTGGAAGGGTACTGAAGTGTTTGTTGGTATGTGAAGGCAGGAATAGCCCAATGTTTGTTCTTACATTCTTTCTTTTTTGATCTGTCTTTCTCCCTCCCTTCAGCCTTTTGAAGGACAGTTGGTAAAACAGAAGTTTGATTAATTGTAGGTAAACATACATGCTTACCTGTTGGTGAATAAAGAATTACACATAACATTTCTCTCTCCCTTCATCAGAGGGAGAATCCTATATTTTAATTTCAGAGCCCTTGGAGAAGTGGGATGTTAATTTTTAAATTCTGCAATATTAATGAGTCTAGAATAATAATTTTCTAACATTTTTCATTAAAGTCCCTTGGAGGCTGGAACTTCCAGTTTTTATAAGAATGTATTTCTAATCTCTGGGTTTTTTTTGTTACAGGAGCTAGAGTTAATGCCAAAGACAGCAAATGGTTGACTCCTTTACATAGAGCTGTTGCATCTTGTAGCGAGGTATGGACTTCGTGATTTTTTGTTGTTGTTGTTGTTGCTTTTTTTTTAAGGGTGGTAAAGTAGAATACAGCATCTCAAATTGTCTTCTGGTTCTGTTTTATAAGGTAAAACTACTGCAAACTCTGTAGATATAAAAGCCTTAGTCTATCTGTCCATAACACTTTATTTATATTCTGATTGGTTGTCTGAACCAATCGGAGCCTCAAAAAACGTTCTGGATAGGAGGTGGCAGTATCCCATGACAACAGAGATACAGGGTGCGAAGATGGAATAGATGAAGGGGGGCGCAAGGTGAAGCCAGCACCACTGGCCAGAGCTCCCTTATCCCTGCAGGTGGTGGCAACAGCATGGATGGATTGTGGGGACCAGTGTGGCTGGCCCAGCGCCCCCCCGCCCAGTCCCTGGAGGCAGCGCCCGTGGAGCCAGGGTTGGACCCATTCCTCCTCTACTCTTCCCCCCATTCCCTGCAGGGAGAGAAGATGGAGTGGATGGAGGGGGTGGTCAGGGCAAGTGGTGCTGCTCCCAGCCCTCTGCTCCGTGGAGGCAGCGGCCATGGAGCCGATGGATTGGGGAGGTGATGCCAGCAGTGCTTGCTTTGCCTGCCCCTCTGATCCCTGCAGGGCACAAAGACAATGAGTGGATGGGAAGGGGGTTGAGGCCAGCACCGCTGGCCATGCCCCCATCCTTGCAGGTGGCAGCAGAGTTGGTATGGGGATAAGGGCCCCACTCCCTGGGGGTAAGGGTCCCACTCCCTGCACTCCATTCAGGCTCCATCCCATCCCATTTCTTCCTCCACCCATAATTCTTGCTAAGCAGTAGGCTAGTACTTAAATAACCTAGCATAGTAGCTACAGATCATTTAACTTAACATTAATGCCTATTTGTTTAATTCTAATTGTAGGCTCTTAAAAGAAAATAATATATATGAAAAGAGGGAGAGAAAGAGGGAGACTCTTACTTATTTTTTTTTCTTTTAAGCTTTTATCGTTTTTTCAATTATGCTGTTGAATCAGTATCAAGAGGTGTTCTTTCAATTCAAAAGGAATATAAACATTTCTGTGTAAGGAAACGACAAATAATGAATATCACTTGTGTAAGGCTAAGTACAGTCAAAAAGCCTGAGGCTGAATCAGTTCAATCTTCTCAGCTTAGTGTATGCTGCATAGATTGAACCAATAAGTAAGTGAACACACATTCACTTTTGATTCTGGAAATGCAGCCACATACCTGCAGTGGCCCAGGCCAGAAGTCAGAGGGCTCTGGAGTACACTTCCCTGCTCTGCTCCAGCAGACAGCTTGGGCCAAAGCTAGCGTACCCACCTTGTGAGGAGTAGGGTTTGCAGGGGATGTGCAAATCCTCCTGAAATGCTGGGGGAATGTGAATTAACCTAAATTCAGGGCTGGACTTGATGATCCTTCAGGGTCCCTTTCAGCCCAAATGTCTATAAATCTGGAGGGGATCTGGGACAAAAGTTCAATAAACTGATTTAACTACATCGATCTAGGTTGGGGTGGGCAGTTATTTCAGGTGGAAGGCCGCTTACTGAGTTATGGCAAACCATCAAGGGCCACATGATAGGCAGCAGGGGCAGATAAAAAATTTAGAAAATTAATATTTAAGGGCCCCATGGGCTGGATAGAATGACCTGGCAGGCTGCATTTTGCCCACCCCTGATTTAGGTTTATCTTAAACTTGTTTCAGCCACTTGAAAGGAGTTTGTGCACTGTAATACAACAAAAGTTCAGATTTAAGTCAGTTTGTGTCATTCCCGTCCCTAGCTATCATATGTTTGTACTGAGGTCACAAAACTGGTTCAGCATTAGGAAACTAAAAATGAAATAGAATTTATTTTGGCTTCTGCAGCATAATTTTGTACATGTTCAGTTTTAACAAGCTAGCATATCCATACTATCAGTATTGAAAACTTTGAAAACATTATCATACAAATATGTTTAAACCTTTTCAAAGTAAATTATGAAGTACCTAGTTTGAGATAATAGGTTAGACTTTGTCAAATGCATTCATAGATAGAGATATAGTTAGAGATATAGTTACCTATATCTAGATATCTATATCTATGTATCTATAGATATATAGAGATACAGTAAAATCATAACAGCTATATTGAAAATTATAGGTTGACTTTTGTTTCATTATAGAAAAATATTTTGAATTGTATATTAAAATATCCTACTAAATACAGCAGTATCATAGGAAGAAAATTTCAGTGGTGAATTTATATAATTCAGATCCAATTTCATCTCTTTTTGAGAGATTCATTGGAATTTTAAAACTCTGGAGAAGAAAAATACTGGCAGTATAAAAGAGCTAAACTTTAAGACCCAGGGTATTTCTTGCATCATTGAAGAATTATGTAGAACCTAGCTGTGATAAGAATCTGGAACTGCAAACAGACATTGCCCATGTGACACCATAAGCACTTAGGGTTGTACAAATCTGAGCAAACAGAGATCCATTAGGGGTGTGCAAAGTGCACCGTATTCAGTTTGGATTTGGCCTGAATCAGGGACAGTGATTTGATTCGTTGATTCAGATCACTGTCCCTGATTCGATTCGATTCAGTTGAATCCAAATCTGAAGATTCAGTGCTGATTCAGAGAATCAGTGATTTGGGCATAGATTCATAGACGTTAGGGTTGGAAGGGACCTCAATAGATCATTGAGTCCGACCCCCTGCATAGGCAGGAAAGAGTACTGGGTCTAGACGACCCCAGCTAGATGCTTATCTAACCTCCTCCTTGAAGACCCCCAGGGTAGGAGAGAGCACCACCTCCCTTGGGAGCCCGTTCCAGACCTTGGCCACTCTAACTGTGAAGAAGTTCTTCCTACGTCCAATCTAAATCTGCTCTCTGCTAGCTTGTGGCCATTATTTCTTGTAACCCCGGGGGCACCTTGGTGAATAAAACCTCACCAATTCCCTTCTGTGTCCCCGTGATGAACTTATAGGCAGCCACAAGGTCGCCTCTCGACCTTCTCTTGCAGAGGCTGAAGAGGTCCAGGTGCCCCAGTTTCTCCTCATAGGGCTTGGCCTGCAAGCCCTTAACCATACAAGTTGGCCCTTCTTTGGACCCTCTCCAGGTTATCCCCATCCCTCTTGAAGTGCGGCACCCAAAACTGCACACAGTATTCCAACTGCTGTCTGACCAGCGCCCGATAGAGGGGAAGTATCACCTCCTTGGATCTGTTCATCATGCATCTGCTGATGCATGATAAAGCGCCATTAGTTTTTCTGGTGGCTTCATCACACTGCCGACTCACGTTCATCTTGGAGCCCACTAGGACTCCAAGATCCTTTTCCACTTCCACCCAGCAGCTCATTCCCTAGGCTGTAGGGGTGCTGGACATTTTTCCTCCCTAGGTGCAGCACTTTGCATTTCTCCTTGTTGAACTGCATTTTGTTTTCTGCCCACTTGTCCAACCTGTCCAGGTTTGCTTGCAGCTGTTCCCTGCCCTCCAGCGTGTTCACTTCTCCCCATAGCTTTGTATCATCCGCAATCTTGGGCAGAGTACATTTCACTCCCTCGTCCAAGTCGCTGATGAAGACATTAAAGAGTATCGATCCAAGGACCGAGCCCTGCGGGACTCCACTGCCCACACCTTTCCAGGTCGAAACCAACCCATCCACCACGACTCTCTGGGTGCGACCCTCCAGCCAATTGCCCCCCGCCCCAAGTCTCAAGAGGACTCTTATTTCTTACCTTCTCATTGCTTACCTGTGCTGTACTGCTGGCCAGCCCGTGGCTTGCAGGTTCCCAGTGTTCTCCTTCTTCAAGCTGGGCTGTCCTTGTGGGTGCAGTGTGGTTTGGTGGTCCACAACTTCCCCTGCCCTCATCTTCCTGTCCGCCCGACGAGCCTAGTTTAAAGCCCGCAGGAGGAGATCTGCCAACCTAGAAGAAAACACACGCTTACCTTTGGGGGACAGGTGAAGCCCATCCCAACTAAGCATGTCCCTCATCGTAATCGTTGTCCAGGAAACTGAAGCCTGTCTCCAGACACTACTGCCGAAGCCGCCAGTTGGTCTCTCTGATGCAGTTCTCATGCCATCTTTTATAGATGCAGCTATAAAAGTTTTTTCTACATACCTTGAGGTAGCAGGCGCGGCTTGTGAATGGTGCAATGCTGGGAGGGCATGGAGCGTCCCACAGGAGTGTGCGGGGGCCCTCCACATTCTCGGTAGCGAACCTGGAAGCAGACTGGAAGTAATTCTGGTGCACTTCCGTGTCTGCCAGGGAGTGCGCTGTGGGGGCCCACCACGCCCTCCCAGCTCGGCAGTCAGCCAACCTTGGGTGCCTCCCCAGATCCATGGAGCACTTCCCAGCAGACCTGGAAGTGCAATGGAAGTGCTTCTGGTCTGCTTACAGGTCTGCTGCCGAGTGTACTGGTGAGCACCCTGTACTTCTGTGGGACACTGTGCTCTCCAGCATCACACCCTTCATGAGCCCCTACTACCTAGTGGCATGTAGAAAAACATTTAAAAGCTGTCTTTATATCCAAATCTCTCCAAATCAATGCGAAGGGTTCCAGTTCGATTTGGAGAGGTTAAGGGGTCTTCTGTTTCGATTCAAATTTGGCGATTCAGACTCTAAATTGAGCCAAATTGAATCAGGGCCCAAAGCTTTGCACAGCTCTAATATCCATGCATGTTGGTATGCCTCAAATGCCCAAAATATGACTGCAGCAATTTTTAGGAATAGTTTGTGGCATGTTTTCACAGTGGATGTCTCTTCGCTTATGGCATTGAGAATGTGGATGGCCCAGGGGTGTGCGCTCTCCAGCCACCCCAGTGCAGGTGCTCATTGGGTTTTAGGGTTCTGCAGAGGATTTCTGTGGCATGCATATTGTGCTGCTTTGCCTCAAGTTGGGGTTGTATGCTGCAAGTCAGGGAACACCCTTGGAGCATGGTATCTGAGACTGTTCTGCAGGATTAGGCCTTGAACTGCAGAAGAGGTCCAACTTTTTGGGACAACAGCCCCAGCTAACACCTGTAGATGCCAGTAAAGCAGATCATAGCACAGCTGATCCTCCTGTTCCGTCTGTTTATCCCCTGAATCAGATTAGTATTGTTTCAAAAAAACTTCAGGAAACAGGTAGTTAGGTTTTTGTTTTTTGTTTAAGGAAGATTAAACACACAACCTAAATCCTACATATTTTTTTAGATTTTTCTTTTATGTTTACAGGGGCAAATTATGACATGTATTCACTAACCTATCTAGGTATTGATTTGAAGTTATATTGTCCCACAGGGAGCTTTAGATCAGCAGTTCATTGTCCAGAATGCATTATCCTTCACAGTACTGTTAGCTGCTCTCCTAGGTAGCTCACAAAAGCACCAGTCCCTGAACATCCCTATGAAATGGTTATTTCATTGAACCTAGGTAGTGCAACTGATTTCTACAAAGAAAAATGCTGACAGAGCAAATTGTTTTAAGTGCAAAACCAATTTGTTCAATTTAGTTTTTTTTCAATGTGCAAGTAAATGAAACTATGAAATTGTATTTAGAACTGGGATAGGAAAAGTTTGTAACCTTTCTTCCCCCCCCCCACTAATGGTAAATACTTAGGAAGCATTTATATACATGGTAATACCATACACGTAGACAGAGAGAGATGAGGGGAAGATGGAATGACTAGCTGTACCTGATGTGTTCCTGAGGAAGAAAAATATTTAAGCTGTTGTGTTTGGTAGTAAATGAAGCCTTTTAATTTATTCTTGGTTTCATTATGATGCTTCTAGGCCTAACCCCTAACTAGAAAGCAAGCACTGTTAACAAGGATATCTAGTCATAGTTTCATAGTAGCTAGGGTCAGGAGGGACCTGATCAGATCATCTAGCCTAACCCCCTGCCACAGGCAGGACTGAATGCTGGGTTCACAAGACCCCAGACAGGTGATTGTCCAACCTCCTCCTGAATTTGCCCAAGGTAGGAACGAGGGCCACTTCCCTGGGAAGTTGGTTCCAGATTTTGGCCTCCCTAACTGTAAAATATTGCCTTCTGATCTCTAACCTAAACCTGTTCTCTACCAGGTTATTACCATTGTTCCTCGTCACCCCAGGTGGTGCTGGGGAGAAAAGGGCTCCACCTATTTGCTGTTAATCTCCCCTGATGAGTTTGTAGGCAGCCACCAGGTTCCCCCTCAGCCTCCTTTTGCCGAGGCTGAACAGGTTCATGTCCCTCGGTCTCTCCTCATAGGCACTTGAAGCATTTTAAATATAAGTGGGCTCTTCGTTTTCGTATACATTTTCCTATAGTTTTGTGAAGACTTTTTAATGTCAAAATCTAAATTCACAGTCCTCACTTGTGTATGTGGGTGTGTTGCAAAAATATAAAGCAGATTTGTTTTGTTTTACTTGAAAATCCATTGTTACAAGTGACTAACTTCCTGCTAAGACAGTGTTTCCTTTGATCTTTTGTGTCTAAGATGTATACCACAGTCCTCCTAGAATTTACTTCCTAGTTGTAGTAATGATTTCACAGATGTTAAGCTGTAGAACTCACTTTTTGATGTGTTTATTAGCATTTTTCTAAAAAAGTATTACATAAAGTTCAAGTTTATATCCATTTTAAGTTTTCTTTAATTCAGGTTAAGACAAAATAAAGCTTTTATGTTGCATTTTTTTTCTAAAGCATTTTGGAATAAAAGCAGAGTACCGTACTAATCCATAGTAATGGAAGCCTTTGCAATTTAGTTACTACAGTGCTTCAAATTTTAAGTGTCCTGGATTTGGTAAAACTGTAGGCCTGAAAATGTGTGAATGTGCAATTCTCTTGTACTGTGTATGGATTTAAAGTTATTTTTTAGTTCATGGGTAACATACATACTGTTTATTTTGCATATATTTTTCAGGATGCTGTTCAGGTGTTGTTAAAGCATTCAGCAGATGTCAATGCCCGTGACAAAAACTGGCAGACACCTCTACATATAGCGGCTGCAAATAAAGCTGTTAAGTGTGCTGAAGCTTTGGTGCCTCTTCTAAGTAATGTAAATGTATCAGATCGAGCAGGAAGAACAGCATTGCACCATGCAGCCTTCAGTGGACATGTTGAGGTATAGATTCTTTTCTGTATTTTGTTTCCTAGTCCTCTCATTCCTTCCACTCTCCAAACGTCTTGGTTTTTTTGAGCTTCCTGGTTGAATTCTTATTTTCTGCTTACTTGTGTTTTCATATTGCATATGCAATATGGTAGTAGTTTTGTGTCCCACAACTTTGTTGTTGGGATGTTTGCATTTTAAAAACTATGTTCCCATAGTAACATGACTAACTAGCATTTAGGAGCCCAATATGGATTTTTTTTTTCCTGGCAGGAGCGGTCAACAACTATTATTTAAATACTCAATTATTTGACATCCTAGAAACTAAAATAGTTAATTCCTAATTATTACAGTTACAGTATGGCTGCATCATTTTGAACTGTTTGTAGAAATGTAATATATAAATCTGCAGTGTGATAACTTTATAGTGTTTTTCCTAGTATATTTTAGTTTTTCTAAGTGGTATGTATATAGCAGTTATAGATTCTATAACAAGTTGCTCTGAAATATTTTGTAATATTGAAGTCACATAACCAGATAATGTTGCCAACAGTAAAAACAGGTTACTTTAGAGCACAGAATATTAAGAAGCAATGTAAACATAATGATAGTTTGCATTCAGTTAAATTAAACGGTTATTTTATTTAATACAAGATGTATTTGTTTCTTAGATTTTTTATTATACATCATTCTAAGCAATTTCTTTCATTATAAACCATAGTATATCCCTATTTTTCTTTCTCACCTTAGATGGTCAGTTTGTTGTTGTCTAGAGGTGCCAATATTAATGCATTTGACAAGAAAGACAGACGGGCTATACATTGGGCAGCTTATATGGGTACGTACATTTTTTCTTTCTCCCACACACAATTGGTTGCTAAGTCACTCTCTCTTTAATGGTTTTGTATAATTCCAGGCAGAAGTATTTATTTAAAGAAGGTCATTTAGTAATCGCTAATGAGTGCTATGTATGTATATCTGTCATAAAATCACTAATGGAACACTGCAAACTTTCATCTTTACTAATATGTGTTCAGGTAAAAAAATTACTGTGCCCATTTTTAAAAATGAAGAAAAACAAAAGTCTTTATATTTAGAAGAAATCTTTTAATGTTTATTCCTGATCTCTGTCTGAAAATGTTTACAATAATACCAAGTGGCTAGTAAGAAGAGATTCCATTTTCTGTTAATCCAGGAATAGAAATACCATATTTACTTGAATATAAGATGACCCCCTGAATAATTAGATCCTGTATATGAAAAAATTATAAACTTGTTATAATTTTCCAGGTATAGAATCTGAGTATTGGAGGATTGTCTTGAATTGCAAGGGAAAGCAGGGGGAGTGGGGAGAAGATCTGGTGGTCCCTCTGCCCTGCCCACTTCTTCCCCTTCCAGCCTCTGCCCTTCCCAATGTTTGTCTCTTCCTCCCCCCACCCCACCAGTGTCTGCCTCTTTCTCTCCTTGCTTCCCAGCAGCCCCCCTCAATTGTCAGTTGCTGCTCAGGCTGCTCCATCCCAGAGCACAGCACGTGGAAGCCTAGCCCTTGACGGACCATGCAGCAGTGTCAAGGCTGCTCATTGGGGAGAAGGAGTTGCCATGTGCTTCATGCTTAGAAGAGACCCTAGCCAGAGCCAAGCTGTACCTGACAGTAAGGTGGAGAGAAAGGGTGGGCAGGTTGGGGAGCGGGGCAGAAGCTACAAAGGGTAGTGGAGGGGGGGGGCAGGGGCAGGAGGCTGCTCTGGGTCTGGCCCTGACCTGGGCTCAGGGCCAGTCAGACCTGCAGCAGCCTTCTGCTTTGTGTGCAAATGTAAGATGAGGGGCTTCTTTCCCCATGCATGCTGGGGGTGCAGGGATCGGAGGGAACTTGTCTTATATTTGAGTAACTATGGTGTGCAGTTCACTTACTGGCAGCAAGATGAAGCATTCTTCATGCCCATTAGAATTAGACTCAAAGTGTTATTGAAAGAGTTCCTACTTTTTTACTTGGTGTGTTTTGGTCAGTGGGCTAAATCAGAGATTGGCTCCTTGTTTTTTGATATTTTTAATAGTACAATTGTGAGCAAAGCTATGATTTGAAACTGCCTTTTTCTCTGAATTCTTGTCTTTCATCTGAGAGCAAATGATGGGTTGGCCACCAAGTCAGAAGTGTACTCACTTCCTTACTTGTCCTTTATATGGAACTTTGATTATTAAGTACAGGACTTTTTTTCTTCAAAACAGTTGTAGCAAAGATTCAGTAAAAACAACTAAGAACATAATGCCATACTGGGTCAGACCAGTGGTCTGTCTAGCCCAGTAGTCTCTCTCTGGCAGTTGCAGGAGATTTAGAGGGAGAACATATAGACTTGACAGGATGCTTTAAAGGGAGAGCATATGAACATGATGTATCTAGAACGGGGTGAGGGATCAACCCCTGGCCTGCTGATCAGCTCCAGCCCCCAGCACTGTCATCTGGTCCACAGAGCTTCCTGCGAACCCCTGAGGAGTCCAGAGGGCTTTGGCCCTGCATGCTTGATCAGCTATGTGGGGTGGCGTAGGGCCCCGGATCCTGACCCCAGCATGTGGGACTGGGTGATAGTGGTGTGGGGGCCTAGGGCTGAACTCCGGCACATAGGGGTAGCTCTGTGCTACCCATCTGGCCTGCAGGACTAAAAGGTTGAGTGCCATAGATCTCGAGTGAGCTGTCCCTGTCAGACAGTTTCTGGTATCTAGCATCATAGGTTTAAAGTAAAAAAAAAAAAAAAAAAAAAGATTAAGGAAAAGCATGATAAAGGCTTCTAGTTCTCATGCTCTGATAAATACGTATTAGTTTTGGCTGAATAATTCAATTTTATTTCTAAATAAGTCACAAGAATTACTGATACTATTTTTCACTGTAAACTATAACCACAGATAAGTATTTCCAGGCAGTTAACCTGAACCATTCATCAATTCAGGTTGCACAATATGTGATTAAGAGGTTAAGTCAACGTTAACCAGTCTGAGTTTTATGATCAATTTTCATGTAAAAGCCAGTTGATGCTATCCTTAATCTTGATTTGAATAGTGCAGTCTGGCTCTTCGAGTATAGCTTATCTGTCAAGGAGAAAATGAAAATGTCAGTATTACATGCTGAGCAAGCACAAGAATTTCTTGGATTAAATGTAGACCATTTTTACTTCTTAAGGATTCTGCTACATTCTTAGGGATTAATATCCTGATTAAAAAAAAATTGTAAAATTAATATTCCAGTTATACTCCATTCTTCATATTCCAAATCAATTTTGCAGTGTACTGTTAAATTAATAGCAGCTTCACTTCACTATAGATATAAGGATTTTTTTCCTTCCTGATATGCTATGCATAACTTTTAGGTGCATTAAAATATGGAAAATATTTTAAAATCTATCTAGATAATAGATGCTATAAAAAGGCATATCTCTGTTGATCAATGCCTTTGTGCTTAGGAGAACATTGTTGACTCTAATTTCTCTTCTATAGAAGTCAACATTTTTTTACAACTTTCTCCAAGAGATACTTTCTAATGATATTGTTTCAAAGAAAACTGAGTTGTGGCTAGGAGAGGGAAAGCTGAATCAGTGGTAAATTACTTTGAGTTACTACATGGACATTTAAAACTTTCATACTGCAACTAAGTGAAATTAACTTTTGAACAGAGAAAGAATTAGAAATCTTTCAGTAGCAGATATTAGCTGGATGAATAACGGATCATTAACTTTTGAGGAGAATAGTATAGACTATTCCATAAGCCTTGGCTCATATAAAATTTGTCATTGTATAGGTATAGATAATTTAAAAAAAAAATAATTAGATAATTTAATCATCTTTTCAGTTATAGTACACATTGCATTTACTGAGAGAATATTGCTTAGAAAAAGGTCCATTGCTTTTCAGCCAGGACAGATATTTAATGCATTTGGTTTATTTGCCTTAGTTAATTTAACACCAAAATTGCTGCTAATTTGAGTATAGCAAACAACTATGCTTTAGAAACTACTGCTTTTAAAAACAAGCAATTTTTCTAAAAGACGCCAAAAAGGAAGTCTGAAGTTTTGCTTATCTGTTATCACTGAGAAGTTTGAAACATGTTTGCTTATGTTAAATCTCACTAAGAAGACACCTGATTGTGGTCTTCTGTACATTATTATAAATCTTCCATTAGTAGAAGTTTGGCTGACAGACAGCAACTGTGATAAGGCAGCTGACAAAATGTGGCCTTGCACATATGGCTGCGCTATAGTGGCTGTGTTGGCATAGCATGCGCTCTGGAAGGCATTGTCTGTTGAAGAGGCCATGGCTACTGGAAGAAACCATGGCTGCATCTACATGAGGTTCCTTGTGGCTTCCCTTTGGTGACAGAAGCCTCATCATTCACAGCGCTAGCATAAAAAGTTCTGTTCTTAGAAGGGAACATTAGTTCTGTTAGCACAGCTATGTAGGATAAATCAGACCTATATAATCTGGTGTCATCAGGCTTAAACCAGGTGCCTGGGAGACTCATTAGATTTAGACCCGAGATAAAAAAAATCTCAAGTAGTGAAAACAACATTTTTTAAGTGTGGTGTTTTATAGCACCATAGATGTATGGCAGAAAGAGAGATTTAAGATCTACCATTTAGCATGCTTTTTTAATTTGTGATTCAAAAATGTTATTTATAATCATACACTAAGTGACACAAAATAAACAGAACATCTGGGTGCTGCTGCAGAAAGAAAACAAGGGAACAAAATGTTATGGTGGTAGGTAAGGAGAAGGTTAGAAAATTATGCTGCTCACAATAAGAGGAGCAGATGTTTGTCTCCCTTATTCTCCCTTCCATTGTCATGGCCCTGGACATAAATAAGCATTCCCTTTTACTGCAGTGTTCTTCCACTCACTTGTGTGCTTTCCTTGTCTTCTCCTGTGCAACAGAGTTGTCACTGTGGTGTCAACCTGTCATCTTTAATATAGTTTCTTAGACCTTGTGTACATTAGGAACAATGCTTTATTATTTGAAAGGAAGCAGTGCTTTTGCGTTGTGTTTTTTTGGTATAGTTGGGAGAGCTGGTGGATAAGCTTTCAGGCATCAGGTTCTCTTCCTTGGGTCACCTAATATTTAAGGATGTTTTAATTGTAAAATCAAGGAAGCTACCTTGATTTACCTAATGCTGTTTGAAATTTTTCTAAGCATCTAACACAAATTCAACTTCATGTCTGTACAATCTCATTTACTGGTACATTTAAGACTGGTAATTTACCAGGGTCAGTTGCCAACCCAAGAAGTTGCATTTAAACAGAAAATCTGCAAGCTTTTTACTGGCAGCCAAACTTTACTGAAACATTTCAACTGATATATGAGATATGTAATGTAAATGTTAACTCGGCTGCCAGGCCCGTTAGAAGGGCTAGTTTCAAATTTAGGGGTTTAACATCAACCACAGCAGAGGAATACACAGAGCAGGATGCAGAAGGTACCCTTGCTGTTGCAGGCCAGATCCAGGCCATAGGTTGCCAACCCATGGATTAGATGATTCATTTAAAATCTATTTTCTAATTTAGACATAATTCATTTCAGAGGAGAAAGGCTCCTTTTCTATATAATTACAGGATTGTCAGTCTAATTTTCCTGATTCCAAAATATTGATTAAAAAAACTTTGCCAGACACTGAATAGCTTTTGAGCCACAAAATTTTACGAATTCAGGGAATATCCAGAAACCTGCAGCTTTATCTTCCTTTATGGCTCTAAGGGCCTCTTGCATCTCATGTACAGTAAAAGGTTGGGAGAAGGAAGAGAACAATGCAGTGGAGTGTTTCTTTGCCTTTAAACGTGATTTCACTTGCTTTGTAAAAAGCATGTCTGTCAGAGCCTTAGACAGTGCAAGAATATGATTGGCTATTACTTCCAGTTTAATGTGGGTTTTCGGTCCTTGAAGCTTCAGTGCTTGAGCCCAATTGACATAATACAGCACAGGCTGAATGGATGAAATAAAGATTTTCCTTTGTATGTATCCATTTTTCTCTTTTGAGTCTTGTCTAGAGACTGTAAGAGAATGGTGGCAGTTGTAGAATCACCACTTTCTTTAAAATCCTTATAAAGACAATTGCTGTCTTCATTCCACCCTGGTATATAGTCTTTTCTAAATTCCCTTGGGATGCATCTCTTAGCTGCTCCTTTTATTACATCCACAAATCTTTCACTTGTGATTTTTATCCATCTTCTATTAAAGTCAGTTTGTTTAGCAAACTGAGATCCAGTCAGCTTTATTAATGGTCCATCTTGTCTTTGGAATTGATTTGATGATTGGAATTTGAATTCCAACTACATATAAAATTGACCTATGTTGACTGTGTGGAAAGTTGCCAAGAACTTTGTGGGGTATAGGAGGGCTGTGTTGTTGGGAGTTCTGTGTTGTGAAACATAAATCAGGTGTATAGTCTTGTTGCCAGCAGGCTGAGTGGAAAGTAGCTCTGTCTTCTGCATCATAGACTAATAAAAGGTTCTCTCTCTCCATCCAGTCTAGAAGTACATGGGTGGTGCTTTTCTTCTGCAAATTTTTGGGGGGACGGGGTTAGTCCCAAACCTTCCCTTTGTAACAGAAAATTCAGGTAAGAGCTAAAAGCAGGGAAAACGCACTTTTGAAATAACTTCTTCAAGCTAAAAAAAACAAACCCAAATGTAAATAAAAGAGAGGTGTGGGGGACTAGAGGAGGCCACAGTATCTAAAGCTCTACCACTATTTAAATAAGAAGGAAGAAAAAGATTATGTATGAATCTTCCCCAAATGTGTGTAGGTTGATAGAGGAAGACTTGTTAGGTGATATTAAAAATGTTGCCAGCATGCTTAGTACAGAGGTCTGAAAAGTCTGTTGTTTAGAAAATAAGAAAATACATATTTGAAAAACAGTCTAGTAGATTCATGCATGATGTATCAGAATGGTTATAAAAGTGACTTGTTTACACATGGAGTGTTCATAATAGAAGTTGTTTTACAGCACACAAGTAAAAAAAAAATCATCTTTGCAAAAACTTTATGCTATAAGTTTGCATTAAATTAATCTTCCATCCATTAAATTAGGATCCTGAGACTATTCAGTACTGATGTGAAATAAGACCTGTAGGCTGGGAAATCCATACTCGTGGTGCCAAAGAAAACAACTGGATAAAGTCATATTTTTGTCGGAAGAGAGAGCTCATGGCTGCTCAGCAGTTGCTGACTCATGGCAATGAATTAAGTGGTGTTAATATTTGAAACCTTACTGGCTTGGATTTCATCTATTGATAAACACTTGAGCCAAGATGTTGGTGGGTTATGCCTTTATTGATTCAATATCCTCTGAGATTATTTTAGATGAAAATTGTTATTTATGCTGTCTGCAAACTAGTTTGAGGTAGTAAAACTCGGTGCCAGAGATGGAACAGAACTGACAAATATCTTTTAAAAAAACAAAAACAAAACCCCCCCCCCAAAAAACCCCTCACACACTGTTTTTATAGACTGGTAATGGGAGACTTTCTTACTCTAGACAAACACTCCTGTTATCTAGCAAAATAATGTATTATATATTAATAAAAATGTTACCTGCTCATGGGAGTCAAATAGCTTACAAGAAAAATCCCATAAATATACAGTACATTATTTATCTGCAAACTTCTTCCGCTGCGCTTTGTTGTTTGCTGTGTTATTGTCTGGGTAGTATTTGCTCTGATATTTTCATTAATGACTTGGTATGTTTATTGACAGTTCTTCACCTTTGCTTTTTTATAGGGAGTAAGCAGAAAGGAAAGCATTGTCTTATCGCGGTATTAGGAAATTTTTCTCTCACTTCTTTTAAGGGCTTATCCTTCTTAATGCTTATTCCTTTGGAAATTAGATAGTAATTTTAGCTGATTTTTGTGGTTTAGTATTAGAAATCTGTGTATTTGAATGAAATGCATCTATGGTAACTTGTATTTTTACATGAATTGGAGCAAAGATAATATGTTTACTTTATTTTCCCATCTTTATTTGTGCAGGTCATATTGAAGTAGTGAAATTACTTGTGGCCCATGGGGCTGAAGTGACTTGCAAAGACAAAAAATCTTATACACCTTTGCATGCTGCTGCTTCCAGTGGAATGATCAGTGTAGTCAAGTATCTTCTAGATCTTGGAGTTGATGTAAGTAAACATATGCTGAAAGAAGGTTACATAAAATATCAGTTACTATTACTGATCAAGATCAGAGAACAGACTTTTTTTTTCTTTATGAATTGTTGCACTTTCCTGTTACTGAGTGCAAGGCGGGACGAGCTGGCTGGGTTAACCACGCGTATCGATTGTGAAGAACGGTACTTACTCTGCAGTTGATTTTAGCAGGGTGAAGTTTTATTATGAGGAACCATGAATGCAGGTTATGATGAACGGCTGCAGGAACACAGAGTTACAAAAACCACGTTACGGCAAGCTACCGCAGACGCACGAAGGCCTTTTTTATGAGACGAGGAAGTGACTGGATTGTCACTCAGAGGGTCTCTCTGCCTTCCTATTCCGTGGTGGGATACATATACTTGGATTTGCATAAGCGCGCTATGTCATACTGTGGCAAATTTTAGCCTATGGTGGTGCATATTGAGTTTACCCAGCGACAAGCTTCTAGCCTATGGTCATTAACCAAGCACTGGACATCTCTGTCCATTTACGTTGTGCTGAAAATTCCCCTTGCTCAGCTCTGCGGTATTCCTCGTCTGGCACAATGAGGAACCCACAGCCTACTTCTTCCTGTGTTGCTTAAGCACTGCGACCCTCTCTCTCTAATCTGTGAGCTGCGGTCTGCTTCCTTATTTTTGTGGTCATGAGTTCGTTAGTAGCTGGAGCTCTGCTTTAAGCTGTGAGTTAGGCAATTATTCAAGCTGTTTTTTAGGACTGTCTGATTTCTGTGTCATGAGCATCTGCGCCCTTATACCTGACATGAATGAGTATAGTTAGAATCAGAAAGTACTTCATGGGATTTTCACTCCATAAAAGTTCACTTCAAGCTTTTTTCATAGAACTGAGAAGCAGGTTTGCTTTTAATAATAGTTTTAATAGTCCTGGCACTGGACTGGGATCCAGGAAACTAGAGTTCTGTTCCTAGCCTTGCTACTCATTTTCCAGGTGATTTGGGGAAAATTAGTTGACTTTTTTTTCTAACTTCACTTCCCAATTTGTAAAGCGTGTGGGATATTAGTAACTTTCTTGCATAACAGGAATTTGAGGGTAAATCATTAATTCTACTTTTATTTTTCAAAATGAGAAGGAAAACAAATATTTTGGAGTTCGTTACAGAGCTTCAGTTGTGCATTAATGCAATAGGAGTCATCTTCAACATTTTCAAGTACTTGGCACCCATAGTTTCTCGACTAGAAAGCTCTTCAGGTCCTCAGTTTGAGAGGAGGGGGTGAATACATAGAACTTCTGGTATTGTGTGGAGAATGGAGGACTCTGACATTTAGAAGATGAATGAATGAGGCACCCTGGCCTGTGGAGTGTGCACAGCTACAGGTTTGGGGGGAAGACTTAAAATACTATTGTTGGTGGAGGGAATAGCATCTGACTCAGAGCTCCTGGCAAGAGAAAAGAGGGTCTGGTCTTGGCAGGGGATCTCTAAAACAGAAAGGGATGGGAGGGAGTCCGCAAGACATTTGTGTAAAGGAGATGAAGGAATGAAAGGAGTTCTTGGCATGTGTAATCTCTGCTGCCTTCAGAAGCAGGTGTGGTACATCTAACTTGTAATGCTGCAGCAAATGCTCACAGCTCTGAAAGGCTGGGAACTTGAATGAAACATTCCTGCACTACAGAGGCTTTTGGGTTTGTAGAATGAACGAAAGAGATCCCAATATTTGCAACCTTTCTGACAAACACAGATGGAAGCCCCAGTTCCCAGTAATTAAATTGGAGATGGGGATATTTTCTCTTAGAAAGCTTTACAGTGTGCCATTCTAGACTCTTTTTGATCAACGAGCTAAATCCAGAACCCATTTTAATGCAACTTTAAGCAGTATTCTAGAACAGCACAAAGGAGCTCTGCATAACAGCACAAGATGACTAAATGCTATTTTTCTTCACAACAGATGAATGAACCAAATGCCTATGGAAATACACCTCTCCATGTAGCTTGCTACAATGGACAAGATGTTGTAGTAAATGAACTTATAGACTGTGGTGCTAATGTAAATCAAATGAATGAGAAAGGTTTTACGCCTTTGCACTTCGCTGCTGCATCAACACATGGAGCCTTGTGTTTAGAGCTTCTGGTCTGTAATGGTGCAAATGTCAATATGAAGGTAAGGAAATGAATTTAAAGTATTCCACTTTATGCTGAAATGCAACGCATGGGTGTAACAATGAATCTGAAGAAATTATCAAAAAAAAAAAAGGGAGAAGGGAGATTGTGAAAGCTTGGGTTTAGACCCCAATAAATGACACAAATATAAAACATCCGTTATTTTAGCAGAGTCTAGTAGGAATCACAGTTGAAGTGAGTCATTTTGGTGGAATTTGGAGAGGACAGGATAACTGGTTTACTTGCTTTTTCTTGGAATGTTTGAGAAGCAAGAAGCAGCATGGAAGAAACTACAGACGTATAGGAGAAATGTACAAAAAGGACAACTATGTTGGCAGCATTAGTAGAAGAGTAAAGATGAGGGTGATGTAAGAAACTAGACTCTGATAAGTACAGATTGGATAGTTGTGAAGAGAAGGTAAAGAACTAAAATGTGTGCTTATTACAGTGGGAGGAGACCAAGCCTCAGCAGTGGGGTGACATGATCAGAAGCCTAGTTTTACTGTCATTTGTTCCAGCTGAACTGCAACACTGGGGAAAGGAGTTCTGTAATTAGTTATATTCTAATCCGAAAAAAGGAAATTATCAGTCCATCTTGACATTCAATACTAAAGTTCAAGATGGTGACCATAGTATTTTTCCTTGGAATCTTGGGTCTTCTTTGAACCTCTTGACATAAAGGGTGAACATTTCTCTATTAGTATTGTGCATTTTCATAAAAAAGTATTTGAGAGTTGTGGTATACCATTACTTTAGCTACAGAAGATTCTACCTTTTAGCAGCCTCAGGGGACTTCAGCAAGGTCCTTGTAGAAATAGAAACCCACCTTACACCATCTAGCATTGAATTGTAATGATGGTTGGACATCTAGATAGTGAATGGCAGATTGTCCTAGCAGGTGGTACTGGACGTTTAGATTATGCTGTTTCTGTTTTAGACCTTTTAAAACATAGTTAAACAGATCCTAGTTAAGAGGCTGGAGTTTCTAGGAGCTATCCTGGCCTCCCTGTTTATTCAGGGCCCTACCTTCCCCTGAACAGGTTCAAGAGGCACAGGTAGAGGCCAACCTGTTAGCAGTGGTTTGAATTAATCTATGATATGGTTTCATGTACCTGCCAAATAATACCTGAGGTGCATACAGCACTACCTTGGATCAGCATATAACTGGGAAAAGCAGTCTGCTAGATATGGAAATATGAATTCCCACCTAGTCCAGTTCTCTTTAATTTGGCAAAAGAATCCAGCAAACACTAGCAGAGGAGTCCCCCATCTCAGCCCTTTGACAATTTTCCCTCTGGGTTGGTACGTCATGTGAATTGGCTTTGGGGGCAGGGTCTGTGACTTTTTTCTCTCATCTTGTGAAGAAAGTCATCACTTTGAAAAGAATATCCCCATATGCATATTCTACACCTTGGTCCTCCAGCCTCTCTTATTTGGAGTCCCAGGCATTTTGTGATTCTTTAGTTTAGAAGATTCTTTAGTTTTAAAGAGTAAGAAGTATACACTGCCCTTTTTACTCTCAGTACAGACCACAGAGGCGAGCATGGGGCATCTGTGCATGCTGCTTAAGGCAAAAGGTTTCCAGTTCATCCACTCTAGATTTTGCACGTGAACAATACTGCTTTAAGAACTCTAGTTTGTTTGTTTGTTTGTTTTTTTACCTGAGGGTCCAAAATACCTTTCAAGTTTTAAACTAATACCTTAAAATCTTTGGATCTGGGGGAGTTGAAAACATCTTTTCTGGGACATGAGATCTACCAATTATTCTAAAAAAAAAAAATAAAAAAATATAGTTAACCCATTGAAAAGAAAATCAGAGCTAGCAAAAACATGGATTGAAATTATTAAAAAAACCCAAAAAATCAAAACACAAAGGGCAGTCTCTCAGTTTGACAGACTGAGCAATTCTTGTATTCTACAGAAGGCTACTGAATTTTTCCCTCTCTGTTTTTTTTTTTTCCTACTTGGCTACAACCTGCAATTTGTAATTTGAACATAGAAACATGGGTTTTGAAGAGATCACACAGGTGAGTTAGTTCAGCCCTGTGCCCAAATGCAGTGTGCTACTCCTATACTGCTTGAGACAATCAGCCTCTTGAAAACCTCCAGTGAAGAAGATTCTAAAACTTCCCTAAGCAGTTTGTTCCACTATCTTGTTGTTCTGAGTGTAAGGAAGTATTTTTGCTATTCACTCTAAATCAGCTTTGCTGTACTTTAAATCCATTTCTTTATCCTGCCCTCTTTTGCAGGGGAGAATTGTTTTTGGCAGACTTTCAAATATTTGGAAACTGCTGTCATGTTCCTTCTTAATCTTTTTTTTCCCCAAAACTAAACAAACCTCATTCTCTCAACCTTTCTTTCTATGGTTTACATTGCAACTCTTCTGTTATCTTTGTTGCTGGCCTCTGAATCTTCTCCAGTTTATCCACATTTTTCTTGAATTGTAGATAGATCACTGTGGCTGAACCAAGTAATGGGGTACTGTCACCTTCTGTGTCTTACAGGCTGTACATCTAATGCAGCCCAAAATTTCATTTTTTTTTTTCATGGTGACTGCATCACATTAATTGTTCATGTTGAGTATCTCTTAAGCCAAAACCCTGGAATCTTCTCAGCAATTATTACTGCCTCCTATTCTGTATCTGTGCGTTTTGATTTTTTTCTTAAGTTTTAATACCTTGCATAGGTTCTGTATTTCATTTGTTATATAGAGCCCCATTCTCCAATCTAAGATCCTTTTAAAATTTAATTCTGTCCTCCAAAATGCCTTGCAAGCCCCTCCCCAGTTTTGTGCCTGATGTAAATTTGATCAGGAAGCTTTCTCTCCTTTCCCAATCATTAAGAAAAATATTGAACAGCACCAGACCCGGAACAGATCCCTGTGGTATTCCACTTGAAACTTCAAGCCTTCTTTGATGCATTTATATATCTACTTGAAGTTATTTAGTAATTATGTATCCTTTTTTCTCTTTGCTTTTGCTTCTGCACATTCTTGCTGTTCTTCTATATGCTTCTTTAGTTACCCACCTTCTTCCTATTCACTGTTTCCCTTTTAATTGAGTAGTCTCTTGTGTAGCCACATTGATCTTCTGTAGTGCTTTTTACCTTTCCACCATGTCAGTAGAGCTTCTTGTTGAACCATCAACAGCATATCCCTTATGACCTGCCAACGACTCTGAATCCTTTTATCCATCAATTTGCCTACCCATGAGACATTATTTATTATTTCTTGATTTGAAATCTGCCCTTCTTCAGTCTAGTTGCCTTATTTTATTAGTTTTGTGCATTCCTTTTCTTAGAATCATGAATCCTGTACTATTGAAATCACTTCTCATCAGATATTATATCATCCTTATATTTGCAACCAGTTCTCTTTTATCAGTCAGAACAAAATTTAAGATAGGTGGAGAAAATACATTACCGTTAAGAAATGCCTGAATGCTTATCTTGCTGGGGTGATCTGACCCCAGCTGACTTCGTGCCCCTTGGGCAGGAGGCTGGACCCAGTGACCAGCCCTAATGTCTATGAAATCTATGAAAATACCATTAATCTATTTAATATAAAAATAGAGTATTTGTACAGTTCATTTTCATACTTAAATGTAAACCTTACAATTGTAATGGAAACTTGCAGAAAATTCAATTGATGAAAAGTTCATTGCAGTGCCACAGAAATTTTAAGGAACCCTGCTGTTGAATTTGATCTCTAGCTTGATGTAGAATACTACACAGGTCCTTATGTGTACTTCCATTTCCCTTTCTTTTCTTTTTTTTTTCATATTGCCAGCTTCTCACTTATTGTAACACCCCAGTATGAACTTTGTTTAGGACATAAACTTCTGTTTCTTAGATCCAGCCTCAAAAGGTGAAGCAAATCTTATGTCCTAACTCTTCCTAACTAACAGTCTTTCTTGAATAGTTTTGTATTTTTCTTTAAAACTTAATTTCAGATTTCATTTGTATTTAAATTCAGAACTCTGCGAACAAAATGTTAACTAAAACCATGGTGTAATTTCCAGTAGAGTTCATGGTTGATGTAATGTAACTTAGTAGCACTTTGAGGCCAAATCTGTACTTCGGGAAGCAAAAGTAAGAGGTGGGTGTACAGTTAAAAATATATTTGGCATGCAGTTTTCATAAAGGTCATAAAGGATTTGTTAATGTCTAGGCCATAAAACAATACAAAATAGTGTTTATCATATTCCTAAAATAATAGAAGCATAGGATTGTATTAGAGGTGCACTGATAGAGGGGGGGGGGGCAGTACCGGTACCCAATATTAAAGGAGGCATATCAAGTGATAATAATTCGATTTATTTTTTTATTTTTATTTTTTTTATACTGCTGCCTCCAGCTGGTAATTCTGGTGTGGTGGAAGGAAAGGGCAGAGGGAAGGGGCATGGAGGGGGTAGATCAATGCCCCTTACAGTGAAGGAGAGGATGGGGCAGGCTCTGCCCAGCCTGGGCAGGGCGGCCATGGGAAGGAGCCACAGCTCATGGAGGGTGGCGGCTCCCACCTCTGCTTGCACCCTGGGAGGGCACAAGGAGATGGGAAAGGGGGGGTGAGGGACATGTGACACCGGATATGTGCAGGGCAGGCTGCAGCTGTGGGCTGGAGTTGGGTCTGCACAGGGTTCTTCTCACCGGAAGCAGGCTCAGAGTCGGTGCTGGCAGCGCTGGGAGGGGGCTGCAGCCACCGCCAGTTTTCACTGCAGCTCTACTCCCAGTACTGCCACTGCCAACTTCCCGGTGCAGCCCCAGTTCAATGCCCCGCCTCCGCCCACGTGCCGGAAAGAGCCAGAGATTTCATAGATTTCATGGGCATTTGGGCTGGAAGGGACCCCGGAGGATTGTTGAGTCCAGCCCCCTGCCCCAGGGGCAGGAAGTCAGCAGGGATCATAGGATCCCAGCAAGATAAGCATCCAAATGTGTCTTGAAGGTGTTCAAAGTGAGTGCTTGAACCACCTCCGGCAGCAGTCTATTCCTTTGGGGGCTCGGACAGTGAAGAAGTTCTTTCTTATGTCCAGCCTGAATCGGTCGCAGCGGAGTTTGTGACTGTTCGATTTTGTCATCCGTTGGGGCGCTCTGGTGAACAGATGTTCCCCCAGATCCTGATGAGCACCCCTGATAAACATACAGGTGGCCAACAGATCACCCCCAAGCCTGCACTTTTCCAGGCTGAAGAGTCCCATAGCTCTCAGCCTCTCATCATAAGGTCTGTTTTCCTGACCTCTGATCATGCATGTGGCTCTCCTCTGCACTCTCTC
>JAGPOW010000261.1:201355004-201382375 GCA_030014935.1 Caiman crocodilus
CTCTGGGAGCGCCCCGTCAGCCAGTTTCTGACCCACTCAACCATGTAGGGGTCAATGCCACAGCTCCCCATCTTTTTAATGAGGATGGGGTGGGAGATCATGTTAAACGCCTTCCTGAAGTCTAAAACGACTACGTTGACAGGGCTGCCCACATCCATGGATTTGGTCACCTGGTCGTAGAAGGCAACCAGGTTGGTGTGACTGGACCTTCCCTTAACAAACCCGTGCTGGTTGCCCTTCAACATAAGGTCCCCTGCCGGTCGCTCACAGATGTGGGACTTGAGAATTTTCTCAAAGATCTTTCCCAGAACCGACTTGTCCAGAGCTCCAAGAGCACTCTTATAACCGAGCCAAGGGCCCAGCAATCACCCCCGCCAGCTACCTCAACACCCTTGGGTGCAGGTCATCCGGTCCTGCCGACTTAGACATCCAGACCTTCCAGAAGCCCTTCCACCAGGTCTACCCTCACCCTTTGTTCTCCCTGAGAACCTGGAAATCAGGTGCAAATTTGAAAACACTGAACTTTCAATGATATACCTGTAGTAATTTGCATATAGTTTAATTACTGTGGGTACCCTTAGACTTGGTTCATCCAAAATTGATGCATTTTTACCTTTTTTGAAATTGCAGGAAGTTTTAGCACAGCTACTCCATTAACACACTTATACTTTTTACCTATTTATACATAGTACAAACTATGCATGATATTAATCCAAAGTTGAAAGGCTCATGATTTATCAAATAGTTCATTGGACTGGGCCCCAGCAGAGTCAACAGCATTTCAGGCCATGATGACCCCATAGCTCAGCACTGTTCCATATGTCTCTGTACTCCAGATACTCTCTTCTACCCCCAAAAAGGATCCATGTGCTAATTAACCCCCCACTCATGACTGGAACAGGGTGTTTTTGTCATGAGTCCTCCAAAAATGGAGTCCTCCAAAAATGTTTATGCAGATAAGGTACAGGGCAATCTGCTCCAGCTCTACTTGATGGAGGGTGTGGCTACACCATACATGACAGGCTGAGATGGGGACATCAGAGGAATTTTGGATGAACTGTTTGTAGCTCTGTTTGTTAATGTTTGTCAAAAATTTAAGGTAGGTGAAGAAACAGGAATCATTAGAAATGGGAAATAAAGGCACAGCTCAGCTGTAGGATTGAAGAGGAAGTTGAAATTTATGCAGTGTTGTAGCTCACCATGACTTAGAGTTGGTGCTAATGGGACTTGGCATAATGGGCACTACCATTACTCAGGCTCCAGAGACTCATCCTTATAGTAGGATCTCATAAGCATGTTTGCCTAATATGGGCCATGTGTTTTATACTCATGCTCAGTTTTGACTGCATTTAATCATGTTCATAGTTAGTTTCCATTACTCAGCACATGCAGTTTAATGATAGAGAATGTATTTAATGAGGCTTCCTTGCATGTGAATGCAAGACAAGGAGCCCTTTTCTTCCATACTGATGGGGGGAAACCTCATCTTAAATTTGAGTAAATATGGTAAGTGTGTTCTGAAATACTTTGCCAGACGAGGTTCTTTGAGTAAAAGTGGTATCTTTTATTAGACCAACTGAATAGTTGGAAAACTTGTTCTTTGCAAGTTTTTGGGCCCAAATACCCTTCTTCAGGCATAGGAGGAGTCTTATGCTGTTTTGTGTTCTCCTGGATGGAATAGAAGCCAATATGACAAATGCAGGCCTGTGAAAATCCAAATGTTTGGCAGTGAGGATCAGAGGCCATGGGGGACAATAGATATAAGATGGGAGGTGGGAATGGTTGGGGAATATTGACCTGGTGATAGAATATAGCTAGTAAAACGTAGAGAGGTTACCTGGGGTATCGGATTTCAAGCAGGGTTATAATGTGCCATAAATCTAGTGTCTATATTTAGTCCATGATTTTTTGTATCCAGTAGATTTATGAAGTTGAGTTTTATAGGCTCATCTGTGAAAAGTGTTTTGTAAATTCCCTTTGAGGACTAGAACTGAGAGGTTGGAGAGAGTGGTTGTCTTGTGATAAGTATGCACCCACAGGTAATTGGGTATTTTTGTCTTTGATAGATTTTTGGTGTGCATTCATTCTGGTGTGCAGCTGTTTGGCTTTTCCTACATATTTTCCATCATTTAGCCCTGATGGCAAATCTTTCTCTCTCTCTGTCTCTCCAGTCTCACAGTTCTAATCCTCAAAGGTAATCTATAAAACACCTTTGGTAGATGAGCCTATGAACTTCACTTCATAAATCTACTGGTTACAAAAAATCATGGGCTAAGTAGAGATATTGAATTTATGGCACATTATAACCTGCCTGCCATCTGATTACCCCAAGTGACCTCTCTGCATTTTGCCAGCTACATTCTATCACTAAGTCAATGTTGCCCCCTTTTCTCACACCTACCTGTCTCTCACCTATGGCCTCTAATCATCACTAACACTTATTTTACATTTTCACAGATCTGCATTTTTGCATACAGGCAGTCTTCAGCTTACAATGTTTTGAGTTGCAATGTTTCACACTTACAACGTTTATAAATTGACACCCTGTTTCAAATTTCTGACGTCAGTTTTGACTTTATAATGTTTGATCTGACGTGATGCCACACCAACGAACAAGTTTGCTACATCACCCATCTCTCTGGAGAACATCTGTCCAAACTTCCTTGGACACTTTCTTTAAGAAAGCAGACGAGTCCTGAGAAGACTCCAGCCAAGAACCCTTCAAAAAGTCCAACCGGGAGCCCTTCAAAAAGTCCAGCAAAGTTACCTCAAAGAAGTCCTTCCAAATCAATATGATTTCTTTTTGCAACATTAATGTATTTATGTAGCTGTATTACTCATCTATAATTGATTGAGTACAAAATTCTGATTTGTTTTTGGTGAAAATAGGGTATCAGGCATTGGTTCTAGAACCAATCCCCCATTTATAACATTGTTTCTTATGGAAAATCAGTTCTGAGTTACGTTTCAATTTAAGATGCTGGTTTCACGAACCAATTGTGTCGTAAGTCTGAGGACTGCCTGTGTTGGTTTCTGTTCCATCCAGGAGAACACAAAACACCATCAGACTCTCCCTGTGTCTGCAGAAGGGTGTTTGTGCCCAAAAACTTGCAAAAAATGATGTTTCCAACTAATTAGTTGGTCTAATAAAATATATCACTTTTACCTAAAGAATGTTGTCTGCCTATGTCTTTAGGCCAACACAGCTACATCAAAAACTTCTGAAATACTTTGCATTTTATAGCCAATGTTTCAGATTTTATAATCTGATTATATGCTTATAGACTGAACCCAGCTACATCTTGATTTTTTTCAAGATGAAAAAACATGGGTTTTCTATAGAATCGGGTCATTGGAACTGTTTCCCTGTAAAGTTATGTGGCAAGAGATTTACTGTTACTTTGCTAGCTCTTAGCATTGAATATCCCTTAAATATTTTAAATGTTTACACCAAAATAATCACATGCTGACATGTTACTATCACTTTATTTTGAACACCATGTTAATAACAAATGTGTGTGCATGTGTATTCGCATTAATTATTTATTTTATAGGAGCTGAAATAGACTGTGAAGATAAGAATGGAAATACTCCGTTGCACATAGCAGCTAGATATGGCCATGAACTACTAATCAACACTCTGATTACGAGTGGTGCTGACACTGCAAAGTAGGTAACATTTACCTACTTGGACACAAGCTAAAATAGTATAGAAATGTAGAAGTTGGATTAAACTATAGTAATATATTATTTTTTCATATTTTGCAAACTTCAAGTTAGAAACCCTGTATCATAGGGTATGGACAAACATGCTTTATTTTAGTTTCCTTAAAAAAGAAAAAGTAGCTGCTTTTTAGGAATGTGCAGCAGCTGTCACATCTGCTTCATTGTGTAGTTATAACAGTTGGTTAAATCATCTTAACATTGATCCTAAATGAAGAAGGATTGGAGCAGTTTTGCTGCCCTTGTGTTGCTGTGGAATCGTGCAGACCTAAGTCTTGTGTCCTGACAGCTTATATCTGTATCCTTTGATAGGCTTGTTGTTTTTGTCTGTACCAGGGATGGGCAAAATGGCGGATTTGCCTGGCAGCCAGACTCCATTTCCTAGCAGCCCCTGCCTGTATTGCTGCAGCCAGTTTCCATGGAGACCCCAGGAGGTGGGGCTGTGACAGTGCAGGGCCAGTTTCCACGGAGACTGGCCCAAACAGCACTGGCAGAGTGTGGCTAGTCAGGGAATTGTTTTTGGACCCAGGCCAGGATTCTTTGGTGGTGATGCCATGGTCCAGAGCTGGGGGACAGCCACGATCTGCTGCCTGTACTCCCCTACCCAGGGCTAATGCTCAGCCAGCTCTGACCCATCTCCACCTTGTGCTGTCACCACTGCAAAATGCTGTCCCTGGCCCCGGCCCCAGCCCCAGAGCAGCCCCCCACACAACTGCACACCCTGCCAGTGCTACTTGGGCCAGTCTCCACAGAAAACCTGGTCCCGCACTGTCATGGCCCCACTGCTTCTGGAAACAAGCTGCAGCAATGTGGGCAGGGGCTCCTGGGACATGGAGTCTGCCACAGGCCTTATCTGGCCCATGAGTCAGACTTTGCCCACCCCAGTCTATACCTGTGGTCTTTCCAAGGACATTTCCAAGACAGCATCTTGTTAAATAAGCACACTGGATTTTATACAGCAAAAAAATGCTTGCTAATTTTGATTATTTATAAAATATATGTTTGAGAGATGCAAAACAAAATCTCATCGTTTTTATATAAGTGTCACTCTAAATCAGGGTTGGGCAAAATGCAGCCCGCCAGGCCATTCTGTCTTGCTCCGCAAGGCCCCTGAAAATTTTAGAAAATTAATATTTATCCGCCCCTGGCTGCCTGTCATGCAGCAATTGATGGTTTACCAAAACGTAGTAAGCAGCCCTCCACCCGAAATAGTTGCCCACTCCTGCTCTAAATGTGTGTGTTAGGTTTTGATTAGATAAACTTTTTTAACGTACTAAGAGATTTCCCAGATCTATCCATTCTAATTATGTGTAGTTTGGCATGCAGTCTTGTTTAGCTTTATTGTTATGGAACTGCGATGTCTGATTATGGTGTATCTTAGGCGGGGTATACATGGGATGTTTCCTCTCCATTTGGCAGCTTTAAGTGGATTTTCAGACTGCTGCAGAAAACTCCTTTCATCAGGTAGGATGATCTCTTTAAAATGTTTTGGTTACTTTATACATAATTAGTAATCCTTAGTGCTTTTAGTGTGGAATTAATATTAATGTCTTATTACAAAGTATATAGAAATGAATAGTTAGTTGACTTATAACTGAGGGATCTGTACTAGATTCTTCGAATTACTAACCATAGCTAAGTTTGCACTAGCTTTCTGTGGTAAGCCCCGATTGAAATCTTTTAGAATTGTACCAAGAGTGAAGCAGTGGGCATGAAAGCCCACAAATTTGATTTGCACAGTCTATAATGATTCAAAACACATGATTTCAAAGAGTGAGGGAGCAAGACTCTAAAGTCTGTAAAATATAGTTACCCACAGCCATCATGGCAGTCTGGTGCAATTTGGCTTACACCAGTGATACCCAAACCTGTGCCCCCCAGGGCTCTAAATTGTGGTTAGCTGCATTAAGAAAATACTTATAGCATTGAATTGGATCAAGACCAAAACTAACTTTGGGTCTTGCATTGTCTCCACTTGGGCCCAGATATATGTTAGCAAAGAAGGGTTCCTTCTCCAACATAACGAAGTAGGGAATCTCTGGAGGAAGGAAAAGGTTGAGAAATAGAAGATGAGAAATGGCCACAGTATAGATTTCCTGATTCTCTTCCCCAGCCCCAGCACAAAGTAAAACAGCTTGGTGGAACTTGCACCAGATAACAGCTGTCGTTTAGGGACTATATTCTAGCTAGGAACAGGAAGAGTACAGCCATTTTGCTTTTCTGTCCCCAACAGCCCCCTCTACTCAAAGTGCTACATTACATGTATGCATACTTCAGACTTTCATAGGTCTAAGGGATTTTCAACAGAGGACTTGCAAGTGAATTTTTTTCCTTATGTGAATTGGGCAGAGGGGCATAGTCCAGGTGAATCATCTTCCCTGAAGAAATAGCATTGGTCACTTTTTAAATATACTCGATCCTCAAACTGAACAGGTTGAATACTACTATCCTAGAAACTCTTTTCTAATGTATGGAAGTTAATGTTGATACATATCTTTACTCAAAGTAACCTCTCTTTTGTGGAGGAAGGAGAAATTGATTTACATGTATATTCAAAATCTTGAGAGATACTTAATTTGTCACCACTCTTTACAGACTTTGTGAAGTCAGCTTTGCTGCTGTGATGGATAGCCCTTAGGGAGGTTCTGACGTCAAGCAATTTAGTACTCTGTGGATAAACAGGATGGAGAATTATATATGTTGGAAGGAAGGGAAAGCACCAGAATGGGGCAGTGGAGAATCAACCAATTTTAATATTAATAATATAATTTATATAACTTAAGTTGGACTTGGGATGCAGGAAGTGAGGAAGCATTGGGTGAGAAAGTAGTCTGAGGGAAAATGGAATTCATTCCTTTGCAGATCACTAGTTTTGGTCACTGAATCCTTAGAGTTTAAAAAAATATGAATTCCCAGGCAAAACTGGAGTTCTGCTCATAAGCATCTGTTACTTAGGAATAAAACTCTTAAAAGAATATTATAGTTTTCTCAAACCATTAACTGTAGCTTGAACACTTGGTTTCTTCTTATTTTTATTATTATAACCTCAATTTTAAACTAAGTATGGAATTGCACTATTAAAGTCAATCTGGTAGACTATGAGGACTGCAAGTTATCTATGTTCCACCCTGCATGCCTGTGCACTTTGTGTAAAACAGATACATTTTGGTGAAAGAATATTTGATAGGTCATTTATGAGACTATATGAATTGCCATGCTGGATTTGGCCAGTGGCACATCAAATTTAGCATCCTTTCCAGGAGTAGGCAGCCACTAAGTATTTAGGGGAAATATGTGAGAAACTTCTTCATTCAACATTTAAAGACTAATCTGCTCTTAAGAGAAGTTTCTTTCTAACCTCTATTAGAGGCTGACTTATGCCCCAAACATGAATTTGTATATCTTAAAAAAAATCATATAATGCAATTTAATTTTCTTGTTATTTTATATAATGCTTAATCCTTTTTTGAGCCTTATAAGACCTGAGCCTTCATAGTATCTGTGACAATGAATGCTACAGGTTCATTTTGTGATTGTTTACAAAAGCATTTCCTTTTACCAGTTGTACATTTCGTTGACTTAAGATCTAGTCTGGAATTTTAGTCTAAGCTTTCTCTCCTGCATGAAGATGGGGCTTAGGGCAGAGGCAGTGCATGGCTTTCCGAGGGGGAAGATTTATTTCCTTCATTTTCATAGAGCTTTATATAAATCTCAATTCATCATCTTAAATTAGAGCAGGTCTTGAGCTATCTCATCTAATTTATGATAGTTGAGTGTATCTTATCTCAGTTCTCAACTGCATTCAGTCAGACAAGCCCTATCAGCGTCTGTGGAAGCAGTTAATATAGGAGTTGATTCTGTCACCACTCTAGATAAGAGCTCCTACAGGAAGAATCCAAAACTTTGTTTTCTACGAAGTTGTGATACATGAGCACTATTTTTCTTTTACATGCCCTGTTGTGCCCCTCCTAATAACATTCAAGAACTATCTTGGCAAATCCCCAGTTATCCCTCAATCTACAAGCTTCAAATAATTTAGAAATTGATACGATTGTGGCTGGAGCACATGCACATAGTTAGCAGGGGAGTAATACTTTAACATGTAACATTGTGACTACATGAAGTGCGTGTGTGGAGTATCTTACCTGAACATCCTGAGTATGGTATCTTTTAGCAGAGATACATGTTTGTGTCCACTGACTATATAGAGACTTAAAAATATATATATATTATCTGCTCTAGTGAGAAAATAAACATGAGCAAAGCAAGACACTTAGATCATTGGTCAATTTTCATTGTCAGTAATGCAATGGTGTATGGTTTTGAAGAGTTGTATAGTCCCTTGCATTTAAGAGCAAACTTAAGGCTGCTTTGGTGATCTTAACTGTGCATCTCCATACATTCCAATATTTGGATTTAAGTAAGATCTTAAATTTGAATTTCCAGGGTTCTTACAACATTTTTGAGAAAACTACACCATTCTCTAAAGGGTATTTTTCCCCTTAAGTAACTGGTATTTACAACCTTCACTCCAGCTTAATGAAGTTCTTTGCCTGGGAATAGAAAACTAAACTGAAGGATGAAATTAATGTGAGTAGCTTCTGGATTTAGTAATACTGACAGATCCACTCTTAAAATGATTGCTATACAGAACATTGTATGTTAAGGTGAGTAGTACTAGCTTATTCTTAAATGTTGCTATTACACATTTTTTGCAAATTTTGTTTGGCAATATTTTTAAACGAAACCAGTAAGCAAAGATTATTCCATCAAGAACTTCTGCTAGCCCTAATGCCAGTTAGCTTACATTTTCATTGTCATTCCTCCTTATAAGCAGTCAAAATGAACCTGGTTCTTGAAATACAAAATGCTGCTATTTGCAGTATTACAGATAGTGGAGGTTTTTAAAAAATATTTTGACATTAACTGTTCTAACAAATATAAACATGCATTATGGCACTATAACTTAGAAATGGCTGATAGCAATTTGGTGAAAGGGATGAATACTGTTTAGTGACACCATATATTAACTCTTTTTGTAGGCTTTGATATAGACACCCCAGATGACTTTGGCAGGACTTGTCTTCATGCAGCTGCAGCTGGCGGGTATGTAACAGCATTGCCTTCAATTTCACTTTTCAAAATTACTTATATTCCCAGTCTTTTCTCTCATCTTTACCTCCTTGAAGGTAGGTAAATATGAATATAATTTGAGAACACAATACATTTGTGAAATGCAATTTCTACTTGGTAATTTAATCAGTAATTTAATTAGTGGCCAAGCATAATCAGTCTTGTACCCCTTTTCAGGTTTGGGATTAACATGGATTTATTATACAGCAGGTTTGCTAACTTCTAGGATTTACAGGCAGGACCATCCCTTGTGGGGGTGAATTGGGGTGACTGCCCTGTGCCCCACACTTTTGCGGGGCCCCATGCACCATGCCATACAAGCTCTGTGCTCCAGCCAATTGCCAACCTCCCCACCCCAACACCACACAGGCCCCACACAGCCTGATATGCCTCAGGCACTGCATGCCCCTAGGGTCAGCTCTGTATACAGGTCTAAATTGTGATATTTGCTATAACCCTCTGTTTAAGCTATGCAGAGATCTGTATGTAAAGGAGCATCACAGACTGTGATGAGCCATCTATTTTCTTGTCTTCCCAGCAAGTTGCTTATGAGGAAAATACTGTGTCACTTCAGGTAGTCCTGAAATAAGATGAGCAAAACTGAAAGAAGGTTTTTTCCCAGCACAGCTGTATGTGGACTTACCACAATCTGCATGTATAATATGGAGCTGGTTTTCACTTTGAACGTTTAGGCTGCTTGGACTCATTAGTTGGACCCAGCATGCCCAACATCTGTATGGATCAGGTGCTTTAGTGAGGCTTTTTTGGTGCTTTTATCTAATAGCTGATTTAATCAGCTTCAGATAAAAGCACCAAAAAGCTCCACTGAAGCACCTGATCTATATAGATGCTGCAGAGCTGAGTCAAAGTAGCACTGCCTCTTTCAGTAAGGTGCTTTTTTTTAAATATCTGCAAGCAACCTTACTTATTTAGATAAGGTGCCTTCCAAAAAAAGAATGTGCTGGATGTTTTTATCAGTATGTAAAGGAAATAAAGAAAAATGTGAATGAAAACATAGAAGAACTGGAGAAACCCATCAGTTAACCCCAAATGTTCATACAATGCGTATGGTCTGGATTTAAGTTAACCAGAAGCAAGGAAATACTGGTCACCAGTACTTGCTAATCAGTTGAATTATAATCCAGATTATTCATATGGTAGGAAAGCTTGAATTTAACTAGTCAATGGGCACTATAAGCAATTCTGAAAAAAGTTTAGGTTCTGATTATGCAGCTAAATAATGTATGTTCTTGACTGTTAAGCATAGGAGTAAGCTTATTGAATATGAAGCGTGCATATAAATAAAGTTTTAAGGAGGTTCATAAATACATATTTGGTCAGAGTATGTAATTAGTATAAAATTAGCATGCTGCATGTATAATTCTTGAGTTCATTTGGTTTTTGCCAAAGTCTACTTGAAAACACAAATATAAAAATAAACAGTAAACTCAAGTTAATATGCCACTGATTTAATTTGCTACTGTTCAAATGTCCTGCCAGCACCGCTCTCTTCACCCCCATAATCAACTCTTAAAATTAGTAATTAATGGATAGTTTGTCATTATTTGCATTGTATTCCCCTTGAAATGGTGAATTAACCAGAATCTAAAATACAGTGGATCTTTGTGAGTAAAGGTGGGTGATATAATATGGGCAGTAGATCATGGTACATATTCAGGTGCACATTGCTTTTAAAAAAAGTCAGGTTGACAGTGCTCAATGTACATCCTGTGTAAAGAACTCGTAAACAAGTGAGGTTTTTTTAGTATATTAAAAGCAATAGTAGCTTTCATATGCATATCTTATTTCACAGTGATAAAAGTGTTTAAAAAAAAAAAATGGTCTTAAATATAAAAACTGTCACTCATGATGTAATTTGACTTTCATCCTCAGTTTTAAGCTTTGTTCCACAGTAGTATAACTTTCTTGTCAGTCTGATAATATTTTACATCTATTGTCAATAACGTTCATATTGCAGTGGTAAATTCATCATTTGCATTGCAAGCTTTCTTTTTCATGAAAGATATGAATAGGTCTTGAACCAAACAAACAACATTTAGAAACAAAACTTGCTCTAACCTGAATTTTGGCTACAAACACCCGGCATGGAGTAATTTTTTTCCTTATTAATTTACAATTCTTCCAAATTAGGAGGGCTTTTCTGTAGGAATTTGGGTTAATCCTCTCAACTCTTATATAATGTCAAGGGCCTTTGAAATCAACGTAACTTCCACCTTTGGACCTAGGATTATTTATGGGCTCTAGTTTTGACACAACTTTTGAAGTTTGTTTTAAGTGGAATTTTTAATGCAAGGTGTGTCTCTTCCATCGCAATTTAGTTTAGTTTAGTTTTGGTAAAAATGTTATGATAAATACCTAGGCAGCAGTTCTGATATTTTTGGAAAACACTTACTGCAAACTATATGTTATTCAAGCAATGTGGCATTGTTACAGGAATTTGGAGTGCCTAAACCTTCTGCTCAACACTGGTGCAGACTTCAACAAAAAGGACAAATTTGGGAGGTAGGCTACAACATTCGAAATCAAAGTAATGTGGTATTTTATTGAAATGCACATTCTGTGTGAAGGAGCCCGTATTCCATTCCTCTACCCAGCTTTTTAGTAGTAGTGTAACTGATCAGGGAGCAGCGGTCCTGCAGACCACCCTTTTTTAGCCACTGCTGTTGTCAGCATGATAGCTGCTGTATCCCTGTGTGTTACTGCTGCCCTTTTGTACCTCTGGATTTTGAGCTACGTATTATGGTATTTGTAATAAATGAATGGGAGTCCAGTAGAGGCACCTTAGCCAATTTTACCTGAGTATAACATACTAAAAGCCCCTGGTTGTTTTTGTTTTGTTATGAGAAGCTATTTATTTCTCTCTCAAACTCTCCAGTTGCTTTGATATGTTAATGCTTTTATAGAGAAATGTTATATACAAGGCATAATCTGTTGCTTGCAGTGCTCAGCTGTGGAATTATTGAAGAATGCCCCAGTTAATGCATCTTCTTAGTGTAGAAGTCCAATTTATCATCTTGTCTGAACATTTTGCGTGCATATTCTAAATAAAATCTGAATTACTCTATTACTATAATGTATAGGTTACCATTTAGGTTCCTGTGTTTACCATTACACTCTCCCACCTCATTTCTTCTTTCTCTTACTTCTGTCCTTAGCTCAAGAAAACTGTATAAGTGCAGGCAGTGTGCAAGGCGGTGAAAAGAATCACTGTCCAAAAAGAATAATAGACAAGTAAGCAGAGATGCCCTGGAAGAACCAGAGGCGAGAATTTATCATAAGTATTTTTCACAGCATTAGCTGTGTAAAGAAAAGATTTAAAGGAATCTAATCCTATGATCCACAGCCAAGCTATGCACGTGGAGGTCAGGACAATCATCTGTTTATGAACTGTTTCCTTTTGAAACACCACTTGTGTTCTTGGCTGACAGCTGAGGAATCAATGGTGGGAGCCTCTTCTTTGATGTTGCATCTAAGATTTTTATCTGCTTATTATATTTGAACCTGCAGTGAGTTTATTTGAGGTCATTGCTGATGATGGAAGGATGACAAAGATCTGGAGAAGAGGAAAAAAAGGTTAACAAATAGGGAAGAAGGAAGGAAAAATGAGATCAGTAATGTAACAATGTAGGACAAAATTCTCACAAATATCAAAGTCCCGTTTTCAAAAGTAACTTGAAAATCTGAATTTTTTTTTTTTGAGACTGGGACTTAAATCCTTAAGCCACTTAAATAGCTTTTCAGATTTTATCAAAGACCTTTATTTTTGGAAATTGTGTATGTTTTATGTTGGAAGGGTTTCTCTCAAGCTGTTTCTCCAAATAGTTTTCATTTGAAAAGAAAACTTCAACATTAAAAACCAAATTTACAATTTTTAACTTGAATTAGAAATTATTGAGCTTTTTTTGATATACTAGAACAGGAGGAAATGAGCAAATGCTCCTTAAAGCTTTACATTTAGACCTCAGTTCTGCTCCCTAAATTCTGGTGAGCTTTCAAATAATACTACAAGGAGCCATCTACTTTGGATCTCTTCAGGGTGATTTTAAATTTCTTCCTAAATCAACTGTCAAATTTGTTTAACCTTCATTTAGTGATTTTTGCACCACTGATGACTGAATAATTGTAAGTGAATGTTTTACCATTAAATTGTTAAGCCATTCAGTATAATTGTTATATATTGTACAAACAGATAAATTGACAGGAGTCATTATAACAAACTTCATCTCCTCATGTGTACGCTTCCCCTTAACACACAAGCTATGCACATATTGGCTGACAAACACGTCTCCTGAACTGCTGCTGCATTTTTAAATGCTTCACTGGCAATATTTTTAATTATTTATGTATAATATATTGAGATAAAGTAACATGCAAAATTAAATAGATTGTAAACAATTTTTACAATTTATTTTATTTTTAATTTGCTACGTCATTAACCTGTTTTTGCTATTACTTAGTGCTTATCTCTTTTTGTGTTTTAATTGTATACTGCAGAACTCCACTCCATTATGCTGCTGCCAATTGTAATTACCAGTGCCTCTTTGCCCTTGTGGGATCTGGAGCTAGCGTGAATGACCTTGATGAGAGGGGTTGTACTCCACTGCACTATGCAGCTGCATCAGACACAGATGGAAAGTAAGTATTCTGTCTTGTACGAAAGAATAGTTAAAGGTCTTCCAGCTGCTGTATTTTGTTGTCTTATAGTCTAAAATCATATTGGCCAAATTTTAGATTTTTTTTGAGCATGACTAAATGAAATTTGACTGGAATGTGGGCTTGTTAGTAGTATAAGAAATATTTCTGTTTTAAAATAAGTTTCTTTTTTAAATGTAATAGATACACTGAGGTGTTTTGTAATCTTTCTCTTTGATTTTTAATGGCATTATTTTAATTTGGGTTTTTGCTGGGTGTATCTACACATACAATTAAGCCAGAGTGATAAACTTCAGTGCACATTGTGGCAGAGAGAACTTCTCCCAGGCAGTGTTTACATGTGTGCCTGAGACAAGAGCAATTTGACCCAAGGCAGAACAACTCTGCTGGATGGCAGTGTTGAGCTGGCTAGGTAACCAGGGTGCTACAGTGTGAGGCTAGGAGGCAAGCGGCCCCCCACACTGCAGCACCCTCATGCCCCAGCCAGGCCCTGTCACAGTCTACAAATGCATCACAGAGCACATAACTACTCTACTCTGCTGTATGATAAGACTGTCCAGAACTGTGCTATTCTATGGCGGAGTTAATTTACTGTACCGTAATCCAGCACACATGTTGACTGTGACACTTTACTGCAGTCCATTCCCCAGTAAAGCGCATGTGTAGATGCACCCAGTGTAAAGAAAATTCCTAAACTGTACTCTGCACAAAGCTTGAGTAAATATAGCTGGTGCCCTGACTTATGAAACTACCTGTTAGGTACAATTGCTAGAAGCCTTTCTAGTAAAAATTCCCATATTTAAATTCTGATGGCAGTTCTTGTTGGAAAGTCCTTACCTCTATCACATGTTTCTCATGTGGGATCATGGAGTTGTGGCTCCCTCTGCTGGTGGGCAAGCAGGGAGTGCCTCACCATGGCAGCGCAGCCAATGTGGAGCTTCCTATGGTGTCAACACCAAGTCTGTCTGCCCTCCTGCACCGGGTCCTGCTTGCTGGGCCACAGAGGCCCCCAGGGGGAGGGCAGCAGGGCAGACAGTGCTGAGTCTGCAGCAGGCTGCCTGCACCCTCCCCTACCCTCCATGGGCTCCACTGGATTCTGCTTTGCCCGTGCTGCTGGAGAGTGTGGGGGTTCAAGATGGCCATATGTTCCACCTTTGTGTTTTGAAAAGGTGGTCACCCCAGGTGCTGTCAAATTCCCAAAAAAAGTGTGGAGGGCTGCCGTGACTCTAAGGTTGAGAACCACTGGTATAGAGATTAGTTATGTATGATTTGTAAGGATTTTTAAAGAATAATGATGTCACTAATATTGGCGGTTTAATTACCCCTCAAAGCTTGTCATTTTTAATGCCTATCTGCACTTTGTCTTCTGTGTAGGGTTTTACTAGTTGCCAGCATTAGTTGCGATGAATTTTTCTTTAATTAATACCTTAATTTACTTCCTAGCTAGATTTTGAGTTTCACAATTGTTCCAGTGTCTCAGCACCACAATGTTTCTGCAGGTAACACTGTTTTGCTATCTTACAAAGGCCAGAAATATGAATAGAGTCCTTCACCAAATGCTAGCATTTTACAGCCACTTATGACAGCAGCGTATGAGGGACTTTGGAAATAACTCAAAGAATGGTCTCCAAAATGCTCCATATATTAACTGCGCTGATTGGCACTCTGAAAGACCTAGCACAGCAGTGTGGTTTGAGGAACAACTTTTTATATTGATGTTGTAGGATGATTAAGAACAGCTGGGAAATGAGTTATTCCCAATTCATAATCAAGAGGAGAATAATATTAAAAACAAACTAAATGAATACCAGGCTGGTATATGAACACAAAAGGCAATGTCAAACAAATTTGCAGTAAAGAGTTTCTGGAGTATTTCTCTAAACATCTTATATCCTTTGTGATAAAAATATGTGTAGCTGCTTCCCGAGATCACTTTGAGACAATAGCATTTATCCTAAAGATCTTGTCCCCATTTATTTCTGGAGACATTCTGTTTGCATCTTTATCAAATGCTTTTAATACTGGGTATTTGATCAGTAAGCCTTATTTCTGAACCAGATGAATTGGTTGGAAAAAATAGAGGTAAGTAAGCACAATTCTGTTTGTAAAGCAGATCTGTGCTTCTCTCATCTTAAAATTATTTGACAATCAACTGCTTGATGTATAAATGAGAAATCAGACATACTTATTTGAACTTTCAAAAATTCTTTGATATAGTCTCCTATAAATGGGCTATCAAGGAAGCTAATTTAATCATGGGATGCAAGATAAAGATCCATGATAGATGAGACAGTTAGAATCAAAGATCAGTTTTGCTTTAAGTGTATTCTGCTAGATATGTTGGTGTGCAAGATGCATCAATCCAGATGGATTGCTGTAAACCTATCATATTTAGCATATGTATTAATAACATATGCTTAATGATGTGACAAAATTGATGAATACTACAAAATTACTTAGGTTAGTTAAATGTTAGGAATAGTAGAGAATTAATAAACCTATATGATGGGGTTGGTGAAATTCAATTACAATAATGCATGTTGAAAAGGATATTTCCACCCTATTTAAACAAATCTCCCACAACATTCTGATTAATAAGTAAGGGAAACACAGAGTAGATCAGGGAGTTTCAGCCTTTTTTTTAACAAGTATACCCCTTCTGATGGTGGCAGATGGGGGGATGCTCACATGCCGGGGGGGGTGCTCGCACATAGTGGAGAGGGGGTGCACACTGTTGCCACCCTGTCTGGCTGCCACTGCACCCTGCTTTCCCATGACCAGTTGCACATGTGGTTCTGTGGACTGCTGACAGGCCTCGCACCTGGCCAACCACGTGCCTCCCATCTGGCAGCAGCCCATGGAGCCACCCTCACCGCCCCCGCCCCCCCAGCCCTGTTTCTGGGAGGCAGCAGTGTAGGGTGGTGGGTGGTGGCAGCAGCTGCCATGTACAAGCCTCCCTGCCCCACATCCACCTGCAGAGGGGCACTGCTGCCCTACTCACCCTCTCGTACCCCCTATTACCTTTCCAAGTACCCCTTGGGGTATGCATACCCCTGGTTGACAACCCCTGGACTAGATAAATACAGACTAGCACTGTAAAGTGGATACATAACTGGTTGGATCATGCTTAGCAAGTATTCATCAATGGCTCAATGTCTGGCTGGGAGGAGGTATTAACTGATATTTCCCAGGGGCCTGTTCTGGGTCAAATATTGTATAATATCTTCATTATTAATTTGGACAGTGGGATTGACTATATGCTTAGCAAATTCGCTGATGACACCAAGTTGGGTGAAGTTGCAGCTCTTCCAGAGGGTAGGGCTAGGATCCTGAATCTCCTAGATAGACCGGAGAATTTTTCCATAATCTATTAAATGAGATTCAACAAGGATAAATACGAAGTCCTGTACTTGCAATAGAATAATTGCATACGCAAATACAGACTGGAGAATGAGTGGCTAGACTATAGGGAAAGACCTGGGAGTCAAAGTTGAGTATGAGCCAACAGTGTGCCCTTATTACAAAGAAACCCAGTGGCATACTGAGTTATATCTACCAAAGTATCACTTGCAATTCAAGAGAAGCAATTCTTCTGCTCTATTCAGCACCTGATGAGGCCTCCTCTGGAGTGTACAAAGGATGTGGACAGTTTGGAAAGAGTCTGGTGCAGAGCAAAAAACAAATACTAAATGCCTCGGAAACATGGCACATGAGGAAAGGTTGAAGGAATTAGGGTTAAGGAGCTAAATCAGCCTTTCTTATTTGCACATCTCTCATATTTCTAAATCAAAAACATCATAATAGGCCATATTATATTTAAATGTGTAAAGAGATTATTTTACTTTTAGCATTATAGTCACAAAATATGAAGGGGAAACAACATAGTAGGTTACAGAAAAGATTAGTCACTTGTGGACAAGAATATACGATTTTATATTAGCTAAAATCAAAATTTACTTGGAGGGCACATTTATACATCAAGTTAAAAGGGATCTTTCTCCCAAGGTATATTACATATATGTAAAACCACCCAAACAGAAATCATCCTCATTTTCTGGTATGGCCATTGCCATACAGATCGTTGAGCCAAGTAGATCACTAGTCTGATTAAATGTAGTGTTGTAATTTTGTAGATTCTATGTTTCATATAATAAAATTGGACTCCTGTTTTATTTTCAAGGCAAGGATTGGTGTACCAGTTACTGAAAAAGTAGGATTTTAATATTATGAATATTTAATTTGCCACTTTACATAGGTGCCTGGAATACTTATTAAGAAACGATGCAAATCCAGGGATTCGAGATAAACAAGGATATAATGCAGTTCATTATTCTGCTGCTTATGGTCATCGCTTATGTCTTGAATTGGTAAGAAAATATTATGGAGTTAAAGTTACCAGTCACCGTTGAAAAGAAGTATGATGCAGTGGTCAGGATGCTAACTGAGATCTTAAGACTTAGGTTTGATTCCCTCTTCTGGCAAGATCTTCCACATATCTTGGACAACTTGGGTTGAGATGTACAAATGTGTTTAGCAGCTAGACTCCCATTTGAGTGCCTAATGCCCAGTGAAATCAATAGGACTTAGGTGCTTTAATACCTTTGTGCATTTGGCCTTTAGTTTCTCTGGCCATGGAGAGTCATGGATTTGGTGTGCTCTGAAATCTGGAGGGATTCAAATTTTGCACACTTCAGCACTGTGCCAATGTCCAGCATGCAGGGCCACTTCAAAAGAGCTGCAAAGGCATGCAGCAGCACTGCTTTTCAGACCTCACTGTTTGTATCGCTGTTTGTCCATGGTCTCTGCATCTCAGAACCCTCCTGGAGCTCTGCATGTAAGTTTCCAAACTTGCCTGTAAAATGCAGAGCTATGAAGTTTCTGTTGAAACAGGAATATTTTTGTGGCAGATCCACCGTTTTTGTAACACTGCAAACCACCTGAATGTGTCAACACTCACTTTTTGTAGCACTTTGGGCTGCTTTCATGTAATACTCCCCCCCCCCCCACACACACACACACAAAAGAAACAGCTCTTTACTTTCAACTCCATGTGCCCCCATGCCAAATTCAGCACATACACAGCAGAGGCATTGTGTTAGTTTGACCCAGCTCTCCCAACATCTGTATAGATCAGGCACTTCAGTGGGGCTTTTTTTGTGCTTTTATCTAATAGCTGTTTGAATCCGCTTCAGATAAAAGCACCAAAAAGCCCCACTGAAGTACCTAATCTATACAGTAGGGCTGTGTGAAACAGTAGTGTTCTGCTTTGACTTCTGTTTCGATGGAACAGTGTTTCGTTTCGAGTTTTGTTTAGTTTCAAAAGCACTGTTCCGTTCCGTCAAAACAATTTTGCTGTTTCAACACTGTTTCAACATTTCGCACATATGCTATAATGCGGAAGCACAAAACAGCCTATAACTCTGTCATTTCTTGCCTGATTCTGATTAAACTTGCAGGGATGATGGCCTGTTCTGAGGGCATGAAGCCTGCCAAGTTTCAAGGAGATCAGTGCAGGGGTTTCTAGGAAATTGCACCTTGGGCTGCTGACAAGTAGGAGCTGGGCAGCAGAAGCGACATCCTGTGATCCAGCAGATCAGGGGCTGCACCTCTGAGAGGAGTCCAGCAGAGCCCCTGCAGCTCTCCTGGGGATGCAGGCAGGCCTCCAACCTGCCTGCCGGATGATAGGTCCCTGCTCCTGCTGCCTAGGACTGAAACCAGCTGGGGGAAGCTCCTCCCATCACTGGGTTTAGTTCCCTGCCCTTTGTAGTGCTGCGGAACTTGGCTTGGCTGGAGGAGGCACTTTCCTCAGCCCAGCTGAGTTCCCCAGCACTGCAGGTGGCAGGGAACTGAGCCTGGTGGCTGGAGGCACTTCCCCCAGCTGGGCTCAGTTCCTAGCGGCTTGCAGCCCATGGAACTCAGCCCGGTGGGGGGAGGCGCTGGCTCTGCCCGCCTTCTGCCACTGGGCTGAACTCCATGGGGCTGGCGGAGCAGATCGGAGCACAGCCCAGCGGTGGGAGGTGGGAAGAGCCAGGGCTGCGCTCCCTGCCGGGCTCAGCCACATGGGGCTGCAGAACTGCTCATACCACAGCGCTGGTTCTCCCCTACCTCTTATCACCCAGCTACTGCTTTGAAACATTTCAGCTGGTTTCATTTCATTTTGAGGCTGTTTTGAAGCCCTTTTCATTTAGTTTTGATTTAGTTGCTTTGAGCTCGAAATGAGTCAAAACAGTGTTGAAATGAAACAGCTGGTGAAGCTTTGCACAGCCCTACTACGCAGATGCTGCAGAACTGGGTTGAACCTAGTGGGTTGCTTCTTTTGGTAAAGCACTTTTTAAAATTTTTTTTCCATGTCTGTCAGCAGCCATAATAGCTTTTATAGCATTACAAAAGCCACGTGTATCTAAAGCCTGAGTATGCTATTTGACATTTTGATTTTCTCTTTAATGTTTACAGTACTTTTCTGAAGAATTGCCTATGTTTTCTCAAATTTATTTAAGTCTGTTGAACTGCTTAAATGTTTTTAATTGCAGATTGCAAGTGAAACGCCTTTAGATGTTGTAAGTGTGTGTATTCTTTTTATCCTTAAAGTTGTATGTATCAAAATAGGGGCATTCTGTTGTGGAATGCTATTGTTTACCTGTGTTCAAGTGCCTATGTTTTATATTTGCAATTCAGAAAAAAACCCCAAAATATCTCATTAGAAGCCTGGGTTGGATTTAAATCAGTCATAATACCTTATTTATTGATAGAATGATCATGATAATTATAACTTCTCTTCAAATAGTGGAATCCAATGTTGAAATGCATCTTTTTTTAAAGAAAAAGTCGGAGGGGGTGGAGGGAGTGGAGGATAGCCACATATATTTCCAAAGATTTCGGATTCTCCTGTACAGGAGACACGCTCACCATTCACGGGGGGGATACATTCCAGAGCTCTCCACAAATGGCAAAATCCGCAAATACTGATGGGGCTCCCACTTAAACCCCAGTTCCCCACTCCTTCCCTCCCCCACATTGTTTGCAGGGCTCCCCTGCAGCACCTGGGGACTGACCCCTTCCACCCCAAGTGCCGCTGCCGCTGCCTCCCTCCATGTCCCCAGCTCTGCCCTCCCCCATGAATATTTGAATCCGCGAATCTGGAGTTCGCGAATAACAAGGGTTTCCTGTATTTAATTTAGATTAATGTGTCAAAAAGCTTTGAATAATCTAGCATAATTATCTTGTATCACTATTTCCTTCCTTTTTTTTTCTTCCCCCTTCCTTGCGGTTGGAGGAATTTATGCTTTTGACTTGTCATTTCTTCCCTCCATGCCATCTACCCTAACTGCTTGACTCTTGCATTTTCAGTTTCTCTCATCTTGCTTGCCTTATGTTACTCTCCTATGCAGGGCTTTCCCATTATTTGTAAACTGTTTCAATTTAAAAAACAAAACAAAAATTGTATTTCCAGAAGTTTATTTTATTTGATAAATTCACTGTTCAGAAAATTAAACAGCCTATAGTTGGGGGGATGCATGTAAAATTCAAAGCTTTTAAAAGATAGAAATAATAATTTAATATATAATTCATGGAGAAAATATATTGCTGTATCATACATGTAGACTTTTGAACATTTTAATCTCTAAGTGGTTAGGGATATCCTGTCATACAGTTTTGTTTTGTTTCATTTTTTTTAATATTTTATATATAGGCCTTATTTTTTTCCATTTAATCTCTATTTGTATTTTTACTAGCTAATGGAAACATCAGGTACTGATATGCTGAATGATTCAGACAACAGAGCACCAATTAGTCCTTTGCATTTAGCTGTAAGTATTTGATTCTCTAAATGTTGACTATTTGGCCTATTTTAATTATTTTATATATGAAGGCAACATTGTACTGAGCATTAAGACTGTTTTGATTCATTTCAATGATCTCTTTACAGAAGAACAGCAATATTGTTTAATATTTAACAATATAAACAGTATTGTTTAATATTTAATAAAAACAAACAATGTTGTTTACAACAACTGATACACGCAGTCTCTCTCCTGTGAATTACACAAGATAACATTTGCATCTTATTTGTAAATGTACTGTTTACTTAAACAAAAAAAAAAACAACCCCCATCAACTGTTCAATAAAAGAGATTAAAAGTAGTTTAAAGTACTAAGTTTCTCACCAACTGCTAGCATTTTACAGCCACCTATTTTAAAAGATGTTATGAAAGACCTGCACAAAGGAAACAAATGACATATGGAAGCCACTAAAAATCACCATACAAAAGTGTAATTAAATGCAAAGTAAGCAAGCTGAATAAATAATGTTTACTTTCACCTCTCCACTGTATTTGTACTAAGAGATTAAAAAAATTAAAAAGTATTTTTCCCAAATATTTCTAAAGTGCTAATATATTGGTTGTATTAGCATATAATACCAAACTGAAAGGTGAGGCTAAAATATGCAATAGGAAAAAAAAAAAAGTTACAGATTAGGTGTTGTGTATATGAGCAGTGACTGAAGCATTCACTCAAGGGACATGAAGCACTCTTCCTTAAAGTTATTTTTTTAAATTATGAAGAGGTTCATTGTTTTTGTAGCTCTGGCATGGGATTTGACACCTTTTATGCTGATACATTCTACAGCATGTTTTTCCAAAATGTACTCCTGATAGCTACTTGCATATTCTCATCTGCTTTTACATTGTTCCCCATATGCCAAGTTCAGCCACCTGCTCTGTATTGAATTATTTATTCATTTTATATGGAATTTCCTGCAACTCCAGTTGTAGTTTATATGAAAAAAGAGAAAAGTGTCATACCTTTCTATAAGTTGAATGCTTATCTTTTTAAAAAAAAAAAATAAACTCCTTTTATATTAATTTTAATTTTACTTTTTTGTACAATTGTTAAACCAGATGCCGCCCAGCCTGCCAGCCCTGCATGGCAGGGTTGGGACCATACTCTGTCAAATCAAAAGTTCTGCAGCTATTGTGGAAAAGATTAAATGCCAGGGTTATGTTTAAAATTATACCTTAGTTCTTGCACGAAGTGACTTTGTTATTATGATATATAAATTCTGGAAAAGCTTTATAAAGGATAAAAATTGCTCTGCTAATGTTTTCATTAAAGTTAATACACTGCCCTTTATTAAAATGCATTTTACCTTGGTTTTTATCACTCTATTATGTTTCCCTGATATTTTTTATAAGGTTGCTGCCAACTTTAGTTTAAACAGAGGGGTTTTGACCAATTGCTTCATGTACTGTTCCCTGAAGCTTAAAAAACAAAAACAAATCCTTTTTATATTTTTAAAATAAGAGGGTTTTTGTTTACACTTGTTGCCTTTGTTGAGTCTTACACTCAATAATAGTAAAACTCATCTCTTTTCTGGTTGCTTAGTGCACATCTGTCTCTAGCCTCAACCACTTTGGCTTTAGTACTACTCTTTACTCTGTGGGTAAATGCCCACAGTGCTTTCAACAGATGCAGACTAAGGGCCAGCAACTACAGTAGTTCCTGCAAGCGATACAATTGATAATAAACCAGATTCCCCCCCCCCCCGAAATGCACAGTATACAATCTGGCAAAATGAGGCATAATTTTCTGTTTTAGTTGGTGCTTTTTTTTTTTTTTTTTTTAAAAGAAGGGTACAGGGTGTTCTGTTGAAATTTGTTTTTGAAGCTGATAAATCTAAAATGGCTAAATTTACATGAAGTAACAGATACTCTTTTAAATTCATGGTTTCCTTTCTGAAATACATGGGACTATAGTGCAAACATACTGACATAATGGCATGAAAACTAAATTTTTAATATTTCCTTAGGCTTATCATGGTCACCATCAAGCATTAGAAGTGCTTGTGCAGTCGTTATTGGATCTTGATGTAAGGAACAATAATGGAAGAACACCACTGGATCTTGCAGCGTTCAAGGGCCATGTTGAATGTGTGGATGTACTCATTAATCAGGGAGCATCAATCTTAGTGAAGGATTATGTTGTAAAGAGAACCCCAATACATGCTGCAGGTGTGTTTTGCTGAGTACTCATTTAGCAAAATAGCTTTGGGATTGGATTCTAGGAAAGTGTGGTAGCCATTTAATGGATATATTTGTTTGCTTCCCTTGATGGCAGGCCACACGTGTGACAGGAATGTGGCCCTGCCTACATCCTTTCAGGGCCCAATTTGTTGCCACCCAAATTAGATGTACATACCAGCAGTTATAGTTCTGTAGTGTTGCATTGCATGTACCCTTCCAAATCTGAGTAGAACCCAAAAATGTTTTACTTTCTAAACTGATCCAAAGGACTCTGGTAGTTTTGCGAAAAGGGAGAGGGGAAGACTGCAGTTTGTTTGTTTGTTTGTTTGTTTTCATGGATTACAATGACTGACCTCTTTACTGAGGAAAAAATAAGTTGTAACTATTTCCTGTTTCATTCCTGTGATGGTTTCCACAGATATACCTTTCTGAAGTATTTCTAATATTCACTTATTTTGTCTTTTTGCAAATGTTATATTTTTGGAAAAGTTGTTATAGCAGTAATCGTTTTATGAAAAGAATGTCCTGTTGAAAAGAGCATTCCCTAAAAAAAACATTGTCTTGAGTTCCATAAGATTTATAGCCAACTCTTTGTTTGGCCTTGAATGCTCTGCTTCTTTTCATTTTCTCCCTCTTTTTAGTTTCCTGTAGCACTGCTAGCAACTTGGTTTGCAGAGTTACTACAGAGCCACATGAGTTACTACTCGGGAGCTGAGTGGAGTAGGAATATGCCAAAATATTTTCAGCCCAGGAAGCCTACTATATTTCTCAAGAGATGCTTATAAATAATCTCCCCTCTAGTTACCTTTCTCTTACCTCTTGGCTTACCTTTCCTACTTATTGTACATGTGTTCCCCTTTCCACTTGTTGGTGTGATCTCATTTCCCACCACTTTATAACTGCATGTATAATATACCTAGTATTGAAATATGCATGTGTTGGTCAAAGCAGATGCTGGTTCATCATAGTGAATGTGTACTCACAATGGGCATTAGTAGAAACTGATTTATCTTCCACTGCACTAAGTATAATTTCATATTCAAGGATACCTAACATGGTGTTCATGTTTTACAGCTACAAATGGCCATTCAGAATGCTTGCGATTGTTGATAGGAAATGCAGAACCACAGAATGCAGTTGACATTCAAGATGGAAATGGCCAGTAGGTTTTAAAAGTCTATATTCTGATCATACAAAATATTGCATCCTATAATCCAAAGAATAATTTTTAATTAGTGATGATTTTTTACAGAGCTATCATATCATAATTAGGATAAATATACTTTAATGTACAGTTAGTTATACATTTAATAGACTTTTGATAATGGAATATAAGATAACCAAGAGGAGACAACTGAAGACTTCTCTGTTCACCAAACAAAGTGTGGTCTAATGGCAAAATTAGGAATTCTATATTGTACTCTTGGAAATGAATTTACCTTTCTGTATCCTTATACAAATATATCAGTGCTGCTCATGTGCACTCAGAGCAAATATTAGTGCTGCTCATGTGAATAAAGTGCAAAAGACTATGAATCATTTGTAAAAGAGCTTTTTCTAAGAGAACAAAAGTTTGTTTTCAGAGTGTTTAAATATTTCAGCAGATCACAGACTATTAAAGTGTAACTTACATGGCAGCTTCTTTTTCTCTGCTGTTCAGAACTCCTTTGATGTTGTCTGTTCTCAATGGGCACACAGACTGCGTTTATTCTTTGCTTAACAAAGGAGCAAATGTAGATGCCAAAGATAAATGGGGAAGGACAGCGTTACACAGAGGGGTAAGAAAATGTTTTCCTTCGGTTCTTTTCAGTAAAGCTTTAAACGCAGATTGAGAACTTTGGCAGCTTGCATCACTTCTGCAACTCTGATTTTTTTTTTTTTTTCCTTCAATTGACTTCAGTATTTTCTTTCACATAGTTGGTCTTTTCTTTACTATTTTTTAATGTCTACTCTTTACCTTTTTGCAATTTACCCTGTATTTTAACATTTTTTTCCCAAGTGCATGTACATGAGCTAGAAAAACATAAAGTGTATTTTTTCCTATTGGGGAAAATAGGAGGAAGAAAAATAATATATCTGTATTGTTTTCTGTTTTACATGCCAAATGTTTTAAAGACCATTCCAGATTAGACCATTAAGTCGGTCATGGAGATTACTGATTGCATTTTAAATTCATTGAATAAGAAATGTATATAACCTATTATTAAACTAATAAGGATAGTTGACTGGGGTTTCTGTTGTTTTGTTGGGGTTTTTTTTCCTTTTAATGTTGCTCATTTGCTGAAGCAAGAACAATTGGGCTTTTTTTTCAGTCACTACCTTAAATATTAAGACAGTAAAAACCATTTTATTTCCGTGTTTTGAACTATACGTGCAAGTTGTAAACACACTCACATTTGTTTCTTTCCCTGCCAGGCAGTGACTGGCCATGAGGAATGTGTGGAAGCGCTGCTTCAACGTGGTGCTAAGTCCTTATTACGAGACTGCAGGGGGCGAACACCTATACACTTGTCAGCTGCATGTGGCCATATTGGTGTTTTAGGAGCTCTTTTGCAGTCAGCAACATCTGTGGATACAGTACCTGCAATAGCAGACAATCATGGATATACATCACTGCACTGGGCTTGTTATAATGGTAAGTAAAAAGGAGCAAGAAGGAGGATCTGGAGAAGAAAACAGTTAACATCCTGAAGTTTCTTGTCCCCAGGACTCTTCCCAGATTCAGGTTGAGTTTGGAGCTTAGTTTGGAAATAATATAAAACTTTCCACATTAAAAAAAAATAATAATAAAGTTATTCTCAGATGTTTATGTGCATCTGGTATCCAAAAAAATAACTTAAAAAAATTTAGAAACAACTTTCAAGTGAGGTTTTTCTGATTCGGAATCTTTCTACATGACAAGACAACATATGAGTATATTCATCATGCACAAAACGGAATACTGAGTTTCAGGTTTTCAAGTGCTGGCACATAAACTGTTTTGCTAAAATATATTTATTCATAGGCAACTTACATACACGTGCATGATTTGTATGTAACCAAATTTTGACATGTTTGTCTGTTAATATTTGTACAAACATAGTCATCTCTAGGTTATCTAAATGTGACAGTGCTAAATCTTCCTGATTGGAAAGTCTTCTTTAGTTTGTGCATTAGTCACCAAACATTCACTGTTTGGTTGACATAATTATTTGAGTCTTCTCTGTTTCTAAGCATAATGAATAGATTGTCCAGCCAATGTTTAGTAACTAGGATTTGGTCCAGTTCTGTTGACATAAGTGATATCTATTGACGTCAGTGTTTGCTGCTGAGTTGAGTAGGAGCACAATCAAGCTTTTAGTTGAAATAAATAAAAAGGTTTTGCATATTACCTCTTTTTAGAGTTCAGGAGTTACCATATTTATTTCACATAGACTGCCTTTTCCTTTTTTGTGTTTATAGTATATTATTTTAAAACACAGTAATGCTGCAACATTAAATGGAAATTAAATAGTCAAATAATCAAAATAATTCCAGGTTAAAACATTTTGCAGGGTTTTTTTACTTGCCTTATAAGCATCCCATCAAAGGACATAGGGAGAAAAGTTGAGGAAAGCATATTTTCACCTTTCCTTTGCTTGCATCTTTCCTTGCACCATGTTGTCTGAAATAAAAAAAAAAAAAATGGCTGATCATCATAGTTTCATAGTTGGTTGGGTCTTAAGGGACCTAAGCAGATCATCTAGTTTGACCCCCCCCCCACCCCCCCGTGGTAGGGGCAAGTGCCATTTCCCTTGGAAATTGATTCCAGCTCCTAGCAGTCCTGACTGAAGTAGTGCC
>JAGPOW010000261.1:201382475-201403691 GCA_030014935.1 Caiman crocodilus
GCTCCTAGCAGTCCTGACTGAAGTAGTGCCTCCTGATATCTAGCCTGAATCTACTCTTGGTCAACTTATGGCAGTTGTTCCTTGTTACCCTGGTAGTGCTCGGGGGAACAGGGACTCTCCCATTGCCTGCTGTTACCCCTTGGCAAGTTTATAGCAGCCATCAGTTCCCCTCTCAGCCTTCTTTTGTGGAAAAGAAGCTTCTTCCCCTTAGCCTCTTCCCCTTAGCCTCTTCTCATAGGGCCTGCCCCCTAATCATGCGAGTGGCTGGACCCTCTCAATGCTGTCCACATAACTCCTGAAGTGTGGTGCCCAGAACTGAATGCAGTACTCCAACTGTGGCCTGACCAGTGTTGCATCACCTCCTTGGACTGCTTGTTATGAATCTATGGATGGATGACAAGGTGCAGTTAGCCTTCCTGACCGCATCTGCACATTGGCGGCCCATGTTCATCTTGGAATCAATAATGATTCCAAGATCCTTCTCTGCTTCTGTGCTGATAAGAAGAGAGTTCTCTAGCCTGTACGTATGCTACTGTTTCACGTGTCTTCAGTCCAGAACCATGTAGTCTTTATGTTCATAACAAATTGCTGTGAGATAAGTGTATATGTAATTGTAGTAATATGGACCTACCTACTTGAAAAAGTAGAACTTGTTCTTCTCGTCCTGTGTAGGTTCCCATGTGTTCTATTAATTTAATTTTAAAAGGTCAAAATAACTGATATTGAGTTAAATGGAGAACTGCTTTATTGTTATGATATGCTTTTAGCTTTACATCTGTGCATACTTTGCTCTACTTCTTGCCGCCTTATATTTTGGTAAGTGTTATTTTGTGTGGCCCGTGTCAAGAATTATTGTATAAATGTAGAAGAATCTGTCTTATAAATTTTAGCCTCTTTAATGTCAACATTACAGAGATGGTATAAACCTGTTTGATATTGAGGAAGAAAGGTTTGGTAGGATTACCAGCTCTGTTGTATTCATCAAGCTGTTGAACTAACAGGAAGCTAATAAGGTTTCCTTGGTGCATTTTTGGAAGGATTGGACTTAAAATTTTATTGAAGACAACAGTGTATCCATAGGCACTGACTTTTATTTTTGTCGGGGGGCGGTGGCTAAGATGATGGACGTGTGGAAAGTTTTACACATTTCAGGTGACAGCCCTCTTCCCGAAGAAGACAGGGCCCTTGGGCCCCTATGTACTCAGCATCTCTTATTGTATCTATACTATTTTTTTGGAGAGAATTCATAATCCGTAAAGAAGAAGGTTATAGTAGTAATAGAAATAAATGCATGGACTGGGTGAAGATAAACCCAAATATTCCATGGAAGGGTACTCAAGCCTAAAATGCTTTTTGGCTTTGTTCAAATTGCAGGTTTACCACAGTTTCTTGATTTATGCAGTCAGTCAGCAAGGCCCCCTTTACACATTTTTCTGCAGTTAGTGGGTTAATTGCACAATAAATTTAGACTGGCTACATGTAAAAATTAACTATGGCACCTCAAAAAGTTCAAACCAGCTATAAAGTTACTGCTTGAAAATGTGTAATAACTTTATTGCCTGTTTCTATCTAGCCTCATTTGGAATGTGTAGGCAGTTTCCAGTGGCTGGGGGACTGCAGCTGCTGCAATTTCCCACTACCTGGGGTGCAGTCAGAGCTAAATCCCACAGCTGCAGGGACTTCATAATCCCACATTTGCAAATGGGACTGAGTCCTGAAGCTGAGGGAACTGTCAGCTCCAGCAGCACCACGGCTGCCAGGACCCAGAGTCCACACCTTGGAGGCTCTGGGTTCCAGCAGTTGTTGGGCGCTGCTGTGATCTCCCAGCCATGGGCGAGTACATGGAGTGCTCCCTTGGCTTGGAGATTACAACCGCTGCAGTCATGCAGCCGTAGCTGCATGGGTCATCCCTGTGCTGGGAGCCTTGTCAGCAAAGGGTCTCCTAGGCGCTGGAGCTTGCTTTATAACAGCAGTAGGCATGATGGGATCTAATGCACGATCCTACAGTTGTAGCAGTGTGGGGCATGGCAGGTAACGTCATTGTGTGGATAGCACATTAGATCCTATCATGCTTTTACCTGCATATGTAGAGCACATCCAGTTTTACATGTTGCATGCAGTAAGCAAATAAAACATGGTTACTTGTGACCATAACAAAGGTTGTATTTAACTTTTAAAAATAGGATTCATAATTGAGTACAAATTGAACATAGCTTTATCCACCAATTTTGATTTTTTTCGTTGTTTTGATTTGGGGTTGGATTACATATATCTAGTGCCTGTCTCATAGCAATACAACACTGAGCAATGACACTGAGCAACTTCAAAGCTAGTTTATATATCATATCTTTTCACATATGTTACATGCCCTTCCCACAAAAAACAGTTGCTGGAAATTGCAGTGGATTCATGTGAGAAGATGAGAACCATTCAATGGTTTCCAGCAAAAGTGAAAATAAAAGCTACACACAGCTCACAGGAAGCAGAACAATGAGCAAGCTCTGTTCCCTAGCTGCTTGTATTCAACTACTTACTATAAGGAAATATTTTTTTCTTCATTCTGCCTTTCAAAAGCAAGATGTGTATCTTATTCTGAGGGATATTGTATGCAAGAAAATATGGCATTTATAAATAAGAATTTTCTAATAGGTGGTAGAATAACTTGACAATTAATGGTTTCATATATTATGGAAATGTGATTCCAAATATCCTTCTGTAACTGGAAGAAAATTCTGAAAATATGTTTATCTTTGTCTCTCTGATTAAAGAGACTGTGTCTGTAAACTCTGATTAATAACAAATAGATGAAAATTGCAGTTGCACTTGAGTGGGAGGGGTTGTAGGAGAAATAATGCTTCTGCCTTCCAAATCCTGAAAATACAGCATACCTTTCTTCATTTCAATGTGCAGCCAAATCCAACGTTGTTCAAGATTGGGGTTTGGGGTTTGTTTGTTTTTTTTGCTTTCAAACAAGTGTTTCCATTTAATTTGCCTCACCTTTATTATTACAATAAACTTCAAATGGTGTTTTCCTTATTTTGTTTTGAATATCTGACTTTTAAACTCATTTAGGTCATGACAGCTGCGTAGAGCTTCTTTTGGAACAAGAAATTTTCCAGAAAATGGAAGGGAATTCTTTCAGTCCATTGCATTGTGCTGTGTAAGCAAGATTACTCTTACCAGATTTTATTACAATGTTGAACTAAAGCTATAATGTTCAGTAACTCATAGCTTGTCTAATTTTTATAGGATAAATGACAATGAAGGTGCTGCAGAAATGTTAATTGACACTCTTGGTGCTGGCATTGTAAATTCAACCGATTCTAAAGGAAGGTAAGTCTTATAACTACACTTAAGAAATATCATGGGCAATATATTTGCTATGATTTTTTCAATTTGTCACAGCCTACTTGGTTTTTAAACCATAGTATGTGTTTTAAGTTCTCCATTAGAAGCTCTTTTCTACTCTGTACTATTAAAAAGAGTAATTGGTTATTTTTAAAAACCAGGTGCAGTAGAACCTAGGTGATTAGTTCCTGGGTACAAATTTGCAGCCAGATGCTGAATTTATAATAATAATAAGCTGGTTGATATGACTTCCTTCACAGGGCGTCTCTTCTCTGATCTGCTGGACACATCTGTAATTGTGCACAGCTGATCGGAGAAGTCACACCCTTTTGAAATAAACGCTTCAGCAAGCATCTTGAAATATACCTTGCAGTGGCTCTGCATAGTCCTGGATACTTTAGAAACCTTCTTTTATGCAGCAATGGGTAAGAAAGCTGGTCCTGCAAAGAAGTATCTCATTCCTACTGTATTGAGTAAGATTTGAATGCGCTTTTTATTGTGTGGGGAAAGTGAGCGTTTTTGTTATTGGATAGGGTAACACAATTCATTGTCCATTTTTATATTTCTAGATTGTCCATGTGCTAAATAAGCTCTTTGAATTTATTGCCAGTGACTGTAAATGCTTCTTTTTAGGCTTATTAAAAATTGAAAAAATGATAACAGTTTTACTTATAATAGCCACAATGAATGTGGGTGCCCTGACTGCCTACCCAGATGTAATTGCAGAATTAGTCTGTTTCTACTTGTAAACAATATATTTTTATGTTTTTGGACCTTAAGCCAATGTCCTTTTGTTTCCTTTTAGAACACCCCTTCATGCAGCCGCTTTCACAGATCATGTGGAGTGTTTACAGCTTCTCCTTAGCCACAATGCTCAAGTAAACGCTGTAGATTCTTCTGGGAAGACACCTTTGATGATGGCTGCAGAAAATGGGCAAACCAATACAGTTGGTAAAGAAAAAGTTCTGTTCTAGTTTTACTCTTGATATTAATGTTACATTATTCCTGTAAAACTACCATGCATTATGTAGTTAGGCATTTTTGTTTTTTAATTTAAAGTTTGTTTATTTAGGTTTTCACCTTTTTTTTTAAAGAGATTTAAATCAATAATAACTTCAGAATACACTTAACTTTTTCATTAATGCAAACTTCCTTCCTTCAGAGGTGCTGGTTAGCAGTGCGAAGGCTGATCTGACCTTGCAAGATGGTAGTAAAAACACTGCACTTCATTTGGCTTGCAGCAAGGTGTGTATACATTTTGAGCCTCAATTGGTGTTTTGTTGTTAATGAAAACTGTCCAAATATTGTCTTGCTTGTAAAACTCCACAGACTACTGTAAAAAGATATATACAGAATAATTGTCTAAGGATGATCTGTTATGACATATTTGCTGTATGTTTAGGGTCATGAAACTAGTGCCTTGTTAATACTGGAGAAGATTACAGATAGAAACCTCATCAATGCCACCAATGCAGCCTTGCAAACGTATGTATGGCCACTGAAAAATATTTCACTGTTCAGTTTTTTCAAAATGTTTTTGCTCTTACTAAGACTTTACTTTTCATGAGGAAAATGCATTTTTTTTTTTTTGAATGAGTTTTCTCAATTTATTTGAAAAGCATGTAATAGAAGATTATAATATATAAGATGCCTTTTCATTCCAGCTGTATTTAAAGAAATAGACTCATATATATGAGTATTCTGGTTTCCATATGAGTTAGAGAAAGAGATTCCAGAAAAACCTTATGCTTCCAACTCAAGGATTCTGTGTTTTTAATTCTGTATAGGCATCTTTTTTCTGGTTTAAAAAGAAAGTTATGAAATACTAATTCTGCATTATGGCTATGTCAATGTGTGTGCTTTATATATGTTATAGTGCAGTATATTATAGTGTATATAATAAACATAACAAGGAGTTGGCTTCTGGCTCATCTCATGTTATTCTCAGTGGTCAAGCAACAGCAGAGAGAGGTTTGGGGCAGAAAGGCATCCCAAAGGTGTGGAAGCACCCCGGGAATATCTCTTAAAGACATACCCAGGCAACATTTGGGATCAGGGTGTGTCACAATGGTAAAAAGAAGTAAACTGTTGAAACAGAACAAGTAATTTAGATTTGTTGTTCCACTTAAAGCAATGTGACTAGCACTTTAGGTACTTCCTAAAGATTCTTTCTTCAAGGAACACAAAAGCTGTTTTATCAGCCTAGCTATCAGGGAAATTGGTAATGTAAGCAACATTTCATTCCTCAGTTTCCAGTACATCTCATAGTTCTGTGAAGAAGGGGTTTTAATAAAAATGGCTTCTCCTGCATTTTTTCCAAGATCAGTCAGCCTGTGATCTTGGTGGTACAGGACAAAACTGCTTTAAATTGCTTTAACAGTGTCTTTGAAATCAGAAGAAAAGATTGACATCAGTGGCACTGCTGAATTGACAGAATTTAGCCGTTCTGTCTTGCATTTCTGCATCCCTGTTGAACTATGACATGCCCCTTTGTTGCCCTAAGGATTTTCACATAGTTCCACCTTCTGCCCATTGGAGGTTGCTTTGACTCCAGAATTAGATAGCTAAAGTGCCTCTTATCCTTTAGCCTTAGATGTTAGGCAGCATGCTACAAGCAGCAGCAGAAAGGAGCTTTTTGATGAGGGGGAGCTGCTTGCCTCAATACAAGGGAAGCAGAAGTGGTTGGGGAGAAAAAAGACAGTTGAGGGCCAGGCTAGAAGATAGGGACAGAAGTGGCAATATAGGCTGCTGCAGGCTCTTCTGGTTCTTCCCTAACAACCTGGCTTCTCTACCTCTTACTTCACAGCCCATGGTGCATTGGGGGGCAGGGAGCTGATGTCTCTTATCACATTCATTAGCACAAAACTTTATTAATTGAGCTGTTTAAAAATGTTTTATTGGCATAGAATTTATAAGTTGCATTTAGGTTTTTAGATACCTTGCATCATAAACTGTATCAGTGCTGTCAGCCCAAATTCTGAATATTTTTTTTTTTGGTGAGATTTCAGCTTATCTGTGCTATGCAGAGTTACTCTACTTTTTGAATTTTAGTATTTTCAGCTGATGCCAATAGGTAGTTTATCTTTTGTCTTTTTCTTTCCCAGTTCTCCTGCTTCTTCCCTTCCCTCCATCACCTTATTCCTATTTTTTTTTCAATACCATCTACTTTGGAGAAAAAAGAAAGTATAGAGGTCAGTTAATTTGAGGGTCCTTACAAATTCTCATGACTGAAAATCAATATGAAACTGAAGAATACTATGTAGTTAACTTGGTATTCTGTGAATCCTCTTGCTTAATTTCTTTTTTATTTTTATTTATTTTTTTTTTTTTTAATGAAAACGTATCTTCTTTTGCTAAGCCAGTGATTCTGAGCCAGAGGTGTCTTGAGATCCTTTCAAGGATGCCAAGCAACCTTAGCACTCTTTGGGTTTATCTTGTGAATCATGTTTGTACACCTAAGGTTTCAAATAGGAGTCAATAGTATTAAAACCATTCTGACCTGTTGTGGTCTTTTAGGTTTTTGCAACGTAAGATTGCTCTATTTTTCTGCGGTCAAAGAGTAAAAACTCACAAAACATTTTCTGAAGGGTGCCTTGAGTCTAAAAAGGTTAAAACTGCTGCCTTAGGCAATTGAAGAATTATGACCCTCTCTTTTGACTGTGGTTTTTGAAGATTTTGCTGTTATATGTTACGAGATAAAGCTGACAACTTGGTTTGATGGATTGTGGTGCTTTGAAAGTATAAAGTTATATTTAGTAGATCATATTTGGCAGGTAACTAGTATGTTGTACTGCATTTTTCTTTGGGTCTCTTCATTCCTTGTAAACTGAGGAAATGATTCTATCTACAGAGACAGATAGTTTCTAAAGGTCAAATTGTCTAAAAGAGAGGCATCACATTTCAACTCCACTATATACAAATAGAACATGACTACCATCCTACTGGTCCTTGTATTCTTGTAAAAGGTTATTGTCAATGACAGGCCGTATTTCCCAGTTATATCACTATCTAAACTTCAGATTTCAGTGAAGGATTACATATAGCTGATGTATTAGTTCTAAAACTAGGAGAATTGTTGCTGCCTGCCCATTTTAGGATGATATTCTTTTTAATTTTTTTTGGATGTAGTATGGCACACTTGATGTAGGTAGTAATTTTCCTATATTACAAAGAAATATGTCATAAGACAGAACAAATATGATTACATAATTTCCTGGGGTTTTTTTAATTTTAAATTGTTACTTAGGTTCCTAAAATATTATAATTTTGTTTTGGGCTTATGTCTTGGTTTGCTTGTCTTCTCCACAGACCTCTGCATGTTGCTGCCCGAAATGGATTGACAGTTGTAGTTCAAGAACTTTTAGGGAAGGGTGCAAGTGTCCTTGCTGTAGATGAAAATGGTAAGAATAAATTCACCTTGTTTTCCAGTAAGGAACTGTTGTTTTATGCTTGAACTGCTTGGAAAAGGCAGCATTTCATTAATTTTATGTTGCTTGCACCATAGGCTCCTTCCCTCAAATGAGGGCTGTGTTCATATGGCTCTTGTTAGCAAGGCAGGAACAGTGGAAGGGGTGGATGGATTTCAAACAGTAAAGCAAGTTATCAAACAAATTACTGATTTGAAAAAGCAGTTTGACAGATTTAGTTTTAGCAGTACTAGAAAAGATCAAAAGAGCACATCGGTGTGAGCTTGTTCAATAGTTGAGTTAATGGATATGCAGTTGACTGAAGTTTCCGAGCAGTAAATAGGAATCAGTTTTCAAGTCTCAGATCTCACATTTCTGACTTGGTAGGAGTTTTGTAGAAAACAGAATCAAGAAAATCATCACAACATGAAAAATCATACTCCTGGTAGGTTATTTTTGGAGCACTTCACAAGTTACACCTGTTCAGAGCCTGAGATTGCTTCAAGTCTTCATTAACCTTTTTCAAGAGAGAGGTAAAGTGAATTAAGCTGTGTAGGAGCTACAGGAGGCTTTTTATCCTTCCATTAAGAATTGCCATGTCAAGAAGTTGACACTCATGTGTGAAAAGGTTCTTGTTTCAGTAGCACATACTTGTACAAATAAAAAGTTGATTTGCACTAATATCTGATGCTTTGCTTCCTATCTGTCTTCCTGTCTAGCATTTATTGCCCACCACTGTAGTATCCAAATGAATTCATAGGAAAGAGAGATTGCCTGTTTTCACTATTGAATTACAATAATAAACCAGAAGAATATTGAGAGGTAGATTTCTGGCAGCTGAGATGCAGTGATTTGGACTAATTTAAGATGGTAATACTTTATCCAATAAAGCTGCTATAATATCTTCAGTTGACCAAATCATACTGAATGAAGGAATCCTTTCATATCCTAGTACTCAAAACTTGATTGTGCTGGCTTAACACCTGAGAGGACAGACATTTCAGAGACCTGATATTTCAAACAAAACTGACTACTCTGATAAGAGAGCAAGCCTTATTTTAAGTTTTATACATGAAAACCAGGATATAGGAACCATGTCTTCCTTAGTATGTGCTGTACGGTACCAAGCATACCATCAGCACTTCAACAAGATGGGAGGAGTGGGGCTGATGTCCCCCTGAAATGCACACTTTTTTCTTTTCATACAATAAACTAAATTAATCTATTGGATAATTCATACCTGATTCAATTTACCATTGTTCTGATTTCTTGACAACACCCCTTCCCCACCCCTTAATTCATTCCTAATAGTTGGTCACTATTTGTATTCATGTTGGAGTGGCAAATTAAACGATAACTGGATAGTGGTTTTCTTGTAAATAAAGATTTGCAAAATAAAGTCAATCTACTTACATTAATCTCTCCAAGGATTCATATAAAAACTACTTAATTATTTTGAGATGTGTCTGGATTACCAGCATGTTTCTTAACCTCATTTTTCAGAAATTTTACTTTCTTTGAATAAGGAAAAAGTAAATCAATTGATTTTTACTCTTATGTTTCAGTTTATGAAGAGTGTTTCACTAACAAACATTTAATTGAAATCTTTCTAATAACTTCCTGTGTCATAGGCAAAAACTGAAGTCATCCCTAAATTTCATATTCATTTCCACATTGATTTAATCTTCCACTGCTTTTTCCCTACATCCACATCAGTCTTGATGAAGCCCTCTATAACCAAATAAATTTGAAATGTTCTGTAGAATTTTATATGAATCATAAATTCATTTTTCACTAAATATTAATAAGTTTTTAAGCAAGAATATTTTGAGAGGTGGTTGCATGACTAGCAAAAGTATACGAGAGGCAAGGATTTCTTTGGGAGGTATTTTTTGTTGGACCAACTGCAATGGGATAGTTGGAATAGAGCTAGACAAGCTTTCAAATGGAAGACATTCTTTTTCTGAAGAAGTATTTCTTTTGAAGAAGAATGTAAGGCATTCTTTTGCAGAATTCAGATCTTTGAAAGCTTGTTTAACTCTATTCCAACTGTACAGTTGATCCAGTAAAAGAAATCACTCAAAGAAATCCTTGTTCCTTGAACAATTCCTGAACCATCACAGCTACACCATCACTTCTCACTAGCTAAAGTATAGTAATCTGTGGTTTTAAACTGCCTTTAACATGGCACGTACTGCTTTTGATCAACAGCATATTAGTAACAGTGGTCAGTCTTGCAGCAAAGAGATGCAACAGCTGCATGCAGTTCTTTTTACTTCTTTTAAAAATAATTTTCTAGACTCAGCATATCTGTAGCGATTCATGACCTAGCAGTGCTCTAAAACCTTTGTTCTGGTTGTAGCTCAGCTCTTTAAGCTTGTTCCCACCCCTGTGTCCCCTTCAAAAAATCCTTAATGTTAATGATTGGATGGCTTGTGCCTCAGTTTGCTTTTCCTCCCCTCTCTAGGAGGATTTGTTAGGTTCATATTGAGATGATAACTTATTGTTTATTATAGTAATAAGCATTCAGTTGTCATTATCTGAAGGTACATACTTGGACCTTTGTAAATCTCAGGGGAGGCAGTGTAGCATAGTAGAACCAGTAGTAGACTAAGAAATATTATTTCCTTCCACCACTAGATGACCTTGGGAAATCATGGTCCCCTCACCAGTGCCCTTGTATTTAAAGGGGGGTGATGACCCTTGTAAGTGCTTAGACCTTATGTGTGAAAAGTACACGTACAAAAGCTAGATGGTAATACAGTATTACAGAACTAGAGACTTATCATCATCATCATAAGTTTGAGTAAATATGGTAAAATAAAACATGCTGGCTAAGTCCTAATCACATATTCCATTAGTACTTTCTGTGCTCCAGTGACCTGTTCCTTAGTTTTAATCTGGTACAACCCCCAATTTCCCACTGAAAAGATATGAGTTTCTTAAGAATCAGTTCTCAGAACAGCACAGTACAAAACCTTTATTGAAAACAATATTATAGCGTATTGGTCAGTGGTCATATGTTCAACAAGTTTATCAAAAATCTTACCGCTTCTGAGCAGTTCAGCAAACACACAGTCCAGTATTTTCTGACAAGAAAACTGAGCTGGCAGTTGTCAAGCTAAATTCTTAAACTATTACCAAAAAAAGTCTTTACCACATAGAACATGTGCTGAGAAACCAAGTTCCTGCCTGGATCAGACCTTGTTCATTGCTTATTACTGGCTTTCCTTTAAAGCTTTGCCATATCTACATTTTTTTTTCCTGGTTACCAAATCCATGTGAGACCTTATTTCAAATGGACATTGCTGAGTTGGGGTGGCCATTGGAATTTTTCCCTCCTGAAGGCAGAGTCTGTATGCATTACAGGTGTGGAAAAGGCTCCCTTGACTCTGGAGGAAGTCAGTTTGTGCTTATATTCAGCATGGTACTTGAGCACATGCATATGCCTGAGGTTATCCTCATGCTCAATGCTTTTCTTAAGTAGACCTAATCCCTGAAAGGACAGCCTGCTGAGCAGCTTACAGGCAACACTTCTGCCAGCTGAGTAGTACAGAAGAGGCAAGTGTACAGGGCGGAAGTCAGTTACCAAAGCAGAAATGTCATATATAAGTGACCATGGCCTAGAGAAACAACTGTCACCCTGCAGTGTTCTCTCATGCACATGAGCTTGCCAACTCATGGTTTCTACTGGTTTCAAAAGTTAGCCACTCAAAGGCCTGTCACAACAGCTGGCTCTTTAAACATGAGGCTTTCCCAGGCCAGCTACATAGCCTTTTTAACCCACTAAGCCAGCCAAGCTCTCATTTAGCATGTCTACTTTTATTTTATGCTGCTTTCAGTAACAAAACCTACTGGTTGAAAAATCGTGACTGTCACCATGTTTTTGCCAACTTGACTTAGACAGATGTATACTAGCAGGAACCACCCAGTCAGAAATGAAGTCAGAGATCAATATCCTTTAAGCTTTATATGTTTTCAGTTGATTTTTGTAAAGGTCTATTTAAAATAGCTCTGCATTTCCTTCACAAATAATTATTGTTTGCAGATGGCTACCTGGAAATGGAATTGGATATCTCTTTTTCCCAGTTAAATCTGTGACTTCAAATCCCAAACTACTTTGACTTAAAATTCCTAGCTTGTCTAATAAAACTGATCCTATCTTCCTAACTCCTCTAATACACGATCTAATCTTCTTTCCTTCTTGTCGTCCCCACTGGCCTGTACATATTGCAGTCTATATAGCTAATGTACATACATAAACTGTAATCAGCTGACAGGTGTTTACTATTATTTTGTAACAGAGCATGAAAATGATACTATAATTTTATAACCACATTCAATTTTATCTTCCTTGTTTGAAAGTGCTAAACAAAATGTTTTACTGTCTGATAATTATGTGGTCTTTGGGTAATTCCACCTGTTACTGTGTTCTAAGTCAAGGCTTTGTTTTATTTTGATTTCCAGGTTACACACCAGCTTTGGCCTGTGCTCCCAATAAGGATGTAGCTGATTGTCTTGCTCTCATTTTGGCCACAATGATGCCTGTTTCCTCCAGCAGCACATTACCTTCCCTTACATTCAATGCCATTAATCATTACACAAACACCTCAAAAACTGTTACCTTTGATTCCTTGCCAATCATGAGGAGTGACCATAGTTCTTACTGTAGTTTCAACAACATTGGCAGGGAAGATGGCTACCCATATACAGAAGAGGATGAACTTAATGACTCAGACTCTGAGACCTATTAAGAGACTTATTTTGACGATCTGGAGAGTGAACAGTCTTTGGAAAGTCAGTCATGCTTTTGAACAAAACATTTAGTTTTGGATACAAAAGAAGACAGGCCCATGAGAAGGAACTTTTATTGGGGTGCATATGAAAGATCTGTATAAGACTGATTTTAAAAGATTGCAGAAGAGGCATTAACACTTGGAATCCGTGGCAAAAAAAAAATAATTAAAGAATGTCAAAACCATTTTATTTAATTGTATTTTACTATTTTGTTTGTGGTGCCAGGAGTAATTTCTGCAGACTGTGCACCCCAGTCTATGTAAATGAATGACACTATTGTACAACAAACAGGACACTAGATTTAAATCTTATCAATAAAAACTAAAACCATTTTGAAGGCAATAAACAAGTTTGGTACAGTAGGCATTGTTTGTGCAGCAAATTGCCAAAGGACCAAATAAGCTAAAGATTTTTAAATACCTTTTTGTGGAAACTGGAATAGGTTAATTGAGGAGTTGTCTTAACTAAATCTTAATTACTTCTGGAAGTGAAGCTCAGATTTGGTTTTAAATGTTGAATTCTTTTTTTTTCTTTATCACCCTAAAAGCTTTCAGATGCTCTTAAATGTACCATGAAAATAGCAGATGTATTTTTCAGTTTCTTTTCCTTTTAAATGAAATGGAAATGAACTTGTCATACTTTTATAATACTAAAATGAAAACCAGCTAACAAGGTACAGTCAGGGTGATAATGTACAGTGTAATAAACAAAGGATGGGGGGAGGGAAGCAGTAATTGTTGCACAGTTTTAGATTTTTAACTTTTGGTTTTTGAATTGAGATTATTTAAAATTAAATGAAAGGGTAATTACTGGGAACATGCAAAAAATACAAATTTAAATGAAATGACAACCTGTTGTAGGTGCAGTTTCATAGGGAATGATTTTTTTTGACAATTCACCCACTTTACATCATAACATTTGTACGTGAAATCAAATCAGTGTTTCCACTGTAATTTTTTTTTCAATCCTGGATTTATGAGTTAAAAATGAATTCAGATTTTTCAGTACTGAAAAGGTAGAGTGTCAGATCTGGGAAGAGCTATATATCTGTGTTGTGCTCCATTTAGAAAAACAACAAAAGCAGGTCCCTGTAATGTACTTCAAACTTGCCCTAAGATTTTTTTATTATTATTATTTATAGCAGGCTACTGTTTTTTTAAATATATATTGCCTGAAGAATGAAACACTGACCCACAAGCTGATGTTTGTTTGTTAATATGAGTATCTACTTTATTTGACTCTGCTTTAATTATAACTGTTACTTTTCAAGTGAAATTGTTTATGTACATGCAAGGAATCCTTGCATGTCCCAGCAAAGTACAAATAAATTACTATGAACCGATTCCAATTTTCCTTCTATCCTTTTTGTATTGTGTAACTGGAAACCTTGTTGCTATTGTACATTGATCAGCTGGTTTTCTGAACATAGTGTGGAAACAGGACAATATTTTGATCTATTTGATAATTTTGTGGGTTTTTTGAAGAATTAATGAGCATGTACATAGAAATAGTGACTGCTTGAATACTGTAATTACCTGCACTCTTTCAGTACATCCAGATTCCTGTATATTTTATGGAGTATAATAAAACCCAGATGTGAGTTGTTGTATTAATGAATAATTTATTTGTATCTGTGTACCATACTTAAAAACTAATGGCAAAGTTTCTTCTGTTGAATAACTTTTAGAATTTATAAAATCTATTTTACAAAGGCTTTGCTGTCCTTTTACTTTAACAGTAGAGGTAAATGGTTCAGATCTACAGTAATTTTTAAAGGAAAAGTTAAATACTGTTTGGTTACTGATATTTAAAATCGAGACTTACTTGTGAATAATGCTGTTTCCGTGGTTGGGGCAGAGGGTGTTTATGAATATTGATTTTTTTTTTTTTTTGAAAACAGCTTATGATTCTTCCACAAAATTAGATGCTTTTTATAGAACTCCCCTTTAAATCTTCTTTGGAATTCTTGGTACAGAAATAAATGGTAACAGAGATACAGGAGGCGTATACAATTTTCGCTTGTTTTTTGCCACACTTCATTGTATCTGATTAAATATTTCCCTAGCAAGCTGAAAGCTTCTCTTCATATTTTACTAGGTACACACTAAAATCATATTGCCCTGTAGACTGTAAAAGGTTGCTTTAAGTTTTAGCCCTTTAGCTCATTAATGTGCCCTGAAGAAGTTTTGCAAGTTAATGATAAGAAAACTGGATTTAGAAATATTCACGTAAACTTGAGAGCCAGTTGATTTAAAAAAAAAAAAAAATCATCCAGGTATATGTCAAGTTATTTTATCAATAGCAGTACCCTAATCACTTGTCAAAGAAGTTTTATAAACAATCGAAGAAGATTTTGGAAGTGCTAGAGCAAAACATGATGTTTAGACTCTGGAATATTAGTTTCATCTTTCAGCATGAAGCAATCACTGTTTGCATCATATGGGGAGAAATGGATTGCTTAATATGTGAGGAAAATCAGGAGAAAATGACAGTAGCTGAATCAGGATAAGTTGTTTAAAACAAAGGGTTTTTTTTTTTTTATCCAGACTGATTGCTCATGTGTTCAAAAGTGATTGGAATTGTCTTATAGTAAGAGTTTTGAAAATATCCAAGGAGCAAGTGCTCAGTGCTTGTGTGCATATCCTTTCACCACATCTAATGAATTGTGCTTTCATCAATAGCCCACAAAAGTTTGTGCTATAGATGGGTAGGGAAGTAGGTAGATAGACACATAGGTAGATGGTATGCACTTTGGTTGGTTTATAAGTTGCAAATCTACCTGGCCTTTTAAGTTTGCACATCTAAGGCCCCTGGCAGATATTAATATAATGGCACAATTAGAATCTGAGGAGTTTTGTGTCCCATCCCAAAAGTTGGGCATCCTGCCAGTTCAAGAACTTAGGGCTACCCACCACCTGATCGAGCAGGGAGCAGCTTCATCTTGCACCTAGCATATGTATTCATAAATACAATTTAAGGTGGGTCACATATTCAATTTAAGATGGAATACAAACCAGCCACAAAGATGTTCCGTGTTAAATGTTTTGCCATTTTATTGTGCTATTAATTGGTTGAACCTGTGGCATATTGCAATGCATTACCCAATTAACATGTTAATATTGCAATAAATGTAACGCCTCCCACGATCCCTAAAGTACATCCCACTTAAAAATTTAAGCCATCTGTTCCCAAAAGAATCCTCTTGCTTCAGCTAGCATTGCTAACTTTGTTCTATTTGTGGTAAGAAACGTGTATATATATCTAGATAGATAGATATCTATCTATATGTAGATATAATGTTCTATTGCAAAACAAAACATTTTTTTCAGGCATGAACCTCTGTCCTATTTTGTTCCTTATGATTGTATATATTTTAATTAAAGCTGTTTTATGAGCTTGCTATATCTGGGTCTAAAATGTTTGTTCCCTTATTGCTATAAAATGAATTGTTAAACCTTTAGGAATTTAGAATTGCAGTAAGCCACATAATTTGAAATTCCCAGTAGAAAATGAGCTATAGCCAACATTTAATGAGTTCACAGACTTTGAGTTCTACATACCTGGTTGTTTTCTTTTTCACAGAAACTCCTTTATATTGCCTTGTAATATAAGGGGGCTTTACCAATTCCTTAGTAAAATGAGGATTGGATTCATTGTTTGTAAGAATATGACTTTTTATGCCAAAAAGGACAAATATGAATGCAAATATATGTTTAAAGACCAGGTTAAAGGTGGCTTTCTCAGTGAGAGGTCATGGTATGAAATGTTTCTTGTTTACATGAAACAAAGTAAACCTGCCTGTAGATGCAGTCTTTCATATTTATGCCTGAGTGGAATTTGTTTCCAAATGTCCAGTCTGAATGGAGATTTTTTTCTTTCCAGAGAAAAGTGTTGCATATTACTGACTCTTACTAATTTAATTTCTTCACGTACAGTTTAGTAGCACAATATTGCAACACCTTCACTCAAGAAACCTCTTGGGATTATTACTAAGACTATCCTTGGAACTCCATCAGAAGACCTCTGGAAATTTTTAACTATTCAAATATGCATGCTTTGTTACCACAAGGCAGCAGAGTGATTTGGCTCACAAAAGCAGTGTCTGAATGTACTTTATAAGGTTGAAGGTAGAAGATACTTAAAAGAATTAGGTTAACTACAACAAAAAATGATATTGTTCTTGCTGCTTGCCTTTGTACTCATTCCTCCACCTTGAAATTACTCCAAAAATCTGTATTGTATGAATGGAATAGCAAGCATTTCAGTTCATATGCTGGTTAAAGAACCTTGTTTGTATACACCATTTCCTTAACTTCTGAATTTTTGTCTTAAATGGCACTATTTTTTAATGTCATGGTTTGAAGCTTTTACCTACAGCTGAGCAGTAGTTACCAAGAATCAAAAGCTGAACCAAGTGCTGCATGACTGACAAAAAAGGCAGGAATTTCTCAGCTTTTCATTTGGTCTCCTGCTCTACAATTCCTTAGCCCAGTAATTCTGTTTTTAAAAGCAAATACCAGTCTGCCATACCACAGAGATTCTAGCAATTAGGACACAATGCTTATAGGAGTTATCTAGTACAATGCACTGTTTGCGCTGGAGGGGGAAAAAAGCTTGCAATCTTTAAAAAGAAAACAAAAAATCTTACAGGTTTTTCAAGAGCACAAGCAGATTTCTCCAAGTTGTTTTTATTAAGGAAATGTGTTTTCTCCTAATAAAAATGTCTCGGCCAGCCGACCGGTCAGGGCCGACCGAGGGGGATGGTGTTGATTAAGCATCAGGCGAGCTGGTGGATGGAGAGGCAGGATACAGCGTATTGATTGCAAAAATAACTTTTACTTAAGCTTTACTTACGCCACTGGTGACCACGACACAGGTGGTAAAGCTGCTTGAGTAGTTACAGAAAGAAGAAAACACAACGAGCTTACTAGACGAATCTGAAAACACAACGAACATGCAGGGCTAGGAATATGTCGGGAACAGATGGGCAGATGTTGGTGGGTGATCAATCCGCCAGCTTTTCTCTGCCACGGGGCGAGATCCTCTGTACCTTACCACGTGTTCAGAGCTCTCCGACTTGGGCGGAAACAACGCAAACTTTTATACTTCTAGAGTAGCCAATTACAAACTGCCAAGTAGGAATACTTAATTAGGCGGAACACGCCAAATTTAGAACAATGCCAATCATTTGAAGGGCGGTCTATTGTGTCATGGGGCATTCATTTAATTTGGTTATGACATGCCCCCTTGGCCATGACACAATAGATCGAGCACTTACATTAGAGGTAGTTTTTATACATACGCTCGTTGTCTTTACTCATTTGCCACCCGAACCTTGTGTATACATAAGTAGATAACTTTATAAATCACTCTTTAATGTACTGTAAAACACAACAACCTAAACATACAACAATAACTATGGGTAAACACAAGGTAATAATGGGAGTTAACAAGTGCATTAACCAAGATGATGTGTCCCATCCAATTTAAAAAGGTCAGCTAACCATCCCTTCCTAATCTCGGCAATTTTGTTGGTATCTGCAGCGACTTTTTTGATGCGGTCAAGTTGCTCTTCTAGTGGAATAGTAATGTTGGGTATGCTAATATAACAATATTCTTTGGACAGGTTAAGGAACTGACAGACGCCTCCTAGGTGTAGCAACATGGCGTTGAGGGCTAAGCGATTTTGTATAGTCATGTGTGATGTAGCCTGTAGTTGCTGATTTAACAGTTGCAAGGATGTCCAGGTGCTGTTGGATAGAATTTCAACTTGTTCAGCTAACTCAGCGATGGTAACTCTTGCTTTGCCTATTCCTATTCCTCATGCAAAATAACTTTCAAGCGCCCATACAAATTTTTGACTAACTCACTCACCCTGTGTCAACTTACTCCACACCGTAATGTGTCGCTTATGGCAACGAAGTATAGCCGGGCTGTTTGGGTGAGCTGTGGTGACACTTAGAGGACAGAGCATTACTGTACTCAGAAAGCATTGGACGATGGCTGGGAGGTTAGTATAAAGTTGCCCATCTGAACAAGCCCACAGCATTCCTCTGGGAGTCGGTGTACTAATTAGTGCACAGCTTTGATTTTTCCATCTGGTTACGGCTGCCTCTCTGGGGAGCTTAACTGTGTTTGGAGGTGCATCGTAGCCATGGCACTGACTGAGTGTGGCTGCTTTTAAAATGGGATAAAAATATGAATGTAGGTCGTTGAGATCGGATACATTAATAGCTAGCGACTCTTCCCAGGAGACTAGGAATTGGGGCCGCTGAAGAGCCGATGGAACAGGGCTGAATTTATTTTGCACCTTTGTTTTGTTCGGGCCTGGGGGAAGGGCTAAATACCATGCTGGCATAATGGTTGTTGGGTTCCATGTTAACGAGTTATCATTCTTGGACCATTTTACTTCCTGTAAGTTAGCCCCCCACGGTATTCTGAACACCCAATATAAGTGAGGTGTGGGTTGACAAAAGGGTGAAGAAGCAGAGCGGGGGTATCAGGAGGAAGTATGGCCTCTGATCTATAAATAGGGCAGTTCATCTTGGTCAGGGTTAAGTTATGTGGCCAGGAATACCGTCGTTGGTTTACAAAAGAATGTTGAGTTATTATGACATTGGGATTTGGATCAGTATTTTGGGCTTTGAACCATTCATCAACATTAAAAGGATATACAAAAGGGGTTAACACCGAGTCATCAACAGAAAGAGGCAAGCGCAAACATGCGGTGAGCCTTAACTTTTCACTATCTCCTGTAACGTTCACCCAGAGTGACAAAAGGGACAAAACGGAGTTAGAGATTGTGGAGTTGGTCTCATTTACCAAAAAAACTGTTAGGAACAGCAGGAACAGAGTGATCACCTTGCTCGCAACATACAAACAGGCAACCATCTCTATGTTGACTTGGATTGTGCTGCGGCTTGATGCTTGGTGGATCTCGCGATCAAACAGCTGTAGATTGGCAGCTTCGTCACTACCGGACCTGTAAAGAGACAAAAACAACAAAGGGGAACAATAATTGAGTTCACTACAAGGAAGATGGGTGAACAATGGAGCGACGAGTTAACCAGTTGTGGTGGACGATGATAGGAGGACGATTAGGCTTTTCTTCTAACAGGACGGAATAGGTGTTAGGATACTGTTCTGACCGTTGAACTGTCCCCTTGTAAACTTCTGGATGGGATTGGTGAGGGTGCGGTATCGAGACCCACACTAACTTGTCGGAATGGAATTTAGGTTCCCAGGGTGGAGGTTTCTTAGCATTAGTTTCGTCCCACAGGAGCTTTGCGGTGTTTAATGAAATGAGGACGTTATGATTGTGCTTAGTCCAGTTCTTGCACGTCTCTCCTCCTCTGAGACAAGTTGTTCTTTGTACAGGCCGATGTGTCGCTCCACAATGCCATTGGATTGCAGATGGTATGGCAGATGGAGATGCCATGCGACGTTGTGAAGACAGGCAAACTTTTCCAGGGCATTAGAGTTGAATGGGGGTCCTCCGTCAGATTGAATTTCATGGAGAGTTTGTCAGGCAACAAATGCAGCAGTTAAAGAGGAGATAATGGCAGTGGCATTGCTTTTCCGCAGAGGAATGACTTGCAGCTGGCGCGTTCCTAAATCAATGATAACTAATCCCTTATTCGGCGGCTTGGATCCTAGGAGGGGTCCGAGCAGGTCTACCTGCCAGGCTTTTCCTGCCTGGAATTGCAAGGGGTTAAAAGCTCCGGCTTGATGTTTGGTCTGATGGCACTTCTCTTTGGCACATATTTCACAGGCTTGTGCTACCTTTTCCCAATCACATCGAACTCCATACAAAGTAAGCTCTGTAGCCATCTGACACCAGCGTTGATGGCTGGCCCGTGGTCCCAGGTGACCCCAATTTTCATGAAACCATGCAAGGAATGGACTTACTTCAGGACCGGGAGTAGCGGTGATAGGTACAGCTATGTCAGTTTGGAATGGCTCTTCTAAGAGTTTATCAATGATCTCGTGCACTGGATCGGTGTCAGAGCAATGTGACTTGGTATGCTTAACTAATGGAAGCCATGTAAATTTAGTCAAGGTTTCCCAAATGTCTTCCCAATCACTCAGATTTTTAATGGGCAAAGCAATACCGGTGAGGATTTTATAAATGTATTGCGAGTCATTTGCAATAACTGGAACTGGAAGTGGTATCATTGTGGTGAGTTAGTGTTGCAGTACTTTAAGAAATCCTAGCACTTCACATTTCTGAGCAGAGTTGTCATCTGGGTGAGCTCGAAATATTTCCGTGTCATGACAGGCTTTATAATACCCGTAGCTTCCACCGTGTCGGGAGGTCCAGTCCAAGACCATCCAAGCCAGGGCGGAAGTTCCACACAGTTTTGGGGGTTTCTTCTCATCCTCCGGACTGGGGTCAGGTGTTACGTCTTCAGATTTCCAGCAACGCCAATTATAATGATGGGTGAGCACCAATGTGTTCCACGTCTTAGGCTCTCGTTGAAAATGTGGGTCGACTTTCTGCATCTAGTAAGGGCAACAAAGTAGCTGCAGGCGCGCGGAGTGTTTCATAGTTTCACAGTAACTAGGATCAGAAGGGGCCCAGAGCAGGCCATCTAGTCTGACCCCCTGCCAATGGCAGGAACAAGTGCTGGGGTCACAGGACCCCAGCCAAGTACCTATCTAATCT
>JAGPOW010000261.1:201403791-201474853 GCA_030014935.1 Caiman crocodilus
CCTGCTCTCCAGTAACTTGTGACCATTGGTCCTAGTTACCCTTGGTGGTGCCCGGGAAAAAAGAGCCTGCCCTATTCCCTGCTGATCACCCCTCAGCAGCTTATATGCAGCCACCAGGTCCCCCCTCAGCCTCTGTTTACTGCGGCTGAACAGGTTCAGGTCCCTCAGACGCTTCTCATAAGGCCTATCTTGCTGCCCACATATCATTTTAGTTCCGTGCCCCCTTGCTAATGGCTCCACTAGCTGTCCAGCTAGGAGAATTTTTCCTACGGCTCCATACCTGTGTTGTGCTGAAAAGTCTTATGAACGGTATATACTAAATCATTGTGAGGATTATATGCGACAGCTCACACGTGATTGGTGGTGAATCCAAGGGTCGCGACCAATGGTTCACCGAGGTTGATTGCATGGAGCTGCGTACCCTTGACAGCAGTCAACAGACAATGCAAGTTCTGTTGATCCCTTTCCGTCCAAGGTGTGGGTTTTTGGGACTTATCACGGATCTGTGGCTGCAATTTAGCGAGGAGCAGTAAATGGCTGGGACTGACATAATGCCGGTACCAATTTAAGTGACCTAAAAGCTGCTGAAAGTGTCTTTTAGTTACTGGCAAAGATTTCTTTAATGGGTCGTTTGTTGGGACCATCATATGAGATACCATGACGAATAGGGCCAACAAACCGGGTACCGAGGAATGTGATGTCAGCTACAGGATACAGGCACAACTTTTCCTCGTTAACCATCCATCCTTCACTTTTGAAGATGGGCTACTAGTTGGTTGACTATGCTGGTAACAATGGAGCTGTCATGGCCCATAATAGCGATGTTATCAACATAATTCCAGATTCTTAATTCTTCTGGTGGAAGGGTGTAGGAGGCATGAAAGTTCTTCAGGGTATTGTTCATGGCACCAGTAGCCAATAAAGGGACGTTGCAATACCCCTGCGGGCAGACTGTCCACTTATACATCGTGCCTTCAACACACATATTCAACACTCCCTGAAGATCACTAATCGGAATTGAGAAAACCATGTTCATTAAGTCCAGTGTGACCCCGACCACTCGTCTCACTGGAATTGTGCCATTTCAGACATGCATTGCAGTAGGGTGGACGGGTTGTGTTGCTGAAGCACTTGACACCTCTTGTTGGCTTCCCTATAATCAACGACTAGTCATGCTTTGTTGGGTTTTCCAGGTTTAGCGACTCCCCATCCCGGTGACAAGTAGGTGCTAGCAGTTACTGACTGGCTTGATATAGCCTTGTTGTTCAAGTCGTCGCAGAAGGTCGGTGAGAGATCCTTTAAGGGAGTCCTTGGTTGGGATTGGCTGGTATCGTCAAGTAGAGATGTTGTGGAGCACTGGTTGATGCCAATCTGACTCTGGAATAGCAATGGGAAGCGCCTGTAGCACCTGTTCTTTGACATTGAACACTTTGATTTCCGGAATTCCCAAGATGTTGATGCCCCCAGCACTGCCTCTAGGGCACATCGATGGCCTTGGATTGCAAATTTGACTTCTGTTGTGACTGCAACAGCGTTGAGTCCTTGTACCCTAATTGCTTTTGAGGTTTTCTGGTGGGGCGTTGTTGGAGTGATCACATTGACTTGGGCTCTGGTGTCAAGAAGAAAGAACACCCATCGTTGGTCACTTGGGTTGGATGCGTCATAAACAGTGAGTTCAGTATAAGGATGGAGATCAGTAGGGTCAGGTTTAGATAGGCTACTGGTGTGTCCAGCGGCCACCACTCATTTTTTTTTTTTTTTGCGTGTTATTGAATGTGAAACCCAATGCGGCCACTAGATTTCGTTGACCCTCATCTCCCAAAGTACGCAATTGCTGCTTTGTAAGTCTGGAGCAGTTCAAGAGAAATCCAAACATGGCTCTTTCCTCAGGCGTTCTTTGGGACGGCGACCCTAATTCCTGCGGAGGACCAATTTCTTGGTGCCTCAGTCTCAGGGCCTCGACCAGGTATGCCGAGGATTGATGCTCTGGGCCATTGAAGACCTTTTCAGCCAGCTTTATAAGGCCCTGCAGCCATGGAAGTTGACTCGAAAGGTTTCCTGCCAGGTGCCTGACCACCGGGTTAAGGAGGAGTCAGAGCGTAATAGCATCTGTTCCTCCATACACCTCTACACAGGCTTCTATGCCATTGAGAGTTGCTGGAACAGCTCCAGGATTCTGCAGGTGGTGGTGAGCCCATCATCCATGTTGTTGCGCCTGCACTAGCCCCAGCAGGTGGGCTCTGGGGTTCCATGAGAGGTATGACACCCAATTATGGCCAGTAAAAGCTGTTCTGCATTGGCCTTCTTCAGGCGACCCTCATGCCAGGCGTGGGATTTGTGAACCACTTGACCTGCTACGAGAGCTGGAAGCAGGATGGGCCAATGGATGTTATCCGTTACTACATCTAAATCAGTGGCGTGACCCCTACTCCATGAGGCTTGGCGTGTTGGGAAACTAGCGTCTTCCAGGTCTAGTAAGTCTGACCCAAATTCCACTACTAAGTGCCCTAGCCATATGGCTAGTGACTCTTCAGATTTCATTTTTGATTCTCTGGACACTCCTGCAATTTGCCCCTAGTGCAGGTGCAGTATGTAGTGGTGGTATGAGTTATTGTGCATCAGTAACTTGCTTTACCAATGTTATAGGGTTGGCTGCAGCTAAGAGAGGGTTAAATTTATCAGGCGGTAGTGCTGGATACAGCTTTCCTCCCTCATACAGGGGCGGTTCCACTACTGAAGCTGTGCTGGGGGCGGGGCTTCTTCTGGTGTCACTCCAAAGGGCGGGGCTGTGGGTGGTGACACGGTTGCTCCGCCTCCCAGGGGGATTTTCGTGCCCTTTTCACTTTTCTCGGAGCCATTTTCTTGCTGCGGCTCCATGTGGCCAGTGTCATTTTCCAGCGGTAGCTCGGAGCCTCCTGCCGCTTGTGCCAGTGACTCCTTGCCCGCTGTGTGCAACTGAGCCTCTAGATTTGCATTTTCCCAGAGTAGACTCACTACCAAATGGAATAACACATTCATCATCTTTCCTTTACTCTGCTTCGAGCCTCCCCACCTTGCCGCATGGCAGCCCTTGGTCTCCAGGCCTTCCCAGAGCTGGCCAAGGAGCTCATGACCGCACGATCCAGACGCTAAAGCTAGACAGTTGAACCAATCTGGAGGTGTGGGTTCCCCTCCTTCCCTCATGTACCGGGTACATTGGGCAAATTTCTGAGTGGGGGTAGGATTTTCCACCTTCTTTGCCTTCGCCCCCACTAGGGACAGGGTTGATATTTCATCTGGGGGCTGATAGTGAACCTGACCTCTGGCCATTACGCAACCAAATGCCTCAGGGGAGACGTTTGCTTTCCACTCCTTAATAGCTGCCTCTTCCCCCTTTACTGAGAAGTAGCCTCCAAGGAGGTTTTCTTCTCCCCCTTTAGCCGCTTAGTGATAGGTGATATGCGTCCAGAGTTCATTTGCATTGTCCATGCGACAGACCCCAGTGCACCGGGGCAGCACTTAATTCTTCTCCACCACTGTGCCCTTAGATCCTGTTCATGACACCATGTCTCGGCCAGCCGACCGGTCAGAGCCAACCGAGGGGGACAGTGTTGATTAAGCATCAGGCGGGCTGGTGGATGGAGAAGCAGGATACAGCATATTGATTGCAAAAATAACTTTTATTTAAGCTTTACTTATGCCGCCGGTGGCTGCGACACAGGTGGTAAAGCTGCTTGAGTAGTTACAGAAAGAAGAAAACACAACGAGCTTGGTAGATGAACCTGAAAACGCAATGAGCATGCAGGGCTAGGAATACGTCAGGAACAGACAGGGAGATGTTGGTGGGTGATCAATCTGCCAGCTTTTCTCTGCCACGAGGCGAGGTCCTCTGTACCTTACCACGTGTTCAGAGCTCTCCAACTTGGACGGAAACAATGCAATTACAAACTGCCAAGTAGGAATACTTAATTAGGCAGAACACAACAAATTTAGAACAATGCCAATCATTTGGAGGGCGGTCTATTGTGTCAGGGGCACTTGTTTTTTGTCATAACCAAATTAAATAACTCGGAGAAAGCTGTTTCAGGGCAGGCCTGCAGAAGTCTTATAAATGAAAAGAATAACCCCCAAAGGGACACTTTTTTTTCTCTATGGAGTTGTCTGACATCCTGTGCGTAATCAGATGATTCTTGACAATGCTAAAGTGTCCTGAGCTCATCTGTTTACAATGGTGTATTAATGGTAAGTACAATTAATAAATAATCAGGAGTCAAATGACATCTGTTAAAATGGACAGGTCTGCATATTTGTGCACCCCTTTTTCATAGACCCAGTCATTCCTAACTAGCGTGAAGAGGCACCCTGAGGTACCGCCAGATCCTTTGATGGATGCCACAAGGTGTGAAGAGACGAGCAGTTGGATGCCACAAGGTGTGAGGAGACAAGCCAAACTTAGGCTCCTTCTCTGCCTGGATGACCCCCACCCCTATGGCCCAGACCCACATAACAGGGTAAGCACTGTAATATAGAAATTAGGTTTTGTGAATTGGGTGGCACCCAATTTCAAATTGTGCCTTGAGTGCAAAAAAGCTGAGAACTACTGCCACAGATAATAGTGGGAGTGCTGCAGATGCCTCTGACAGGCTGCAGGTACGAGAGGTTCACTGTAAGCACCTTTCATTGATTCTGCCTTATTGCTGCAACTGCTGCCTCCTGCATTGGGAATGATGGCTTCTGTCATATGGACACCCTTCACCCTTTCATTTACTGCAGTGCTATCAAACAGCTGCTTATATGGCAAGGCTTCTAGTCATACTGCCTTGGCTGGTAAAATCCACAAGGGGGGTGACTAATTAGCTAGCTTCGCTCCTTCCCATGCTCCTCCTCATCATGAACCAAAGCTATTTTAATAGCCAACCCCCAAAATTAATGTGAACCTGTTGGAATTGGTTATTTTCTATTGTATGCTTCTTTTATGTCTGTTTGAAGAAATGGTGATTCTGCCCCTCAACAGTGGTCAGTAAAGTCCAGTCTGTACCATCCATAGGTAGTGCCGCAGAGCACCAGAGCAAGATGCAACCTCTACTCTGCCTACACTTCCTCCCGACTAGAAATAGAGTTGCTAGCTTAGTGCAGGATAGAGCCGAAACTCATGTGGTTGTTCAGTGGTTGAAGCAACTCCCTCCCATTTCTCCACTTTGGAGATTCAGCATAGTAAATATCACCCGTGCCTGCAACGGGAGCTGCTGCTTACCAACAGGAAGAAGACTGATGATCATTTGTCTGAAAATTTACTCTGGGAAGTTGTATTTGCTTTCCCTATTTAGGTCATACCTGTACTTGACAGTTCAGGGCCTGATTATTGCTATGATTAATGGGAAAGGTTGGGTAAAAATGAAAAAATAATTGGGAAAGCAACTTCTCTAAAGCAAACAAGTCTGAGTTGCTTTTCTGCATCTGAGAGGAACAGAAAAGGAATAACATTTCTTGAGCTGCTTTTTTGCTTCACAATTCACCTTTAAAATATAAATGCTATGGATCAAGACATATGAAGATAAAAGGCACATCATGAAGAAATTGCCATGGAATGAGAGTGCAGACTTCAAAACAATCTAGGTTTATAGGTTTTACTGCAACAATACAGCAACGGGACCATTTGTTCAGGCTCCTAGTACATTATGCTTCATTTTCTGTGAAGGAGGTTGCTTATAATATGCATTTGCTTACTCTCAATATTTTTCAAACTCAGGTGGTAAGAGAGATCCTTGAATCATTTGAGCACATAATTGTAAAAATGATAACCTGAATAATACACAGCCTTAATGGGGCTCTTTGAATCAAATTTATAATCACTGCAATGCCATTAGGTGCTCAAGAAAAGAGAAGACCTCTTCAGCTCACCATTTTTCTTCAATAACGCTCAGATGGAAGCACCAAAGAAACTGCTGTGTGGATTCAAATACAAGTATGAAAAGACTTCGAGAAGCTTTTAGTTTTCAGGTAAGTTTTCATTCCCACTTAGCTTAGAATCCATTCAGTTCCAGTATGAAACTCAAGGCAGTGAAGTTTGAGGGTATGATGCCATTTAAAACTACTGATACAATATAACCTAAAACCCCAAATTATGCTACCAAATGGACAAGAGTTCCAATCACTAGTCACGCTTGTTACCAGCCGCAGATTAGCTGTCCATGCTTCAGCCACTCAAGGCATAAAAGTGTCTGAAGGAAGGATCAGCACCTTGCAATTCCTTGTGGCTGCTGAAAGAACAAGTTCAGTTGGCTCATCATCCTTTGTTATGCTTTTCCTGAGTCTCACTAAGTGCTATTTTACATAGTGAGAATTGATAGTTATTAAAAATCTTACAGTTTATTTTGGTACTTGCACTATTATTTTGACATCATTCCATTTATTATTATTCCTTCTTTCCCAAGTCAGCCAAACTCTGAACATGTTTTTTCTCTCATGGTTCTGTCATCCAGCCTCAGCTGCCATGTTTGAATCACTTCAAAAAGATCACTTCAAACCCTCTGCTTCATGCAAAGCCAAGAGATCCATTGTGTTCATATCTTTGGTGCCTAGTTGTCACAGCCAGACAGGTAAGTTAGTAGAGCAGAAGCAGAACTTACAAATACTGCAATGGCTACTGTAACTTCCTAAGGTTAATTATTAGAAGCTATCTAGCCAACAATATTCTGTTTTAAGTATTGGGGCTGCCTGCCTAGATAGCTTTATCTTTTGCTAAAGCAGTTTCAAGAGCCTTAGTTTATGACTAACCAAGTCAGGTACTTGCTGAAAATGAGATGTACTCATTTATGTGCTGAATATTACTTTAGCCCCAGTAAAATTGCGTAGTCTCATAGTCTTGACTTTGTGTAAGAAAATGTGAAGGTCTTTGTTCAAAGGTGGTCTTCACTTAGAAAGCAGAATGAAAGTTCAGCATGTCGCATTCTCAGCATCAACACTTTATTACTAGGAGGACAGAGATGTCGTGCTGATCAGCTTTGTCATGAACCCACAGTATTTTGTGGATTCATTGAAACCTATGCATAGATGGCTTTATGAATCAGGTCTGCTGCTACAGTCTGTTTATAGCTAATGATAAAAACTAGGTTTACATTTGCTATATGGTATGTGGTCTCCATGGATAGCCAAAGATGGCTACGCTGCTGTATCCAGTTTTAGAATTTATATGCTTATATGGAATGTGGTACTTGGTATTAATGTGTGTTTATATTTTTGCATAATATGATAATGAAGTTCATATGTGCTTTTCAGAACTGTGAGAATCACACCTGGGAGAGGATGAAAGCCTAAGTAGCTGAGAGAAGTAATCACCAAGAATTACTATTGGATGTGGGTTTGTGCAGTGGCCAGCCAAGAGAGTTTCTACTGAGCACAGGTCTGTCCACAAATAGAGGATGATGGGTTACATTCCAAAGGATTATGTAGCAAGGTTGGTGCCTGGAAAACGGGCTATTCAAAGAATGGTAGTTCTTACAGCTAGAGAAAATAAGTGAGACACCATAATTATCTCTGACAGAGGATTAGCAATCTTTGTCTGAAATCTTTGTCCTGATAAAGAATGTTTTGTGTACAGAAATTTGTCTAACTCCATACCAACTATATAGTTGGTCCAATAAAGATATAACCCTAAGAAACCCTTGCCTATTGTATGAATAGATGTATATAATTTCCTACTTAAAACTGGATCAGGAAAAGCCCCTAACTTGTTAATGGGATGCATAATCGGGGGAAGAAGGGGCAGGAAGTTATAGGTCTATTTGTTCCCCAAGAATTCTACAGATGTGACCAGATAAGCACTGCGATAAGAGCAGTTTTTTCTCAAGATTCCCAGGTGCTAGGTACTTTAATCCCCAAGTGCCAAGGGCTGGGTAATGCAAGCTGACAGTCTAGCAGGCTTGATTAGAAATGGAAGCTACATTCTTAGGGCTAAGATGAAGGGATAACACAAAACCAGAGATCTTAGTTTTCTGTTTGTTTCTTATCTCTGTCTCTCTCTCAGCATGATTCTCATGACAGCTTTTTGTTTTTATAATAAACCTTCTGGTAATTCCTTCGTTCCTTTCTTACCATCAATGGTAACTGTGATTTCAGAGCATTTGTCCATCAGCCAGGTCTCTCTCCAGCGGACAGGATTTTTAATTTATGAGCTCATGCCAGGCAAAATACTACGCTTCTTTAAGCTTTCAAAACCTCTTTCACTAAGAGCTGGCAGGATGTCGGTGAAACAAGTGAAGTTGATGCCAGAGAGTTTGCCAGCCCCTGGCATGTTTCATTCTGCTGTCAGTGGTCAAGCAGCAGACAGCAGAGGGGTGTACAGGGTTGAAGGACATCCCTAATGGTATAAGAACACCCCATGAAATGTGTCTGAAAGGCACGGCTGACAGAAGGGTCCATGTGTGTTACAAGCCCCAACAGCTCCCAAGTGATGTCCAGTAAAGTTGAAAAAGGAGGAGCAGAATTTTGTTGTCTTCCAGCAACATTTTGCTGTTACAAGAAGTTAGTTTATGTGATGGTTCAACATCTGTTGCCTTGGTGCTGAGAAGACTGAGGACCAAGAGTTTGTAATATTGTCTCCAACTTGGACAGGATACCAGTTTCTTTGTGTTTGCATTGATAGCAGTAAGACTGGTTTTATTCTTTTCTCTTGACAAAGCAGTGTGGTTCCTTTCTTGGCTATTCCTCTACAAGCTTCAGCACTAAAACCGTTCCTGTTAATGGTTAAGTCTCTTCTTCAGGCATCTTAGTTTTGGGGATGGAAGCACATGTCAGGATTCTACGTTATCTAGGTCAAAGCAGAGCTTATGATGGCAACTTTTTCAGGCTTTTCTATAGAAAAAATATCATAATTATCCTTTAAATGCAATCTAAGGCCCACTTGTTGAAACTGTTTTGACACTGGAGCTGAAATAGTATTTAAATTACGTTATTAAAAAAGAATAGTAGCAGAAGAACAATTTACAGGCACTGGGTGGGGACAAGTGGTGGGGGGATAGGATCCAGAGAGTACAGGCATGGCAGGGAAGAACAGATAAAATGCAGCCAAAGGCAGTGGAGACAGCAAGTGGCAGGGAGCAAGGTGTAGAGGGGGCCACAGGCATCATGGCAAAGCAGGTGGGGGGGCAAGTAGTGCTGGGGGACAAGTGCCAAGAGCTACAGGCCTTGCTGGGGGGTGGGGGCAAGCACAGGGCATGTAAGCACTAGGTTGGGAGGCAGCAAGTGCAAGGCAAATGTGGGGGGAGAAGTGGCAAGGAGCAGGGTTCAGGCCACTTTACGTGTCTACTGCTCCTGGCTGCTGCTTCTGACACCTAAGCCTTGTTAAGACTTTAAGACAACCCTACAAAATTAGATTTCTATATGTGGAAAATTATAAAAACATTTATAAACTTTCTTGTCTAGAATACGATTACTGGAGGGTCATCTTAAATTCAAAGTCATCTTGGATTCAGGTTAAGGTAATTACCATATAGATGCATACCTAAAGTATACATTCAACATTTTCTCCAGGTTGTCACATTTCCTGAAACCCTAAAATGAAATATTTCAAAGAAGAGCATCCTTAATCATTGACTTTACTTGCTTCAGTATGCATAATACACCTTTTAACTGTTACGCTGATACCACTTATCTAGTGCCAAAGATGACCAGATGTATATTACTATCCCATCTAATGAGGAGAATCATGGAGACAATTCACTCTTCTTAAGTAAGCATGTAATTCTGAATATTTCCTTGGAATGACTAAACCAGTTCTGAGAAGTGTTGGTCTCTTGTTAGACTTGTATCCTTCCAGTCAGAAGGCAGCTCTTGAACAACAGGAGAACAAGCAACTGTGTTGTTAATTTAATGACTACATCTATAGGTTAATTGTCCAGCAGCATAAAAACCATTAAAGCAACGTAACACTGTTCTGTCTAAGGAACAAAAATACATGTTGGGGCAAACTCAACTAAGAATTAGTGTGATCTTTTGGAATTCTCTCATCCTCCTCACTTCGTTGTAGTATAATAGTTTGCCAGCATGGTACAGTAATGTAACATTTAAATCATAGCTATTGCTCCAGAAACAATAATGTTGTTTTCCTGATTTACCAGCTTAACTATTCACCAGTACCCTTCCATCTAGCATATACAATCTTTTTATATAAAAACACTTTTAATTCCCCCAATCCACTAGGAGTTTTTTTGCAAGTCCTATTAAACAATTTTATGAACTATGAGGTAAAAAAATCTCAAAACTATAACATCTTAAAATAACATCATCTTTAAATCGGAGCAGATTTAAAGATTAAAATCACCAAAGCAGCTTGGGTAATAAAGTAATTAATATAAAAACATAACTGTAACTACCTTTTTAGCACAGTGCCTTGCATACTATGATGCAAATGAAGTCTTACAATGAAGCTTGAATTTTTCACATTAATTTGATTTCATTTTTGTTCCCAGATAAATAAAAATCTTCTATAAATGTTCATAGTGCTGCAGCAAGTTTTAGATGACCAAAATTATAATGATAAGTTACAATGGCTGTTTCACACAGCCAAAACTAGAGACCAAGTTTAGCATTATTCTTTTATTTCCTAAAATTAGGAGGTGCTTATTATGCTTAACTGTGAGTTTAGAACTAGACTACTCATAGAAGGCCCTATCTCACAGGCAGTTTTACTGTTCTTATGTTTTACCTATTGCTCCTCCATTTGGCTCCATACCTTCTTCCTGGTTCTCCTTCTACTGATTCTTCTTTCTTGTAGTATTTTTTTTCTCCACTCAAGCTGCTTTGTTGCTGTCTTTTTCTCCATTCCTTCTATCTCAACCAGTGACAGGATGTAGTTGTCCTATGCTAAAAGTTATCATGACAGCTTTTACTTTAAAACTACATTTTCTACTTTCTAGAAAATGTAAATGAAATGCTGCAGCAACGATCAGCAAAATGTTAAGAAACCCCAAGCACTTGTATTTGCTAAAAAGGCTTATTTTTATGCATCATGCTTACAGTTTGTTTTTATTTGTCATGGTTATCAAAGTCTGACCCTGGTACTAACCTGTGCAAAACTTACAGTTGACAAAATTCACAGCTAGATTAATTGGTATTGGTCACAAAAATAAACTTTCTTGTTAGAAACCTGTCAATAATAGATTTTAAAATCCTCCCTGAAAGCGCACCAAAATACTTAAAATCCCTAACTGTATTGCTTTTCTAGAATTTAAAACAAAATGAGCTCTATTACTAGAGGTGCACGTAAAGGCATAGTGGGATCTGATGTGCAATCCACACAATGATGCTTCCTGCCATGCCACACACAAATAGTAAGAGGCATGATTGTGGGATTGAGCTTCAGATCCCATCATGCCTTATTGACGGTGCACTGGCAAGTAGCTAGTTAGCCACACGTTCAATTAAGTGCATGACAGGAACCAGCCACCAAGTTACTGGACATTTTTTGTGGTATAACTTTACAACTTATTCCTTGTTTTATGCCACCATTAAATGCTTTAGTGTGTGGCTGGGTTATTACAACTGAAGATGTGATTTAACTGGTTAATCATGTCTTAAGTATACCTTATGGGAAGGGCCTCATTTTCATAATAAAAAACATCTCTTGTCAAATTTAAATATGGTCTCTTGTTCTGAGGGAGAAGGTGTTTTTGTTTTTAGTAGTAGTAGTAGGTGATATTTTAGCACGGTAGAGACCCTGGGTTTATGACCTGTTCTGAAGATAAAGAAGTTCAGTCAATTTATTGACACTGAAGATACAATTCTATTATTAAGCATCTACATTAAAGAATATTAAGTCCTGAGGGATGCAGGTGTATAGCATCTCTGAAATTAAGGCCACTCGGTGTAGGTGTATAAACTGAAAATTCTGATTAGATGATTTCTGGTTGGATCAGATATCTGTGCTAGTCCTTCTCATACCATCGTCCATATAGAGCAGCTGTCACTAAGCCAGAGGATAATCCATTTTTATTCATGAAATAGTAGTTGTTTTTCCAACCCAAGTCATCAGGAAAGTCCAATGTAATATCAGAAGTCAGCAGTAGAGGAAAGATATAAGTAGTACTGAAGTTTCCCCACAGCTGGAAATGTATCAGAGCAGTTGCATTCATGACCTCCTGCCCACAGGTGCTATAGCTGAGGCCACCACACTTCACTAATGCACAGGCCTGAACATAGTATGTGCCATGCACTGTGTGAAGCCCATCAAAGACTCCCAGTGCATACACTTCATCAGATAAAACAGGCCTCTGGTAATGCGAGTAACAGCAGAGGGAGTTGGCACAAACCTGGACCTTCCCTTCTTGTCCCCTCACAGGAACAAAAGTGAAATTATCATACATCATCTCTGCATAAAATACTGGCAAGAGTTCTTCATTTGCTTTACCTGCTACCATGCAATGAGTTTCTTGATCCGTTTTATGACAAACTTGATCATTTAGAGGAAGACTTGCAAAATTTTTGTTGGGTAGATCTGTGGTCTCCCCAAGTTTTGTACTGCTTTCCCAACTGGCTTCACGATCAGGTGTAATCACAGGGATCTCTGCTACTATGAGCTTGCCATTGTGACTTCTTAGATCATGATAAATGAAGGACTTTGATGGAGTGTATATGCCACTGCCTGTCATACCCAAAGTGGAGTGGTGGATATTAGCTGCCAAAATATTAATGCTGAAAGCAGTTGCAAAAGCTTGCTGAAATTCCACAGCAGACAAGAGTGGGAGCTGGTTCATCCATGCAGTTGGATACACAACTTGCTTCACATTGTACTGCTTGATAAGTCTCACTGCAGGCTCATAGAAGAGTATATCGAAACAAGTGAATATTCCAAACTTGCCAGCAAAAGGTGTATCAAAAATCGAATAATCAACTGTTGATGGGGTATCATAAGAATACTCAAAATACAGGTTTTGTTTGCGGTATCTAGCTACCAGCGTACCACTGTCATCGAACACAACATCTGTATTAAACTGGTATCTGCCATCAGGTGGGCAGTGTACATCACTGTGCTCACAGGGTTGCTTAGCTCCTATGTTTGCCACTAAGAATATTTTATTTCTCAATGCCATGCAGCTCAGTTGCTGAAGAACCTGGAGAAACAGGTTAGGAACATGTAAGCATTTTTTAACATGAAAGGACACTTACTTGAGCAGCTATGGTGCTCTCTCTTGAAATTTTAACATTTTCATAGTTGGAACAAATGAACAATTTCAGCCTAAACTTAGCAAGTGATTTTTGTAGTGAACTATCTTTGGGACTAGTGCTTCCTTATATAAAGATATGTTTGTGACCTGGACTTTTCTATTTTCTGCAAAACACTTAGAAAATTAATTTAGATTTTAGTCTCATTCTTTTAATTTATTGAAAAGAAAAAAAAAACTTTCCCTTATATTTTTAGGGCTTGATTTTTCCCCCTTTAGAAATGGCCTCCATTGCAAATATGAGTACAAATCTCTTCAGGTTAGATAAAAGCATTCATGCATCAGTGTAAGTGCTCAAGGGGTACAATCTAGAGATAGGGATGTAGTAATGATAAGGACAAAATGGCTCCATAACTTCTCAATTATCTACTCTTGAGCTCAACATTATCTTAAAACACCAGTTTGTATTTAAGGATAAAAATCTTTATTTTCATAATTTTATCTCAATGATTTCTATCAAGCTTACCAATTCACTAACTGAAAAAGAAAGGGAGTGAAAGCAGTTAATTACCAGTACCTGGATTTCCTTGAGTTTAGTGGGGGGGGCGGGATGACACAGACACATTTGGTATAACCACTGCATTACTCTGTTAAATCCTTTCAGTAAACATAGATAAAGTATGTGTCCAGTGAGGGACTGTTAAAATTCATTTATGCATAACAAAAATATTTTAAAAAGGAAGTACTGATGAAAATGAACTGTTAGTTAAATCAACAGCTAGTAAAGCTTCAATCTGCTCTTCTCGAAACTCTGCCTCCTTTCAGAAACTCTCTACATGGCATCAATTCTGCTTACGTACGGCTGCTACTGTTCTCAATAACACAAGTGCAAAAATGGTGTAATTCTGTTTATAGAACAACACCAGTGTAAACTGAGAGTTACTGAGGAATCTGGTCCTTACAAACTATGGGGTTTTTATTGCTTATACCTTTACGTAAACTTGAGACAGTTAAATTTTTTAAGAACTTTGCTCCTGCTGTCTGTCTACCACCTGGAGTATAAGTCCTCTGTTTTTCCATCACATCTCTTAGTACATTACTCTAAAACATACCTCTGTGTCATTGAACAGATGTGGCCGTCTGCATGGATTCCACATCATGGAGTAGGGATGTGGAACAAATTCTAAGTAAGGGAAAATTGACTTTCTGGTGAAGTTGAAGCCATGGATTCCATCCTCAGGAAAGACAATAATCTGTGCCCCCTGTAAGCAAAACAAACACAGCTGGCAGCGAGGGATCTCTGTGCTCCTTAAACGTTCCCTATCCTTCATAAGGGCAGAATAGGTTCATGGGCTCTGGTGGATGCGAGAGGGATGGCCTCTCTACGGTGCAGCTCAGATGACCTGCTGGGCTCTTCTAGGCTCTTTGTGTTTGTGCCCTGCATGACTTGAGAAGGAAACGGCAGAAATACCTTTTACTTCTAGTGTCAGTCTGTAACGCACGGTGACTCCCCCACCTCTTCCTTTCTTATGTGCTTTCATAAGCAATGATACAGTTCTGGGTGACTTTTTAAATTTTCACAAATAACTATGATTGTTCTGTGCTCAGGAAAATAGAAATTGAAGATTTTCTTTGCAAAAACAAATAGCAGCTAGAGATGGTTTGGTTTGGTTTTCTTGTATGTTTTCTAATAAAAGCTGAAATCCTTTATTATAGCACCGCCACTAAACTGAGAGAGAGCTGGACACATTTACTTTGGATTCCGGAAATGCAGCCACATGCCTGTAGTGGCTCAGGCCAGAAGCAGGGAGGTGCTAGAGCATGCAACTTTGGTGCTAGCTCATTCTAAGGTCTGTGTTAGTGCCTTCTCTTAGTTGGTACAGCTAACAGGAAGCTGCTGGGAATTTCTAGTCTAGGATCAAGGCTTTTTCTCCTTTCTTGTACTTTCCCTTAAGAAGGATCATTTACACCTGCTTCATAGATCATGCAAAAGATTAAGTAGTGATATATAATATGGGTGAAAGGTCACAATGTACCTACCCTTAGAGTTCCACATTGTCCCTACCAAGTACTCTGTTTCTATCGGTCACATCTACCCTGGAGGAGTATAAACTCCTTCCACAGCAACACATGCTGCTATTCACTAAGCCAGTTCCTATTTTCTTACAGAGTTGTTGGATTTTTAGGTAAGTAAACAATCCACGTGCCCAACCCTGCAAGTAGAGGATGCAACTCACAGAGACATGAAGGTGACAGATATGCTCTACTGGCAAGTGTATAATAAAGAACAGAAAAGAGGAGAGGAGCTGAAGAGGTCTGCAGTATTTTACATTGGATTTTCGATAAAAATTGAAAGAGTTGTTCATGAACAAATAGGCCTGTTCTTCATATCTGAGTACCTGAAATAAAGGAACTTATTAACTGATCTGAATTCAAGAGGTGCTGACCTGAATGGGAGTTGCTGGCTGTTCAGATTCTCTGAATACCAGGCATCCCAGCATGCTTTCTAGCCCTGGTCTGCCTCCCCCCACCCCTTCACTCCCCCCAGGCAAACCCTGGCTGGGAGTTAAACCCCACTTCCCCTGAGTACAGAGCTGCCCTGCTAAACTTACTGAAAGTTACTTCTGGCTGCATCTGTGGACTACAAATCCCAGAGGCACCTGGAAGCAGAAGAGATGTGCAACCCTGTAAAATCCTGCTTCTGACTCTGGAATGCAAATCCCAGAGACCTTGGGAGTAACAGGAAGAGGAAGTGAACACACAGCCGATACTGGCTATGTGCCAGAGAGCCATGCTCTAGCGCCTCCCTGCTTCTGGCCTGAGCCACTACAGGCATGTGGCTGCATTTCCTGAATCCAAAGTAAATGTGTCCAGCTGTTTCTCAGTTTAATCTCTGCAGTTTAGTCTAAGCTGCAAAGACTGAATTGATTCAGCCTTAGACTTTTTGACTGTCTGTACTTAGCCCAGGTGTCAAACTTTAGGTAACCAAGTTTGAAAAGATTGTCTTCAATAAAATAAAAACATATTTTACAAAAGTTAAGACAGCCAAAAAATTCTCATCCTATCATATCTTACTTGTTTGGCTGCAGCTGTTACTTGTTCTTCATAGATGTCTAGATTTCTTCTCATTTGTTCTAATGCAGACTGTCGATCAGTGAGGGCTGTTGGATTAGGACTCAGTATGGATTCATGTTCATACACAGCAGCAACATAATGTCCCTCTCTTTGAAGTTCTACTGAATCAACTTGATAGCAGAAAAAAACCAAAATTAATTCACAAAGGGCTTCCAACATGTCTGCAGTGGATCTAAAGTGAAACAGAGAAAAGCAAACCAGGAATTTAAGTTTGACTCTTAATAAATTAATACTGATGATTTAACTCTGGGATTTGTAACAGAATTGGAATAGATATGTTTCATACCATTGCTGCTCCTAAAAATTATAGTAATCTGTTTGATCTGAAAGTTTAAGTAAAGATATCACTTTCAAAACTATTTCTACTACAGACATGTCTGGGGGGGAAAAAAGATCTTTGCTTAGTTTCCAACCCTTATCTTCTAGGACAACTATAAATTTAATTTATAGGATGCTTTAAACCCTAAGATCTGAGCAACGTCAACTTTTGGCAAAGGTTAACAAATAGTCAAAACTCTCCAGTTTGGCTCCAGCTCCCTTTATAATATTTCCTAGACACAAGCTATTTGGAAATCAGACTCCAGCAATGCACCTTTTCCCTTCAAAGCTAAAACAGATCATTGCCAAAGGAATTAAGTTTATACGGTATTCTTGCAAGCATCTGCTTTTTTATCCTCAGAAGGACTTTCTCTTATGGCTTATGGAATAATCCTGCCCCATTTTTAAAGAGTAATAAATATAAACTAAATCTCACTTCATTCAATGAACTCATTCACAAACTGCAAAGAAAAATGCTGACTGCAGTGCAGGTTGATATTACTACTGGTTATTACAGACAGAAAAAAAGAAATCTTCTGCCCATAAACATATTACATACATTTTTTATCTCTACTTTGGGGTTCTCAGATAAATTTCCTTTCCTCTGTTTCCCACTCAGGACAAAACAGTGTTGGCAATCTAGCACGCAAAACATCTACCAGTAGCAATTTAAAGCTGTTGCAGCAAAATAAGAAAAACCCAAACTAGTGACTTGTGACTATGTATCTTAGATGAATCATTGAGATCATCTGGTGATTTCTCTTCCTGTCAAACTCCTTCAACATGCTCTCCACAGCAGCAGAATAGAAATACAAATATACATATTCTTAACAGTGAGAGAACTCAGAAGATGTCTTCCCACTCATCTTTCCCAAAAGCTGGAAGATACCAGTCTGGAAAAATATGTGCAAGGAGCTAGAAGTTGGGCAGGCCTGCATTCTTTGTCATTGACTTGGTATGATTTTGACCAAATCACTTCCCATCAGCAAAGTAAGGAAAACACTAACCTATTCAGCATCTTCATGAAGATTCAGTAACTAGTATATTTCTCTGCAATTCTGTGAACATGTGAAGTGCTGTGTAAAAACCGCATGTTATTTTCCATAGGTCAAACAACTTGATAAGCGTGTACAACAACAAGATGTCTGCCATCATGTTTCTGGTATGTTTGGTGAAATTTGGGATTTCATGAATTCTTTTTGAATTTCAAGGAGATGCAGGAAGGTTGCACAGATCCGTCCATTCATGAGTGAAAATTTATTACCATGGTCTAAACACTGCTGTGCAGTTGTACCCTGCTGATTTTTAGCAGGTATGCAGCTGCTAGCTTAAATTAAAGCATCTTCATTTCAAAAGAAAATAGTTACAGCAAATTCTCTGGAATATGCATCTCTCCCACCCCAGGAAGGGAGAGATCTGCTGACCCTAGTTTCCTTGGTTTGCCATAAAGGATATATTGGAAGCAATAACCATTAGCCTTAAGCCATACTTATAGGTATACTGGATCTCAGTTTGTTTCATTTTTTTTTTAAAAAAGGTATTCTAAAATCCATGGAATATTTATAGATCAGTAAGGTCTGACAGCAGCCCTTTATGAATACTTGCCAGTAGCAGGGCCACATATGCTTGCTAGGAACATGGCCAATATGGAACAATTTAAAGGATTTGGGACTGATTTGGCTAATCTGACCTGGAAATTTTTGTTTATTTATATATCTATGAGCAAATAATAGCTAGAGATGGTTTGGTTTTCTTGTATGTTTTCTAATAAAAGCTGAAATTATTTATTATAGCACAGCCTCTATACTGTGCAACTTAAATAAAATAAAAAGCAGGGAGACAGGCAGTCTGAGTCAACCAGTCAGGGTACTCCCTATGCACTTCTGGGCAGACTGGAGGAGCCTGTAGAGTACGCTGAGAATTTTACACAGGGGCCCCCTGGCTGTTCAGCATCAGCCATCAGCACTGCAAGCTCTCTGCTCTTCAAAGGCTCAGCATGCAAATATCTGTTCATGCATCTCTGGGTAGGTTTTCTTACCAGGAGAACAAACCTGGGAGTATTCCCAAAATTTAAATATGTGTATGGAGGGACAGTCTATGCTGAAACTGGCTCCATTTCCCTTGACTTAAAAGGGTTTCAGCCTGGATCCTTAACTTATCCCAACCAAATTCCAAAATCAGTTACTAGTGTATATAAAAAAACCCCTCCATTTCATCTTCTCTGTTCACTTTCTGTAACATTTGTTTATTCTAAAGGAGTATTGGAAAGCTATTTTAAGTAAGACGCCTGCTGACAGAATCCTAGAAAATGGAATAGCTGCTAAAATGATAAAGGGAATTTAATTCAACTGTATTTGTCGCCCTTTTGTGTTGTAAATACTTTCTATTAATGGAAAACATGATGACTTCCCTGTTTAAGGAAAAATTCAAAGGGCATAATTCGGCACAAAAATTATGAGTTAACTGAGATCAACAAGTGTATCTAGGGTTTAGACAGAAAGCCCTACTGAAGTAAACAATATTATTGTTTAAAATGATATCTCCAAATGCTGTGTTAAGCATTTTTAGATACTCATAATTTAATTAGATTATTTTTCTCAATGACACTTTAATTTTCTTTTAATGTGCTTTATATTTATTCTGTTCATTAAATCTCTCTCAGGAACTCTAATTGTCAATCCATTTCTGCATGAACAAAGCAGGTCAATTTCTACCGCTGCTTTATACACAAATTCAAAACCAGAAAAGGTATTGTAATTGAGAGTCAGATTGTTCTTGCAAGCTAGTTTAAAAGTTATCCATCAGGCATGCAGGCGTGAAATCAGGAAAGCCAAAGCACAACTAGAGTTGCAGCTAGTAATGGTTGTGAAGGGTAGAAGGGTTTCTACGAGTTTGTCAGCAACAAAAAAACGATCGGGGAAAATGGATCTCTTACAGAAATGGGGGAGGCAACCTAGTGACAAGACGATGCAGAAAAGGTTTGAGTGCTCGATGCCTTTTTTTACCTCAGCCTTCACAGACCAGGTCAGCTCCCAAACTACTGCACCTGGCAGCACAGTCTGGGGAAGAGGTGAGCAGCCAACAGTAGTGAAAGAACAGGTTAGGGACTATTTAGAAAAACTGGATGTGTACAAATCCATGGGGCCAGACACGATGTACCCGAGGGTGCTGAAGGAGTTGGCTGATGTGATTGCTGACCCACTGGCCATTATCCTTGAAAACTCATGGTGATCAGGAGAGGTCCTGGACGAATGGACAAGGGCAAATACACTGTCCATCTTTAAGAAATGGAAGAAGGAGGATCTGAGGAACTACAGGCCAGTCGGCTTCACCTCAGTCCCTGGAAAAATCATGGAGCAGGTCCTCAAGAAATCCATTTCTAAGAACCTGGAGAAAAAGGTGATTAGGAACAGACAGTCAGCATGGATTTGCCAAGGGCACATCATGCCTCACAACCTGATTGCATTTTATGATGAGGTGACTGGCTCTGTGGATGGGAGAAAAGAAGTGGATGTGATATACCCTGACTTTAGCAAAGCCTTTGATACAGTCTTCCACTATGTTCTTGCAGGCAAGCTAAGGAAGTACAGGCTGGATGAATGGACTGTAAGATGGCTAAAAAAAAACCAGGCTGGATTGTCAGGCTCAAAGGGTAGTAAACAGCTTGATGTCTAATTGGCAGTCTGTATCAAGTGGAGTACCCCAGGGTTCGGTCCTGGAGTTGGTTTTGTCCAATGTCTTCATCAACAATCTGGACAATGAGATGGAGTACACCATCAGCAAATTTGCTGATGACACCGGGCCAGGGGGAGTGCTAAATATCCTGCAGGGGGAAGGGTTAGGATTTGGAGAGACCTAGACAAATTGGAGGATTGGACCAAATCTCATAAGGTTTAGTAAGGACAAATGCAAAGTCCTGTAATTAGGATGGAACAATCCCATGAACCAGTACAGACTGGAAGCTGACTGGCTAATCAACAGCTCTACAGAAAAGGACCTGGGGATTACAGTGGACAGTAAACTGAATATGAGCCAAGAATGTGTATTTGTTGTGAGGAAAACTAACCACATACTGAGCTGCATTAATAAATGTTTCCAGCAGAACAAGAGAAGTGATTATTCCCCTCTGTTCTGGCCTCTGTACTGAGGAGGCCACATCTGGAGTGCGGTGTCTAGTTTTGGGAGCCCTACTACAGAAAGAATGGGGCCAAATTGGAAAGCATCCTATGGAGGGCAACAAAAATGGTTAGAGGGCTAGGTCACGTGACTTCTGGGGGAACTGGGCTTATTTAGTCTGGAGAAGAGAAGACAGATGATTTAATAGCAGCCTTCAAATACCCAAAGGGTGGTTTGAAAGATGATGGACCTTGACTGTTGTTGGTGGCAGATAACAGAACAAAGCAATGCTTTCAAGTTGTAGCAAGGGAAGTTTAGGTTAGATATTAGGAAAAACTTCCTCACTAGGAGGGTAGTAAAGCACTGGAACAGGCTACCTAAGAGTTTGTGGAATTTCCCTCCCTGGAGGTTTTTAAGACCCAGCTAAACAAAGCCTTGGCTGGGATGATCTATTTGGGAATGGTCCTGCTTTGAGCAAGTGGTTGGACTACATGACCTCCTAGGTCCCTTCCAACACTAATGCTCTATGATTCTATAACTGTAATGCATTGCTGTCCAACTGGCATTAGGCCTGCAGGCTGTTGCCCAGCCACTGCTCCCCACATTGCTCCAGCTGCTGGAGCAGCTGGGGTTTCTGGGCTCCCCCTCCCTCCTCCAGTTTCTGCTTTCTGCCCAGCTCCTGGTGGGTGATGGAAGCACAGCAAGAGGGCTCCAGGCTGCCAGGAGTGGTGTGTGGCTGCATGTGTGTCATGGGGAGGGGAAGCTGGCTGTGTGGAGTAAAGGAATGTCGGGTGGAGTGGGGAAATTCCTGCATCGCATGTGGCTCCTAGGTCTGTAACCTGTGTGCCATAAGGCCCCCAACAGCCCAGAAATTGGACAGCCTTGAGTTAGTGTATAGGATTAAAAATACAAGCAAAACAAACACATTTCTGGGACTAATTATTCTTCTCTGTATGGCAAGCGAAAAATCAAAGTATACATAATCAGTATGCTAGAAGATAGAGATGATGCAGTAATTTCAAATTAACAGCATGAGAGTTAGAAAATGTTAAGTGCGGTATTTCACTGAAATCGCTGCATGTCCAAAACAGATCAATTTAAAATGTACTGCACCAAATAAAACAATCCAATAAGACAATGGAGCATGGAGGAGGCGGCCTTGTAGACCTTTACAAAAGACCTGACATCTTGAGCAAGGTAAGAGCATAGAGAATGAAATGGGAAAGACATATCATAAGAGCTAATGAGAGAAGGCATATGAGGCAAATTTTGGAAGCTGAGTTGGAGGGTACCAGACCTCATGGTAAATCAAGGCAATGATGGGAAGATAACATAAAAACTGTTCTGAAAAGGACAGGTGAAGATGCAACAAGGAATCTATAAAAGATAGGAGAAGAAAGAAGGCTTTAGTTAAGGTGGTTATATGCCCTCGGGGCCTGACAGACCGAAAGGGGGACAGATTGTTTAAATTCCAAAATGAAGAGCAACAAGCATTCATCCTTGTGCCACTCTTGCTTTCTGTCCATGCAGCAGACGGATCCATTTCTGCTGACAAAAAACCAAAATGTCTAGGAAATCCAAATAAACTTTATATTATAAGATATAAATAGGATTTATTACATAAACTTTATAAAGGAATATAGCAAGTGATACTTCCATTAAATCTGGAATGTTATATGCATAATTATATACAAAGGATTTTTACTATGGAAAATAAGTTTTCTGATTTATCAGAGCAGTAAAGAGCACAGCTATTTTTCTTCAAATGCCCAATACAGTAGTGTTATCAAACTCGTGTTGCGGATACCATGGAAAAGAGAAAAAAATCAAACAAACACAAGGCTCAAATTATACTATTAAATATGGTTAAAATCTTTAACAGTGTAATAAATGCTTCCTGTTAGCTGCTTTTTTAACTAGTTTCAAGCTGCCAATTTGTCTACCTACAAATCTTTTATGAAATACCTTTGTTTTGACTCATTATTACATAAAACATGATAAAAACACAAGCACCACTTTCACTTTTTGCCAGTGGATACTTTGGAGAGAGTTGCTTTATAAAAATAATTTTTGAAGTGTGCCATGATAAACCTGGTCATAACATTCTATATGTTGTGATTAAATATTTGTATCACTATGAAAGAGGCTAATGCAGAATACCTAAATAAAATGTACATTGAGGAAAATGCCAAACAACAGAAATAATTGCCTTAACTGTAAAATTATGGAAGGATGGTATTCAAACAAGTCATAAAGAAAGTAATGGGTCTGATGCTCCTGTATACTGTGCAGCTAACTGCCTCTTTACAAAAGGGATATAAAATGCTGCCAAATTATTGTTCCATGACAAACTGGTGTTAACAAAGGACTGGAAGGGGCTTCCTTGTCCATCAAATCCAGTCCCTGTATTTTCAGGCAGGCATTTACCCAAGCATCCCCAAAATTGTCACTTCAAAGCCCCATGCACAACTATGAGACATAATATCACAAATGCCAGTACCACATTACAACATGCCATACATAAAAACAGGGAAGACAACAGTAATGGGAAATATTCTACCATCACATTTACAAAGTAATTGGTTAATCCCATATATTCTCACATATAACCCACACCCTCTTCCCTACAACCATCTGGGGAAAATGGGGGTCTGCACAATATGCAAAGAAAAGGGTTCTTGTGAGCCAGAAATCTGAGAGAGTATGGGGCAGCATTAACTGTCACAGCTCTGGGAAGCACGGCAGTTAACAATGCCATTACTCCCCCCACCCCAAATTTCTGGACCCATGGGTAACTCCTTTCCCCACTGTGAGTTGTGCTCCCCTGCACTCCCTAAGAAGCGAGTGGTATTTATAGGACAACATTCCTTCCTAGTCCATACTGTCAACTAGCAAAAGTCCACAAGTATGAGATTACCAGACACCTACCACATTACAAGAAAATTACTTCTACATTCGAAAATGGGTATTGCAAATGCATGATTCCACATCTGTCTTTCACTGATTACTGGGCCAGAACTCTCTGTCCCATCATGCTATCCTTTCCATAAACTTAAGCTAAATCATAAAGTGACTTAGGCAGTTAGCCCCCACTACTTTGCTTGGAAGACTATTCCAAAACTTCACTCCTCTTTTTTGGAAATCTTCTAATTTCCTACCTAAATTTATCTGCAAGCAGTTTCTAACTGTACAGTCTTGGGCTGGTTCTGTTTTTTTCAGCCTAATACTTGACATCCCCTTTGGACAAATATAAATGACTACAGAATATCTAAAGCACGGGGGAGAGGGAAATTGGACTTTTTTTATTGAAAGGCAAGTGGAGGCACTGAGTGATATTTCTTGACTGAAGTCCTGAAGAAAAACTAGCTTTTCTACTCATGTCATCCCTCTACAGCCAAAACCACGCCTACTTAATAGGGTGATGGATTCTACTCTGAGTCATTCTTCAACAAAAATTGGCAAGCAGAGTCTAATTAAAAATCTTTTGTTACTGGTGAAGGAAAATCTGAACTTGGATTTCTCCATGCTAGTTTGAATTTGCTGTAGGTTGAATAGGGCAAAAAACAGATAATCACCTTTCTGCTTGCAAACCAAACAGATTTGACACTCAATTAACTGAATGTGTAAATATAAAATCCTAGGATGTGAATTTATAGGTGTGCTTTAGAGGATGTAAATTATATTTTCTTGGAGAATATTTGCATTTTGTAACCAAGATTACTTTTTGTATCATGTGTTGCTTGTCAAAAATTTTTCTGCACATTAACAGGGATTCTTTCCTATTTCTGATCCAAAAGAGCTGGAGCAGCTAGATGACCCAAAAACTCTAGGTCTCAAACAATTTTTAAAGTACTTTTCTTCTTTCCTTTATTGGAAAGATAATATAACATGGAAATGATGTTAATGCCTTCTGCTCTGGAGGCAAAACAGTTTGCTTACTGCAAAAGAGAGAATTCCCACAGACTGAAATAGAAAAAAACTGTCCTGGTACAGATTTTGCGATGTTTAGTAACTGGTAATCATAACCAGCTGTGAGCTCATCCACTCTCTGGGACTATCCAGACTTCTTATGGAAATTCTCAAGCTTCAGTTTTCAAACCCACCCAGTTTATGGTGAGGTGCCCACTCACTGATTCCATTTCAGACCAGTGTGTTTAGTTTAATCTGACTGGTCTAATTTAGGTCTGAACCACTATAAATGATCCTTCTATTTTAAAGCTGACCTGTATTATTATTGTCATCTACCCGGATCTTAAAAAAGAAAACACGAGCACACACACTGTGTGACTATTCCTTTTATCTTCAAGATCTGCCCCTTCAGCTTTGTCCTCCCATTTCCAAGAATAAGTCAAGGGTCATCATTGGACATTTCTGATGCTTTGTTCTTATTTGCCTAATAACAATGTTGCCTCTTATGATTAATTTATCCACAGACCAGAATTTCCCTGAATTTGCTTCCCTTAATTTGTGTATGTTATCAATTTTCCTTTTAGAAACGGAATTTATTTTTCCTAATGATGCAATAATGTGATAAACAAATACAAATTTCCCTTTTCAACATGCATGTTTGACAGATTTACCTATAAAGCTCATGCTTATCTCATAAAAATGGGGCTGGAAAGGACCTCAAGGCATTTCGTACAGTGATCCCTGCTCCACGCAGGATCATCCTGATCTAAATTATTCCATCCAAGTGTTTGCTCTTACAGACTTCTGCTAATTGAAACGTCACAATCTCTAATAACCCATTCTAGTGTTTGTATCTTCCTCACAAGTGGCTGATTTCCTCTTCTGGTTGGCTGCCACAAGAAAAGATTAAATTACACTGTTTCTTTGTCTGATAGTCTCTACTAATCATAATGTGCAAGTCTAAATCCAAGGGAGTGTCTCTTAAATCAGTCCATTGCTAATCAGTCCTGAAAGTCCTTGTTTTTATCCAGGTATGCCAGGATCCTAAGTCTCAGGCCCTGGGCCAGGCCAAGTTGTTTCTTCAAACTCTCTCCCCCTACCCTGGTTCTAACTCTCAGCTGTGTCTTGGTTAACCCAGACTAATGGCAGGTTCTTAGTATACTGGGATTGAATAACTCACTTTTTTCCCAGTGGTATGTTCTGCTGCACCACTCAAGTTGTTCCCTACTCTCCCAACCACCATTGTAATCACTCATTTGGACTCTTATGTTTTACTAATCAAACATCCACATTGGAGTTTCCCTTCCGAAGGTGGATTTATGCAGTATTCCAGTTAAAAGAATCCACCTCCTTCCCTGTATGTCTCAATGGGATATAAATAGGATGCAGAACTTTTGTAAATATTTGATTACCCTCTGCTATTCAAGTCCTCTAACTGGACAAATCCTGAACTGAGGGTGCTGACTTCTGCTGTTGTCTGTGTCCCTTTTATCTTCCTAGAGCTAAATTTTTTATCTCAAGAGTTCTTGCTATAACTCATGTCTGTCTGTTAGTTTTGAGTTGGCTAAATTTTGCTTGGTCTCCCCTCTTTGAAAAAGAAACTTTCAGTCTAGATTGGTCAATGTGCTGCTCACCTAGCTGGCCTCTCACCAGTCTGGACTAGGAGTGTTACTACAAGGCTTCTCAATTTATTGAGATGTTTATTTCTCCATAAGAGATTTCACTTTTGTCTGCAAGCTTTTTCTCATCTTTTCTTAGGGAATCTCCAGCTGTTGCTTTAAGCCAGTGTTACTCCTGTAGACCAAGTAACTTGCCAATATTTGGGGTTTTGTAGGTAGCTCCAGTTAGGGAAAAATGATGGAAAGAAATTATTTGAAGCAATGTTATTCATTTACAACAACTATACCACCTCCTGTTTTCCTGAAGCAGCACTATAGTATTGTTGTAGCTATAATGTTCCAAAGATCTGTTTGGCATACATACCTTTTATAGGACCAACTCTACAGTTGGGAAGAGATATTAAATGAACTTTTGAACAAAAAACTCTTGTTCGAGTCTGGGAAGGCACCAGATGCTACTGAAGCCAAATACCATTTACATTTGTTTAACCCAGTGATGTAAACCATAGAATCATAGGGTTGCAAGGGACCCAAGAGTCATCTGGTATGTGTGAATGTAGGAACATTACTCCTCATCTATCTAATGCTTCTTCCCCAACATCATCTTTGGAGATTTTCAAGAAGACAATTCCACAGCTTCCCTGGAGTGGCATATTCTACTGTTTCACTAGTCTAATAGTAATGAAGTTCTTCCTGATACCTGATCTCAATCTACTGTGTTGCAATTTGAAGCTATTGCTTCTCATCCAGCCCTACACAGTGAGGGAAAACAGCTGCTCTCCCTCTTTATGGCAACCCCAAATGTGATCCTTAAAAGGGAAGTGGGCAGCAGACTTGTGGAGCAAAGAGAATTTATCAGAAGTGGTTACAGACCTAGGAAGAACAGGGGAACTAGATGCACTTAATTATGTAAAAGAATAAGACCATGCACAGGAGAACTCGAACCACAAGACAAAGGTTTGTTCAATCAGCATCTTCTCCTGCCAAAACACTCGCTCAGAGCTTGACCTTGGTTATACTTGTTTATCCAGGCTATACCAAAGCTTTCTTTTCTCCATTCCTTTCTTTGTGTTTCTCATTTTTCACTTGCAAACTTTTCCTCTACCCAGGCAAGTTCAAATTCTTGCCAATGATGCATTTACTTTTAAGTGACATATATGTTGTCTGAGAAATTATTTCAGTTACCTACTTCTCTATAAGATGAGTTCCGTTGCTCACTCATATCCATCTTAAATGAAAGGCAATTGTTATATTGGCGTAATGCTACAAATGTACCCTTCATTGGTAATATGTATTTCCACTTTTTTATTAATATTTTGCATCTTTTGTTTTGCCTTTAGTTAAAGTCTCAAACATTAATTTAGCTTCACCTTTGAATTGAAGGTATCCCCGTTTTACACATAAATGAAACTGATAGTTACAGATGTTAAGTGACTTGCCTGTGATCAACCTTATACATTCAAACATTACAAAATAAGTGTAAAGTGCACTTTAGCTTGGTTGCTGTTATGTTAACCATAAATAAGATACTGTTTCACTTGTATACAAAATTGCTCAGTACCTCACTCTAACAGGTGCCTGTGATTGTTATCCATAAATGAAGGGGAAAATACTAAAAAACATAATTGAGATTTATGATGTCAAAATTCCAAGATATCTATGACTTTAGTGTGTTTAAAAAAACTAACTAGAACAAGAAAATGGTATAAAATTATCCCTATTCCTTCTTTCTGATATAATCAATCATGTTTGTTCCCACCCATCTTCTCTGAACATCATACAGAATGTATACTATTGTGGCAGAGGAGGTAGCCCAATATTTACATTTAGACTGATATATGGGAGTGAGATCCCTCCCCCTCCCCCCCGTGTAGTATCAAATTAAGATTTTATTGTTTATTTCACTATTGATTTCTCAGAATCCTTTACTTGTATTATGCAGGTTAAGGGAGCTAGCCATAGAGTGCTGAGAGGAGAAAAAAGTTTCCGAATGAATGGCTTTGTAAAAAGGACCAACTTCAAGTTGAACAACTTCCATCAAAAGTAAGAACTTTGTCTGGGTCACTAATTACTCCCTAATATTTGTATTTTGAAACATTATTATTATTATTATTATTATTATTACTATTTACCATAGTAATAGTATGGTAAATAGACATATATAGACATCAAGAACAGTGACATCATTTTGTCACTATGATCTATGTAATTTGATCTATGTCTATTGCGTAAAAAATCCTCTTAATGGTGATGTTTTTCTATTAGGATAACTATTTAAACTACATACTGTTTGTTTATACTAAATATTAGACTTTCTCTAAAAATGAAGCTAAAGACACAAGAATGATGTAAAATAATATGATATACATATTTTGGCCTGTGGTGCTACATTTGAATGTATGCTACCATTCCTGCATGGTACATTCCACAGTATTATTTATTTATTTGTTTGATTTATATGCTGTCCTTAGGCTTTGTTGGGAAGGGCAGCATGCTAAGGGCAGCTTACAATGACAGGTTGAATAACTTATGCAACAGCAATGTGTCAAGATGACAGAATAACTTAAAAGGGAGCTAGAAGATCCCTGTTAAAGAGACCCCCTTCACAACCTCTCAGCTTAGCTTTGTTGCTGACACTAGTCCTTCCAGCTACCTGCATGACTTGTTCAGAAAGTGAGTTTGCTGTAAGAATTGAAAAGGCAAGAAATTTGGCTCTGTTCTTCTACCAAAGCCCCTGACCACTTTGGCATTCTCCCTGTTCCCTCCCTTTGTACACCAGACCCTGCAATACATATCGGATACCAGTCTTCCCAGGGGAAGTGCCTGACCTTTACTAAAAGCCCCGCTACTTTTAAAATTAAAAGCCATTGCAAGTAGGTGTGCACCAATACAGATTTTTGGGACCAGTACCAATAGCTGATTTTTAAGGAGGCATATCAGCTGATACTGATCAGATTTCTGATACCAGCTTGGCAGTGTGAAGAGTTGCATGCAGCTGTTAAGTCTAGTGTAGTGGAAGTGGAGTGGAGAGGGAAGGGACGTAGGCGGGCAGATCAAGGTCCCCACAGTGAGGGAGGAGTGGGGCTGAGGGTGGTGCAGGGGCTACGGCAAGTGTGGGATGGAGCTGTGACTCATTGGGGGGGCAGCTCCCATTGATATGCACTGCTTGTCTGGGAGCCCAGGGCTTGGTCCTTGGGCCTGCAATGTTCAAAATCTTCATCGGCGATTTGGACAAGGGGGTGAAAAGTACCTTGTTCAAGTTCACGGATGACTCTAAAATGTGGGGAGAAGTGAGCATGCTAAAAGAGAAGGACAGGCTACAACTAGATCTTGACAGGTTACAGAGGTGGGCAGATGAGAATAGGATGGGTTTCAATACAGACAAGTGCAAGGTATTGTACCTGGGGAGGAGGAACCAGCAGAATACTTACAGGTGATATAATCAATCATATAATCTCATATAGCTAGGAAACTCCCTTCTCATCAGCACAGAGGCAGAAAAGGATCTTGGAATCACTATTGATTCCAAGATGAACATGGGCCGCCAATGTGGGGGACGTGGTCAGGAAGGCTAACAGCACTTTGTCATGCATCCATAGATGCATCACGAGCAGGTCCAAGGAGGTGATCCTCTGCCTCTGTGCAATATTGGTCAGGCTGCATTTGGAGTAATGCATCCAGTTCTGGGCACCACATTTCAGGAGGGATGTGGACAGCAAGGAGAGGGTCTAGAGGAGAGCCACCTGTATGATCAGGAGTCAGTAGGGCAGGCCCTACGAGGAGAGGCTACGGGACCTGCACCTGTTCAGTCTCCACAAAAAAAGGCTGAGAGGATCTGGTGGCAGTCTATAAACTCACCAAAGGAGACCAGCGGGCAATGGGACAGTCCCTGTTCCCCCGAGCACTAACGGGGGAGGGTAACAAGGAACAACGGCCATAAGTTGACTGAGAGCAGACTCAGGCTAGACATCAGAAGGCACTACTTCACAGTTAGAGCAGCTAGGATCTGAAACCAACTTCCAAGGGAAGTGGTGCTTGCCCCAACCTTGGGGGTCTTCAAAAAGAGGCTAGATAATCACCTAGCCAGGGTCATTTGACCCCAACATCCTTTCCTGCCCATGGCAGGAGGTCGGACTAAATGATCTGCTTAGGTCCCTTCCAACCCTACCAACTAGGAAACTATGGTTCAGTGGCTCATCCAGCCCTTGCTTATTTGTCCGACGGCTACCATTGCTGCTCCTGCAGCTTGTCCAAGAGGGCATGGGGGGGGCGAGGCATGTGCCCCAGACCTGCACAGGGCAGGGCAGGCTCTTTCCAGCAGGGTAGGGTTGTACTCAAGATGGGTGGCAGCACTGGAAGGGGACTAAGGGGGGGCTGCAGCCACCCCAAAATTCACTGTAGCTCCCCAACATCCCTCCCAGCACCGCTATCACCTTCAGCCCCAACCTGCTGAGAAGAGTTTGGCACAGCCCCAGCCTGCCCCGCACAACTGGAACTAGAAGCACTGCCCCCCCTCCCCTCCAGTGCCTTTCTGGATGAGTGCTGGACCAGCCATCAAAACAGCAGCTCCCAGACAAGTGGCGTGTTGTAGTGGGAGCTGCCCCCCAGCTTGCACGAGCTGCAACTCCATCCTGTACCCGCTCCACCCTTGCGGGGCAGCACTTGCCCCAGCCCCTGCCGCAGTCCCACCCCTCCCTCACTTCAGGGGCCTTGATCTGCTCCCCTGTGCCCCTTCCCTTCCCCCCACCACCACAAGACTTATGAGCTGCCCACAGCTCTCCAAGCTGCCAGCTGTGCTTGCAACCTAGGTGCTGCACTGCAGCTGTGTGCATGCACAGGCCATTTACTGGCCAAGTTATTGGCCATATCAGCCTGATTTCCCATACAATTTTCATTATTTCAGTGCACTTCAAATTTAAGGCTATGTATTTTGCATCCTGGCTCCTGAGAAGCGTTCCCCTGTCTGCACTGCCTAGTGTAACTTTTGCTCCTACGCAGCTTCAGGTCCAGTGGGGCAGCTGGCCCTGTTGCCACCTTCCAGGTTGTACTTGGGGTATTTCACAAGTACTCAGGGAAGCAGTTAATGGAAGGGGGGCAGAAACCTAGGCCAGCGTGCTGCTGCTTGTGCAGCTGTACATCAGGCCAGATCCAGCCCACAGAGCTATGGCCTCCAGGCTCCTCATACACCCTATACTTTGGCATTAGGAAGCAGTGGCAGCCCTAACCACCAAACTTACTGGCAGGTAGGGAGCCCCGGGGGCAGGACAACATGGCCCTGTGTGGGGGCATAAGGCACACGGAGATGGTGCACAGCCTTGTTCAGTCATGCATATGAAATGTTCGTATTGGAAGCTCCAATTATTGTATTTTCCCAAAAACTGTCATATGCTGACAAATAAAAAACAAGGATGCAAACAAGTTTTCTTCTGATTTACTCTATATGGCTCACTGCAACTCAACCTTGCGCGAGTGACAGCTCTGCCCAAGCTGATGCCCTTTACGTGGAGGCGGCAGGTAGTCACGAGAGCACTAGCAGCGGCCACGGATCTCGGTTCACACTTCCCGAGATGGACTCGGGCTTGGCCGCAGCGGCGTCAGTGAACGGCCGCAGAAGTTACTGTGCGCTTTGAACACTTCTAGTATTGTTGACCTACACGGGTTGCAATTACCGTACAGACGCAGCAAGTGCTGTACACGCGGCTTCTCATCCCAGCGCTGCGGGCCTGGGGGCCCCACACCTGCCCAGGGGCTGCGCTTTGCGGACCCCCGCCTCCGGACACCGTCCGCCCTGCTTACCCGCCCCCTCTCGCCGGCTCCACCCGCTCCTCTCTGACACCTTGAGAGCGTGCCTGATTGGCTGTCAGCGCCGTCCAACCAGATACGCTCGCAGTGCCATGTCTGATTGTCCGGCGCTGACGGCTAATCAGCGGCCTCTCCTTTCAACCCGCCCCTCGCTCTGAAGTTTATAAGCCCCGCTCCCCTCGCCTTGTCTCACCCGCCTGTCAATCATAAGCCAGCGCGTTACTGATTGGCCCCCTGCCTCCACGCCGCACTGCTGTCCTGGATGACTGAGCGGCCGACAGTTATGGCTCCCGACGTCGCGGAGTGGCTGAGTGGCGCCCAGCTCATCGCGGAAGCCTTAAAGGCGCAAGTAAGAGCGCAGTGATCCTTGACCCCAAGAGTAACAGGAAGTGAGCCCGCCACACCTACGGGGCGGGAGTGGGACCATGCCGCCTACCCTGTCCTTTGGTGGCGGGTTCGAGACCGGAAACTGCTAAGTGTTCGGAGCTGGTCGCCGGAAGCGTTCTGCACCCCGGTGTTCGGCTGCTGCTCCCCTCCCAGCACGGTGGAGCAGGGAGGGGAGACGACCCTAGTGTAGGGGTCGTGCCCACCCCCTGGGATGGGGGGTGCAGCTCCCGCTCTAGAAGCCCCCGGGGTACCCTAGCTGGACTGAACGCAGCTCTGGGCAACGCGGACCCTGGGTTCAGCTGTCCTAGCTTTCCTGGCTGCAGTACAGCTGAAGCTGGTGCCAGCCCGCTGAAGCCAAGAGCTGGAGGTGGGGAGGGAAGGGGATACAGTGTAGGTTAAAGAAACACAGCAGCTTTGCATAGACAGTGGCACAGTGAACCATCACCCTCTGCAGGGAAGGGGAGTGGATGCTGCCCAGGTTCCCTGCTGACATTTGAGTTGCAGCCATGCTCTTAAGGGAAATGAGCTACATGTCTGGGCCCACCTTCGAGGCAGTGGGACACGGCTGCAAATCTGCCTCTGCTATTTGATAAGTTGGGTTTGTTAAGAAAGTTGAAAGACAAAGGCCACAGCAGGAGTGAATGGGTTCCTGTGGTGGCTCAGTCACTAATGTAGATAGACGCAACAAGTGGCATTTACTGGACCCAGCTATCCATGCATCTAACCCAGTCTCCTGTGTCACGCATTGGCAGATCAGATGCTGCAAGGGAGGGTGAACAGGGTCTGGGCAAAGGTTTTTTGCTCCTGTTCCTGTGGCACTTGCAACCTCCAGCATGTAAGGTTTGGGAAGTTCTGATTCAGGGGCTGTATCTTCAGCTCTTGTGCTCGATAGCTACCGATGCCCCCGATTTCCTCCAAGAATTTGGCCAGTCCCCTTTTCAGTCTGGCTGAACTGTCTTCCGCAACACCTGGTGACAAGGAGGCCCCACGCTCAGTGACATACAGTGTGAAAAAAGAGCTTCCTTTTGTTCGTTTTAAACTTACTGCCTTACCAGTTCCATTTTGTGACCCCTAGTTTTTGTATTGTGACAGATAGATAGTAAATTATAAATTAATCCCTATTTATTTTTTTTTCCCTAGCTGTCAGTGCCCCTCTGAATCACCACCATCTTTCACCTTAAGCGTACACCCACTAGTATTTTATCATAGCTGCCAGACTGCACGTCCCATGATCTGAAATGGCTCCAAGTGGGCACCTTTCATTTAAAGGCAATCTCTATGGCTATGTGTGCTATGGTAGTGAAAAATTAACTTACTAATCACAAGCAGTCAAGAGGAGGAATTTTGTCCTTATTTGTTATCAGTTCATCTCTCAGTAAAGTATCAAGCTGATTGCAAACTTAAAACCAAACGGCTAATGAAATGAAGCATGTATGGCCAAGTCTAGTTATGTTCAGGAGCAGCTGAACATTGTGAAGACAAATGAGAGTGAAGACATCCAAGATGCACTGTAAGGTGAAGAGACAATACACAAACAGACTATACACAATACACAAACCTGTGGCCTAATTCTTTGTACCTGGGCATGCAGTGAGATCTGGCAGCTGGGGAGATAAGGGCCAAGGCAATAGGGGCAGACAACATGGTGGAGACTGACTGGTGCTGTGTCAGGTCTTAGTCGCCTTCCTGCCCCCGATTGCCATGTCCACCGGGATCTTAGAGCCCTAGATTCTGCAGCTGGCTGCTGCTTCCTAGCCTTACCCCACAACTTCTGTGGCTTGCTGGTATCCTGGTGGGTCCGATACAGCAGCTCAACAAGCCAGCTCCGGTCTGCAGACCACATGTTTAACACCCCTGCCTTATACAGTATAGTATAAGAGACAGTATAGTGCAAGGCAGCACTACTGTGGGACATTGTACACACTAACTCTTAAACCAGAAGCATCATGGACTACTTTAGTGCATGTCCCCTCTGTGGAGTTTTGAGAGGTAAGGGAAGCAGGAAGAGAGGGAGGGTGTGTGCGCACACAGAGCTGCAGTAATACGGCTAAACTGTGCCTGTTTCGAGAACAAGCATCTGTAGTATAGGTTCAGCATGTGTCAGCAATGAAATCTCAGTGAAATCTGGCCTGTGATGCCATGACATCTGGCCTGTGAGGATTTCTACCAGTCAGAAAATTTGGCAGTGTAGCAGTGGAAATTCCTCATTGCTTCACTGAGGCTGTTCCACTTCATTCCTAATCCCCGTACTCCCTCCACCGTGGGAGCATGGATCAGGGTTAAGCTGTGCGCCCCTCCCATGTGGCTGGAATGAGCCCAGCAGCTGGATCTACCTCGGGGAAGGACCTGGCTCTGCCCATCTGGCCTGCAGGACCAAAGGGCTGGGCACCACTTTAATAGAATTATTATGATTTAGTAGAATTTAGAATAAGGGCTACTGCACAGAAGCCACTTTTGAAATCTGATTAGCAAAGAGCAATTGCCGCAATAATTCTGGGTATTTTTTGTTTTCTTTAATTTTTAACAATTATCTTTTTCAGAACATTGAGTACATGTTTGGTATTGTTGGCATTCCTGTCACTGAAATCGCAATTGCAGCTCAGGCAACTGGAATAAGATATGTGGGAATGAGAAATGAACAAGCTGTAAGTAACTTTCCTGTTGGATTAGTCATCCTTTCATATTAACCATTTGCTTTACAGCACAATCTCAACTTTCAAAATGTGTATGATGGGCACTTGGAACACTAGGGGGGAAAAAAATTTTTTTCCACAATTTATACATATTTCTCCACTGGGTGGTTTATTAATTCATTTATCCTAAATTTTGCTTTTCTTAATTTCATTCTGTAGGACTTTCTTATACTGTTTGTTGCACTAAATTAAAGGTATCAGAATCATCCATCCCAGTAACATGGGGCTGGTTGACAGGCCAGATCCAACCCATGGACCTCTTCTCTTCTCTTCTCATCCCCAGCATATCTGATCCAACAGTTGCTTCAGCTGAGACCTATACGCAGTATCTCTTCTGGTTGTTTCGGAATCCATGCTGCATGTGGCTCAGTTAGGCCACAACACAGTGGTCACCTCAGTAAGATAACACACTGCATGCAGCTGCTGCTCCAACAGCTCTGGGACTGCACCACAAACAACTGCTTCAGCCAGTCCAGGACCCGCACTGTACTTGGCACCTATCAGTGCTATGTGCAGTACAGGTCCTAGACTAGTTGGAGCCAGTGCCATGTACAGCGCGTGTCCCAGAGCAGGAATCATGAGCAGTGCAGTCCAGCAAGGTCAGCCACCATGTGTAGCATTGCTCCTGTTCCAGCCAGACTGTGTTGTACATAGCCCTGGCTCCCCACTGCACATGTCTCTCAGATCAGCTGGAGTGACCATCAGATCAGGCATGCCAGGAAGCCAGAATGAGAGAGGTCTGTGGGTTGGTTTGGTCAGCAGACCAGCCCTGTGCCCAGTGGCTGGGTGATGCAGATCATTTCCACCCTGAAGGTACCATGGTTCTTCCTATTATGTGCCATGGGAGTGAGGGGCAGGGTAAGACTTCCAGACATCTAGCTTTTACTGCAGTGAACATGGTAACTCAAATGTAGCCCTGTGTGTAAATGTATTCAACTTCACTGATTTCAGTAGTTACACCAAGGTTTAATTCAGATTGATGGCTTTAAGAGACTATAATTAGAGTAATACCAACATAACATTAACCTCTGTGAAAATGCAATCAATGATGATTTATTCTCCTAAACACAGAGAATCACATTTGAAAATTATGCTCAATTAGATTTAAGTTAGATATTAGTAAGCTATATTACACAATGCCAGGTTCCATGTGCACAGAGAGCTATAAAACCCCATGTGTTGCCCAGCTGAGGAGCATGCAGATTTTTACTCATCACCAAAGCTTAGGGGTCCCTATAAGCAGGCTGTCATGGCCCGATCCCAAGGTCCTGTTGCCCCCCCAGCTGGGGTTTTGTCAGTCGCTTGATTGTCAGCTTGGGGCAGGGACCAGTTTAGTTTTCTGCCCCAGTTGACGAGCTGAGTATTGGTACGTGGGTTTCATCTTGCTGGTGCAGGGGTAGCCCAGGCTCATGAATCAAGGATCATCAGCAAGTAAAATGTGATTGGGATCTACTCCCCAATCCCAAAATGAACATCCTGCCACACACATGTTAGGATCACAGATAAAATCTCATCACATCTTAAAGTGAATGTCTGCCAGGGACTTGTTTGTTGTCTTTACTCTTTATACCTTTCTTCAAACACCTTAATCTGAAAGCCGGTAAAAGGTAGATCAGATCCTCATTTTCCACTGCTCAATCCTTCACACTTATTTTAACAACTGAATCATTCTCAGCTTCATAGTTTAAAAACTGTTTTACTTTGGTGCTGTGGGCTGGAAAAGGGGGGGAAATCTGGTCAATTTTCTACATTTTGCCACCTGTGTATGCATATTTGTAAGGGATGATGGTGGATGCCACCTGTTTAGTTTACACTCTGTTCAGCTGAACAAACCTGTATGTGTTTACATTAAATCTAATTGTTAAAAGTTATGTAAACATGTATGGGGAAAGGCTGAAATTCATGTAAAAATATAAACAGCCTTGTATTATCTTCAATAGGCCTGTTATGCTGCCTCTGCTGTTGGGTACCTGACAGGGAGGTAAGTTGCTGATTTATATGCATACTCATTGGTTGTTTGACCAAAGAACATTGCCTTTTCTGTTTCCTTTTTTTTAAAGATGGGTAGTTGCTTAAGGGAGTTAAAATGGAATATTAGCTAAGAAGGGCTGAATTTCATTTCTATTAACTGTTTCCATTACTGTACAGAAGGCAAAGTAGATGTGCACTTTATAGTCTAACTAAATAGTTTTTAAAGTGCATATCTACCCTGCATTTTACCTGACTTCAAACTAACATAGCTAACTACCTTTCTTTTTTATTATGCCTCATGGTAGAGGACTATTGTGAGGCCCAAGTTAAGTAGTTAAATCTCACTTGGAGAAAGAGTCTTGCCAATCGTCTTGCCTTTTAAGATCAAACTCCTAGTGTAATCCCATGAGCCCAATATCTTCATGTAAATGTTCTGAATGAAACTAACACCTTTTTTTGTAATTTAGGAAACCTGCTACACATTTATGTATTTGGTATAAGTTCTACGACATGAAATGTTAACATTTTTTATTTTATTCTCCAATAAATTTTAATAAAGGGGCTGATTTTTTGTTACGATATCTTAACAGGACTGTAAAGCTAGTAGAACTAATTACTAAGAAATCCATATAAGCAGTTTCCTATATTGTGTACGGTCTACTTAATAACTATGACACTTTCCTCACCACAGTTCCTGAGCTTTTGGATTGAGACAAGGGCCAAATTGCTGCTGCTTTCTAGGAATACTCTACTGTAAGAATGATATCTTAGAGAATGTTATATATCCGAGCATTAGAAGTAACTCAAATTTAGGCTTGGAACAAGCTAAGAATAATGAACACACAAAAATTGCTTTATTTCCTGCTCCACCCCAACCCCTTGAACCCAACCCTTCACTGAGTAGGACCCAGAAAGGAAGGGGAAATAAAACAATTTGAACATTTTTTAACATCTAAAATCTTAATAAATACATTAACCAGCTGGCAATAGGAGGAAAGAGAGAAGGCCAAATGGAAATAGAAAGGTCATAAAAGACTTGCTGTTGTGCAGTTAAACCAAACATGCAGAATAAAAAGACTAAGATTTTAGAACATGGCAAGAAATGAGATACTTCAGGGAAATCAGCTGATTCACTACAGTAGTGGCCCTACTAAAAAGAGAATAGTGCTAAACAAACCCATCAGACTGAGTCTTCAGAGGAGGTCATAAAGCTTTGATGCTGACAATTACTTTAAGATTTTTATACAGCAGTGTTTACTCAAATCAATCATCTGCCTCATAAGAAGCAGCTAACATGACCAATTACCTCCATTAAAAGGCAGTCAGTACAGAGATTGCTAGCTGAGCACAATATGGCTATAGTAGATCAAGCCAGTAAGCATATGCTGCTGTATAAGTTGCCAGTGGTGGAGTAGGCTGTGTGTTACTGGGTCCTAGGCCAACTACAGGTTCAGCCTGCAAACACTGTAGAATTAAAGAAAACCACTTTTTAAGCCATGTCAAACTTAGTCTTTATATGGAGAGAATATTAAAACTGAAACTTAGATTCTTAATCTTTTGTTCAATATAACACAATTTGACAATCTTTGCAGAAGTTTGATATTTTTGAAGTTTAGCATTCTACTCTTTTTGTATTATATTTGTTGTGTTTACTTTCTTTTTGATCTGTTTTCCCTTTAGGCCAGGAGTGTGCCTCGTGGTGTCTGGTCCAGGTCTCATACATGCCCTAGGTGGGATGGCAAATGCAAACATGAATTGCTGGTAATACACCCCAAGTGTGAGGTTTTATCTGAGCCTAATTTGCACAAAATGAACTATTCCAATGAGGAGATTTTACAACACCTTCAGCTCTCCTGTGAAATATGAATTTTCATTTTCACCTTGGAGATATTTTACAATCTTTGCATTCACCTATGCCTGAGGAAGGGTGAGTGTACCTGAAAACTTGCCAATATCTATTTGGTCTAATAAAAAGATATCACTTCTGCCATGAGCTCTGGTTCCTATTGCCTGTAGACTACTATGGTTACACCCTGTATACCCAAATGTGAGCAGCATTCAGACGGGAGGGTTGGACTAGACGACCTCTTGAGATCTCTTCCAGCCCTACTTCTCTTATGATTCGATGACTTTGGACAGCTTGTAGTAGTCTGACATACAAACTGAGTGGGGAAAAAAAACCCAGTTGTCCTTCTTCCAGTGGTGAAGACATTTAAAACCTTGGGGTATTGGCTATAAGAAACTACCCAGCTTGAATTCACATTCCATGCTAATGGTCTTTTAAAAATACACATGCACAGCAAAACTAGAGCAATATTACAGGCATCTATGTGCATGAGAAATAGTTTAACATCACTTTGTTCTTGAGGTGCAATACAAAAGGTCTGATGTAGAGAAAAGCATAGGCATTACTAAAAATAATACACTTGCTGTGAACCAAGTTTAAGTACAGTACAGAACAAGGCAGTACAGTAACACTCAAAACTCTCTGAAAATGGGACTTCCCCAAATTTCTGATTCTAATGCCTGAGCCCTTAATTGTTTGCTACTGGGCAAATCAATAGTAGCGTGACTCATCCTGTAAGGTGCTGATCACCTTCTATTTCTGCTGACGTTGGTGGAACCTGGAGGTGAACAACAACTCTGTGAGAAACATGCTAAGCAGAATGCGTGATAGCGCTTAAGGATATTTCATAATGGCAGTAATAGCAATAATTATTTCATCATACGTTATTTATAATACATTATATCATCTTAATACTATGTAACAATATTATATTACATAGGCTATTAAGGGGTGAGAGGCTGGTTGATCATAAATTAAATACAATATATTTTTTACTTGTTTCAGGCCTCTGCTTGTTATTGGGGGCTCCTCTGACAGGAATCAAGACACCATGGGAGCTTTCCAGGAATTTCCGCAGGTACATAGCTATATCTGCCTGTATAAAGTTTTCAGATGAGTACTTGGTATGTCAATTAAAATGAACTTCTGTCTTCACACTTTTATATTTCCTATCTAGTCTCCTAATGTATTAATTTGTTCTGTTGTTTAACTAGAAAAGCAGGCTGTTTAATATGTCAAATTACTTTCTTTTCTGTGATGGACATTATGGTTCATGGTCTGGGGTAGGCTCTCAGCTAGTATAAATTGTGTTGCTTCATTTTTTGGATTGTCCCTGGGCTCCATTTTAGAATTGTCCCTTGGTTCAAGGAAAGCAATGAGCTGCCAAATACCACACCCAGCAAAATAAAATAACTGACAATCAAAGGAGCTGCTGGAGAGATGACTATTTACCATGTCTATTTTTATGTCATAAAAATACATTTTTTTTTACATTTTTGCTTTCTGAAAGTCTTTTTATTCTATCACACAGTGGAAAACATGCCCTCCCCTTGCCTAAAATAGATGGAAGTAATAAAAACAAACCCCAAGCCTTTATTCAGGTAGCATACAGGAGGCACAGCTGCGCCATTAAATTGAATTTTCAGCTTCTATGGATAACTAACACTTTTGTTTTGCAGCATCAAACATCTTTTTACAGATCGTTTTGTTATATGGTGTTGTAAATCATGATGTTCTCTGGAACCTCCCTTTGTAAATTAAATGCAACTCCTTTTTAAGGGAAAGGAAAAAATGTGATATGTAGTTTTGGTTATATTGCCTTTTATTTTTTCTTCTGCAGGTTGAAGCTTGTAGACTATACAGCAAATTTTCTGCGAGACCCAGCAGTCTAGAAACTATTCCTACTATTATTGAAAAGGTATGAAAAAGTATTAGCTAGCAACACAGTGTTTGGACAGATGTTCTTTCATGCTGGAAGTCTGGGAAACAGTTTATATCAGGAATTGCCTGATCCTACAGAAAAAAACTGTGGAATTTTTGATTTGGTTAACTCCCTGCAAAAATCTGGGAGATTTTTTTTCCATGAATTAGTTCCTGGAGATATCTTGAAAACAGACAATAGTCCCAATCCAACTGAATATTACAGGAAACTCCACAACAGTCTTTCTGTTCAATTACAAATTGTATACATCCTTAAAATAAATTTTATCTAATATAGGTACGGGAATTAAAAATGTAGTGTCATGCAGCTTCAGTATTGTCTCCAAATTATTGATAGATGTTTTTCACAGGAATGAGGTTTTTCACCGACTGTCTTATCTTAACTCTCCAGGAACAGGTTTGAAAAGTCTCATGCCATGGCTGCAGCAACATATTAGCCTAAATTCTTAAATAACACTTTTCCTAGAAGTGCCATGTCAGGACTACTTAGCTATATTTGAAGTCCTGGAGTCTAGAATTAAGAAAGTGTAGGCATTGGGGCTTTTACTTAGGGTCACACTGCTTTAAAAAGAAATTCAGCAGCCAATTTTGATTCTGAAACTAGATGCAAGAGCAGGTAGAGCAGCTCCCTCAATGTAAATAAATCCAAGCATTCACTATCTATTGACACTTCAGATAAATGAAAATTAGTTAAATTGAAATGGCTAAAGACCATAAGATGCTAGGTTTAAAACCCAACAACTATAACTTTTCTAATAGATATTTGTCCCACAGGAATAATAAAACAGCACATTCCCTTCATTACAATCTGATTTTTTTCCAAGTATAAAGATTTTAGAAATGTATTTAGCACAATTATATTAAGTATTTCTCCCATTCTCTCAATAATTCTAGGCTGTTAGAACCAGTATTTATGGTCGACCAGGTGCTTGCTACATTGACATACCTGGAGACTTTGTAAATCTACAGATCAATAAGAATTCTGTCAAGTAAGTACAGATTATTTGCATAGGTGATGTTTTTAGTTATAGTGGAGTTCCTTTATGCATTGTATTTTTATCTGTTGATTAGAAGGTGCATCCAAAGGGTTGCATAACTTCCCGTAAGACTTTTTAGCATATTGCAGATATACGTTTCAAGCTTGCATGGAAGGCAAAACATATGGGTAAGGCTGAAAGAACTAGGGTTATTTAGTCTGTAAAAGAAGACTTGCTGGAGGGGAAATTTCATAACAGTCTTCAAATACTTGAAAGGTGATTACAGAGAGGATGGAGATGGGCTTTTCTCTATGACCGTAGAGGACAGGACTAGGAGGAATGACCTCAAGCATCATCAGGGGAAATTTAGGTTGGATATTAAAAGGAACATTTTGACTTTGAGGGTAGTCAAGCATTGGAACAGGATACCTAGAGAAATTATGGAGTCTCCATCCTTGGAAGTTTTCAAGAGTAGGTTAGAGAGAAACTTGGCTGGGATGGTTTAGTCAGGGATGATCCTTCTTTGAGGACGAGACTGAACTAGATGACCTTGTGAAGTCCCTTGCAGCCCTGCTTTTCTGTGACCCTGTGATGCAGTTGGTAGAGGTGTAATTTTTTTCTAATGTGTCATGCAGGGTTATATTTGTAAAAACATTTTTTAAGGGATTGGAAGAAATCCAATGAACTATTATAATTGCAATATTATTATGCTAGCGTGTAAATACATACTACATCCCCACAAGCAATATTCAGATTATATGGGAGAAATATAAGTCAGTGACACAGTGGCATGGAAAATCTTCTGTGGGCTGAGACACGGATACCTGCATAAGAGTGATGGCCTTTTGGAGGAGGATTTTTATTCAGGAAAATACCAATAAGTGCATCTATTATCTCGTCTGAATCCTGGAAAACATTCAAACATACATTTAAGCCCAATAGATTTAGGGTATTTGTAAGGTAGGAACAGGGTATAAAATAAGGCCTCCTGTGATAGAGGATTTTAGGTTTTGCAGGCTCATATTTTTCTAGAACTTATAATCAAAGGGACTGTAAGAAAGGGCATTATTTTGAACCAAAGGGACAATTGCAAAAGCTTTAAACTTTTGGCAGATATTCCTAAGAAAATCTGTAAGGAAGTCTGTCTTCATTTTCTCCTTTTTTAAAGGCAGAGTGCTTGCAGCTAGACTAGGAAATCTCTGCAGTACTTTTATTGTTACAGTGTAATGAAGAGGTTTATATCACCTGGTGAAAATCTGACTGCCAAAATATTAGTGAAAAGAAAGGAAAGCTTTAGAATGGGAGGCCTTGTAAATATATAAAAAATAATTTAAGATCAACTGGTGTATCTTAATAGAGATTGGTTTACATTGTCAGTTCACAATATAATAGTAGATATTAAGGTTCAGAATCTCATTTTTGCAGGATGTCTAAATAGTTACTTGTTACCTGGAGTGGCTGATTTTCCTGTAGGAAATACAGTTTGAATATATTGGGCGATTTAAATTACATTGGTAAAAAAAAATATTTTTTTCTGACAGATATCATGGTTTGGTATGGATTTTGTATCGTGTATTGTGGTTTTATAGTAAATGACTGAAGTTTGTATTGTACAACTTGGTTTTATAGCAAATGACCTTTGGTAATGGCTTGCTTTGCTTTGCATTTCCTTTGAAGACCCTGTTTTCTCTGACTTCCAGATATGTTGAATGCTGTTTGCCACCTCCTGTGAGCCTGGCTGAACATTCTGCTGTGTCTACAGCAGCATCTGTCATTTCACATTCCAGACAACCTCTCTTAATCATTGGCAAAGGTAACATGCTTTGATAATAACTATGAACTTTATAGCATGTAGCAAAGAACAGTAATTAGAATACTTTTTTCATAAATTTTAAGCATCTCTATTTCTTCACCATGTGTAAAATATCTTCCTTGCAATCTGAAATTAAACTGTTGTTTCTTTCTAGAATATGTTTCCATCTGTCTTGCACATTCTTTTTGTTTGGAGTAAGAGAAAAGTCAGGTGAATAAATATTAATTACATTAAGCATAAAACTTTTTCCAAGACGATTTTTTTTTTTCCAAACTTAAATCCTGTTCTTCAAAATGTAAAATGACCCTTCTCTGGAATGAACTTGTGTAATAGACTTGTCTCTACTGAAAGAGTTTTAACATATAATCAAAGGTGATTTTTTTTCATTTCTACTTGCTGAAGGTGTTTGATTACTGTTAGTGGAACATGAAGCCCACGTCGAGATGAGAGAGTAGAGCAGGCGGCTTGCCCATTCTGTCATTTTGCTTCTCTTCTGACAGCAGGCAATTAATGATGATGATTTTTGTGTTGAAGATAAGTGTCTAGTAGGAGCTGAATTGAAATCACATAGGCCCCTGGCAGACGTCAAAATGTGTATAATGTTTTTGTAGTTCGTTTCTATTGTGCCTTAAATAGAATGTATGGCAGAGTAACTCTGTCAGTCAGCCTGATTCTGGTAGTATTTGGCTGACAGCTCTTTTATGTTGGCAGGCTGACAGTTAAGTGGGGAAGCCTTGCAGCCACTGTTTTCAAGTTAAGAGAAGCTTATCAGCTGGCCGGAGGGGCCAAGTCTCCACAGCCTGCCATAGTGCTTACCTTGCCTTACAGTTCACAGGGGCCGAGAAACAAGGTCTCGGGGAAATGCAGAGCAAGACACTTGACACACCACAGCCACAGGGGCTGGATTTGTGGAGAGGTTCCTTATGCTCCAAGACTTCAAAAACTGTGCACAGCCTGGCTGCATGCTCTGACACCCAGTGTATCGGGGTTCTGGGTTTTGGGAGAGCTCCCCTAGGGAACAATTCCAAGGGACCCTGAGAGTAGAAGAAGTTTTAGGCTTCTTTTTTAGAAATAATAATAAATAATAATGATTAGGAAGATGAGGCATTTTCCTTCCCCCTGTCTTGTTAGACAAGAATAGGGGCATACTCAGTGAAACAGAAGGATCGAGCCTAATAAAAGGGGGTGGGAAATGCCAGCATGTGCAATTAGACTGTGGAACTCAGTGCTATAAGATGATGATGACACCAAGAATGGGGTCTTGCAGAGGGACAGTCCCATTATCAGGACTAAAGACAACGTATGCATAAAAAAGTCTATCGAGAGTTGTTTCTTGCAGTTAATACTAGCAGAAGTTTTAGAAGGAATATAAACCCTGTTTTTCAGGGTTTAAGCCACTGAGACTTCTATGAGGGAGCAGATTTTCTATATCTGCTTGTAATGGGAATATATAGGCAACGTTCTTAATTCAACATTCTTGTGTGTGTTTGCTTTATAATGTGGTCCTTATTAGAAAAGCACATGCTATTTTTTTCCAAGTCTTACTTGGATGTATTATAACTAGAATGCTAGGTTTTTGGTTGTAGCTGCATTGATCTAAGGAGATAGGCTGCAAGGTTCTTTGAGTAAGTGTGATATCTTTTATTAGACCAACTAATAAAAAAATGGTTTAATAAAAAATACTATAACTAGAATCAAATTTAGGCAGATTTTCTCACTGATATTTTAAACTTATTCTCAGAAATAGTTGAAACATTTTGGCTGAAATTTTTCATATATGGTTAGTTAAACGTATGGAAAGTCTCATCCCAATTAGTCAGTCTGGCAAATTTATATATAAGACCCTGCTTTCAGTTGAGGGAAGTATTAGCCAGTCTTAATGAGAGTTGGTTCTATAAGCTCCATCAATAATGTGATAGTTTTGTTTAGGAGAAGAGGTACAGCATGTTCATACATGTATCGCATTTTTCTCTTGTTCTGGGTCCCAGTTCTGCAATGCATTTAAGTCTATATCTACTCTCAAGTGTGCATGTTTATAAGTCAGTAAAGCTATTTGCATGCCTAAAGTTAAACAGGTACTGAAGTTCTCTGTTGCATCAAGGAGCTATGGAAAGGTATATTTAAAGACTGTATGAAATAGTCCCCTTGTATTTTGTTTGTTTCAGGTGCTGCTTATTCACATGCTGAAGACAGTATCAGAAGGTTGGTGGACCAATGTGAATTACCATTTTTACCTACACCAATGGGAAAAGGAGTTGTTCCTGATAACCATCCCAACTGTGTAGCTGCAGCCAGATCCAGGTCCGTATAAAGCAGGGGCGGGCAAAATATGGCCCCTGGGCTGGATCCGGCCTGCCAGGTCACTCTATCCAGCCCACTGAGCCCCTGAAAATTTAGTAAATTAACATTCATTTGTCCCGGTTCCCTGTCAAAGCTGGCTGAGCCAGGGATAGTAGGACCCAGGGGAGCCTTCAGCAGCCTTGCAGGCTTGAGCAGCCCTGCCCACCCCCAGCCAGTTCCCTGCTTTCCTGCCCCAACCCTGCTCCAGCACCACCTGGCTGTGGCTTCTGGCTGCATCCCCTGACCGCAGAGCATGGGACCACACTGGTAGGGGTGTGTGGGTGCGCATGTCGGCAGGCATGGGCAGTATGTGTGTGCAAGCACAGGGGAAGAAAGTGTGTGTGTGTGTGTGTGTGTGTGTGTAGGGTGTCCCACATGGATACCTCTCCTTACACGTGTACCTACGCCTCTCTTCGCACTGCTATACGCAAACCCTAGCCACCCTCCCCCCATACCCAACCCCAGCCCCCACAAACGTATACCCAACCCCCACACTATACACGAATAAGACTTCATTTTAACCTATTGTGCAGTCACCTCTGTGTACACTACACAAATGCATGTAAATCAGGAACACATTTTTTTTTCATAAAATTAATGAATGTTGTAGGTGATCACTTTTTAGAATATAATTTGATATTTTTCTGGTTCTGAGGTAGCAAAAACGCTTGCTGAAAGGAGTACTTCCGGGGGAAGGGGAGGGACTTCTGATGGCAAAGGTCAGAGGTTAGTGAGTGGGATTTCTGGCCACAAAATGGCGACCAGGGAGCAGGGCACCTGTTAAGGGGTGGGGCTACCCATGCGGCCCTTGACAGCTTGCCAAAACTCAGTAAGCCCTCTGCCTGAAATAATTGCCCACCCCGGTATAAAGGAAGGCTTCTAATCCTGTCTTCTGAGAAACTTGGATGCACCGAAATGCTATGGTTCACAAATGCTGTGAAAAACAGATCTATATGCTTGGGTATATATGTACATGAGGGCTGAATGAAGAGGTCATGGAGAACCTTAATACCTAAATTTGAGTACTCAAAATTCTTTGAATATATATTTTAATATCCAATTAAATATGCTTTCACAAAATGTAACATAATTTTAGAAAGTGAACTTAGTGTTTTGTTTTTTCATCAATGTTTTTGCTTGAGTTAACTGGAGAAATGATTGTCTTTATAAAAGATGTTTAGTATGCTAAGTTAAACATAAAATGCAGATGTGTTGGTGTCCTCTCCTAAATGGTAGGTCTGCTTTTCTATTTGGAATTATTTCCCTTTTGGAAAAGCACATTTAAAAGGTAAATATGTTTCCCACTTAATATTATTCTCTCATTTTCCATGTTTAGGGCATTGCTACATGCTGATGTAATAGTACTGCTTGGTGCCAGGTTGAACTGGATTTTGCACTTTGGACTTCCACCAAGATTTCGACCAGATGTAAAAGTTATTCAGGTGTCTAGGACAATAATTTGAACAGAGGCTTTTGTAGTTTACCAATCTCCTAAAATAATTATTATGAATAATTGTAATGGCCTGCTTTTTCCTGGGATAACCATTGCTATATTGACAGTGCAGTGCAATACAGGTAGTCATTGTAGTTCTCCAAAAAAATAAATATGGTTTCTTTTCTTTTAATTCTCCTAATTATTTAAAAACAGATACAAAATTATTCCAAGAAAATGGCAAAGCTCATGTTTAGTTCCTAGTGCAGAATTAGATCTATAATAGCTATGTACTGTGTTCAGGACTAGAGTTTCATTGATCAAAAAACCAAAACAATGCAAAATTTGTGGAATGGATCCTAAAACTAGATGCCTTTCTAGGAGTCCTCTACAACATTATCTTTGCATTCTGCATCAAAGTAAACAAAGTCTGACTGATCTCTATGATTACTGAATCACTCAGAGGAGGGAAGGGTGTTTAAGGAATGCATTTGATAAATTTCCTGTGTTAGGGAAGAGTAGGATGTAAAAGCAATTTTACTCCCAGATTTAAAACCCTCTCTCACTGAGCCCATGTGTTCAAAAGTAAAGGTCCTATTGTTTGACTAGCCAACTTTTAAGTAGCTTAAAACATTATCTTGGCCTCTACACTTTGCTTTTATTCTTGCCAGAAATGTAGCACAAGTTTCGCCTTCATTCACCCTATTCATACTTGAAATTAATACATCCTTTCTACTTCATCGCTCTAAAGAGTATATTGCAGAGCCCCAAAATTCATTTAATTTCACTTGAAGTCAGATTTTTCACCTCCTAAATGGTTATTAAAATAGTTTGTAAATTCACAGTCTCCCTTGGCAACCTGATCACAACTGAATATTTTGTGCAACCTCAGAGGTATTTTTAGTTATTGACAAAGACAAGTTGGAAATGTCTTTGTGTTACACAATCTGTTTTCCAGTTTCTTTACATGATTAACAAATTCTGATTCTCTAATAATATGCACAAAGATTTTTCAGTAAGAGACTGTCTTGCATACTCTTTTCAGGGTATAGATTAAGGTGCTTAGCCTTCATCTGGTGTTCTCTGTAATAATAACAAAATTCTATACTATGTATTGCAGGCGGTAGGTCTGTTTAAGGATGTAGATAAACCTGTTTTAAAAAGGGTCTGTTCAGTAGATCAGTGGTCCTCAGCCTTTTTGATTCAAGACAGTAATGTAACAAGCAGGGTTTGCTCCCTGGGTAAATTGTGTGGTGGAGGGGGATAAGGGGTGTACAGATTTTGAGAGTCAGGGGGGCAGAAATGCAGGAGTCTTACCCAAAATAGTCCCCAGCTGCTGCTGCAGCCACTGCTACCACATGTTGTGCCTGCCATGGCTCTTGCTCATAAAGCACAATCAACATGGTGTCTTTGCAATAGCTAATACTGCAAGAGCAACACTGTGGGGCTGCTCTTGCTGCCAAGGCACAGACTCTGGAGGGGTGAAGAATGATTTTAGCATCCTGCCCAAGATGGCTTGTGGGGCTGGTGCCCCTCTCACCCACCACTAATTATGCTACTGGATCAAGGGACCCCTCAACAACTTTTCAGAATTCTGTGGCACATCTAAAAACTAATATAAGTATATAATGAATATCATACTATAGACATAATTGCATTGTTAATTATCAATTAGTTATTAAGCTATTAGATGTTTATGTGATACTTAGCCCACTGTCACTGCCACCATGGCCAGGAATATCTGCACCGTGTGCTTCCTGCAGAGCCAGATTGAGAAAGGGCTGTGGCCGGAGTATATGCTCTTGCCACAGACTTTTCTGATCAAATCCTGCAGAGTGTCTGCCAGCAATAGAGAAACTATCCTATGAACCTCTGCTTTCAGGAGGCACACTGGGAGATAAACAGAAAACAACTGCAGCAAAAAGGCAGGCTTCCTGCATTACGTTATGTGAGCAAGTAAGCTATTTCTCATGCAGCTGTTCCTGGTTCAGCTTTAACATGCTTCTTAGAACTGGAGGCATTCAAGGCAGTTCCACTTGGTGGCAACGGCATGCGTTTCCAAGGCTGCCACCACAAATTGCCCCATGCACCTTTGTTTTCAGGAGGCACAGAATGCCCAACTAACAAGCAGCTGCAGCAGAGGAGGGTGCATCATTTCTGCTTTAGCTCTTCTAAGTTCGGTTCATACCAAGAAACAAGGAGCAGCTAAAGCAGAAGCAGTGCACCTGCCTCAATTATGTAATGTCTGTGCAACAGCTTCTTCTCAGTTGGGCCCCATGTGCTCCAGAAAACCAAGGCATCTGCAGCAATGCCACACGACAGCAGCACCACTGGTAGATTCTTATGATACCCTTGTTGAGAACTACTGCCTTTGAATTGAATGGAATCTATTTTCGTTTACCTAAAAACACCTTTTTTTTTAATAGATTGATATTTGCGCAGAAGAGCTGGGGAATAATGTGAGACCTGTTGCCACTTTATTAGGTGACATAAATGCTGTGACCAAGCAGGTAATAAAGGAAAAGCATTTTTTATGTAGCATATTTATGCTGTGCATCCCATCAAATCTAACATTGAATTTAAACTATTACTAATCGTCAGTTCAAATGAATAACTAATTATAATGTATTCACAATTAATTGCTACTGATTATCTGTTAATATAATTAATCATGTTAAAATAATTTGATGGTATTGCTTATTACTATTAATTATAACTGATGTTCTGAGACCAAGGAAGGTCTGTGCCATTAGAATTGAAGAAACAATTCTAGTGCTTAAAGTATATTTAAGTAGGATGAAAGGAAATAGAGTAATGGTTTCTTATATTATTTTAGCTTTTGGAAGAATTCAACAGAAGTCTATGGAAATACCCTTCTGATACAGAGTGGTGGAAGAGGCTAAGAGAAACGATAAAGAACAATGAAGAAAAAACCCAGGTAATACTATGGCTAAGTAGAAGTGAGTTTGTTCTATTTTTTGAGGATAGTGTTTGGGTCATTCTTTCATTAGTATTGTAGCTAAAGCCATCCTGACTAATCTGAACCTTCAGTTCACCCAAACTGATTCTTTCCAGTTCAGTGCGGACAGCACTGAGCAGACTTGGGTGCTAGTGCTGGCCCTAGCCGGCAGCGGCAGCCTGCTGTCATCTTACACACAGATCCGGGGGCCTGCATCTCCCAGGAGGGTGGCAGGGCTGTGCCAGACTCCTCCCAGGGTGCGCAGGCCCCTGGATCTGTGCGTCGGATGACAGCAGGCTGCTGTCCCTCCCCCAAAGCACTGGGATTGGAAAGGACATCAAGGACAGATCGCAGATACTGGCCAACTACAGATGTCAATGTCAGAGCAGTTCTTTTCCCCTCCAACCCCCTTTCCCCTCCCTCTTCTGAGTTTTTCTGTTTCCTTGCAAGCCTGCCTCTGAAACATTCCAAAATATTTAAACTGTTTCCTAAACATTTTGGATGGTTTCGTTTCATATCGGAGCTGTTTCGGAGCCTTCTGTTTCATTTCGGATTTGGTGTTTTGGGTGCTGACATGGGCTGAAACACCTCTTAAACAAAACGGCTGCCGAAATTTTCCACAACCCTAATGATTAGCAATAGTCAAGCAAATGTCTGAATGAATTTACATGCCTTACAGGTTGAACCAAATGTATTGAATGTTACTTAAGTCTTTTCAAGGATAGACCACTAGAGGGAGCAGACTGCACACCTCAGGGTGTATTTTGTGCTGAAAATGTCCTGTCTTCACAGTTACCAAAGCACTGTCAGCCAATGTTGCTCTGCTGATCTCACCCATTGTGTAGTACACTAGGAGACAGACAGTTTAATGCCCAGCCTAATGCTTCAAGCCTTACTTAGCAGAGCAGACACTGATTTCCAGCCTAGTTCTGCAATCTTTATGCTAAGTGTCGCACATAGAAATTCATTAATAATCTCTTCTTTTAAAGGCACTTGCATTACAAAAGTCTCTGCCTATGAGTTATTATACTGTATTCCATCATGTCAAAGAACTGCTACCCAAGGACTGCTTTCTAGTAAGCGAGGGAGCAAATACTATGGATATTGGACGTACTATGCTTCCAAACAATTATCCTCGTCACAGGTGAAGTATTTTCTTTGTTGCCCTGACCCAACAACATGCATACTGTCTCCAGCATAGTTGGGAGATGCACTCAGAAGTCGAGCACTTTCTGCAGTATCCCCATTATAATATTGGGAACAACATCTTTGGAAATCAGGCTACTTCTAAGTATCTACCTATGAACTGAAGTTCATAAATTTAGCATCCCAAATTTGGGAGTGTTTTCTGGTATGGTAGTAAAGTGGAATGACTATAAATTGGAGCCAGTCTGTATCAGAGAAGATAAAGTCAGTCCTATTTGATGAGGTGAAACTTCAACCTGATTGTGGAGAATGCTGTCTGATGTTCATTTAGCAGTACCATCCCTGATCCCAACAATTGAGCCTCCTGCCGTGGCATGCATGCACGTACTGGAGAGAGGCTCTATTGGAGATAGTCCAGCGGAGGGCAACAAAAATGATGAAGGGAGTTGGAGGACATGACTTTTGAGGAGAGGCTGAGGGAACTGTGTTTATTTAGTCTGCAAAAGAGAAGACCGAGGTGGGTAGCAGCCTTTACCTCCCTGAAGGGTGGTTCCAAAGAGGCTGGAGCTAGACTGTTCTCAGTGGTGGCAGATGATAGAACAAGGAGCAATGATCTCAAGTTGCATCAAGGGAAGTTAAGGTTGGACACTAGGAAAAACATTCTCACTAGTAGGGCGATGAAGCACTGGAATGGGTTACCTGGAGAGGTAGTGGAATCTCCATCCTTGGAGATTTTTAAAGTCCGGCTTAGCAAAGCCCTCGGTAGGATAATCTAATTGGGGATGGTCCTGCTTTGAGCAGGGGGTTGAACTAGATGGCCTCCTGAGGTCCCTTCCAACCCTAATTTTCTATGATTTGGGAATCAAGGATCAGATCCCACTAGTAGCCTGCTTGCCATGATCCCAGGCTCCCCCTGCACTGGCAAATTGAAAGCCAGGTGCCTGACAATCAGCTGATTGTCAGCTGGCTCCAGAACTGCATTGTGGCCATGTCAAGCCCTGGTGTGATCTGAATTCATCTGATCATAATCTGATCATCAGGTGGATCAACTCTATGCTACAGGTGGTGGGGACCACACTTGGGCTGGTTGGAGACCCAGCTGTGGTCTTAATCCTTGCTTCATATACATGCTGCATGATGGAAACTAACTATAAAAATATTCCATTTTTTTTACAATATTTAAGCAGCTGGTTTTTCTTTTGGTGGTACCATTAATTGCACGAATGTATAGCCAAGTTACTATTTAAGATGTGAGTAACAGATTAATTACATCTTAAGTATAATGGCTACCTGGGACCTAGGACTTCCTTTCAAAAATATCACTATAGAGTGCCAAGGAACAGAAATTTTGGCTATGGAATAATGTGAGAGGCAGGTATAAAGAAAGGCACTTAAAATTGGCACTTCTTTGTAGGTAGAATTGCACACACACGGGGATACATTTTAGAAATTACACCTAAACACACAAATGTCTTTATGTACTCATATTCCCAATGTGCCTCTGACTGAAATGCTCTTATTTAAGTATAGCTTGCAGTTCGCTTGAGGTTGAGCCTAAAAACTAAAATTGAAATAGCCCTGTCTGACTGAAGGCTTTCAAGCTTCTTGTTGGATTTCAAAGGAGTTAACCATGGCAAAGATTTTATTTAGCATTTTAATTAAAACTTGGGAGAAAAGACTCAATAAATATAACCACTGTAACACCAATTCAAGCAGCTGATCACGTTAATTAGCTTTTTTTCATAATTCCATTGCTATGCAGTATGAAGGCAAACAGCAATATAGCATATTTCAATTGGTAGTATATAAGCATACTTTATTCCAATCAGTTATTTTTGTGTTAAAAGTTCTCTCATGCGTATTTCCATTAAAGTGTTATAAAACCTTTATTAGATGCACAAAGGAAAGCATAGCCTATATCAGGGGTGCCCAACCCTCCAACCCATGGACTCACAGCCCTCAGAGCCATGTGATCTGGCCCGTGTGGCTGCACACAAATTGGGAAATTTGGTAGTGGGGAAGCAGTGGTCCGCCCTCCTTGGCTACCAAATTCCCACACCACTTCCCCCCACACAACCAGGTGGGGCCACTTTGCCCCGCTTTCTCCACATGCAGCTAAATCAGTGCTGGGCCACGGCCTTTCACCCCATATGTCTGGGTTAGGGCTGGGCCAAGCTAGCAACCTTCCCGCTGTGCAGCTGAATCAGGGCCAGGCTGCCCCCTCTGCATTGTTGGATGGGCCCCACTGAGCCTGCCCCAGGCATTGGATCAGGGCCACAGACTGCATCCAGCCCACAGGGGGACCGGGCACTGGCCATCCAGTCCATCAGCAAAAAAGGCTGAGCGCTACTGACCTATATAGATAGATGTGTGATAGTCAGCACATAGTGTGTTGTGCATCCAGAATCTCTTTGCAACCCAGGTGGTAGGGTGGACTACATCAAGCTTCTGGAAGGTCAGTACTGCCTGTCATGGACTGATTGAGAACTGTCACCTGGCAGCATTGGAAGAATAATGTTAGGATTTAAAAGGCTGTTTGCTTTCTCCCTGTAGACTTGATGCTGGTACATTTGGGACAATGGGAGTTGGGCTAGGATTTGCCATAGCAGCTGCAATGGTGGCTAAAGATCGGACACCAAACAAACGAGTTGCCTGTGTAGAAGGAGACAGTGCTTTTGGATTTTCTGGCATGGAAGTGGAAACTATTTGCAGGTAAATATTTTTACTCAAGTAAGCCCCTTTCGTTTAATTTTGGGATCTAAACAACAAACCCTCCTTGAGATCGGGAAAACAAACTGCACAAAGTGCTTTTAAAAGCACAAAGAAAACAAATTTAAAAATACATAGCAATGAATGTTGTTTCTTAGTTAACGTTCTGTGCTACTCATAACAATGGTAGGCATAAGAATATCTGTACAGTACATTTTTCCTTAAAATCAAGCAGTGACTTGAACAGTTCATAGAAAGATGCAGTTATTTTAGAATTCCTCCAAATATTTCTTTATTTACAACTGGTTGCAGGTATAAATTGCCCATCCTGATTATCATAGTAAACAACAATGGGATATATAGTGGCTTGGATGCAGATTCCTGGAAAGAGATTTTAAAGTTTGGAGAACCATCTACGTGGTAAGTACTGCCAATCTCTGCACTCTTAATTGTCTGAAAATAAGACCAGAAGGATTGTATCCACTGCTAGTGTTTTCTGTTTCATATTAACAGCTCAAGTGGAACAAGATTTGTGTTTCAGAACAGTAATTAAATGGGCAGTAGTCTACCTTTCAACTACCATCTTTACTTAAGCAGAGCTAAACCCAGCAGTTGCAACTGAACAACTGTTGTGCTGAATAAATGTAATGTACTATTGTACTTCCTTTAAATTAGCAGGCTTAGGAAGTGGAAGAAGCCCGTGCAAACTCAGAGCAAGCTAACATTCTGAATATTTACTCAGTTTCTCAGGCTGGTTTTGCAGCCTACATCAAGCTCTTGGTTGACATATTTAAACTGTTATGGTATCTAATCTATCTAGATAATATATAGGCAGCTCAAGTGTGTCTGTACTACACTGCAGTCATAGTCCTTGCAATGTGGACATACCATGAGTGTTAAAAGACCTGGAATATAGTTCCTCCTGTTCAGAAACAACTTAGCAAGCTGTAAAGATCATCTGAGTAATTTTAAGGCTAGGTTTGGGCCAGACACTTACAGCACAACCTTATTGTCATTGCTGAGTGGAAGAGACAGCCAGTTCTACCATTGGAGCCACGCTGACTTGACAATACTGCCTCTGCTCTGGGAGCTAGCATAAGTGGAACAGCACAGCTTTTTTAGGGCCCCACTACTGACCATATGGGGTCAAAAAGAATGAAAATTGAAATACTAGTAATTCAGCATTTTGGCTATTCAATCTGCAGTGACCCAAAAATCTCTCTCTCATTTCAGTGCACTTCCCAATTTTCTCCTGCCTAATTCCCACTATGAGCAGGTCATGTCTGCATTTGGGGGCAAAGGATATTTTGTAAAAACACCAGAGGAATTACAAAATGCCCTTAAAGCAAGCCTGGAAGAAAAACAAATCCCTTCCCTTATCAATGTAATGATTGATCCACTATCTGCAAGAAAGCAGCAGGTACGTGTGTTTTTTTTTCCTTTCTCAAGCTTTGATGTACCAGTGACCTCTGAGCAGGCAGGCCTCTTGAATTAGCATGAAGCCCTAGTGAAGATACATGGAAAGAGGAGAGGGCAGGCAGAGCAAATGAATCTCTACCTGTGTTGAAATTTGCAGTTTTGGGGCCTCAGCCTTCATATCTGTTTTCCTAATGAACCTTTATTTATTGAGTATTCTTATGGAATCAACAATCTCTCCTTCATGCTCCTCTCACACATGAAATAAGAAGATGGAGTTATATTTTCATGAGATGTCTTAAACGCCTGCCATTATATAATTTTGCATGCTAGTAAATACAGATTAGTATTGTATTCCTTTTACTACTTGTCGTCTTTTTTGCTTTCAGGATTTTCCCTGGCTGACTCGTTCTAACATGTAATGGAAAATCCAAAGTGTGATGATTCAAAGATGTGCATCTGCTTAAGCCCAAACCATGTAATTTTCCAGGCGTGAAACTCCTACACCTGTTTTTTTTAAAAGCTGAAAAATCCAAGTTTTTTTACTCTTGAAACAATCACTTGTTTTTACACTATTGGAATAGCAATAATTATTATATGCACAAGAAACGCATGAATGTGTATCAGGCTTTTACCAGATTATGTAGAAGTAGTTAATAGTAAAATCAGTTATTTTTGCCTTTCATCAAAATGCAACAGATTTAAACTTGCCAATTAAATTCTTAGGTCTTAGAAAGACAAATAAGGGAAAGAATGTTTTGGGTTTTTTTTTAATTGAAGGAATCCGTGGCAGTATGCAGTCATAATGGATTTGGTTCATTTCACTGGCCAGCACGCTACTTACTGCACCACATTTTATTTAGGGCCCAAGTTTTTGAATCTTTCAGTGTCTTCAGGTTCAGGCTCAGTAAATGTCTCCAGTTCCCGTTGAAGTAATTTGGGGTTGAGGGTACTCAGTGACTTTTAGGGATGTTTCCTCAGTCCTACTCCCAGAAACACTTCCAGTTTACCAGGAGTTTTGTCAAAAAGGGACTGAGACCTTAATTGCTTATTCTGTATTCTTCTATCAAGGGACACAGTGTGTGATTTGGGAGCTTTATATCTTTGCAAGTTTGTAATTTAAATCGCTGAGGTTCACTAACAAAAAATCACTATGATTTTTTAAATACAATACTGAATTTCTGTGTATTGCCTTAATTTCTGCAGTGTGTTAACTGGAACCTGGTGCAATGGCAACATTTTTTTTTTTTTAATATTTCCCCATTATAGTTATCTCTACCTGACACCTAAAATTAGTGGTGCAGAAAGAGTTAGAAATAATTTTTTTTAATAGATTTCAAAGCCTTAATATTTAAAATTAAAAATACTATTAGACTAAAGCTTAATGGTCTGCTTGATGAATGTAACCAGGCTCTCCCTGATATTCAAAGCTGCAGTTGGTTGCTTGTGTAGTAAGTGTTCTGCAAGATAATGTATTTACTACATAAAGCCTTACAGCCTTGTCTTGTTACTTTGATTGAGTAACAAAACTCCCATTGACTGTCATGGTAAAATACAGAGACGTTAAAGAATGTAAAACTAGTCCACTTAAGGAAGCATCTACTGGATTCATGCATGTTGTCAATATTTGACATACTGACCGTCCTGTGGCGTAACCCTGAGGATGAAGCAGATGTGGAATAGTTTTCCTCAACCAATTTTTAACATGATATGACAGTTTTGAGTGTGTGTGTGTGTGGGGGGGGTTACGTTTTTGTTTTTCAGATAGTAAGGAGAGCTGCTGCTCATTGCAAGGGAAGTTTAAAGTCTGGCTGCTAGTAAGTCACTTTATTGTTGGTTATTTAACATTGAGATTTTAGTTATGCTTAAATTGTATTAAACACTGGCAAACAATCACTTAGGGTTATGGTTGGGACCAGCAGAAGTCCCATGTGAGGATTAAAGTTCAAGTTGAAGGTCAAGCTTAAGTCTTGGGCTATGGTTGGGGCTCAAAATTAGGCTTTATGGAAATGGTTCTGGGTGCAGCCTAGACTTAGACCTGGCTGGACATACGCATGGAGGAAACTAGTTATGCTGTTTGAACCAATCTATTGGGATTTGTCTAGAAGTATTGCTAGACTGAAATTACTGACTGGTTGAGTCCTTGACAATCAAGTTCATTAGAGACTGCATACCCAAAAAACAATAAATAAGGGAAGAAGCAGTCAACAAATCATGGAATCTTACTGTAAACATTGGACTTTTTGTAAACAAGTCTAACTTTTATATATTCAGGTAATGAAACAATACATGAGCATGTTAATAAGATTGTACTATGAATAAAGAGCACATAATTGATATAGACTGCCAGTCTGAGTATGTTGGAAATTAAACATAATAGATTGTTTCAAAGTAAATAGAACATTCTTATTCTGTACTTGAAAATCAATAAAAATAGTGACTGCCTTTTTTATGGCCATATTTTGACTAGCATGTTACCATTTTGAGTCGGATGTTAAAAATCCTTTCAAACTAAATTTGTAGAGTAGACTCTGATACCTTTTCTTGATTCCTAGTCAGGTAACTCCTATGGGTCAAGATAACAGGAAACTATAGAACAGAGTTTAACACCATTTGCATTTGTATGGATAAATATCATTAGCTAACATTATGTTGTGCACTGTGTTAAGGCATATGCTGGAAAAAACCGCAGGATGAAAAAATATTCATCATGGATTGAGATACTGGATGTTTGGTAGAATCTCTTTTGAATATTAGTACCATGATGTGGGAGAAATTTAAACGATGCTGACACTTAGATTTTGAAGAGGGGAGCTAAACATGATGCCACAGGTGAAGAATGGCAGACATTATGATTTTTGTATGAATGTTATATGTTCCTCAGTTTACTTTTTCCGTTTCATGCTGTCTGGCTGCATTATGTTAGATCAAAGAAACTGTTAGAGGAAGCAAGAAACAGTATGATGACACTAATAAGCTGTCTTAAAAGGTGATACCAATAGTCCTTGAAAAGTCTATGGGAAAGGGAAATTTATCCATTGGGAATTGCCCACCTACTTTGCTTCAATGAGGTTACTAACCTCACTAGGCCAAAGCCTAGAATCAAGGGACATTAGCCAGTTTAAAAACTTCTGCCTAAGAGGATTGGGGTGCATAAGCACTAGCTGCTTGGGAGAAGGACAACACTGTATGAAAAATCTATGATAGAAATTGCAGCAAGGTTCCTAGGCCAGAAGTAGGGAAGACCAGGACTTACGAAGGAACAATAAGACTCAGGCCCCTGGCACACATTAATTTAATGGTGCAGTGGGATTTGATCCCCAGTACTACCAGTCATGCTTTCTGCCATGCCACGTATGCATGGCATAAGGTGCAGTTTTGGGGATCAGATTCCATTTGCACCATTACTGCTTACCATAGCAGATGGAGCCCAGGATCATAATCATGTTTAGCCAGGATTAATAATTAGGTGGTTTTCAGCTCTGGTTCCATGCCTCAAACCAGCCTTTATTCGGTTCTGGGGTGAACAATCAGCTATGGTTGATTCCACCCTGGACAGCCTTGGGTGCAGTTTACCCAGAGCTGTTTGGGCTGACAGTTAGGTGATTGTTGGCCACGGCCAGACAGCCGCAAGACTCGAACCCAACACTGCCTGGGTGGGGCTGAGAATCAGCTGATTGTCAAAACCCTGCACCCAGAAGCTCTGACCAAGCTGCTGGGTACAAGGGATCATAAGCCCTTGTTAGGGAGAGCTAAAGGGCTTCCCCTCTGAAGACTTTAAACCTCATGCTTGGAAGCTTTGGTTTGGCTTCTGGGCACAGGGTTTAAAGTCCACTTGGAAACCTCCAGCTGAGGCTATTCCAGACCCTGATGCGGTGTTGGTATTGTGACCAAAAATCAGCTGATTGTCAGCTATAGCCACACTTTAAATTTAAGGTGCTATATAAACCAGCCATAAACATGTTTTATGTTGTATGTGGAACATTTTATTACTTGTTTCCCATTTTATGGTGCCCTCAATCAGGGACACATGTAGCAACAATTTATGCTGCAATTAATGCATTCATTGCTGTTTAAATATAACCTGTATAGAGTGGGTCTTGGATAAGAGATGTGTTTGAGGGCCTTCTCTCTGACTGCTTCTTTTGTACCTGTTGGTAACTTCACTACAATTGTTTTGATAAATTTGTTTGGAATCTTTTTTTAATCAGCTGCTGATAAAAAGTTTTCTCTTGGAATACAAATTCTGTTGGACCATCTCTATTTATATAGGTAGGGAACATAGAGGCTAGCCAGAGATCCAGTCCAACACTGCTTGGGATAGGGTATTTGATCCTTTTGACTGAGGGGAAGGAAATCAAATCTGTGAGCTGAGGCATGCACTGAAAAGTGACTAGAAAGGAATTAAAACTCATAATATCCACATTTGCCAAAGTAGCCTGTAGCCTACAAAACTTTGTGCTTCTTTTAATGTATTAGTACATAACATTGGATTTCCAAGATTGTTAAACCTCCCTCAGAAAATGCCAGCTCTTAGCACTTACTAGTTTTTTGACTATGGAAAAATAATGGAGCAATTCATCTGCTCCAAAGAACTCAAAGACCACAAGAAGTCAGAATGTTTTTGATGCTGTGGATTTCCATCTGAAATCCCTGAATTTATATGAATCATGTAGGTGTTTAAACATGAAACAATGCTAATAATATGTGACCCACTATCACACTTTTAAAAAAGAATAAAAAAATCTTAAAGCTGCAGCACCCTGATTGAGAATCACTTGTCTATAAGGTGCCATCCTGCCCTGCTGTCTCCCTGTCTTCAGATTACCACGACTAACCTACCTCTCTCATCTTGTCCATAACCATGATCCCAGAGATGACTGGCCCAAATAAAATTGTGGGAAAATTGGAAATGGGGCAAATAAAGAATAGTATCAACTGATTCAAAAGGATTTGAATTGCAAAGATCTAGAAGTTGCTCAGGCTAAGGAATATCTTAATAAATAGGAAAATCAGTTCATACTCAGGATTTGGAGGAAAACAAGAAAATGACCACCCCAGGGAAGAGTAGAAATGTGTTTCTGCTCTTTCTGAGTTTGCATTTGGCTCTGGATTTAAGCTTTGTTAAAGAGTACAGAATATCTTTGCAGGCTTCCAAGTGCCTAATCGTGTTTATTTTTTGCCAGACCACTGTGGCCCACACCTTGCAGGATTTAGGACAGTGTGAGCATGTGTGCATTTGGGATGCTATTGGTATGCTCAGTCAGCTGGTTGTATAAAGTTTTAGTGTGCATTTGGCAAACTTTTTATTTAATCAATCTGTTTTACCTTTCATTTGCAAAGGATTGTGCTGGCATAATACATGCTGTACAAATGGTTGTAGTATATAATACATTGTTCATTTGCAAGTCGGAGCCCTTGCAAGTTTGTTTCCATTCGGATGAAGAATTGTAGGGAAGATTAAGCCATTATACTTAGTCAATTAATGATGAGTTACAGGTAATCCCATACAGAGTGGAAACAGTGTACCATTACAAAACTCTACAAGCCATTTTAAGCTAATTAAGCCAAGGAACTGATTCCTGGAAATGAGCACCCACCCTATTGACTATTCCTGTAACCCATGACAATACAGCCATTGAGTCAATTAAGTCAAGGGTGGATGCCCAAAACTGCATGTATGGGCAGGCCGAGACCCTTCTGACTGACAGCTGTTACGCACTACTCAAGACCCACGTGGGACAGCGACCTCCAAATTGGGCAGCCATGATGATGCTGGGGGATCACACAAATCGGCCAGAAAGGGATAAAAGGCAGTGAAGCTTGACCCCCCAGTGGCACCTTCTCATCTAGCACCTGACCTACCAAGACAGAAGGACAAGCAGATGACCCCCTTCTGGAGAAGACATTTCCTTGAAGGAAACTGACCATCAACAGCAGACTCTAGGGCCTCAGATAGGTAGATATACTGACACAAGTGCTCTCACAATCACTACAACAGCTACTATACACTATACTACATGGGTTTAAATGACATGGGTTTGAATGAGTGAGTGCATGGGTGTGTGTGCGTGCACATGTGCTAAGGTGACCAGCACCCCTCATAAATCAAAGTTAGCATTTATGATTTTATTGGTAACTTCACATCCCATAAAATAAATTAGAATTTATTATGATCCTGTGAGTTGGTCCTTTGTAGTCAACAATAAGTAGCTTCCATGTTTGGAAATCCCGAAGCCTGCTACTCCAGGCAGCCCTGTGCCCAAGAAACTGTCCCCCTGATTTCTCCTAAGGCCATCCTCACAACACTTCCCATCCACCACAGCTTAATCTCTCTATCATACACAGTCTGCAGCTGATTTCCTAGCTCCTGCATTTGCATCCAGGGAAGCTCCTGTTAATCCACCTGACCTAGTTGTGACTTGCCCATTTGGCCTTGTGTCCTTTAGGATTAAAGTTCTCTTTGCCTGCAACTGTTTATACAAGGTAAAGGTTCTTAACTGCTATTTGTGCCAAGCCTGGGAAAGTGTTTGGCACACCTATTGAATCAAGTGAGGTCTATGAATGTCTTTGGATCTAAGACCAGCAAACTGTTCACATCTTTGTGCATAATGCCATGTAGTCACTGTATTTTCCTTCACATGTATTTATAACAGAATATTATGACTGGTGAGAAACAGCTATTCTAAAGCAGACATTTCCCATTTCCTTTGATGGCATGATTCAAACCAGATGAACAGGGCTGAAAGGTCCTGAGTAAGGCAGACAATTTCAGCTATTTATGGCACATGCTAATATAGATGAAAATATTTTCAGTGTCTGTTCTTTCCAGGAATCTACTAGGCTACCTGAAATAGTGCAGAAAGACATAAGAGAGATTAATTTAGAAGACCATCTACTTGCTTGAGTTTATAATTCAGAATATTTTCTTTTATAATCATGGTTTTGCATTCAACAGAAGAACAACAGCACACTACTAAAAAAGCATAAAACAGGAATTTAAACTAGTGTTCCATTTATCTCAATTCTGTTCTATTAAACAAACTAGATAGCAGTAAGATAATATCCTGGATCAAAATCTGCCAGTGAAAATGTGCACAATGAAGTTATTGTATTTGTAGGTGTGATGGGAGAGATAAATTTGAATCAGTGTAATTCTAGTCAAATGAAACATCTTGTGGTGTAGACAATGAAGAAGTCAATACAAACTTGTAAAGTGTTCATATATGACAAGAGTTGTGCTTGGTGTGTTGATGTGTACTACACCAGGTCATAGAATGGGAAGAGAGTAACACAACACTAGCCTAATTGAACCCTTAATGATGCAGGGGAATAGGCTTTTTTGTAGATATTGATTGAAAGAAGTGTTCTCAGTGTTTCATGTGTCTGCATTGACATTGTTCTAGACTTCAGTGTGACATCAGCATATCTAAGCCAGGTCTAAACTAGCTGGCTTGGGTATGGCTAACAATGTAGATGTGTTAGTATTTGGAGCCCAGGCTGAAAAACTTACCCAAGACCCTGAGCAAATACAGGTAGCTTGTTCTGTTGCGGCTACACTGCTAGTTTAGAACTAGCTGGCTAATGCATGTCTTTACTGCAGCCAAAATGGTGACTGCAATGTGGACGTATCCACAAGCACTAACTCAGTGCTCGCAGAGCAGCCTCTGTTGGAATCAGCACACTGAATTGAAAACAAAAGTTGGCACATCTGATACTTCACAAATTTTGTCATCAGTCCCCTTGAAACTGTCATTAAGAAAATCTGCATGTACAGCATTTTAGAGGCTCCAATTCTGCAAGTTGCCTTCAGTACTGAATAGCTCAGGTTGTAAATAAATGAATTCAGAGCTGCTCATCTTTGCTACTGCAGTGGAGTATCTCTTTGCTCCATGTATAAAGGGGCCTTATCCAGCCAGATGTTGGGTACTTCCCATTTATCCTGAGACAAGTTAGAAGCCAGAAGTAATTCGCTTTAACCATATTTTAATGATTTCATCCCTTTGCAAAGTTTTAATGTACCATAAATAAGTCAATAATGCTGGACCCTACTGCACCACTAAAATCAGCAGGAGTTGTGTAATTGGTTACAATATGAGCAACGTCTGGCTCCTTATGCATGGTATTTTTTTCTTCATTGCACAGTTTAACTAGGGCTATGCTAATATCATTTTTCCCTTTACATTTCCTGTAACCAATTAGCTCTAAGGTTAAATCCTCACACGCCAAGTTGCAGCTTGGAGGGTGGCTTTAAAGCCAAACTACTGACCCCTCAAAAGTCAGGTTTTATAATGGAAATACTGACACAACCTTAATTATAGCTCCACAGTTCTGCAAGGGGAGCTTGGAAAATGCATTTGTCTAGTCTGATTAGGTTCAGCTGTTATCCTCTATTTAGAAGACGACAACTCTGGCATACCGGAATAGTTAGACAATGTTAAGTGGCTGGCTTCTCTGCACGCCTGCACAATAGGGTGCTGCTGGGGTTTCTTAATTCCTAGCTGTATAAATATTCAGGACCTCTGACCCACATTCCCAGGCTCAGTCCTTCCCTGAAACAAGCTGGTGCATACACGTAGTAGAATCGCACCTCACGTATGGTTGTCACCTCTGCTTGATTTCACCAGATCTTAGGGTTGTGGCATATCTAAAGGTAGAAGGGCCCCTTGGAAAGACAGTGAAATGCAAATACTCTGGTAAAATTATTTTAAAGCTTACTTACACACTTTAGGCCCTGATTCAGTAAGGTGCTTAAGCTTGTGCTTAACTTGAACAATGTGAATAATTCCGGTGACTGCTGAGGTTGCCCACCACCTTGGCATTACAATCCTTCACTGAATCACTTGAAATCTGCCAACACTCTCTCATGCTAGGGACTGCAAGGGGTGCTGATCAAGAGCCAGCAAATGTGATGGATGTTCTCCTGTGGGCAGATGCACTAGCTCTAAGACCCCTATGCATCATCTTGGTGAGCTGAAAAGCTTTACAGTAATAGAGAGTAGGGTACAGTGCAGCTACATTGCCAGCATCCATAGCATTCTTTGGCACAGAATGCCATAGGGCTAGAGTTAATGGAAAGCAGTATTGGTAACACTTTTCCAGTCAGACTGTTCACATACTAGTGTTTTGTACTTTGAAGTATTTAACTGGTTGTACTTCTTGCCAAGGTAGATTTACAAACACTTAAATAACAAATCTTCAGAGCCAGTTACTGGCTTATATTTTCCTGTCCCATGCTTGCGGCAGTATTGTGGTGATATTAGTCTTCCTGGTGAGTTCTACAAGTATTGCTCTAAAAGTATTTCAGAGTAAGAAAAGCAATCCAAATGAAAAGGAGATGAAACAATTACCCAGTGGGCTGTTGTCTTCTCCCACTATTATTCAGTTGCAGAGGATATAAACACAAATGGAAGCCCTGCTTTATATTAGATACTTATTTAGGATTCACTTTCCCATGAACACAATTATTATTTATCCAGTTATATTATATCCAGGACTCAACTACCTTGGAGCCAAGTGTTGCACAAGATGTGCCACTCAGGAGAGGGAGAGTGCCAGAACAAATGCTCTCTTTCAGTGCTTAAATTATTAGAATTATTTTTGTTAATGTCAGCATTTGATATTAAAAATTCAAAACTGAATGGATCCTTTCTGATAACATTGATTGAAGCTACTCTCCAGCATCCCACAACCTTTATTCATGTGAGCAGCTGTTTTAGTTGTTTAGCTTGAATGGAAAAATGACAAGTATCCCTTAGGATTAAAAAGAAGAAAAAGTTTAAAGTTTGGATTTGTATCAGAACATCCTTTGGTTTCAAGGAAGCTGGATTCCAGAGTTCAGCTTTGGGAGTTATCTCTAATCAAATAAACTTGGAGAATATAGAAAATCAAATGGCTTTCCTCAAACAACTTTTGCTTTTTTATTGCAGCAGACATGAGAGCTGAATATAGAGAGAAGGGAACCCTGAGGACTTTGTTGCTTTTTTGGTACATGACACCTACAAAGTGCTTCATTTGCAAAGCCAATCACCTTTAGAAGTTACTAGGCAACAATGCCCTATGCTCTTGATATATTCATCCAATGAGTATTTTGAAGACTTAATAACAGTATCTTGTGTTTAACTGGCTGACTGTACTGCCACTTGATATCTTGTTGGATTACCAGCGTGCCTGAAGCTGTGGAATAAGCCTGGACTTTCTTCTTCATTTGGCTGGATTTAGCTCATCACAAAGTTGTCAGCTTTTTTCCAACATGTCCAGAATCCTGATACCTTTGTTTTATTGTTTCAAGTACAACAACGGGGAAATGTTGAGGCCATTTTTTGCTTTTTGTTCCTGTTACCTCTTTTACTTCAGCAAGTATTTTTGATGCTTGCATATAAGGAAATGTTAGATCCATTATAAAACTTAAAACTAATCAGAAATGGACATATTTTTGTGAACTCCCATGAACAAAAAATAGTTTCTTACTAATAAAACCCAGTGGCTGTTAAATTACTGCTGAATAAATATCTTGCAGATTTAGTAAGGAAAACATAATTACAAATTGTCTTTTCCAACTCCTACACTAATTAAATGAAGAGATTTCTTCTGCACTGTGTGCTTTGCAGACATAACTGCATATTAAATTATTGCATTAAAACCATATCTTGTTGTTTTCCATTTACCCTGCGCTCTCTGTTGAAGATGTCTTGGTCATCTAAATTGAAAAGGCTTGGTTGGTTTTGGCCTTTTAATTAAGTGCTTGTATAGGACTTTAAGATTACTGCAGATTCATTTTGGTTGCATTCATTCTCTTTTGGCCTGTAAATGAAGGAGCTGCCAACCACAAGTGGATCAGGCTGAGAAGAAGCCTTATGTTTAAGTGAATTGTCATTAATTCTTGGACAGAAAAGGCAAGTTAATAAATTACATTTATGTGTGAGGACTGATAGAGAGGGCTGCAGCATCCACACCATTCAGAGGCTCAGCTTTGGATTAAAAAAGGCCAGAAGTGGTTAACAGAGCAGGAGCTTGTGAGGACTTTTATTTTCCGGGTATAAAGGTTTGTCAAGGCTTGACATTTACTTAGGAATTGTAGCATCCATATAAACAAGCAAACAAAAAACCCCACAGTCCTAGCTTATTCCCTAAAATAAAAATATAGAAATATTCCAATGTCATGGACAAAGTCTGAAATGTACAGTTGTGCTACAGGTCCTGGTGATGGAATGGTTTCCTTGAGCAAGATCCGTGCAGCCCTAGCTATGTCAGTGCAATAACTCATGAGAGTTCTGCAGGATCAGATGGTTTGTGTCTTAAAGCTACTGGGATTAAACATTAAAATACTGCTAAAATCAATGTATTTCCATTCTTTGCATAGTAGTACTACTATCCGAGCAACAATGCCGGGTAAGATGTAAGTAAAGATCATGTAAAATACACATGTTCAGTTCCTTAAGGTAACATCACTGCACCAAAAATCATACTGGTTTGTGAAAAAAGATGGAATCCTTACGATGCTGGGTCAGTGGAACACCTTTCATACGCAAGTTCTTAAGGCCAACGGTATGAATCAGTGGTATGAATTCAGATTCAGTGGTATGAATCTGAAGGAAAAATATGCCTTTATTTAGCAGGAATTGTTCTTTAGGTGATGGTTGCAGGGCTTCCCCAGTATGAATCCAAAAACTTCTGCACTGTTTGTAAGGGTCTCATCCAAAACTGACTAAAATAAATAAAAATCTTCCATTGACTTCAACAAGCTTTGGATCTGACCCAAAGTTGAGTGGCTGATAAAATCAATCATTTGTCTGAGGAAGTTCAAGAAAGCTTGAGAGAAGCTTTTAATCAAGCATAGGATTATTTTTGTTAATCTTCAGAGAGGTCATTTGCATAGGCCTTGATCTGTATTCGATTGAAATCCCTGGGAGGTCTAGATTTAGTAGAAGTAGGGCTGAATTTCTTACTGAAAGAAACAACCCCAGTGTGTTGCACCTTCACAGGGCCTGGTGGACTACTTGGCCTGCAAGAGTTATTACTTTTGCTTTAAGGACAGAAATAACAATGACTTCAACCGTTTTAGAGTATGTAGAATTGTTCTGTATTGTTTCTAAATTTAATGTAACAAGAGTTCATTTAGTAATGTTTGAAATGTACTAAATGTAAAATGTGGGACTATTTGACTAGCATTATATGAAATGGTCGTGTTGTGCATTAGTGATTTTGGTGTATTTTCAGTGATAATTAGCATCCCGGATGACATGTCATTGCCTCTGTCTCTACTGGCAAGTGAACTCTGATAAATGGAAACCCTCCACTTTGGAAGGAATCCAGAATGTTTCAGAGTTAGCTTGACAGAAAGAAAAAAAATGTGTACTTATAAGACATCTATACCAGCGGGGTATAGCTGCAGCTTTTCACATGCAAAGTTTGCCTTTTTTGTAGGAAACATTTTAAGTGTCCAGCCAACCTGTTACTCCCCACACTGGTTATCTGAAAAGATGAACATAACTAGTTACTAGGAGTAAGCATCAAGTTCCTGTGTGGAAAGTAAAGAATCACGTCCCTTTTTATAACAGCAGATGCTTATTCCCATTTCCCTGCCTACCCCGTTTCTCTCCCCGTGCTGCTGGGCGGTGTTCTGTTTGCCTCTCATCACCCCCAGAGCTGATTGCACTTTGGTGTTGCTTCACAGCTACCCATGTATTGTTTCATCCACCTGTTGTATCTTGTCAGCAAGCTCTTTGGGGAAGGCTAATCTTTTTCACTGTTTGTACAATGTCCAGCACAAGTGATGCTGTAATCTTAATTTAGATAATAATAATAAATTGCTGAATAGTGTGTGGCTAGAATGCATGCATAAATAAATGCAGAGCAGCATTGATTATGCAGAGATATTAGGTCCTTTTGTCTAGATCTCTAGTTCGAGCCATGTAGAAGATGATCTATCAGGGATTTTATCTGTCTTGATGTCAGTTTCTGATTGGCAGTACAAAGGGATGCTGTTTAGTGTCCAGTTTATTTCTCCCTTCGTCCTCTTCCTCCTCCTCTGTTGTTTATCCAAATTGCCTTGTGGTTTCTGTTAACAGAATTACCAGTGCTATCATTTTAATAGTTCATATTCATGATGGGGGCATCTGATCCAGGAATGAAGTTAAATATAACCCTGTCTAGTGTAAGGAGAAGATTTAATGGGAAATGGTTGGCATTCTTTCTTCCTAAAGGCACAGAGGAAGAGAGTGAGCGAGACGTGTATACATACACACACACACACACACACACACACAGAGGGAGAGAGAAAAGGGAAGAGAGAGCAAGCAAGACAGGCATAGACAGAGAAGATTGTGAAGAAGAGCTCCCCAAAGCAGACCCGTGTTTCTAACTTGGAATTTTACAGAGTGCAGCCAGCATGGTCATCCTCAGCCTAATTACTTCAGGATTTTATCTTCAGCTTTTCTTCTGCTTTGTTCTCTCTCAGACTTCGTTTGTTGACAGTGTCTTCTCAGTTTCAGCAGGTAAATTATGACATTGCTTTAGCTCTCATTTGTTACTTTTATTTGACTAGATCTTTCCTTTGATTTTTACACTTTCTAATAATTGCAAAGGTAGGTGGAAAAGTACTTGATTGCAAACCTAGCAGTTGTTAGAAGAGGTAGCTGAGGGTTTTTCACTGTAAATCTGTGTTGCTGTATTGTAGGGTTTTGTTATTTCTGATTTCAACAACCCTCTCTCCTTCCCTGTTACCAGTACCCATCCAGTTCCTCAGCTGTTGCAAATTGATATGTCCCTATTTATCTCTATAGTACATTGCAGTTTTACATTAGCCAAGGATCTGGCCCAGTGAGTATATTAGTTGCACGTCTGCATGTTTCTTTCTATTTTGGGGGAGCTTAAGTAGATTAGAGCAGGGGAAAGAGAACAAGTCCCAATGTATATCTACTTCTATAAATATATTCTTGACCTCGTCCAATGTGGTTGGACTCCAGCTTGGAAGTTAGCAGAGTAAACATCATCTGGCTCTAACTATGACACTAACAATACCCAGAGGACTTATATAACGAATGAGAGCTCACTGCATGGAAAATCCCTGATAGGCAAAAGAGAAAACAAATTAAATGTCAGCTGAGCCAGGGCAATGGAAATCCCTTTTAATAGGATTTACAGTTGAATCAATTAGGCTTTCTTTCATCAATGCCAAGTAGAAAGTAAAAGGAAAGTTGAAGCCTACAGCTCTTCAGCTTTCACCTCTTTATGGCAAATTGGTACTTCTTTCCTACCAAAACCCTAGATCCAAATCGCACCTGAATTTCAAGGTATTCCAGACCAATCCCACTTTGGCAGCTTGAGATCAATGTGAGTGATCAAAAAGATGTCCATTTTAAACAAAAGACAAAAGTCCTCTTAAAGCTGCACTGTCTCTCGCCCTCTCTCTCTTTCTCTCGGTGCTGAAACCAAAGAGCAAATGGATTTATATTCAAGATATTTAAGAGGAAATGTCCAAGAATGAAGAGGGAACAGGCATATGATGATAGACTTTAATCAAGCAGTATTAACATCTCAAGTGATTTCCTTTGGCTTTTTTTAATTTTATAGAAATTTTCAGCCAGATTTAATGTTCACAAAAGTGAGTAGTTAGTTGTATTTATTTAAGTGCTCCCTGCTGCACTTAAGTCTTGATTTTCTTGTACATTCCACATGGAAATCTTTCCTTATCTGAAACTGCCAGCCAGGGCTGGGAGGAGGTAAAATTTGATCAAATGTCTCTAGGGATCAGACACAAACTCATATTTCCTTTTGTAACTATTTTTATTTTTTTGTCTCACATTTAAATGCAGGAATATCACTTCCACATGCTGCACATCCCCAATGTTTTGAATTCTTCATTCATAAAAATGTATTATGAATGAATAAAACTCATGTATTAAAATTCTACTTGCAACAGTAATTCAGGCAGCACTTTGGAAAGTCCTATGGCATTTAATAGAGATGGAGCAAATAGGATCCTGTAATCATTTACCATTTCTGTTAAGAAAACATTTCTGTAGAAGCTTAATGTTTCATAGGCTTCTATAAAGAGAGAATTATATCCTGTAAAAGCTAGTGGGTTTTTTGCTAATTTTAGTGGGCAAATAAGTTTACATCATATTCCAGAGCAGGATTCCAAAATTTACAGAATTGCTTTTGTCCATAGTATAAAAAGAGCTTCTCAGCCTCATTCTTTTTTGACTCCAAAAATACAATATGGCAATTCATCTGTTGCAAAGAACTCAGAAAGACTGAAACAGGTCAGAAATGCTTTTGACACTATGGATTTATGGAGGAACGGGATCTTGGCGTCATTGTTGATGCCAAGATGAACATGAGCCGCCAATGTCAGACGGTGGTTGGGAAGGCCAACCGAACCCTAGCGTGC
>JAGPOW010000261.1:201474953-201513554 GCA_030014935.1 Caiman crocodilus
GAGGTCCTGTGACCCCAGCACTCATTCCTGCCATTGGTGGGGGGTCAGACTAGATGGCCTGCTCTAGGCCCCTTCTGACCCTAGTTACTATGAAACTATGGATTTCTATTTGAAATCTCTGGGTTTATCTTGTGAATCATAGCATCCTGGTTGAGAATCACTTCTCTACTCAATTGCATATGACTTTTCTATCAGGGAAATGTTAATGTTGCACTGTTTTGGGTTGGATTTTTTAGTGTCTGAAGTACCCTCTTTATATCCAAATCACATTGTACATTGTTTGGCATGCAGGTTATTAGACTTTGGTTATTAGTTGCGTGAAAGCTTTCAATGCATTCAAATAAAATCTATGATAAAGTCAAGTTACCAGATGCATCATCCTGCCTTTCTCATAAAAGCATTTCTTCAGATAGAACATGTAACTTATACTACTACTAATCAACCTAGGTTGTGGCAGAGAGGCACCAGTCAACTTTGTGGGGGGAAAAAATAATGCGGGAGGCCTAGGAAAGGAAAACCTCGGTATTTCCTCCCGAGTGTTTTAACAATGTTAGAGGATGCATTTGTGCCAGGATGAAGAGATTGAAACCACTGGGCCTGAAAATCTAGGGCAGCAAGAATGCTAAGGTGAAAAATTTGGCATTTTCAAGAACACTCGGCATGAACATTGCTTGTTACCTGTTATACTTCAATATCGTCACAAATACAGGTATCAGCCTCGTGCCTGGAGTGCATGACTTCTCACAGGTGGGGAGAGGGCAGGAAACTCCCTGCACAAGTAGAAAGCAGAGCTCTTGAGAGTGACAGGCTCTAATGTTCCTTTCCCAGCATCCTGCCATAAGAGGATGCTAGTCTGTGGCTTCATCCCTACCACTGGCTAAACATCAGCAGCATTCACTTGTTTTTCCTAAATAGTGACAGACTAGGAGCAGCAAATTGTTTTTCATGGTGCATCCTCTCTGACTTTTCCTGTAAGGAATCCTGGAGAACATGATTCCCAGAGCAGGGGCTCTCCTGGCTAGTGTGTCTCTTGTCTTCCCCCTCTCCAGCCATTGCATAGAAGTCTCAGAATGTGTGAGATCCAAATTTGGATTTAAATGTCACCATTAAGTTCTCTTCAGGGTAAAACAGACTGGGGTATTCCTGTTTGTAAGGCTATTATTTAAGGCTCCAATCGGAGATCAGGACTCAGTGCTACATACTACATACAAACATAATGGAAAGATAGGTCCTACCTCAGAGAAGCTGCAAAGCTAATTCTCCTGTCATGCATTTCCAAATGGAACACTCCAGAGCAACCTTTCACTGAAATATACATAAACCTTAAGCAAAAATCTAAACAAAACTATTACAAACTTCTTAAAAGTAAGTACAACAACTTGTTAAAACCCAAACCTTCCTTAAATCAATTCCACGTTTGTTTTTGTAAATCTTAATATTTTAAAGCTATTGTTTATAATCAGTGCTGTCATTCATATTGCAACTGAATGGAAAAACATGGCAATGAAACTGTGCAAAAGTACCTAATATTTGAATAGTTGTCAGAGCTAACAGACCCAAGTCCTGCTAAGGCAACATTGCAACATCTATTTGATACGGTGAAAAAAGTAACTTCTAGTGGGTGAGGCAATTGTAATTGCACAAAACGGAGAGATAATTGGTTCATAGCTTGTAGACCCCTTACTCATATTGGTGAGCAGCTGTGGCTGGGCATAGACAGTCAAGGAGGTTAGGGGGGACAGGTTAGATTGAGTTAAAAATAGCTACCCAGTCCAAGGTAAGTTGGCATGGGGGGCTAGCAGGAGAAGTAGGTAGGGGGTATCAAGGAGACTGGGGGGATAAGGGGGAAGACAGGGTCCATGGGGAAATTGGGGGGGCAAGCAGGATTTGCAGGAGGGATTGGGGGGGTCAGGGGGACAGGTGGCATCCAGGGAGGGGTTGAGGGTAAACAATCCACAGGGGATTGGGGGAACAGGCAGGGTCCATTGGGGGTTGGTGGGTTCCAGGAGGGTTTGGTGGGATCAGGGTGGCTTATGGGGTCTTCAGGGAGGTTTGGGGGGAACCAGGGGCTATTTGTTACCACTGCTCCCAGTGAACCTACCTCCTCATCCCTCCTGCCCCTCCCCCCGCACTGGTACTTACTTCTTTGGTTCCAAGCATCAGCAAATGGTGATGAAATCAGCACCAGGAGTGGCTTGTAGGATGGGGGCTAAGGGGAGCACTGTCTGGTCCAGGGAGTGGGGACAAGGTGACAGGGGGCTAAAAATAGCCTGGTGCTGGAGGGGCAGGCAGAGAAAGCTCAGACTTCTTGGTTGGGCCAGTGGCTGGGCTTTCCCAGCCCTGGGGCTGTGCTGGGAACTGTACAGAAGTTCAGGAAAGTTAGATTGATCTAAAAATGGCCAACCTGATCTAAGATAAACTACCTCAGAAGAAGGGTTAACTTAGATCGAGTCAGCCATTTTTAGACAAGTCTAACCTTCCTGAAACTTCTGAATTGTTCACTCTTACACTTGGATCTCTAGTTAGATCTCTCTAAGGTCTGTTCCCAGGTGAACTAAGTTAGCTTGGGTGGCCAATTTTAACATGATATAACCTCTCCCTAATCCCTGTACACAATATATATGCCTGCTCACCAAAAGGTACAAAGGATTCACAAGCTAGTCCTGGAGTAGGGAAAATTTTGTCAATGATAGATAAAATAATGAGCAAGATTCTACTATTGCTTTGACTATATCTGCATTTGATAACAATTTCCCATGAGGAAAGCCACATGCTCTATTTTACAATAGAAATCTCTTAGCAGGGGAGGAAGAGGAAATCAACAAACCACAGTATAAATTTACCCACATTTTAATAGTCTTGCAAATGCCTGTTGTGTTCTATCACTCTATGCCTGGATCCTAAGCTAACTAATTGTATCTGGCAATAGGAGATGACTGCTTGTTTGAAGAACAGGTTTCAACACTATACTGGCAAACTAGAAAACTAATTACATTTCATAGCAAGATCATTCTTGAGCGAAGACTTCCTCTTCCTAAAGTTATAAAAATACATCTGGCAGTTTTCCAAATATGTTTGAAAGTGTGTGACCACAGGACACATTAATTTTTACCCTCATGTCTTTCCATGGCAACAGGTTACAAATAAATAGGTTTTCAGGTCATAAGAATGTAACTAGGAAACAGAGATAAACAACCTGGGCGGGGGTTGGAGGGAAACCCTTTTTAATTATGCTAAGTATTTGAAGAAGGAATGACCGTTCAGATCAGTTAATTTACAAAAGGAACAGGCGGGTTAAAAAGTAAAACTCTCTCTCCTTTTTACCCACCTTTGCATTTATCCCTAGTGACTTTGTGTGATAGCCCGTCATTCCTGGAAGTATTGGAAATATCAAGTTAGCATCAGCCAGTCCATTTTCCTAGTGCTGAAGCATCGTTTTTAGAGGAAGTTGTTCAGGGAATAATATTACAACATGTTCTAGCATGTGGCTGTGGTCCCATATGGCAATGTAGCTGTGTGGAAGCAAAACCACAGGGGGTATGTAATTAAAACTCTGCTGCAGGCAGTAGCACTATTTAATATTGTTTCTTGAGGAACTTCTATCTAATATTTTTCTAATAACCTAAGAAATTTTGTTGAATTGTTCTACTGCCATTTTTTCCAAGTTCTTTTCTACTTGGGTCCTTGAGCCATGCCCATCAGCATGATACATCAGTGTGTCTGCTATGTAGAAGAGCAACAATTCTCAGCTTGGGTGCCATGACATTATGGGATGGCACGAGAGCCTTTCAAGGCTGTCAAGGTGCAGTGCAATATACAAACATCTACACATGGCTCACAAGACAAACCCAGAGATTTCAAGTAGGAGATTATAGTGTCAAAAATATTTCAATCTGTTACAGTCTATCTGAGCTGTTTGTAACAGAAGAAGAGGCAGGAGAAGAAAAACGATAACTAAGTGGTTAATATAAAACACACCTTTTATGCTCAACCCAAATTTATAGCTTGACTGACTCTAGTTTGGTGGTGAATATGGATGCACAGTCCTCTGAAACAAATGTGATAGATTAATCTAATTCAAAGGAATTCAAACAGGTTGTGAAATGCAGTACTGCTGGCATTATTGCTACCATTTTGATTTGTTGCAATTATGGTGGTAATAAATTAATACTTTAAGATTGTGCATGTGAGAGGGAACATAGTAAGGTATTGGTGCTTGAGTGAAGTGTCATTGAAGGTGGTGAAAAAGCTGCCTCTTATTGAGGATAAATCAGAAAAGAATTAATCTCTTTTATGAACTACAAAGCTAAAATAACAGGAGCCAGCACCCAAAACACATGCTGCATGTACAGAGAGTTAAGAATCTGAGCTATGTGGCAAAGGAGCATGACTGGGGTTAGAGGGCAATGCAGGAAACTGAGTATTGCTTCTGGGAGTTGTGTGTACATGAGAGAGCAAGGAGCAGCAGAAATACCACAGATGCAGAAGGAAGCCCCAAAGGCAGCAGTAGCTATACTTCTAGCACGATCCTGGAGAAAAAATAAGGGAGAGTACTTTTGGATGGAGCACTGGTTAGAAAGAGGTCTGGAACTGTGTGCAAAGAAACAGTCTCCTACAGTGTTTGTGTACAAAGACCTCTTTCCCTGGATACAACAGGAAGCAGTCTTTGTAAATAAAAAAAATGCTTTAAGCCAACTCCACCATTGATTTATTCAGTTTGTGGAAAAAACCCACAACAATGCTATTTACAGTCTAGTGTCAGAAATCCCACAACAATCTAGTGTCAGAAATGGATTTTTGGTATTCAAGGAGAGAAATTGTGATCTCATATTTCTTTTGATCCAAGATTAAACAAATGAAGGAGGTGAACATAGAAATAAAACATGGCCAGAAAATCAAACCCGTAAAAGGTATTAAAGTAGTAGCTGGGGATGGCCTGGATGATGTCCTGAGAGAGAACTTTCAGGTCGACATGAACCCTGCAAAGCATGCATGCAGGAAAGGAATTGTAGTTTCAAGTCTGGAATGGCAAGATGGAGCTATAAGATGACTTGCAACTTGATTTATGCACTAGAAGGTCTTTCCTGAAATATGGGAAAACAGCACAACTTTGATCCACTTAGACCTTGCTCATAGATATGAGTTTCAGCAAGACTGAAGGATTTGCACATTGTCTTGAGAAGACCACAGTGGAAGTCAGAATACAAGACTGGGCCAGGCCAGCCAAAAGGACTTCAGCAAAACCATACATTTATATTAGTTTTCTACCCTATTTGTAACTCACAGCCTATTTGGGAGAGGTTGGATTGCTATAACTCAAGCAATGCAAAACTCTGCTATCTTAATGAGTCCCTGGGTAATTTACCTGGCTCATTTCAACATCACATCCCAAATGAACATAAAAAATCTCTGCTGGTGCTGAAGAATTTACCTGTAATAGAGAGAGAATTATCCAAATCACTGCTACATTCCTTTGCTATACACTTTGGACTCCACTAACAATTAGAGGTTGACAAGGCAAAACTAACAGGTACCAGGATGCAGAAAAGCCCAAGAGATAGGAAAAACATCCTTTCCCAACCCCGCCTCAAAACTACTAGTAGTGTGATACTAAGAAATTAACAACTTTTGAGTGGAGAGCTAAATGAAAAAAGGCCTAGAACAATCAGCAAAGAAGTAATCCCCTGCTCTTAAATTCCTTCTGTGTTCTGGTTTGTGCAGTTCTTTATAAATAAACAGATTTGCATCTTTTTGCAATCTTTTTGCAGATTTTTTGCAAATCTTTTGCAGATTTGGCAAAGAAATAAGGGACTCAATCAGTGATTTCCTCTGTCAATAGAAACAATCTATTGAGCAGTTAGCCACATTTTGGTTAACTGCTCCAGTCGAATAGCACTTGTGTTAAAAACAGATAATGAATGGCAAGAAGAGACTATGCCAGAAGTGGGAGAGGACCTGAAGAGACTCCATGTCTGGGGTCTAACAAGCTGCCAGTTCGGACTTCCAGGATAAATGGTCAATGGATACTTGCCTGGATCTGATGTTAGGCTTGCAGATCAAGATCCAGCCAAAGGAGGCCAGAATCATTCCAAGAAGTTGTGGAGCTCACGGACGACTGATGCCTTTTGAGTCTGGACAGAGCTGGTGAGCTCCCGCAAATGCCACCGACAGTGGTGGGGGTGCAAAGGCGAGCTCCCGCAGATGTTGCCAGTAGTGATGGGGGCACGGCTAGTGAGTTCCCACAGATGCCACCAGCGGTGGTGGGGGTGGAGCTGGCAAGCTCTCGCAGATGCTGCTGATGCTGACAGCAAAAAGGACAGAGCTGGCGAGCATCTGCAGACACCGGCATTAGCGTCAGTAGTGGGGATGGCCCTGTCAGGGGGCACGTACCTTCCCATACCCCTCTACCAGTCGCCCATGACTGAGCTTGTCACAGAACCTGCAGCAGCCCAGCAGTAGCTAATCAGTAGCTAATGCAGAAGATGACAGATGGAGCCCATGAGCCCTGAAGGTAGTCTAATGCCTCTGAGGTAAAAGGAGATTCTAATCTGGTTGGTGACCGATGGGAAGAAGTGATGACACATTCAGCATGCGCCCCTCCCCCCCCCCAACAGAGCCATCCCCACCACCACTGCCACCAGCAACTTCTGCGGGTGCTCGCCAGCCCCGTCCCCACTGATGATGCCATCTTCTGAGGGTGCCCCCCAGACTCAGGAGGCACCAGTCATCCATGCACTGCCACCCCAGTTAATACAAACAAAATCCCATGGGATGAACTTTTGTACTATTTGCAGAAGCCTAGTTTGCATGTCAGTGTCTCTCTCCACTTTAAGATAGAAAGACATTGTCATAAAAAAATGGCAATGCTGCCATAAATGCTACAGTAGCACAAAGACCAAGAAAACAGACATCCATACCTCTTGTCACACCACAAATGTCCAAAGTTTGTGGCCATGACATAAGTGATATCAATTTGGGCCACTTTATAAGACAGACCTCTATTAGGTTTACGGCAGGAGAGCGAGGTTAGCCCAGAACTGCCTGCACTCTCCAGCTACCTCAGGTAGGTACTTCTGGGGTTTCAGGGGTCTGATCCTACATGCCCTGGCAATTCCCATTCCCATTTCAGGGGCAGCAGGATTGGGTCTTGAGAGTGCTTGCCTGGGTTTTCCTGTTTGTGATTTCCTGGGCTCCTGTTGACACTCCAATGTGGCCCTGGGGCTGGGACCTCACTAGAGCTGGCTTTCCCCACTTACAGAGATGCATCCTGGAGATTCCCTAGGGAACATCCTCTGGAAAAGGATCAACAGGCAGGACAACAGGTGATGTGTGTTTTATCCAGTGAAGCAGATCAGCTCTGCTGGGATGGATCCCAGCACAGCTGATCCCCTTCATTTGATGATGTCTACCCTTACATCCAAGCTTGAGTATAAAGCAAAATGAGCTTCAACACAAGTAGTTTCAATTCCACCACACTCACAGTCTTCTTCCTTTTCTTCCCTAGGAACATAGGAACACATTATAAGTAGTTGTGGTAGAGTATAAGTCTTTGCTAAGAATCATAAAGCTCAAAAGATTTCATGTTATCAGGATATCTTAGAATAGCCTTTTTGTCTCTGCCTTTGGCTTCAGCTTTCTGATAGGGAGATGCATCCTTTTTCATGAACATTTAGCATGGCTTCATTTGATCCTTTCAGGCAGTTATGAACAAGAGGCTGTCGCCTGCATTTTTCCATACCACTCTTAAGGGAGGACAAAGGTAACCTCAAAAACAGCAGCTACTGACTCCCGGCATGTGCAAACACACAACACTCTGAATATAACAACAGAAAGAATCAGGCATACAAGAAACAAAGCATGTGCATCAGATATTACAGCAGTAAACAGAGAAAATAAACCTGTTAAATGGTAAACACCTGACATAGTTTTGAAGGGCAGTGATAGCAATGCGTGTCATTATATTCATGTAGTCTGAATGGGCCAAACTCACAGGTGAGTCTGAGCTGATATGGCTTCTCATCATGAATGTCATACAATTCCAAACCCTGACCCAGTGCACCCTCTCATACATCTCCTCTAATTTTGACCTATTAATCTTAGGAAGACTACATTGATGCGATTATCATGTTAAGAGACAAGGAAAGCAACTAATAGGAGAATGAAAGACAGTTAAGCTAGATCACTCTCTTGTACCTTTTCCTCACTCCTCAGCACCATTATGTACTCATTTGCATTCATGTAATCTTATTTGTAACTTTGCATCTCATACTGGTTGTTCCTGAATTTGACATTCTGTGATCAATAGTCTCATCTCTGGATTTTCTCTCTTTTTTTTGGTAAAGTGGCAAATATGAACTCCTTTGGTTTAATTGAGTGGGGTGTCTGTGTGTCTGGCTGCTTCCAGGTGCAGTTTCTGACAGATGCACCCCAAAGGAAATAGACCCTAACCTTGGAAAATGGGAAGCAGAATCAAAAGGTACGAGACAGAGAAGGCTGTCTTTTCCTTTTGGAACAGTGCCACAGAATGAATGGTGAGAGCCTAGATTGCTTTGGGGATCGTGAGGATACAGATAGCAATTTTATTAATTGAATTCAGCAGGAAGTCCATAATGTCTCACCACCGTTTGTGCATTTTAACGCACCTTTCCTTGAGAGTGATCAGCAGTTGAATGCAGCAGTCCTCTTTAGTAGTGTGTCCACATCCCTTCCTCCTGCACTTTTACCCACTCTGTCCCCAACCTGCCCTCCATGCATGCACAGACAGTGGAGGCACATTATAGAACTCTATAGATACATCAGTGCCCCCTGGCAACATCTCTGGTTACCTGAGATACTTTACTACTCTCCCTTATGCCCCTTCCTTTTCAGGCAGAGAAGAATGTGGAGAACTTTAATCCTGGTCTTTATGGAGGAGATGACAAACCAGAAGCAAGTAGGAGACCAACCTCACAGTCCTTTTTTGAGGGAAATAAAACTACTGTTTCCCTATCCTTCTAGGATCATCTGCCATGCTGCCAAGCATGTCATGGGAGATGTTCCTTGAGGAAATGAGGTGAATGAGATGTCAGGCTGGTTGTAATGTGTCATAAATCCAATGTCTATATTGAATCCGTGATTTTTAGTATCCAGTAGAGGGAGGTTATGCTTAGGGGCAACCAACATGGATTCATTAAAGGCAGGTCCTGTCAGACCAACCTGGTGGCCTTCTATGACCCAGTCACAAAATCCTTAAATGCAGGGGTAGCAGTGGATGTAGTGTTTCTGGACTTCAGGAAGGCTTTCGACACTGACTCTCACCCCATTCTCATTAAAAAACTTGGGGACTGTGGCACTGACATCTACACAGTCAAGTGGGTCACTAACTGGCTGGAGGGCTGCACCCAGAGAGCGGTGGTGGATGGGTCATTTTTGACTTGGAGGGAAGTGGGCAGTGGGGTCCCCCAGGGCTTGGTCCTCAGACCCACGCTTTTCAAGATCTTCACCAATGACTTGGACAAGGGGGTAAAAAGCACCCTTTTCAGATTAACTGATGACACTAGGATGTGTGGGGATGTGAGCGCACTAGAAGGGAGGAACAGGCTGCAATCAGACCTAGACAGGTTACAGGAGTGAGTGGATGAGAACAGGATGGGTTTTAACACTGACAAGTGCAAGGTACTGCATTTGGGGAGAAAGAACCAGCAGCACACCTACAGGCTGGGGAACTCCCTTCTCACCAGTGCAGAGGGAGAAAAGGATCTTGGAGTTGTTATTGATGCCAAAATGAACATGGGCCAACAGTGTGGGGACACAATCAGGAAGGTCAACCGTACCTTGTTATGCATCCACAGATGCATCTCAAGCAGGTCCAAGGAGGTGATCCTCCCCCTCTATGCAACATTGGTCAGGCTGCAGTTGGAGTACTGCATCTAGTTCTGGGCACTGCACTTTAGGAGGGATATGGACAACTTGGAGCGGGTCCAGAGCGGGGCCACTCGCATGATCAGGGGTCAGCAGGTCAGGCCCTACGAGGAGAGGCTAATGGACCTGAACTTGTTCAGCCTCCACAAGAGAAGGCTGAGGGGGATCTAATAGCCTGTTTCAAACTAGTCAGAGGGGACCAGCAGGCATTGGGGGAGTCTCTGTTCTCCCGAGCACTACCAGGAGTGACAAGAAATAACAGTCACAAGCTGGCAGAGGGTAGATTCAGACTAGACATCAGGAGGCGCTACTTCACAGTCAAGGCAGCTAAGATCTGGAACCAACTTCCAAGTGAAGTGGTGCTGGCTCCTGCCCTGGGGGATCTCTAAGAGGAGGTTAGATGAACACCTTGCTGAGGTCGTTTGACCACAGTAGTTTTTCCTGCCATGGCAGGGGATCAGACTTGATGATCTGCTCAGGTCCCTTCTGACCCTACCAACTATGAAATTATAAGATTTATGAAATGAAGTTCATAGGCTCATCTATGAAAGGTGTTTTGTAAGTCCCCTATGAGGATTAAAACTGAGGGATTAGAGAGGGAGCGATTGTCCTGTAAGAAGTGTGCCCCCACAGGTAGTTGGGTATTCTTGTCTTTAATAGATTTTCAGCGTGCATTCATTCTGGAGCGCAGTTGTTTCATTTGACCAACACAGCTACAACCAAAAACCCAGTTCTTTTCTAATGTCTTTTGGAATGTACAGAATTGCACATGTTCATATAATACAGAATGTCTGGGGTTGTTTGAACCTGAAAGGAATAGCATCAAAATATATTTTGATCATTGCCTGCATTGACAATTTATGCTCTTGCAATTGCAGAATCATAGCACTGGTGTTTCTCTGTTGTATTGCTGCTTAATCTCTCAGATAAAATGAGATAGGACTATATAATACTGAACTACATATGGATTTTCTTAAGGTAATGCAGTTGCCAAAATGAATTAGCCTTTAGTATTTCTGGCTTTTCCAGGGTTTGGATTATGTCTTGGTCTTAACAGTAAGGGTATGTAGAACTTTGTTCTCTGGAGTTTTATAACTTGCTGTTATTAAGTCGTTACAGCTGGTGACCGTGAGAGATGAAACCTGGGTTCTACATTTCCTAGTTTTGCAGCACATTCATTTTCTGACTTTGGACAAGTTGCTTATCTTTTCTATGCCTTGGTTCTTTTTTCTGTGAAGTTGGGGTAACAGGCACCTGCTTCACAGGGCTGCTGTGTGATTGCATTCCAGTGGTTATTAGCATTTTAGTGGCGATTTTGAAGGTGTTCAGTCCCTTCAAATTCATTTGAAGTTTCATATTCACCTGACCCTAAAACGCTGAGCCAATCCAGGCATTCCCTTCCCTTTGCCCTCCACTCTGAAAGCCTTCCTTACATAAGAAATGTGTGGGAGCAGCCTGAAACACTTCTCTTTCACAGGCTTCTGGTGTATTTGCATGTAGGAGGTAGATGACCTTTCTTTTCCTTTCCTAGCAGTTACCATTTAGCTTCTTCTATTTTCACTGTCCAGAGGGTGGGGAGTTTTGCCACTGGCAAATACACATTCCCCAGAAGTCATTTCAGTGCAATTGCTACTTGATGATCTATGAAACACATTTTCCGTTAAGCGCCAGCTCCTAATGAGTGCAAGTGCACAGCACGTATTAGCAGACCTTGGCACTCATTTTGATCGTCTCAAGCTGAGTACTGAATGAGGACGGAGAGAAATTTCCATCTCTTTCAGCTAAGCACAGACTGAGGTACCTTGGCAAAGCAGCATGCAAAAAGTGTGTGCTGTCACTGACTGTGCTGAACTTTCAGTCATTATGAATATTTTATTTATCTGTTTAACGACTCTGAAAATCAGTTCACTGTCATGGGACAGATTACAACAAATATCTCTTCTAGGGCTGATTGTAACTTTTAAAACCAAAATTTGGGGGTTTGATTAAAAAAAACAACCAAAAAACATACCCACAAAGCTAGAAGGGCTACAGTCCAATGGAAAATTTTAAGTTTCCACTGAAAAATAAGTTGGCTAGAAACTTTCATGTTTGGCTGGAATTCTTCAGTTAAAAGTTGAACATTTCTTTTGCGGGGAAAAATATCTGACTTGTTCTGTTCCTTTCCATATAGAATATATATATTGTTTAATTGCAGTGACAAGAAAGCAGAACTTAACAAAATGATTCAAAAGGGAATCAGGACTATAGTAGACAGATAATATAGGTTTTTAGTAGCTTGTGGTACTACCCTTTCCTGAGTCATCAGAGGTAATTTGAATGTATGACCTCTAGCACTCTACAGCACTGAAGCTAAAGTAGTAATTATATTAGGTGGGGATGGTAGCAACCTGCCCTCTTCGCTGGATCAGCAAGGAAAGAAAACATTAACATATTTTACCATCAAGTTTCTCATGATGGGGAAGCAGAATAGATGTTGCACCTTTCACAAGCACTTAATTAACATTAACAAGGGCACAGTTTCTGCAGATGTTTTCATGTTAAGAACAAGAAACATATAGAATAACTCCAAATAGCAGTTGTCTGGAGACTGTAGCGGTCCTGGAGATAGTAAGAGGAGCCTGAATAAATGAACGCAAAGCAGATGAACATTTCACTTTCAGGTGAGTGAGCATAGGCAGGCAAGGCTCTTTGGGTAGATGTGATATTATTTATTAGACTAACTGAATAGTTGGAAAAAAGTTCTTTGCAAGCTTTCTGACAAAATCCTCTTTCTTTAGCATAGGAAGTCTCTGCTGTTCTGAGACTCCAAGGAATGAAAGAAGCTAAAAGTGTGGCAGGATGTCAGTGAGAATGTAAATAGGTAGAAATTAGAAAAACAAAAAGTAGAGCAGGGAAGAGAGGGGGAAAAAACCAGGGAGGGGGGAATGGCAAAAGTGAGTACGGGAGACTTAACAGTAGTAGGCAATCAGGACTCATAGTAGAGATTGTATCTTTTAATAGACCAACAAGATTTTTGAAGAAAAAAACAATATTTAATTGCAAGCTTTCAAGCACAAACATCCTGCATCAGGCATTGGAGAAAAGCTTGTAAAAGTTCTCCTGGGTAGAAATGAACATTCATATTTCAAAGGATCTCACGGTAATTCAAGGAAAAGAGGTTAGACATGTAGAAACAAGCTTGCCCAGCTGCCCAGTCTGTAGGTCAGATTTGGGCAAGATACCAACTAGGAAGGCAAGTTTTTAGATAGCTGCTGTGATTGTAGTCAGGGAAGAATGGGAAGCATGCATGCAATACTTTTTTTCATAACAAATCATTTTGTCTAGAAATCTGTTTAAGCAAGGTACCTGACAGTTTTGTGAAGGCAGGGTATAATTTACACTGATAATTCCTATCTAATTTATGAGCAGTGAAAAAGTGAGCTCCATCTCCTAGGAATACATGAGGCTAGTCCTTTATTCCAGCTAACAGTTCTTCCACCCATAGGCACTGGAGTATTTTTAAGCTCTTTGTAGCAAACAAAATGAACCTTGAATCTAACCATATAGATTACATTTGTGAGCAGCCATAAACTTATATTTTGGTGATACTTTGGATGTGTTTTTGTGTGACAGGTTTATATTTTAAGTCCATCAAGGCTAGCAATCTGTACCAATAAAAAAGCAATCCACATGAGATTATAATATTTTAATGCTATTGTAATCAAACTCTTTGTTATATTTTGCTGTCTTATCTATTGTATTCACTTGTAATTTCATCTCTTATATTTTGAATATAATATCTTTGAGCCAGGGGCCATTTTTTTTCTTTATTTGTACCACACCTACCATAAAAGTGACATGATTCGTGAATAGGGATACCAATGCTACTGAAACACCGCTACTACTAGCAATAGTAGCTGTAGTTATGAAAGCAGTTCTTGCCTGTGTTAGATGATATCAACATATGTTATGCTTGTTATGCCTCTCTCAATAAGGAGGGGTAAATTGTGTTGTAACATAACTATGTGATTGGAAAATGGCAAACATAGTGCCCATATATAAGAAAGGGAAAAAGGAGGATCCTGGGAACTACAGACCACTTCAGTCCCTAGAAAAATCATGAAGCAGGTACTCAAAGAATCTATTTCTAAGCACTTGGAGGAGAAGAAGGTGATTAGGAGCAGTCAGCATAGATTCACCAAGGGCAAGTCATGCCTGACTCACCTGATTGCCCTCTATGATAAGGTGACTGGCTCTGTGGATGTGAAGAGACCAGTGGATGTGACATACCTTTGATTTTAGCAAGGCTTTTGATATGGACTCCCACAAAATTCTCACAGGTAAGTTAAAGAAGTACGGGCTGAATGAATGGACTGTAAGGTGGATAGAAAACTGGCTGGAGCTCAGAGGGTAGTAATCAATGGCTTGGTGTCTAGTTGGCAGCTGGTATCAAGTGGAGACCCCAGAGTTCAGTCCTGGGGTCAGTTTTGTTCAATGACCTGGAAGATGGCTTAAAGCGCAGCCTCAGCAAGTTTGCAGGTGACACCAAGCTGGGAGAAGTAGTAGATACACTGAAGGGTAGGCCTAGGATTCAGAGAGACCTAGACAAATTGGAGGATTGAGCCAAAAGAAATCTCAAGAGGTTCAACAAGGAAAAGTGCAATGTTCTGCAGTTAGGATGAAACAATCCCATGCACCAGTACAGGCTAGAGGCTGAATGGTTGGGCAGCAGCTCTGCAGAAAAGGACCTGGGGTTATTTTGGACAACAAGCTGAATATGAGCCAACAGTGTGCCCTTATTGCAAAGAAAGCAAAAGTCATAGTGGGCTGCATGGGTGGGTGTATTGCCAGTAGGTCAAGGGAAGTGATTCTTCCCCTCTATTCAGCACTCCAGATGTGGCCTCACCACATTCAGTTTTGAGCCATCCACTACAGGAAGGATGTGGACAAATTGGAGAGAGTCCAGTGGAGAGCGACAAAAATGGTGAGGGATCTGGGGGACTTGACTTATGAGGAAAGGCTGAGGGAACTGGGCTTATTTAGACTAGAAAAGAGGTGACTGAGAGGGGATTTAATAGCCTTCAACTATCTGAAGTGGGGATTGAAAGAGGATAGAGCTAGACTTTTGTCAGTGATGGCAGATGAGAGAACAAGGATTAGTGATCTCAAGTTGCAGCAAGGGAAGGTTAGGGTAGATACTAGGAAGAATTTTCTTAGTAGGAGATTAGTAAAACACTGGAACAGGTTACCCAGAGAGAAGTAGGAATCTCTATCCTAGGAGATTTTTAAGACCTGGTTAGAAAGGCTTTGGCTGGGATGGTCTAGTTAGGGATGGTTCTGCTTTGAGCAGGGGGTTGGACTAGATGACCTCCTGAAGTCTCTTCCAACCCTAGTTATCTATGATTCTACGATAACTAGGGATAATTATTATTTTAAACATCGTCAAGTTCCACTGAAATCAGTGATTTTGCTCCTAACCTCAAAAGACTCTGGCATTTTTCACAATGAAATATGTCCTAAAGCGTATCTCGGGGGGAGGGGGGAATCCTAGATGGTCAAACAAATGCTAAAAATGATAATCTAATTATATAATATCCTATTAAGGACATAACAGGAATTGTCTTTTTAAAGCAGAGCTGTGCATACTCTCTTCATTCTCCAAGCATGTTTTAGTATTTGAACAACTGAAATACTTACATTTGAAGAGTATGTACTCAACAAAATAATTAAAAAATAAATATATCCAGTAAAACTTTTTCATTATGAAACTGAATTAGGGTGCATAGAAACTGTCACCCAGGACCAGATGTTGATATCTCCATGTTTTTCTTACTCTAAGTAGCCAAATTAACACTAGTGAGACCGATAACAATCAATTACTATTACTCAAGAGTAACAGTGCCAGAATGTGGCCTAAAAGAAGGTAAGACCACCAACGCTGCCTGCTGAAGTTCCTTAGAATCCAGTGGGAAGACAGACACACCAACATTAGCATCCTCTCGCAAGCAATCACCATAAGCATTGAGTTAATGATCATCCAACATCAACTTTACTGGGCCAGCCACATCATATGGATGTCCAATTCCAGACTCCCAAAGAAAGTTTTATTCTCCCTGCTTAGTCAAAGCATATGCTCAAGCAGAGGGCAGAGAAAGCACTTCAAGGATGTCCTCAAGGCCAATTTGAAAAAAAATGTAACATTGACATCAACTCGTGGGAGACTTATTGTCCAGGACTGCCCCAAATGAAGGAAGAGTCTTCTGCAAGGATCTCCGTACTTTGAAACCTTATGGCAACAATAGGAGATGGAAAAGCGAGAGCAGCAGGAACAGTGTATCATAGACCAAATCAAGAATCCAGAGTCACCTACCCCACACAGAAACATTTGCCCGAGTTGTAACAGAATATGTTGATCCCAGATTGGCCTTTTCAGCCATTTTTGGACCCACAGATGAAGTAATCATGGAAGATAATCAACATTAACCGAGAGGATTGTTGATGGGGACACAGCTATAAGGCACAGCTCCATTTACTATTATTCAGTTTAGTCAAAATGAAGTAAATGGAACAGCAATTCTTAACCCTTTTAGGTTAAACACAGGCAATCAAAAAGCCTGAGGCTAAATCAATTCAATCTTTGTAGGTTAGTCTAAATTGCAGAGATTAAACTGAGAAACAACCAGACATTCATTTTTGATTCAAGAAATGTAGTTGCACGCCTGCAGTGGCTCAGGTCAGAAGTTGGGGGCACTAGAGCATAGCTCTCTGGCACATAGCTAGCATGGACTGTGTGTTCACTTCCTCTTCCTGGTGCCCCTGAGGTTTCTGGGATTTTCCATCTTTAACCACAGTAGCAGAACTCTGCAGGGTTGCTCATCACTTCTTCTTCCTGCTTCTAAGTCCCTTGGGATTTGTAGTCCACAGTTGCAGTAAGTGTTTAGCAAGGCATCTCTGTACTTGGGGGAAGAGAAGTTTAACCCCCTCTCTCTGGCCCCAGACCCAGCTGAGGTTAGCCTGGGGGGGCAGTCCCTGCCCCCCACCCTCTGCACTCCCAAACTCTTCTCTACTGGAATAGACAGCACAGTCCACCCTAGGGCTGGAAAGCACACTGGGATTCTGGGGGACTTTGATTTATCTTCAACCAGGAAGGGATGTGGGACAGAAGTTTCATAAACCATTTGGACCCAAATCAGTTAAGTCTGATAACTGAAACCAGTTTCAGCCATTTTGAAACTGGTGTATGTGGACTGAGCTTCTGTTCTGTAACAGGTTAAAACCAGTTTCTGATCACTTAAACCAGTTTATGTGTAACTGCTGTCCCTAACCTTAGACTCAAGGCACCACTCCAAAAATGCCAGCTCTTAGTTTCACTAAGTTCTTGACTACAGAAAAGTTAGAGCAGTTTTTCTGTTGCAAAGAACTGAGAAAGTCCACAACAGGTTGGAATGTTCTTGACATGTGGATATCTGTTTAAAATCTTGTGAATCACGTATAGGTGTTTGCACATCTAACAGTTCTAATAAATCACCCCAACTGCCATTTTTCAGCTTGGGGACACTGATACACATGATGCTGGAGCTCTGTCATTACCACATTCCAGCAGACTCGATTAATCAAGTCTGCTCCACTGTAATTACAGTGCCCTGAAAAAAGATTAAAAGAAATGCCTGCTCATTTGAAATGGACTTTGCTTAGATTATTTTTTTTTATTAATCTTCTTTAATTTCTATTTCCAAGAATAGAAAATCTCTTACTTTTTTTAAATAGGACTATTATAATGAAGTTTTGTAAGAGGTAACCTCTACCTCCCACTAAAGTCAATGGAAGCTTTTTTTGCAGTGGGGTTAGTGAAGATTTACCAAATGTGCCAGGTCCTTCAAATTCTAGAAATCATAGCAATCTACAAGTAAAAAGCCAAACTCTGCCCTGGTGTATATTCAAAGTATCTTATTGCAGAATCTGTCCCTATATTTGGTTGCATATGAGTGTGTTGTAACTAAACTGAACATTGGAGAATTCAGTAAGTGTTTTGAAGCTTCCAGGAGTGCTCTAAAATTGACTTGATTTTTAATAAAATAAGACCGTGTTTAATGGTTTCTTCTTATCAAAAATTTTTTAACCTAAAATAAAATTTACTAAATAGAATAACATCTGCTGCGCTTCAGATATTTTACAATAACCTCATAAATTAAAAAGTGTTCTAAAATGAGTTCTTACAGAGTTTGACACATTGTTTTGATAGAAGCTTTGAAATAACTGTAAGCTAGTGACCCTTGCAGTATGATAAGCTCTTTAAATGCTTAAGTTAATACATTTTGGGCTGTTTTTGCTGGAGAAATTGAACAGGATTCTATCTGGAAAAAGCAGACTTAAAAAAAAAAAAGGGGGGGATTAAAAAGAAGAGATCATTAAATGTATTTTTTATTTTGGACCAGGTGTTCAGTGTCTTCATAGCCAAAACATGATATAATCTGACACCAGTGAATCAAACATAACCAGATTTTATCCTTAAATAACCATGGGTTTTCCAGGAATTTTTTTTTTTTTTTTTTTTGGATTAAGTGATGAATCTCAATTTGACAAAGTGAAGGAAACAGCTGCACATGTACTTGTTGAGAAGCTCCTGAAAACACTTTGTGAATCACATTCCTATGGGCAACCTTTCTGGGCATTGCAGTATGAAGATAAAGCTCCCTCAGACACTGATCTGACTCCTATTAATGTTAGGGAGAATGTCAAGAAAAAGCAATGTCAATATTATGTTTTGATGAGCTGATTTGAGCACCTAGGCCACTAGGAGTTGTAGCCAAATCCAGGAACAACTGAAATAAGTGAGAATTTGACTTGGGTGGTTTCGGGGCTTGGTCAGAGTATTTCACTGAAAAATGCATCTGACATCTCAGAAATACTAGACTGAATAAACAGAGGAGTGCGATCATTTTTTTTTGTTCTGCAGATTTTGCATAGCTGTGACTACTAGTGTATGGTACCCGTATGCTTGTACTAGTATATTTGTCTAGCACGCAGCCATTTTTAAGTGGTGCAGCTTTATGAAACTTGGTGTTTTGGCAGTGCTTCAATATCCATATGCAGACAAGGTTTTTTGGGTAAATTCAATATCTTTTATTAGACCAACTCAAATAGTTGGAAAAATTCTTCTTAGCAAGCTTTCAGGCACAAACATCTTTTGTCAGGCTGAGGAATATCCATGTAGCTCTTTTCCACATGTATTGGATGTTGGGATTATAGATTTTCCCCACATTTTGCTTCTGCAGCTTTATTATTTTTATGTTGCATCAGTCACCAAAATAACTTTGATAGCCTCAAGGTTAAGAAAAAATTAACTAATTAATGTTTCAGAGCCTACAATTTCTCACTGTGAGCACATCCATTCTGGTTGGGGGCTTTTTGGTCTCTAGAACATAAGTAAGAATGGTGGGAGGTACAGAGATGTAATCTCAAGGTTTAATGAGAATATACAGTGTTGGCATGTACTGTTCTTTAACAACCTTCTCCCTTCTTTGTGCCTGTAGACTAGGCTATCTAAATAACGCTTTATGTGATAATGAATTCAAATGTTCTACTTTCTGAATCTGTGGTCCATGATTGGCTGTATTATATGAGTTTGCTGCCATTATTTAATGTCTGTAGGAATTTCTGCCAAGATTATTTCCTCTACCAAGAGTTTAGAGAACTGGAGAAACCCACAGTCAGTTTTGGTATTCTTGTATCATAGCCTTCAACATTCGTAATGGTATACCACAGTCTAGCATTGTTTCTTCCTTAAAGAAAATTTCTTCCAGGGTTTTTCCATGCACAATATTGCAGTATAGATGCTGCCCCAGCTAATTGGGGCACAGGATGCTTCAGTGTGGGGCTACCCTGGCAGGCAGACCCCATTCTGAAACACCCTTGTGCCCCAGCCAGCCACCCTGCACACATGGAGTGTGGTTGGAGCAGCCCTGGGCACATGTTCAAATGGGATGCCTGAGAGTAAAAAACTCCAGAGCAATAAGCTTCAGAGTTTATTAATGGGCATTAATTACACATGTAGACATGCCCAGTGTGTAGTTACAAAATTGCTGAACTGCTGCTGATGGCATAATGGGGGCACTTCTCAAATTAGGAGAAACATAGTTTGCTAGAGACTAAATAAATACTTTTTATGAAGTGAGACCTGATTTTTAAGATTAACGTTATGCTTTTGACTTTTTTTTTAGAAGCAGTGTAATGCTTTATTCCATGTTCTGTGCTATATATACTTGAGTTACCTGCAGCTTCTATTTTAGCTATGACACCTCTCTGAATTATGAAACAAGTTGCAATCTTGACTCAACAACACTTTATTTTGATTAATTTAAGATAGAACTTTAAAATGTCATTTTTTGTGTGGGGGGATAAGGTAGAAGCAAAATTTGCAAGATGAGGTAATATCATTTACTGGCTCATCCTGCAGAGTTGAGAGATAGGAGATAAACTTAAGGCTTTCAAGCACCCATTAGCAGATATGAGGAAGAAAGATTCACAGTCCATACTAAGTACAAGTTACAATAATTGTTTTAGTTTAACTCAGGGGTGTCATGGTGTCATCCAACCTGCTGTGCTCTTCATAGGTCCAGAAATTTAATTTCAGGGAGTGGTAGCACTGCTCCCCTGTTGCCAAATTTCTGGACCCATAGGGAGCCCTGGACCCTTTGTTTTGGATAGGCCTCTTTGAAAGCTAAGAGTGGGAGGAATTTCTTTCAAGGCATGAGCTTACTCAAGCATAAATCATAACTGATGATCGGTCTTATCGCTTCCAATGTGTGCTAGTTTGTGACTGCCAGGAGTATGAGGTCAGTGGGAAGGGGTTTTTTTTGGTACTGTAACAGGTTTGTGTGAGGCATGGAGCTATGATCTGTTTCTCTGGGGAAGTGTTCTTATTGAGTAAAGGCAGTTCTGGGATTAGTGAATGAGTATTGTGAGAATACTTTCCAGAGAAGATGCAATTATATCTGATGACATGGCTATAAGTTATAGTTTTCTTGGAGTGTTTGGGTTGTTTACTGCTTTTGTGGAGATAAGTGTGACCGTCTGTGGGGTTTTCTATGTACTTGTTTGTTGGGAGAAGTAGTTAGCCATGCTAGACTAGGGTCAAGCAGAAGGCTGGGTAGATTTCCTCCTTATAGATAAATAGCATAAACTGAGCCTGTGCCATTCCTGATGATGACTGTAGTATGTAGGATATTGGTAGTGTTGTCAGAGTATTTCAGACAATTTGATGCAAAGGTTGCAGTAATTGAACTTGTAGTATAAATCAGTGAGGAAATCTAGGTATTCAGTCCAGATGATGAGCATGTCACCATTGTGTCATAGATATAGTATGTTTTGGTGTTACATTTGTCTAAAAAAAATTTCTTCAAAGTTGCTTATTAAGAGGCTCGCCTATGAGGGGGCCATTTTTCTGCCTATAACTCTGTGCATGATTAGGAGGAAATGTTGAAGTTACAATTGTTGTGGATGTGGATCAAGTGGGTAAGTTTAGCAATATAGCAGGGTTGGAAATCCAAATATTTCAGTGGTCTTGTAAGTATTTCAGGCAGATGGTAATGCTTTCAGGGTGGGGAATATTGATGTGTAAGCTAGGACAGCATTCTCAGGGAGGTGATTCACACTGAGGATTTTGCTGAGGAAATCTGTTGTAATTTTTAGACAACTTGGCTTCTACAGTCTTCCAGGGCTCTGATGTTACTGTAAAATTCCAGTCTTCATGAGGTGTGGGACTTTGTTTAGAGGTGTGTTATATGAATAGAGACACGTGTGGTCTTTGATGCAAGATGCATTATACTCCTCAAAAGTCAGCTTCAACTTGGTGTGCAATTAATCTCCAGTTTGTAATTAATTTGTGCCCAAATCAAGCAAATTTGCAATATTTGTTTTCCTAGAAACTTAATTTGGAGATTTTCTATTAACCAGATACTTCACTGTAAAGTTTGCTTCTTGTTGTCTCTGGCTCCTTGCCATTGTTGAGTCCCCAGGCACCCACAGTTGCTGCCAGTATCCAGACGCACTCAAAGTCCAATAAACATGTATAAACATTAGTACTATTTAGTACAATCATTATTCAATACCGGTACAACCCACTCCAGAGATTTCCTTGAAGCGTGACTCTATTCAGAAAAACAACTGAAAATATTTTCTACAAATGATTAGATATTTGGGAAACATAATTCATAAGAAAAGATTGAAAAAAATCTATAGTTATTTAGTATGAAAAAGAGAAGACTGGGAGGGGAAGGGGATTAGATATCACTCTTCAAATACCTGAAAGGTGATTATAGATTTTTTTCTACGTAGCTGTAGGGCATAAGACTAGGAGCAATGGCTTCAAACTGCAGCAGAGGAAATTTAGATTGGATATTAGGCAGAACTTTTTTATTATTAGGGTGGTTAAGAACTGGAGCAAGCTATCTAGAGAATTCCCACAAGAACAGAGCAGGTTAGACAGACCCTTGGCTGGGATGGTTTAGTTAGTGATCACCCTGCCCTGAGCAGGGATCTGGACTAGTTGACCTTGTGATGTCCCTTTCAGACCTACCTTCCTATAAATCAGCCCGTTGGCCATAACTGCTTATTTTATTGATAAAGCTTTTTTCCCCCCCTACATTTAGAGCTTAGTGCACAATGAATGCAACTATAGAAGAACTAAATAAGATCCTATGGTGCCTCACCCATTGGTTTGCCATCAAAGTATCAGCTAAATTTGGGTTGCAGAATTTTTAGCATTAGCGATAATACATGAGTCAGAAATGACACAACTTGATTTTCAGTCTCAGGGGAAATCTAAGCAAATGTAATACAGAAACTGCTGAAGGAATGGCTTCCTGCAATGTTATTTTTACCATTGTGAAGTTTAGTGGACAAGTGGCAGCAAATATTTCCTGCCTGTATATCATCTGCAAAGGGAACTAATCAGATGTAGAAGCTTTCCTGAAAGCAATTTGCTATAATTAAAATAGCATAAGCTGGCTCCTTTCCTCAGAATGGAAGTAAAGTCTCAAGTCTTTTCTAGGAAATGGGTTTAAAGGCAAGGTATATAAATATAAGGTTTGATTGTTCCCCTGATGAACCACTTGGGGTTCTCCAATTTGCCCAGAGAGAGACTAAGTGTACAAGAACCAATCCTATGCATTTAGATCAGATATCTTTATCCTCCTATAAGTTGAACCAATTTTAATTTGGTATTTTCTGTGTATGTCAGTTTGTGATGCTGATTTTCTTAGTAATCTCTCTGTATTAGTATTATTCCCTCAAGCTTGGTTGAGTTCTCCTTCTGTATTTTCAAATATTGTTCTTTGTTGTTAAGATTTATTTCCGAGACATCTCCTTGTTTGCAGCAAATGTTCTGCTTGAACTGAGGGCGAAATACAGAAAGGAGGACAGACTCTTACATGTGTTGAACACTATCAGAGGAAGGTACTGGGTGATAGTCCTAATAAATATAAACACTAAAGATGAAAATTAATTTAGTGACAGGGAAATTCACTCCAGCTCCTATGTCCCTTGCTGCATAAGCATATGAGGATTGTAAATGCCATGGTGGGTCAGAGGATAATTTCTCTAGCATAAAAGAATGTAGGGATGAAATAAGTAGACTTATGATGTCCTCCTTCATAGGCCTGGGGTGAAGAAAAGAGTGGGCTTGGGGCATGCTTATACGTGCTCAGTGCTACAAATTCTGAGCAGCAAAATTCAGTCCATGTGGGAACTGAGGAATCATTTTCTCACCCCCCGCAAGGTAATCCTTTATGGGGGTGGAAGGCAAGTAAAGAATGTCTTAACTCATCACTGAAACCTTCTAAAAGAACTGTGGTAGTAGTAGTAATTTAATTATGTGGCTTTCACTAAAGTAATGTAGTAAAAGGAACAGCAAAAGGTATATATAATAAAATAATAGTTATATAATTTATATTTTTTGCTAGAAGTATATGAGTGTCCATTCTACAAGTTTACACAAAATTAAAACCAAATATAGCATATGAGTATATAAACTAGATAAAATGAAGCAGTGGACAATAGAACAAAACAGAGGAATTCCACCTGATTTTGGCCCTTCTCCTTTAAGTAACACATATACACCTAAAGGTTATAGATCAGGCTTGAAATTGTTAGTGAGAACCCAGATTGTTTTTTCTTCTTGAACCCAGTATTTAAAATTTCCCATTAATGGAGAAACCATTTTTCTCTTATTTATTCAAAGAACAAGCAAGACCACAAATAGTGATTTAAAGCATATATCTCATTCTTCAGTTTAAGTCTAGTGCTTGCCTCTCCTTGTTTTTAGTTTTGCACAACAGACAGGTAGGTTTATAGGCCAAAGGAAGTACCTTATTAATCTTAAAAGGGATTTCATAGATTACATTAGGGCTGGAAGGGACCTCTGAAGATCATCAAGTCCAGCCCCCTGCCCCAGGGGCAGGAAGTCAGCTGGGGTCATAGCATCCCAGCATGATAAACATCCAAATTTCTCTTGAAGGTGTTTAAAGTAGGATGCTCAAGAAAGTCTCATTGCCAGCACATCTGTCTGCATGCTGGCATCTTTAATTCTTAAATTTATGTCTTATATTAAATATAAGGATAATTTAAGTTCAGTGACACTGAATATAGTTCCTAGGCCATTTGTCTAAAGGAGACTATAGATGTTATTTAACCTTACAAACAAACATTTATTTGGAAAAGGAGGGGCTCCTAGAATGTGCTGTTTAAGGTATCTGGTACGTATAAAAGATCTAATTGTCATCCAGTAGTTTAGAGTTCTTAATTGAGTTAAGGGGCTCACATTTATCAGTCTAGTTTCAAAGAACATGAGCCCCCGTCACAGACTTAGCTAGAGATAAAAGCCACTTTAAAAAGTAATTAGCAATTTTTTTGTTTTTGAGTGGACCCCAAAGTTCTGCTCCATACGATAAAATAGATGCAAGGGCCTGGAAGGGACCTCGCAAGATCATCGGATCCAGCCCCCTTGCCCTAGGCAGGAAAGATAACTGGGGTCAGGTGACCCCAGCAAGGTGACCGTCCAGTCTCCTCTTGAAGATTTCCAGTGTAGGAGATTGCAGGTAAAATGTATTTTACCATAGATCTATAAACCTTTAGACTGCCAGAACTCTTTTCTGCCTGTCTTATTGTAGAAGGATAAAACTCTTTCCATGGCTTGTTTTGCTCTAGTGTTTACATTTTGATTTTTCCAGTTCAAATTTTTGCTAAATAGATTCCAAGGTATTTAACCACTTTTAGTTTCTTTATGAATAAAAGCCAAAACAATTTTCTCCTAATACCTTGGATTTAGCTGTGTTGATTTCCAAACTATTTGAGGTGCAATACTGTGGGAAAGCATCAAATGAATTCTGGAGAACTATTTGGGATTGTGACATTATTAATATAATCTGCATGTAGTAAAACAGGGATAGGGTCATTCAATATCCTGGGTGTGTGGAGTTGATTCCTGGTTAGCACCTGTTTTAAATCATTCAAGTATAAATTAAAAGTCTCTGAGCAAGAAAACATCCCTTTCATACCCTTCTTTTAGTCGAGAAACTATTGGACAGTGCACCACCAATCCTGTGATGCACCCTAGATGCTTTATTTGAATAGGAAATAACAATTAACTGTATGAGAGCTTTATCCATTGATGTTATTGCCAGCTTCTTCCACAGTTTTAATCTGTCTATGGAGTCAATAGCTTCTTGTAATCTAGGAAGGCTACATACAAAGGATTTTTATCTTTTTACATGTAACAGGTAGTTTAAGGCAGACAAGGTTCCTTGGTGAATTTGATATCTTTTATTAGACCAACCCAAATAGTTGGAGAATGGTTTTTAAGCAAGCTTTCGGGTTCAAAAACCCTTCGTCAGGCTAGTTTAAGGGGCTCTTACTTTCCCAGTGTCCTACATCAGGCTCTGCCTGAACACTTGAGGGAGATTGCCCCAACAGGGACACCTTACTTATAGTTAGTATTATCCCCAGGAAGGGGATGCAAGATTCAAAAAAGCAGTTAGGGAGCCTGGGAAAATTCCAGCCCAGGGATTGTTTGGGCAGCTCCCCTTAAAATTGGAGCATCTCCCTGCCCCGGGGTGGGGAGAGAGAGGTGTATGCTGTGTGAAAAGGATACCCACCCTGCGTTTGCCTGCTGGACCCTTCGTGGGTGGACCAGAGACCAGTGGAGCACCTGAAGGGTCAGGCAAGAGAGAGCAGACCCCTGGAGCGAGTGTGATGAGTTTGCAAGTGAGCTGAACAAATTTCTTAGGATGGGGATATAGCCCTGGGAAGCCTCTAGAGAGCAGAGAGGTGATTTCCCCGCTGGGACTGGAGCCTTTGGGGGTTGGTGATAAGCTCCCTGGGTGAGTTGTTGGGAAAGGACTGTGGCAGGACTGGGACACCTTGGTGGCAAGAAATGCCAGCTAGGAAAAGTCCCCAGTGTGGGTTAAGACCTGGGGAAGCTTCTGTGTGCCTTAAGGGAAAGTGAGCCTAGGGATGCTGCCTGGTCAGCCAGTGACGGCTTGCTCTCCCTCTTTGTGTTGAACTGTGTAAACAGCTCTGTGGGCTTGGAGAGGCCGTGCCCAGGCAGAGAGGAGTGCGCAGAAGCATGGGGAGATGAATTTGTGTTTTGCAGGGGTCTGAGTGGGAACAGCCTTTGTGGACTGTGAGACGCCTGGGCCTGTGTGGGATAGCCCGAGGCAGCTGGAGCCAGCAAGCATGTAGTGAGAAGAGTGAGGGACTGCTTCTCCCCCCATTTGTTGGGCATAAGTTGGGGTGATTGGCTGGTAGTTGTAAATAATTAATTAGGGATTTAATACAATGAGTATTTAACATAGTGCCAATGGCTATTTGTACATGCCACAAAACTGACCTTTAAAGTGGTTTACTGCCCTTTTGCACCACTTCAGGGCGCAGTTGTTTACACATCAGTGGCATAATGCACTTTAATGGCATAGCTGTTTACACATGTCGGTGGTTTAATGCGTGTTAAATGGCTTTGGGATCCAGCAAAATAAAACATATCTCAGGTGTTTTAGTTTGCTACCTTACAGCTACGGAGGGAAGCACTGGGCCCCGTGCAGCTCAGGGGCTGTGGAGGCAGGATCCACTGAAGGGGGAAAAAAAAGCAGTGAGTCTGATCTTTTTTTGTTTTCTTCTCCCGGAGTCTGTCTGCCTACCTGAGCTGCGTGGGGGCCCAGTGCTTCCCTCTGTGGCTGCAGTGCCCCCTGGGACGTCTGCAGGTGGGTGCCACCTGGGGGACCCTGCCACTGCTGTGGAGGGAAGCACATGTCCCCCTTCCCCTCCACAGCTCAGGAACTGCTTGGCATGCTGGCAGCTCGCCCTCCCCTCCCCTCCCCGCTGCCAGAGAGGCAGGTAAGGATCAGGCCTGACACTTGTGTACATGCCATGGGAGTTTACTTCACATTCAGTTGAAGCAGTATTTTTAAAAACCCACCACTTCAATTTAGGGACAATTAAACTGAAGTAAACCCCCATGGCATGTACAAATGGCCTAAGCTATTATCTTTGTATTAATTGATTTGAGTATATTTTAAGTAAAAATAGTTATCAACTGTTGTTCTTGTACAGACTTATCCTTGTGCAATGTAAATAGAGAGTTTCAAACTTTTGATACTATTTACTCTTTGTTTTCGTGTAGCAATTTCCTCCTATATATAATTAAATTCTGTATATAGTTTTTTATGAGTCTGCAAGGTCTTCCCATTGTGAAGGAAGCCTTTCCTCTCAGGGAGCCTCTGGCCGCTCCTAGGTGAGCTGAGCAGGGCATAGAGCTACCTGGCACCCAGGTCCCAAACATTTGGACACAGCTGTGGCCAGGACCATGCAACAAGACTTACATATATATTTAGGTGCTAAATAGTACAGCACTAAGCTATGCTCCATTCAAAAATAGCCTTCTCTGAAACCAGTTTCCTCTTTTCCCAAAATATTATTTTTAGAAATCAGTGTCTGGAAATGAAAAAGATGTCTCCCAAATATTTTGGTAGGAATATGCATTAGACTAATAGGGCAGCATGATACAGGATCTCTCTTATCAACATTTTTAAAAACTGGGTTATATTTTAATTCCAATGCATTGGATACATGCCTTCTAAAACAATTATATTAAAGAGTTTAGTCAAAATTGGACACCACCAGGCAATGTATTCCTTGAAAATTTCTCAGGAAAGAAAAACCAAGGCTAGGGGCCTTTCCATATCTCAGTAAGGATCTATATGATTTTAGTTGAGATTGAGTGGTGAGATGATGATCTGCTTGTAGATTAACAGATAAAATTTCCTTCACTGTCCCTTTTGTCTACAATTTGCTAAAATGTCAATTATTGTTATTTTTCCCTATGGCTATCAGTTCTTCTCATAGGCTCATTTGATGTAGTTTCTTTTTGCTATTGATTTTATAGTCTATTTTAATCTTGATCTGTCGAAAGCTAAGTCATTTTTAGACTTGCATTCCTCCAAAGTATCTATTAAATCATCTTTACTTTTAGAGCAGTTCTTGTAAAACCATGGGTTGTGCCACTTACTGCCTATTCACAAAAAAGACGCTTTTTTTTTAGGTGTTTTCCAACTGCTGGACAACTGCTTCATATTACCTGTTCTTGTACTTTAAGAATATGAGACAAGTAACCTGAGAAAGTATGTTTAAATAGAGCAACACATTCATCTTGTAACTCATTATTCCATTGAATTTTCTTCTAATAGGTTACTTCTAATTTGGGGGCTAGTTGTATTGTTTTTGTGGAAGGCTGCCCATAAGATTCTAATGGAAATTTTAGAGAGAGGGGGAAGCAGTCACCTTCCACAAATGATAAAATTTCAAATTATTTATACTTACACCACAGATGTGGTTCTATTAAAATATAATCTATCACGCATACCCCTTGAGTTGTGAAAGTCCCAGGTACATCTTTACCAGTTCATCTGTTAAACATTCCAAGATTCTCTTCTGCAATGAATTTCAAAATGCATTGCCCTTCTTCATTTAATTTCTTATCGCATAAAGTTGCTAGGGAGATGCCCCATATTTCATTTATGACATTTTCATTATCATGGGAGTTGGTGCCACCACTTCTAGCATTAAAATCTCCTGTTATTATTTCTAATTTGGGAAATGTATTTCAGATCAGCCCAAGAGCATTACATAACAATTCCCATTTCAAGATAGCATCAGGTCCTAATGTGAATGGTGGGAAATAAACATTAATAAGAATCAAGGGAGTTCTACCATGAGATTTAATGAGGACTGCTAGTAAATTGTTATAGCCTATTTCAATTTCTAATCCTTCAGTCAGACTCAGCCATGCAATGAACTACTTACCCTTGAGGCTTTTGACTTTGCAGACTATTATCCTCATCCCCAGTAATTTCCAAATTCTCTTTTTACCTTAATGTTGCACTTTCCTGTTACTGAGTGCAAGGCAGGACAAGCTGGCTGGGCTAACCACGCGTATCAGTTGCGAAGAACGGTACTTACTCTGCAGTTGATTTTAGCAGGGTGAAGTTTTATTATGAGGAACCACAAATGCAGGTTACGATGAACGGCTGCAGGAACATGGAGTTACAGAAACCACGTTACGGCAAGCTACCACGAACGCACGAAGGCCTTTTTATGAGACGAGGAAGTGACTGGATTGTCACTTGGAGGGTCTCTCTGCTTTCCTGTTCCGCGGTGGGTTACATATACTTGGATTCGCGTAAGCGCGCTATGTCATACCGCGGCAAAGTTTAACCTATGGCGGCGCATATTGAGTTTACCCAGTGACAAGCTCCTAGCCTATGATTGTTAGCCAAGCACTGGACATCTCTGTCCAATTATATTGTGCTGAAAATTCCCCTTGCTCGGCTCTGCAGTATTCCTTGTCTGGGACAACGAGGAAACACGCGGTCTGCTTCTTCCTGAGTTGCTTAAGCACTGCGACCCTCTCTCTCTAATCTGTGAGCCGCAGTCTGCTTCCTTATTTTTGTGGTCATGAGTTCGTTAGTACGTTGAGCTTTGCTTTAAGTGTCTGTGAGTTATGCAATCCCTCTCAAGCTGTCTGTGAGTTAGCAATCCTTCTCAAGCTGTCTGTTAGTACTGTGTCTGATTTCTGTGTCATGAGCATCTCACACTTCTACCTGACACTTAATAATTCAATAGCAACAGTAGCCTAGCACTCTCACACTTAGACTTCAGGCCAGACTGTTGCACTTGACTCTCTCTCTAACACTACCTGTAAAGACTATATTCTTTTAGTTTTAGAAGTTGTTTGTTCCATCCCTGGTGTTGGCCAATGTAATGAGAATCATACTTGCATGGCACAGAACTGGGTCACATCAACATTGATAAATGTTTTTGATTTCTGAGATTTCAGGTGTTCATATTAATATCATCTGTTTGTTTGGAAGCTTTGATGTATGCACAGAATGTAGCAGGAGTGGGTGGAGTAGGAATCTACTGGCTCCAGTCATGCTTTGTAGACCCATCCCAGGAAGTTGGAATACTCCCTGTTAGGCTCCACATTGTCAGCCTCTCTCTCAGACACACATATGAAAGCACTCAGTTCATTTCATGTTGAAGTATGCTGAAAACATTCAGCTATTTGTTACTTTCTACAACCATGCAGACAATCACTAAATTGTACCGGTGCTGAGGATTCCTTGCATTTTTGCAACTAATACTTTGGAACTTTTAATGACAAGGACATAAGCAGGGCAAATTAGCTTGGCCTGAGCTCCACACTAGCAGAGTTATTGCCATCACAGCACTACCCTGCATTAAACAACATAATTATATGCTTTGAAGGGTCAAGATCGCAGTTCTAAGTCTCATCCAAGAAACATAATCTCCAACAGTACCCCCACAACTTCTTTTTTGTTGTATGCTAAAGAAAAGTACTGGCTTAAAATAGTTATGTGGCAAGCAAATAGCATTTACTTGCTTGAAATGAAAGAAAACAGGAGTAATATTAGTTAGTGAAGTCACATGTGCAAGTAACTTCTACTTGGGTGGTAAGTTACTAGATTGTTGTGCTTTTCTTACTTCATATGTACTGTAAAATGCTAATGAAAAAAGAAAAAATCCTTAACATGCAAATTATAACCATGGCTGTACTTGAGGGATTTCTGCGAAATCTCTCAGAATGTAATTTGGAATAGTGATGTGTGGTTTTTGGAATTAGGTAAAATTTAAATATAGGTGCTATTCAGTGACACACACACATTCCTAGAGGTGCACTGATACATTGGTCTGCTATCAGATCAGCACTGGTATAAAGAAAATGGACTGTATCGGAAATCAGCTTTTTTGCCTGATGTGGCTGATTCAAAGGTCAATAAATGCCCCTTGAATGCATGTAGCTGCAGCACAGCGCATAGACGGCAAGGAATACAGCCCGGTAGCTTGGACAGCTGCATCCAGCTGGTAAGTCTGTTGTGGTGGAAGGGAAAGGGGGAGGGAAGGGGCATGGGGGGGTGCAGATTGGGACCCCCTCATGGTGAGTGAGGTAGTGGGGCCGCCCAGTCAGGGTGGGACACAGAATGGTGCTGTGGCTTGTTTGGGGCTGTGAGGGGCACAGCTACTACTGCTGCTTATACCCCCCCATAGCTCCCTCCCAGTGTCACCACTGCCTGCCCTGAGCCCAGGACCCCTTGCCAGGAAGAGCCCAGGACAGCCCCAGCCCGTAAAGGCAGCTTGCCTTGCCCTGCATACATCTGGGAACATGCCCCCCTCCCCCCCATGCTCTCCTGAGGTGCGTGCAGTGGCAGGAGCCACCTTCCTCCCCTCCTCGCCCATACTCCTTGGGCAAGCTGTGGCTCCATCCCATGCCCCGGCCCAACTCCTTCCCTCACCACGGGGGTCTTGATCTGTCCCCCAACAACACCCTCTCCCCTCCCCCGTAACAGACTTACCAGCCATACATTGGTCTTCCAGCTGCTGGGCTGCATATCTGAAAGTGGATCAGTATCTGCTGATATGCCTCCTTAAAAATTGGCCATCAGTATTGGCCCAAACAATTTCTACTGGTGCACCCCTACAAATTTCTACCCTAACCCTTCTCTTCTCAAGAAAAAAAAACATGGAATCCCCTTTTTTCTGATAAATCCCAGGTTTCCCTGCTGCCACTTCCTTAAAATGTTTTCAAAGTGGGTAGCCCAATGACTCATGCTTCCCCTCTGATATCTTTAGTGGTGACCAAGTGCCTCTTGTCCCCATTTCCCAATTTTTGGGGACCAAAATGGTGCCAGTTTCCCTCCACTAGTTCCTGGAGAGGGTTTCAAATAGCATGCTACCTGCCTATCCTCTTCCCCCTTTCTGCAGGAATAGAGCAGGATCTCTACCTCTCCAACACTGGACTGAACTTGAGGGATGAGATGCCTTTGACAGAACTACATATTAACCAGAAGAAACATGGGAAACAGAGTTTATTATTTATAGCTTGGTTCCTTCTGGAGCATTTCAGACCCCATGTTCAAATCAGGCTCCAGAGCCTACTACTTACCAGCACTGCTTCTCCAGAATAAAGGGGATGAACAACAACTCTTCTCCTTGAGGACCTTCCCATGGATTGGGAAGAAGTGGACCCAGTCAGTCACTCTTGTAAGACTGGAATGGAGGAAAGAGAGCTGGATGACCATTATTTACAAACAGGGATGAGGACCAACACAATGAGAGATTCCTGGATCTATCTCACAGATTAGATGTCTGGGCAGAAGTATAACTGAGGAGAGGGAGGAGAGGTAAACTGGGCACCCATTGTAGAGCAGCAGCTGGACACACCACAGCCATCAGTACTGCAGCAGCCAGTGCTGGCCCATGCACAGCTATACCCCAGGATGCAAAGCTATCATGCTACACCTCTGGCTCTAGGTAGCAGTAGAGAAGAGCTGGAAGGTGGAGAGCTGGTGTTTCTCTTTCCCTTTCTTGTGGAAAACATGGGCTTCTCATTCCCTCCTCTACACAGAGAGAGGACCCCATAGGCAGCAAAGGAAGAGCATCCCTCTTCAGTGGGTGTCAGAGGTCCTCCTGATCAGTTCCTGGTGAACTGAGTTTCATCAGTTCCAGTATTGAATATTTATCTACCAAATATCATTTGGCTTGTGGTAATATTTTATCACTGTGAATATTTGGTATTCTCTAATTGCTGCCTTGAACTTTTCTGCAGTAATTCCATTTAATTGCCATGTTAAGGGTTTAGGCCTAGTTTCAGTAAAGAGCTGATAATTATGGAAAACTCTTTCAGTAGTCTCATTTAACTAGTAGGACTTAAATGTGCAAATTCTGCATGTGCTCGAATGTCAGGCTAAAACAAGACCTTGAGATGGATCCAGGATCTTATAGGAGGCTTGTGTAAATAAGATGAATTTTATTCTTTAAGAGCCTGAGGCATTGTTTTATCTAGTTGTACTTCCACTGTAGTTAATGAATGAGCATTTCTTTTGAACAGACCTTCCTTGCTTGGAGCAGAAGAAACGAATGAATAAGAGAGCATGCTGTTTCCTTGCTCCTCCCCCACCACCATTATTTCCACCACCATATTTCAAGCACAGCTGGAATCCTGTAAGTAGTACATGGGTGCATTTTTCTCAACTCCACTATTTCAAAAAAATACTAGTATATCTTTACTTAGTAGTGCCTGGTTGTTTATAATACAGCAGTCCCATCTTGCTACATAACAAGACTGCAGCAAGTATAACAGGTTTGTGTAGATATTCATTCAAGCTCATGTTATCTGGATGTGAGACCTCAGATTTAAGTGTGGGATGTGATGAGAGATTGATGAAGGTCTCTTACTGTGGCTCCACAGACATGAGTTTGAGCCCTGCTCTGCACTTGTGCAGCTGCCCTTCAGTCAACACAGCTGTCAATAGATAACTGGTGACTGGGCTGGGTATTCAAAGGCAGCTGAATGTGTTGCTAGCCACATCACTGACCACTGCCTGTAGAAATTCTCATGCCGTACCTACTCTAGCACAGCACCCTAGCTTGACCCACATACTGCACAACCCAACTTTGAACTTTTTTTTGGCTATGGATTTAAGTAACAGGATAATTTGTCCTCATATTGTCAATAACTTGACTAACTCATAGTGTTCTCCCTGTTACATTTCCATTAGCGTAAATTCTGAATTCCAGTCCCATCTCCTTTATTTCTTTATTCAAAAGCTGAGGCTCTTCAGAGGATGTACTTAATATGGAATTCCTCATTTTCAGTTGTCTGTGTATGTGCATAGTTAATGCATCCCATGTGTGTATATATATGCAGACATGTGTGTATATAATATATAAAGTATGTGAGTGTATGTACATGCACATGGATTATATACACACATCCATATTGATATCAAGAGGGTAATGATTTGATTATAGAATCTATTTTTATATATAGTGTATATGTGTGTGTGTATATATATATGAATACAAACACATACACACACAAATATAAAGATTGTGTAAAGAATCAAATCATTATGCTTTTGAAATCAGCATATACACATATAGATAGCATGTGTGTGCTTAAGTACCTATATATTTATATTTACCACAAACATCCCTTGGTTCCAATACATTCTGTACCCAACAGAGAATTTTACTGTTGATCTCTCTTTAATTTCTCTTTGTAATGCTACACACCTAATTAATTTTTCTTTGATGTCCTAGGAAGATTATTTTATTTTATGCTATGTTATGAAATTATGTTATAAATGCCAATTATTATTTCTTAGCTGTAGTACTTCAAAAATTACTAGTCAAACTCAACTGTAGTTGAGAATGCCTGAAAAGTGCCTTTATTCTTTCTATTAAATAATTCTATAAAGCAAGCTAATCACTTATATTGATATAAGACTCATTAAAGGATGTGAGCCTCATTGGCACCAAATTCTACAATGTGGGATTTTCCATAGGAATACAGCATATTTTCTGTACTGAATACTCAGATGAGTAATGGATATTCAGTTTTTGAAGCAAAGACTAGTTTTGTTAATCCCATTATTCTGGATCTTTCTTCTTTTCAGTATCAATTTTCTTATGCCACCAGGCAGTTTACTAATGCAAGTAGTGCGAAACCAGCTCTAATACTAGAATTAAGATTTTGTGACTGAATCTCTAGGTTTCCTTATTCATGTGTTAATGTAGCAGAATCTGTGCTGGGCACTAACATGATTACAACCTCTGTTAATTTAGGACCTGATCCAACATTCCCTTCAGTCACTGACAGACATTTCACTGACTTGAAAAGGAGTTGGATCTGGCCTGTAATGAATGACTCTCCACTAGTTAAGTATCATTAGACTGAAGTTCCCTCAGTCTTTAACATTGTCTAATATAGTTTGTATTATTAGAGCAAAGAAGCTATTTCTGTAGAGGTGCTGCTATCCATAAATTTGCCTGCAGGGAACAAAATCAAGTTTAAGAATAGGTTTGGATCCTACCCTGTCTTAGGAGGACAATGAAGTGGTGCTGAAGTACAGATATTAGAGCTCTAGTGGAAGGGAAGATAATATGACGGATAATGAAAAGGGTTGGGGTGATAATTATTACGTATTTGTTAAAAAAACTGATAAACCACAAGCCTCCTTGTAACTGAGTCATATAAATTCTCTACAGGCCCATAGAGTTGCTGATCGTTTGTGTCTCCCTGCGTGATGTGTACTGATGCATGTAAGGGTATATATTTATCTTTATTTAGAAACAGCTGGGCCTTGATTTGAAAAACTTTGGTCAAGAACTTCAGATAACACAAGCTTCATGTGTACCAGAATCTGATTGCCCCTTAGGGCCTCCTGGCCCCCAGGTGAGTACTGCATCTAGAATTAGTGTGTAGGGAGTGCACACATGTGCACCCCCTGAGTGTAGTGGTGCTCCCCTTACAAAAAGGCACCAATGACACTGTTGGCGGTGTCTGTGAGCAATCGCTGCTGGCCCTGCTGCTGACATGACTGGCGGTGTCTGCAGGAGCTCCCGCCTACTGGCACCATGCTACTGCCGCCATGCTACCGCTGCCGCTGTGCCCCACCAGCCTCCGAAGGCACTCGTCATTCATGACTGCATCTTTGACTTAATAATATCACACCCTTCGATGTTCCTTATAAAATGATCAGCCCTTTTGGAAATGGTCTTCACCTTCTAACAATATCTAATACTTCAGTTTAAATTTCTTATTTTGTATAAATAATACTTGTCATCTTCCTTGCCTATGCCTTATATCAGGGGTAGGCAACGTTTTTTGGCTGGAGTGCCAAAAAAAAGCACGTCTACCTTGGAACGTGCCAGAGTGCTGGCATGCCAGAAAAACAAAATGAGGGCAGGGTGTGAGGGGGTACTTGCCAGGACACAGTGCATATTAGTATATTTAATAATCATAAATGTTGCCTTTGTTGTTGTGTATTCCTTGTTGGTTGAGCATGTTGCAATGGGAGAGAGAGAAAGAGAAAGAAAAAGGAGAGCAGAGAGAGAACCAGACACATGCACATGCACGCAGAGAAACAGAACACATTCAGAATAGATACATGCGCACACATACATCCAGAAGCAGACATGTGTGCACACAGATGCACAGAACCAGACAGAGGCAGACAAACATACAGAACCAGATACACAGGCTCATGGAGCCAGGCTCCTGGACCACTGACAGAGTCCAACCCAACAATGCCCTGGTCCCGCCAGAGCCCCTGTGCTTCCCTGGGGAGCTGCAGCCGGCTAAGGCCCTGGCCTGGGGCCTGCCCATCAGCTCAACCACCCACCCACCCTGCACAGCTAAGCCTGCAAAAGGTGTGGTGCTCCTGGCAAAGGGCAGCACTGGCCTCATACTGGTGGGGGGCTGGGACAGGGCTGGGCTCGGAACGGGTGGGACTCAGGTGGGCTCAGCTGCAAGCAGCCCAGGCTCCATGGTTGGTAGCAGCTACCGGAGCCTGGGCTGGCTGCAGCCCAGTCATCAGCAATGTGCCGGCAGAGGGAAAGAGGCCAGGGTTGCACTGCCTCAGGCTCCTCCCACACTGTCTGCTCTGAGGTGTGAGCGCACCTGCTGGTATGGAGCTGATGCCAGAGCCCGGAGCAGATGTTTGCAGCCTTCTGGTTGCAACTGGTCCAGGCTCTGTGTAGCTGCTGCCAACCACAAAGCCCAGGCTGCTTGCAGCAGGGCTTGCAGCTGCCCCCACCTGCTGGGAGCAGCCCGGGCTTCGTGGCTGGCAGCAGCTGCCTAGAGCCCACGCTGGCAGTGGTATGCCAAGCAAAATGGCCTCACGTGCTATGCTTGGCACAAGTGCTAGAGGTCACTGACCCCTGCCTTATATCCTCCAAGATCTCATATTAACGCTCCGTTTTCATCTGCTTTAAACCAGTGTAAAACCTTGAATCACATAACACCAATTTAAATCCCAATATTTCACTTCTACAATTTATTTTGATTAGTTTTTTTATATTGATGTCTGCTGTTTTCTACCAGAAGATCAAGAGCTCTAGGAATTAATATGCTAATAGATCTATTTCTCTGTCTATAAAGCTGTTTGCCAACCAGAAATAGTAGGAACTAGACAAAAATGTTCAGCTACATAATCTATCTATCTGTCTACCCAATGTCTCTCTAGACCAGAGATGTCAAAGATGTGGCCTGTGCCCCATCATCTGGCCCCCAGTGCTGTCCCAGGTCTGAGTTGACCCACACACTGCCCAGTCCACTGAAGGTCCAGATAAGTTTGTCACCTCTTCTCTAGAGAACTGCTCTGAGTATTTTGGGAAGGTGGTAGAATGGGAAGCAGTGGTCACGTTATGATAGACAGGTAGTGCCTTAGGAGACTTACTAGGGATTACTGAAAATTACAAATTTGAAAAGTTCCCAAACAGAATTTTTAAAGCAAAGAGAGCACATTGAAATATGAGCTTTGTTCAAGAGTGTGACAATTACCACTTCATAATATACTAGTAAATGTTCTGTAATACATATTGTAAAAGTAATCGAGTCTTACAGTATGAGACCATGTTATGGTATCCTCCTGTCATATCTTTGCTGAAAGCGGTGGTAAGGCAGGCAGATTTTGTGAATGGGGTGTAAAGATTAGTGATGTGGAGAAGATCCTGGTGCTCCTGCACTGCATTCAGCAGTGTTTTATGTCTGCTGTTATATATGACACAGAGGATTTATGAAGTGGTAATATATATGAAACACAACAATGTCTGTTTGTCTAACAACAGAGTCTGTAAAGATTCAAATTGTTATTCTCTTGATATCAATTCTTTATTTAACTAAAAGAGCAATAATGAGGAATGAGATGATCTCCAAAGTTCAGTGACAAAAGAGTATTAATACAGCAATGTTTTCTGATTATTTTCTTTTTTCCAAAGACACGTGAAAACTATTTGTCCAGCAGGTCTTATCAAGATCATATGCAGGAGAAACCGAGTAGCATGTCCCCTGGCTTTTTTAATTATAAACCACAGGAACGTATTTTGTAAGGGGCTCATGGCTCCAAAGCTCAGAGTGGAAATTCTCTGGGCAGTATCATTTCACACGAAATGATGCTGCTGGCACACGAAAAGGAAATACTAGTTAAAAAAACCCCGCTAAGGTGGTAGTTCCAAAACTTTTTTTTTCTTTGCAACTTGCATGACCTTATACCAGCTGAGAAGATGGTTCTACAGCTCTTAGGAAGGAGGAGAATAATTATTACTCATAATATTTATTAGACTAATATTTGAAAAAAAAGTTAA
>JAGPOW010000261.1:201517163-201534425 GCA_030014935.1 Caiman crocodilus
TATTTATTAGACTAATATTTGAAAAAAAAGTTAAAGGAATCTATAGGGATGCATGTTAGTGAATATAATGTCTGATTCTTTTTTCACAGTATACTGAGTGCATACAATATTGATGTAACTACAAGGAGTTACTTCCAACTTACACTGAACTGAGAGAAGAATTTGATCCTGCTTTTAAGCGTAAACACTTTACATTGCATATAGACTTATTCTATTGCTGATCTGCCTATCTGAATCAGCATATCTCCGTGTTTCTGAGAGTCCAAGCTTTCCCCCCAGGAGGATCAATAGAAAGCATATTGCCTTTTGAATTAAAAAATGTCAAAATAATGAATCACCTTCAGTTATCTTTCGGGAAGAGAATGTATCGGTCTCAGAAAACTCTTTTTCATGAGTCTTCTATGTGATGGAGCTTTTTGTGGTGTAACAATGTTAAATCCATCATAATACAATACTTGATTATTTCCTTTTAAGGGTAGACCAGGTCCTCCAGGTGTCCCTGGAATGCCAGGACCAATTGGATGGCCTGGGCCAATGGGACCTAAGGTAAGATTTAAACACTTTTGCCACATTGAGTTTCTTTAGTGCATGGAGCAAAATTTTCAAGGTCTTCAGGAATTATAACAGGTTCAATTGCCAAATCAAATTAAAAGGAGACTTACTATCTACCATATTTACTTGAGTACAAGATGAGGTTTTTTCCCTGTTGTCTTATATTTGCATGTTGGAAAACCTCATAAAATATATTGCCTATCACTAAACTGCTGCCAAAAGCAGCATGTCCTTGGTAATGGAAACCAACTATGAAGATGATTAAATGCAGCCAACACTGATCATAACTATAAAACATAAGGCCCAAATTGTGCAAACATGCTAGTCTGAACAAGATTTATGGTAGTGTTCACTAAGTGCAGTCTCCCTCACCACTGACTCTTTTATAAGTCATGGTGAACCACTATGTTGTATACATTTCAACTTCCTCTTCATTCCCACAGTTGGGCTTCATCTTTCTTTCCCATTTCCAATTATTCCTGTTTCTTCACCAGCCTTAAATATCTGGCAAACATTAACTAGCAGAGCCTCAAACATTTAACTCAGAATCCCTTTGTCACCCCCTCTTTCAGCCTGTCACATACTGTTAGTGTGGCTGCATACTCCAGGTGGTGGAGCCAGAGCAGGTTGCATATCATCTGCATATAATTTTTTGGAGGATCCCAGGACCTGAGATGAGAACACCTGGTTCCAGTCATACATGAGGGCTAATTAGCAGATGGATCTATTATGAGCTGTATCTGGAGTACACACACATACTGAGCAGCGCTCAGCTGTGGGGTCACCCTGGCTTGAAATGTTGGCTGCTGTGGCCCAGACCAATGAATCATATAATAAATCATGAGCCTTTTGGTTTTGGATTACTATCACACATAGTTTGTAATATATATACATAGGTACAAAAGTGCCACTTAAAAGTGTTTATGGAATACCTCTACTAAAACTTGTCACAGGTTCAAAAAAGGTAAAACGCATCAATTCTGGATGAAATACTTAATGGGTACTATATGCAAATTACTACAGGTATGTTTGTTTCAAGGTCAGTGTTTTCAAATTTGCTCCTCACTTCCATGTGCTTAGGGAGAGCAGGGTTTGCCAGTAAGGAGAGGTGGAAAGGGTTGCAGGGGAAGATACTGGGAGGGAGGCAGAGGACAAGGGGGCTAGCTGACCTCCCAGATTTACTTTCCATGCTATAGAAGTGGGAGGGAAACAAATTTAAGGCAAATCTTCAATAATTAGATTCTATACCTGTAAAATTGTTATAAATGTATACATTTTTCACACACAGAATCTAATTATTGGGGTTTGTCTTATATTAAGCATCATCTTGTATTCGAGCAAATATGGTATTATAGTCTGCGTAATGTCACAAGAACCAGTGTATCAGAACTGCTTTTTTCTCCCTTCTACGACCATTTGTTTATCCTTTTCTTTGTACACACTGCATGCAATTCTTGACTGTATACTTTGTACATGTATGCCCAGTGTAAATATATGCATTTACATCAGCTGAGGAGCTGGTTCTAGAGTTCGTAACTAAAGCATTATAATCATAAGGATGAGGATGATGTTCATGAACAGGGACAAATACTTGTATGTACACTGATCAGTTGTGTACTATCCAGTCTTGTCCAGTCAGTCATAATAAATGTTTTGCTCATCATATGTCACCATGGCTTGCTAACATTACTGGTCTTCATGATACTGACTACTGATAGTAAAGCACAGAAGAAATAACAGGACTGGCTTTGAGTTTGCAGTAACAAAGTAGTTATTTTATTACCGTTCCTTTTAGAAATGCTGTTGAGTATTCCCCTATTGAGCACTCCCTTATGTATGGCTGTTCACTTTAGTAGACATATATGCACTATATTTTAGGAAATGTTTTTATTCATTCCAAGACTGCTATATAAATTAAATCCAATATGTAATCAGGCAAAAGCATCTCATGTAATGTTTACTAATAAAAAACATTTTTTAAAAGCATCTCAGGCCCTTCAGTTTCTCTTTGTTAAAGGAGGGACTACATGATGACAGTGGAATGTTTCTGATTTCAAGCCATAGCTGGACAGCAGATGATAAAGGCTTCCTAAAACTGATTATAAATGAGTTAGACAAGGAACACCATACTACTGAACATAGTAATGTTTGTATTGAGGCTTTTCTGAGCTTGGTCTATGTTAGTAATAAAAGGGTCATGCTTCACATGGAACAAGAACAGGGAAATAATGACACCTGAAAGCAATGAGAACTGAAGTCTTGCTCTTCTACAATATGAGAAGTGAAGACAGAAAGTGTATTTAAAAATGAAAACCTGGTTCATTTTTCCATTACCTTTCATTAATTTTAGTTTTTTTGTGTAAGTTACCCTTCCCTTTCTTGTATCCCATCTTCACTATTACCGTTATTTTAATCGGTGCCTCTCCTTTCCCACGGACATACTTCCAGGTCTTCTTTCATCAGACCTCCTTTGGACAGTTTTCTCTCTCTCTTCCCCACTTCCAGGTCTCCTGTCTCTTTCCTTCACTATTAATCTTCTTCCAGGTTTCCACTATGCTTCACGTCTCTTCTCTTCCATTCAGTATCACCAAGTCTCCTCTTCCCTTCCATTAATTCTTGCCTAGGCTGCAGCCAGCAAGAAAATCTTGCTCACTGCTAGGGTTATTAAGGCCAAGCAGCTTCCTTCTTCAGGGAGCAAAAATAAATAAACAAATAAATACAAAAGACAAAAATCTGCTTGCCAGGACTGCTGCTGCTGCAATTCTGCATAGACCCTATGGTTTACTTTTCTCAGAAGGTCAATATCTTAGCTGACAACAGCCAGAAAAGTTGCTACAAAGCCTTGTGAGGAATCAGAAGCTGACAGGCAACACTGCAGGGTGATTGATTTCTCATACCTAATATCAACATAATCAGGACACTAATATATTAATTGAAATCAAGAAGATCCCAGAAGACTCTAGCGTCAGTCATTGCAACTCACGGAAGTGGTGTAGGTAAGGCACATTAGATTGTAACAGTAAACATCATGGAAACAAAAATGCACTGATAATTGGCTACATATCAGGGAATGTTGAAACGTGTCACATAGGAAGAGAAACAAGGCCAAGGAGATGATGATAGAAGACATGAGCCAACCTCTGGAGACTTATGCAGTATAGGCTGCTAGTATAGATTTTAGGCTTAACTGTACTAACACTGCTTTGAGATTTGTAGAAGACAGGCACATCATACAACACAAACACTGAACATGCCGCTGTTCAAATATATGATATCTTTCAAGAGTCACCATCAATAACTCTCTTTATTGACCCCCCCATAGGGTGAAAAGGGAGATTTGGGTGTGATGGGATTACCAGGTACAAGAGGACCAATGGGCTTCAAGGTTTGTTAACCCAGCTGCTGCATTTTCAGACACCACTTTCTAACATCCTACTGACAGCTGCTTCCCTCTTGAATTCATTAGAAAGTGTTTGTAAAGTTTTTTTTTTTAAATACAGCCAGAAAGATTAGATTTTTTCCTTGAAGGTAAAAAGGTTGCACAATACAGCAGGGACTGGCTACCTTCCTAGATACTCATTTTAATGATTTGATGTAAATTAATATGATAAAAAAGGTTAATTTAAAAAGCAAAATTCATAGAACTAATCCCACTGGAGCACTGGAGTTCCTAAAGGAGTCTGTAGCACTACCTGAAATATTTTCCCACCTTTTGTAAGTTTATGCAAATAATTTCAGTCCTCTGCTACAACCATTTGCTGGTGGGTGTAATAGTAGATAAAAGGAAATAGTTCACTTTGTATATCATTATTTATCACACGGCTTCTGAATAAGAAAGTTTATCACACAAAATGTGGAAAAACTAAAAAATTATATAACTACTACTTTACTCAAAGCTGAAGCACAAAAGATAAAGTCATTGGATACATATTCTTAAGGAAAAGAAACTGAGAACCCTAGTCATCTTCATATTGGAAGCCAACTAAAATGTATTTTAGGGACTTAATTTTATGTTTGTCATGTAGGATAATAAAAAAAGAGGTGGGGAGAATTGTTTCTAATATTGCTTGGAATAATTACTTGTAGAGACTGAATGAAATTTAATTACAGCCATAATTCTATTTGTTTTCTGATGTTCTAATTTTAAAGCATTTTCAAACATGATTAGTGTGTTTGTTACCTAGCTTTTTTGTGCTGGCTCATAGGCTGAAATATTTTGCTTTTAACATGTATAGTCACGTGTATGCATTTTCTCTGTTCTCTTACAAACTACAAAAAATTTGATATGACTAATCATTTGTATTTTAATTTTTTCCTGGTGTTTAAATCTGCAAGATATGAATTGTTTCTCAGAAGAACTAGAAAATGTGAAGCATTAGAATGTCTCTTGTTCCCTTGTAGGGTTATCCTGGAACTAGAGGAGAAAAGGTCAGTGCTATACTACTATATCATGAGTAACGTAACAATTGGAAGCGGTAAGAGAAACCAAGTAATTGCAGGAATGTGTTACGGACCAGGAATACATGAAAATGCCGATGCAGTGAAATACAAGGGTCTATGAACATAAGAAGATAATTGAAACTAATACTGAGAAATAGGATGGTCTTTTGGTTTTGCCTAGGATGCCAAAGAACAGGCTCATTTTTTCTACCTCTTCTGAATTAGTGTAGTCATTTCATCTCTGTTCCACATCCACATCCACAAAAATTGTCTGTCTGGTCTGTTTAAGTCAGGGGTGTCAAATATATGGCCCGCAGGCTGGAAGTAACTCATGGAACTGAGTTGTGTGGCATGCAGGAGTCCCAGGGGCAGGCTGAGTGAGGTCAGGTCCCACTGCTGAAATCCAGGGCATGGAGCCCCGTTGAGCACATGTGGCAAGGGCAGGCAGCATTTAGTTTGCTGCTGCTGCTCTCCCAGCTGCCACATCCACCCTACAAGGATCCCTGCAGTCAAGAACCAGCCCACGAGGGACCCTGTGGCCCATTTGTGCCCTTGCAGGGTGGGAGGGTGGTGAATTTCAGAGTCCTGATTTAGACTGCTAGTTCCATGTGGCAAGGATAGTCTCTTATTACAGTGCCTCTTACCAGTGTCTCTTAGTACAGGGCATACAGTGCCTTAAACAGCAAGCTCCTTTCTTTGGTTGGAGCCTGGGTTTGAAAAAAACCTTGAATATAGAATATTTATAATCAAAGAAGGACTTACTGTTTCAAGAACAATTTCATGCAAACATGTCCCTTTTTTCTTACCAGCTCTACTTTAATTGCTGCTGTAACATAGAAATTAATAGTATGGGAAGTTTTAAGCAGGGAAGTAGAGATATAATCTGCTATCTGCCAAATATGGATCAGTGTATGCTGCATGGTCCTGATTGATGTTGCATGACAATCAAAATGTTGTTTGTTTTTTAATGGGAATAATTAACCCTTTATTTCTGCCATGATTTCCTTCAGGGATCCAGGGGAGAACGAGGTGACAAAGGCATCAGAGGAGAAAAGGTACCTTTTTTGATTTCACAGTGGTTTAAAAATTAAACCTGAGTGGTCATAATCCAGTCTGAAAGCCTCTCAAAATGATATTACTAATTGTTACTAAATTACAATGAAAACCCCTGAGATTTAACCACATGGCATTTTTACAATAAGGTTAAATTTCCCTCTCTACAGAATGCAAGTCCCTCCTAAGTAAATGCCAAAATGCTATGATCAGTAAGGGATTTCCAGGCACTCCAAAGTAAAATATTTGCAGGCATCTATCCCTGAGCCCAAGGACATTCTGTGCTCACCACAAGAAACACTAGCTGTCAGGACAAGGCTTAAAAGTAACTAATCATCCCTTGCTCTGTGCAGCGATAGACCTACTGCTACAAAACAGAGTTCATGTGAATGCCTTCAAATACATTCACAGCTGATTTAAATTTTAGCTAGCCAGTGAATAATTCTCTTTCAAATCAGGCTGATAGGAACAGCATGAGCATACTGTGGTGTGTTCAGATTCTAGAGATCCCTGAGGCCCATGCTACCTGATAAATGAGATGCACATAGCCCTAGTCACCTTGACCAGAACAGCAGTCTAGACTTTCCAGGGATTCCTCATGATTAGGGTCATACCTAAATTGCAGTGTTGTGGAAACCATGAATAGCAGTGCTGTCTGCAATCACCATAATGGGCATTGGCCACAATTTCCTGCAAAATCAACTGAAAAAGAAGCAGTAGTAGTGTGTGAAGGATGGGGCAAAAAAGCAGTAGTGCCATAGACTGTGATAGCACCCTCTGTCAATCAGTGGAAAGGGGCAGAGCCATTGCAAAATGCCTGCAAAATTGCCTGTGTGTGCTGCAAAGCAGGCCATGAAAAACCCTTTGTCTCAACTTAGATAGAACCCTACTCATGATCTTTTGGCTGATATGGCCCTGTGAATGTTTCATAGTGAAACTGGTCATATATAAATTGCTTGGATGCTTTTGCTCAGTAAAAGAAAGCACTATATTTACTGGCTTAGATCGCTTCAGAACCAGAACTAATACTGCTCTCTCTTAGATCACTTAACATGGTTTTGATTACTTTTACCATTCATATTTCAGGGTGACATGGGCTTCCCTGGGATGCTGGGGCAGAAAGTAAGTAAGCAATGCTTTATTGTATCCTCAGACATGTGATCGAGCATCAACATAGGTTCAGTGAAAGATTTCAGTAGCACCTTTTTCCTAGAAATCTGTTTCTTGGTTACAGAGGGACAAAGAATTGAGAGATTAATTTAAATCAGGTGACCCATATTTGGCATACATTGGACCAAATACTGCAGCCTCTCCAGCTTTGGTGAAGACTTCAGGTTTTGAATCAGTAGAGTTTTCTGGTGTTGCTTTTGTTTTGATAGTTTTGCTTTTCAGGTATGTTTGCTTGCTCATATTCATACCCCACTTTAATATTTTGGATTCCTGTTTACAAGTTCATTAACATTTCTGTTACATAGCAGGGCTAAACCCAACCAGTTTTGATACCTCTGTTAATCGTTAACTAGACCACATTTATCCTCTGGATTTCTACATTGTTTTATGGTCAGAATTCTTAAATGAAGGCTGATGTATATGACATAATCACATCTTGCCTTGGAAATTAGGTTAAGAAAACTGAGTTGGTCACCTTTCTTGTTGATGGAGATTTTATTACACGTGGCTCCGTGCAGCAAATACGAAGAGTTCCTATGGGGCAGAGAGATGATTGTTAGTTGTACTGTCTGGAAAACCCTGTGACTGATAGCCTACTTTTAAATTCCTCACCTGGCTTCCTCTTCCCACAAAGGACCTTGCAGAGAAATTTTGTATTAAAAAATAAGATAATTTATTTCTTAAATATTTTCTTAAATGTGTAGTTATAATCTTGTACTAGACACATATTTTATAACAGCAATGGAATTATCTTAGGACAGAGTTGTGTCAACTTTCATGGACAATAATAGCATGAATCAGCCATGTTGTGTAGTAGGTGCATGTGTAGGTGCTTGTCTGATTGAATGGATTATTCATGTACTTAAGTCCTACTTCCTTTCCCTTCTGCCTTTGCCCAGGGAGAAATGGGTCCAAAGGGAGAGCGTGGTACTCCAGGGCACAGAGGACCTATTGGAAGACCAGGAAAAAGAGGCAAACAGGTAGAACTCCAATGCTTCCTCTTTCCTAGTTTTCTGTGATTGATGTGATTGCAATGAATTTGATGTCACCATGCCAAAGCCACTGACTCTGCTTGCACCTCTGAGGTTTCTGTCCAGGCAGGACTGCTCACCATTGAGGCTACCACCCAGGTCCAGGTTTGGAGCTGTGGAGACTGAGATTTACAGGCTCCTTCCTGTGATGGCCAGGTCAGCAAGTACCTGCCATGTGAGTGGTGCCTCGTGGTGGTGTCTCATAGGGAACAGGCAAGAGAACTACAGGAGGAGGTGGTGAGACTCCAAAGCATCCTCTGCCATGAGGCATTCATCAGTTCAATGCTGGAAGAGACCTCCAGGACTGCGGAGGAAGAAATGCCAGATGCAGCACTAAAGAAGAGAGAGGACACTGAACACCCAGGAGGTTCTGGATGCTTATCTTGCTGGGATCCTTTGACCCTAGCTGACTTCCAAGGGGCTGGACCTGATGATCTTACGAGGTCCCTTCCAGCCCTAATGTCTATGAAATTTATTAAATCTATGAGGGTGGAAGCTGGAGGCTTGTGACTTGTGGCAGCAAACAGATCTTCACCCCCACCTGAAGTGGTTTGTCTGGAGAACAGATACGCAGATGTAGCAGCAGAGAGAGAGGAGCATGTTCCATTGGTGGAGGAAGATAGGCCAGACCTCAACAAAGTGGGAAGAATCAAGATGACTGCCACCAAGAAGAAGTGACGAGTGCTGGTGTTTGGAGACTCCCTTCTGTGGGGATTGAGGGAGCTATCTCCATCTGCTGACCTGATACATTGTCTTGGGAGGTCTGCTGCTTGCCTGGAGCCTGGATCCGAGCGGTCACAGAGGGACTACTGAGTCTCCTCCAGCCCTCTGACTACTACCCCATGATGCTCATCCATGTGGGCACCAAAGATACTGCCTGGGGAGACCCTGAGCAGATCAAAAGTGACTACAGTGCTCTGGGTGCAAAGGTGATGGTCCTTGGGGCTCAGGTTGTGTTCTTGCCAATCCTTTCAGTCAAGGGAAAGGGCCTGGGCAGGAGCAGGTGCGTCCTGCAAATCAACAGCTCTGTGCAGGCAGTGTCACCAGCAGTGCTTTGGCTTCTTTGACCATGGATGTTCTTTGAAGAAGAAGGATTGCTTCCCAGGTCAAAGAAGAATATAAGAGCATTGCTCGAGCATGCAGGGATGAAGTCAGGAAGATTAAAGTGTAATTGGAGTTGCAGTTAGTAAAGGATATGAAGGGTAACAAAAAGGGTTTCTACAGGTATGTTGGTAGCAAGAGGAGGATCAGGGAAATTGTGGATCCCTTGCAAAATGGGGAAGGCAACCTTGTGACAGAGGATGCAGAAAAGGCTGAAGTGCTCAACGACTTTTTTGCCTTGGACTTCACAGGCAAGGTCAGCTCCCAGGCTACTGCACAGGGCAGCACAGTTTGGGGAGGAGGTAAGCAGACCTCAGTAGTGAAAGAACAGGTTAGGGACTACCTAGAAAAGCTGGACATGTACAAGTCCATGGGATGCATCCAAGGGTACTGAAAAATCATGGAGCAGATCCTCAGGGGATCCATTTCTAAGCATTTTGAGGAGAAAAATGTGATTAGGAACAATCAGAATGGATTCACCAGGGGCAAGTCATGTCTGACCAACCTGATTGCCTTCTATGACAAGATGACTAGCTCTGTGGATGTGGGGAAACTGGTGAATGTGGCGTACAGGTTTCCTTCACTTTATGCGGGTTTTGTATGTGCAAATTCACTCTTATGCTATGAGCCTTTTTATACCAGAAATTCATTATATGTAAGGTAAATTCACTTTCAGACATTCAGTGTGGTGGAAGCCTGTAGTCAGCTGCTTTGTGCAGTGCATTTTGGGAGTGGCATGGACCAACATATAGTCTCCTGTGTGGATCTGTGCTCCTCTCTCATTGTCTGTGACATTTGTTTCTGTAGTTGCCATCCCTATTATGGTAATGTTCTCCACCACCCTGTGCTTGTGTCTACTGTCTGCTGTTGTTGAGTACCAAAATTGTCTTGTAAAAGGTAGTAGAAATGGGTCTGGGGGCCAGTACAGTTGAGCTCTTAGAAGTATCCCTATTTATTATATTGTAAAATAGGTTCCTTTTCTGTGAATTGGAGTTATGTGCCATTTTAAGGAACGTATGTACAGTGTAAAGCGAGGAAAACCTGTACCTTGATTTTAACAAGGTTTTTGATACAATTTTTTCAGCATTCTTGCAGGCAAGCTAAGGAAAATGGGCCAGGTGAATGGACTGTAAGAAAACTGGCTGGAGCATCAGGCTCAGAGAGTAGTAATCAATGGCTCAATGTCTAGTTGGTAGCTGGTATCAAGTGGAGTGTCTCAGGGATTGGTCCTGGGGCCAGTTTTGTTCAATGTCTTCATCAATGACCTGGAAGATGGCACAGAGTGCACCCTCAGCAAGTTTGCTGATGACACCAGGCTCTGGTCAGCAGTAGATATGCTGGAGGGTAGGGCTAGGATTCAGAGTGACTTAAACAAATTGGACGGTTGGGCCAAAAGGAATCACATGAGGTTCAACAAGGACAAGAGCAAAGTCCTGCACTTAGGATGGAACAATCCCATGTATCAGTACAGACTGGGGGCTGCCTGGCTGGGCAGCAGCTCTGCAGAAAAGGACCTGGGGGTTACGTGTACAATAAGCTGAATATGAGCCAGCAATGTGTCCTTGTTGCCAAGAAAGCTAACAGCATACTGGGCTGCATTGATAGGTGTATTGCCAGTAGGTCAAGGGAAGTGATTATTCCCCTCTGTTCAGCACTGGTGAGGCCACATCTGGAGTACTGTGTTCAGTTTTGGGCCCACCACTACAGAAAGGATGTGAATGTGGAGAGAGTCCAGTGGAGGGCAACAAAAATGGTTCAGGGCCTGGGAGACATGACTTCTGGGAAAGACTGAGGGAACTGAGCTTATTTGGGCTTGAGAAGAGGAGACTGAGAAGGGACTTAATAGCAGCCTTCAACTACCTGATTGGGGGTTTGAAAGAGGATAGAGCTAAACTCAGTGATGGCAGATGACAGAACAAGGAGCAATGGTCTCAAGTTGCAGCAAGGAAGTTTAGGTTAGATATTAGAAAGAATTTTCTTAGTAGGAGGATAGTAAAACCCTGGAACAGGTTACCCAGAGAGGTGGTGGAAGCTCCATCCTTGGAGGTTTTCAAAACTTAGCTAGACAAAGCTTTAGCTGGGATGATCTAGTTGTGGATGGTCCTACTTTGAGCAGGAGGTTGGACTAGATGACTTCCTGAGGTCCCTTCCAACCCTAATTTTCTATAACTGAATGATTCTAATTCTGTGCCTTTGCATTCCTTTGTATTTAGTTGAGTTGATTCTTTCAGATTTGCTTACATGGAAATGGAATGATTTTGATATGTATGTGTGGATTTGCAGACTATATCCTTTAAGTGCTCTAAGCATATAGGAATTTAAGGTTATGCAATCATACATTCAGCATTTATATCTCAGTCTGCATGGCATTGAAATGTACCATGTATAATACCCACCTTTTTTCCAAAAATCAGTGGCTGGAAATTGGACTGTGCATTATATGCATGAAATATAGTAAGAGAAGTGTCTGCTGGTTACCAGGGGAGCTAAAAGTCTGTACACAATGCAGAGGGAGCAGAACAATGAGCAGGCTTGGCTCCTTAGCTGCTGCTACTTAATTACTTAGTACCAGAAAAGTTCTTTTTTTCTTCCTTCTGTTTTTCAAAATCAAGGGCTGCTGACAGATGTTTAAAAAACCTACAAAAATCCCACGTACTGGAAGCAGCAGTGCATTACTAAAACCCGGCTCTGTAGCGTCTGTAAAGATAGTTGCTTCAGTGTGGCTTTTTGTTGCTTTCAGCTAAGGCTGATTCAATCAGCTATTAAATAAAAGTGCCAAAAAAGCCCCACTAAAGCTCCTGATCTTACAAATGTTGGGCAAGCTGGGGTGAAGTAATGAGCTGCTTCTTTTGGGCACATGTGGGTCTTGGCATGGGAACATGCCCAGTTTAAAATAAAGCACCATTTATTTATTTTAAAGTCTGCAAGCATTCAGAGTGAATATCTTATCTTGAAGCATATTGTATGAGGGAAAATATCATATGTGTTCCTAGACTGGTAATACATTGTTTGAACAGAACTTCAGAGAGGGCTTTGGTTTCCCTTCTTAGCCAACGGGAGCCTGGTGAAAGGGTGTGCAGCTCTCACTCAGCGAGTGCTACTCTTTTGTTATAATTGGTAATTCCATGTCAGAGCTGGCAGCGAGGAGGCCCCTATGGTTACTCCACAACCAATTCAAGGCTGACAAAGTTGCTTTAGTTCAGGCCATGACCCAAAGCATTAGTAGCAATAGTGTTTTTACAAAAACTTTATGGATCTCTGGTTCTGATGCTGACTTAAGGGGAATGATTGCTGCTATGATTTGTAGTCATCTGACTTACTAGTCAAAGTGGCTGTTATGAGAGCTGTAAATATACAGCGTGATGACAGATGTCAGGGATGCCCTGAAGATGAGCAGGAGTGAGAAGCAGAGGACCAGATGCTAGAGACTACTGCGATCTCATTCCAGGCTCTATAGCTGATGATGGGGAATGCTAGCCACATTCCCCATTACATTTTTTGTGACTAGTGCTATGAGGAGAGGTAGTGTTAGACTGATTCTTCAGGGCAAGAGAATGAGCAACTGGAAAGGTAAGTCAGCTGCAGAGGCAGGAAGGAGATCATAGTAGGCTCTAGCATCTGGTTCTCTGCCTCCTACTCCTGTACATCTTCAGGGCATTCCTGACATCTACCATCAGTTCATTTTCTGTGGTCATTTTCTATCCCATTTTCTCCGTGAGGAAAGCAGCTGGGCCAAGACTCCATTTTTAATCTTGATACACCTTTCCCTTCATCCCTTTGAAGCACTGCTGCTTGTATTAAGTTCGCTGGGACTGTAAACAGTGGGTAATACTAAATGGCAGTGTTTTGGCTCAAGGGGATGAGTCTGGCATAGTACTTAAAGGAGTTGCATGAGGCAGCTTTCTATAGTGACGGTATAGTAAGGTGGAGACTGACCACACAAATAAATTATGCCCATGTTACAGCTCTTGCCAAAATAGTTCTAACAGCTGAAAACAAAGCATCACAAACTTAGATATATGTGCAAGAAAAAGAACAAATACATACACGGGAAAAGATATCACAGGCAAACAGTTAGAAAGGGGCAGAAGCCTAGAAAGCAATGATGCTAAAAGAATAGGGGGCTCTGGGTCATGGACATAGAGGTGCCACCTCAGGAAACAGAGAGGTGATAATCCCTGTCAATATGGGTCTGGCAAGGTTACCCCATGTAGAATGTCGCACTCAGCTCCGGGCACCACATTCCAGAAATACATTGACAGATTGGAGGAGTTCAGGGAAGTGCATAAAAAAATGATGTGGGACTGAAGGAGTTGACTTGTGAGATAAAATTAAATACTGTTCTGCTTGACTCACAAGTGCTAAGAGTCATATCTCCTCAACTCAGCAAGAATTGCTTGTATGCATTGGAAAAATAGCTCCCTTCAACTTTAATGGATTTGATTATCGCATTCTACAATCTATTTTCTGTCTGTGCCACATTTTAAGCACAAAGTATGCATCCGCTACCATTTCAGACTGACACTGCAATATGATCCTTGTGAACAAACCCTTATGCCCACACTGAGCCCCAGATGAGTTTGCCCACACTGAGCCCCATTTATGCTGACACTGAGCCTCAGATTAATTTAATCCAAATCTCTCACTTCTTGGGAAAATGCTGTAACCACTACTACAATGTTGGTTTTTTTCCTCCAGTGGCAATTCTCAAGTGACTTGAAGGTGGGAGAGGAAGGCTGCTATCTTGAAGTCAGTGCTGCTGTCAGTTTGTTGTCCTGGTTCAGGTAGGCACTTTCCATTGGGCCTGTCTGGATCCCAGTGAAATGCAAGTGCCTCCCTGCTCCGCGTCTAACATCTATAGACAACAATTAGGGGTTTAGACAAACCTCTGGACCCAACAACCCTACAGGATAGTTGCAGGAACCTCTCTACTAATCTCCCTATTCACTCTGTCAAATAGGCAGGGCACCTACATTTTAAGCAAATACCTAAGTGGAGGTATTAAAGGTCATTTGGTCTCATCCTAAACAACAGTTGGAACTCTAACCCTATGAACCTAGGTTTGTAAACTGGGTTTCCATTTTTATTTGATCAATAGACTATTACTTTTCATTGATTTATTTTTTGAAGCCTATAATTCTTATTTCAAGGCTTTGCTGCTCTTATTTCAAGGCTTTTGTATTTAAAAGGCTGTTTGTTAAACAGAGACATTTTCACCTCCATGGAACCATTTCCTGTCCCCAGATTCAGCTGACATCCCTGTATAGAATAGCAGCTAAATTAAGAAGGTGTTACTTCCACTTCCATTCTGAGATCAGACTGGATTATCTCGTTGACTTCTTCAACTCTCCATGAGTGTCCAGGGCAAATCCATTCTGAAAGTAGAGGTAGACAATGAAACTCTCAAGTCCCAGCCTTGCAGCTCCCAAATTGAGATAAAAGGCCTGTTCCTCAAGCTTTATAGCCGGGAAATTGACACTAAGTAACCAGTTTAGGATTGCAATGTTGACAAGGAGGAATGTCTGATGTCAGCCATGAGTAGATAATATTACTTGAAAAAAAGTTTTTCTAGAAAGCTTGGTGCCTGCTGCTGGGAAGATTAAATATTGTTTAGGGAATATCCTTTGCAAGTGCAGGAGAGGGGCCAAAGCAAAAGACATTATAATGTGAATGTTTGATCCATCTGACTCATGCTGCAGAATGCCAGCTGATCACTCACCCTATGTAATACACAAAGAAATCAAGCAATTCTCAAGGATTCATATTGTAACACTGAATTTCCCCTGCTGGGCTTTCATTTGTATAGGAAAGGGAAGTCTCCCACACAGTTTCTTGGGTGCTCCCACATTTCTGATTCTGGTGTTTTTCTTTTGTACACTTGTGCTATAATGTGAGTAATTATTGACCCAAATTATGGATAGTCACATGGCGTCTTGGATACGTTGGTGATATAGAACGTACTTACTTTACAGGAATTAAGAAGGTAAAGTATTAAATTAATTCTTCAGGGCTCCTGGCTACAAATAACCAGGCTCAGCTGAAATACTGCAATTGATATTTAAAGCTATTTGCGGAATACAGCATATTAGGTAACACAATTATTTTAGTATATGTAACTATGCCAGTTCTTTATTACTCTGAAACTAGACATGCAGCAGTTCAGCATTTTCTTTTGCATTCACGTTACCCTAGAGTTACACCATCCTTGTGGAATTCACCACCTTTGGAATTAAAAGCAAGTGGTTATAATGTAATTTACCATGCTAAATTGTGTGCTTTCTTGCATCAAGGTCAAATCACTTGCAGATGATACACCATTAAAATTCGGAATTAATTTGATAAACTGTTTTGAGACATAAAAAATCTAAACCTCTGGCACTTTATGAAAAGAAAGATAAATACATATTGTAGTTATAAATAAGTTCCATCATATCAGATTCTAGGACATTTCTAGTAGAAGACTGTACCACTAAACAATTTGTTTTTTATCTATTTTTTATCTGTAATTTCTCTTTGTTTTTGGAATGGGGAACAACAACCTGTTGGAGTGACTTGTGTCTTTATGATAGTAATAGCTAATACTGACTAAAGGCAGTAAGAACAAATAGCAGATGCCATGCAGGCTATGGGTAAAATTTTCAACAGTGCCTGACTGAAAGTCAAAGATGTGGCTTTCACTATACAGGGAGCAGACCTACTAAGAGAGCTGGAACCATTTTTGTGTTTTAGTTCAAAGCAGAACCCCAGTTTAGATCGAAACCCATTTTCTTGCCCTCATGTCTCCATGTATGGTGCCTATGTATACAATATATATGTTTTCACTGGTGAATGACTACTGGGGGGGAGGAGTGGAGAAGGGATATATTGCCATTTTTTAAATGCAGGTGGGCCTAACTTGCTTTGTCATTCATAGTTTAACAAATTAATGGCTCCTTTTTCTATGATAGGGAGAAAAGGGAGACACTGGACCCACTGGAATGATGGGTCCACCTGGCAGGCCTGGTCCTTCAGGTCAGCCTGGTCCCCCAGGATCATCAGTGTCAGGTAAGAAGGACCACTCATCTGTCATCTCACCTCTTACTTGTCCTATCTACTATAACCCTCTTAAGTAGATATCATTAGAAAAAATTCCGTGGTTTGGTTTGTTTACCCAGTAGATCCCATGGAGAGTAAAATACTTCTTTTATGGGCATGCTATTCCATAATTGTTTGTTATTGGGGTTTTGTACCATCCTCCATTCATTATGGTTGATAATTTTAAACAAAATAAGTTATGTGATCATAAAGCTCGCTGAAGACCCCAGTTAATTGTGCACAGGGACTTGAGGAAGAGGAAGAGCTGCATGGGAGCCTGGGAGGATTTATTGAGTCGTCATAACTGAAGCCCTCTTCCTCTCTGTCTCCTCAGTGTTTGAGCTTACAGTGCCAGATTGCTTTTCCTAGCCGGCTGGTATAGGCTCACCCTGTGCCACTCTGTAAATAACAAAACAAAACAGATACTTGTTGCTACAATAAGATCTGATGGGAGCGGAGTAATCTATATAGGAAAAAAGGAGTGAAAAAAATCCCCTCTTTCTGTCTCTGGGTGTGCTGCAGATGCCTCTGTATGTGGTGCAGAGATAAAAGGCAAAGTTCTGGGAGTCCTTTGTTGCTGAAAACTATAAATCAGGAACACAAATGCACACAATCCCTAGGCAAGGAAGCAAGCTAACCCATGTGTCAATATGAGAGCTGTAATACAAAGGGACGCTAGTGTGGCAGGCCCGTAGGGGCTCTCCTGCGTTAAGCCGCCCACCTCCCTGCTCCCGAACACCTTCCAGGCTCCGAGTGCCTCCCTTGGGGTGCCTCGCGTCCGGCCGACCCCTTCCCTGGAGCACACCCGCTAGCCTGGGGGTCCCGCTGCCACCATCCAAGG
>JAGPOW010000261.1:201534525-201573302 GCA_030014935.1 Caiman crocodilus
ATTTAGTCCCACCCCTCAATAAGTCTCCCACACCGGTCACAAAGGAGAACTTTATTGATTACAGGGGGTAGGGCAGAAACAGGGTAAAAGGTAGAACAATATCATAGAAATAATAGAGGACTATCAAAGGAATCCCATAGAGCAAACCAGAGTGGCTGAGGTAGCCATTTAAACACGCATCTGAAATACTGCACTCTAAATATCTAATCGGATCTCAAGTAGCTTACTCACTCTCATCATCCAGAGGTGGTTGGAGTTTCCCTCTGGAGGCAGGTCACTCTTAGAGCATGCAGTGGTGCAGAGAGAGCCAGGTTCAGGTTCACTTGGATGACCGCATGGCTAATGGCTGCCTTCTTGTATCGGGGCCTTTTATCCCCTCTCTGACCTCAGCAGCCCGGTCCAATCGAAGCTGACAATATTGGTCACAAGCCGACCCATTTCCCAAGCATCCCTGGCTACCTGGGTCCCTGCACAGGGCCAGGCTTTCCACCTGCCTAGGTGACCAGAGCATCCGCCTCCCAGGCTCCAGGCTTTTGTCATGCAGACAGGGAGGGAGATCCCCGCCCTGAGGGATTCAACAGCAGCCTCTCAGGCTGGCATAGAAAGAGGTTTCTGGAGAGGGGCACCCACGGTGGCATTTCTGCCATAGCTAGTACATATTACCAGTTAGTGTTTTTCCCCCCTTAAATGTATAATGGAAGAATAAAAAGGCCAAAAATTTAACAAAAGCAAAAGCCAGCTGGAATCCAGTAACATCTGGGGAAAGCTGCTCAGCTTTCCTTTTTTCATGTTTTCCCATTGTCTCCTCTTGCCTAATTCAGTGGGCATGGATCTTTGAAGCCCTGGAAGCAGTCTCCTTTGAGTTGATAACTATTATTTGGGATATCCCCCAAGGTGAAACCTCCCAGCGTAGATTAGTAAACTGCAGAGATGTCTTCACCTGCTGAAAAGGCAAACGGGATCTTGAGATTTCTTTTTAAAGGGTCATCTCTGTCCATAGAAAAAATATGTCTCAGTTTTGCTAATACCAAACCAGCCATGTGAGTTCTTATCCTGTATGCCCATTCTGTAATGACATCACTGCATGTACTGTTAAGGCATGCATCCTTAAACTGCAAAATAATGAGTTCCTTCAATACCCAGTGAACTGTAGGGGAGGTAAGGACATGCAGCAGCTGATGGTGCTGATGTATTTTTGAGTGACTCGACATTCAGCTTTTCCCCCTCTGAGGCTATGTTTGCATTTTGTACAGTAACTATGTAACATGACAGCATCATATTTTGCTTCCTAGGACAATTAGCAATAGGACCAAAAGGAGAAAGAGGACTTCCAGGGCCTCCAGGGAGATGTCTTTGCAAACCCCCACAAAATGTGAACATCCCAACGTATGAGGAATCCATGTTTGGACACAATTACGCAAAAGTCCCTGTGGTAAGTCATCTTGTTAGGAAGTGAAGTAAATTATATGTAAACATCTTTTAAGAGACACTGAGCATCTACATGAGCACTACTGCACAGCCATTACTGTGCATTTATTTAGTACTTGTATAGAATAATATAATAATTGTATAGTAAGCAAGTACTGAATAGATGTGCAGTAACTGGAGTTACTGTGCAGTAGTGCCAGCTAATGTCTTTTAGGTGATGCTACTGTGCAGTAACCTAATGGTACTGTGTAGTAGCATATTAGCACTGTCCATGCTATGACTTGCTACCATGAAGTATTTTTTACTACTGCTTAGTTAGTGTCTTGTGTTGATGCACCCATTGTGTTGGATAAACTTCCAGATCTAAAGGGGAGCTTGTTTGAATATGATAAGTGTGCTTCAAAACTTTCTTCTTTTATATATAAAACCTTGAAAGTCAACCTATGGGAGGGGCTTATGCCTTACAACAAGCTCCAAGCTTTATGCTGTGTACAGACATGAAAATTTTTACTGGAAAAAAAATATTCCAGTACTAAAGTAACCCAGGAGCCAAACTGTACAGATGCTCTTCTAGCTGTATGGCTGGAGAGCCTCACAGGGTTATTTTTCTCCTGGAATGGTCATATATACCCTGGGAGAAAAAACACGACCATATATATATACTTTTGGTTTCTACCAGGAGGACAGTGATTCTTGTGGTACAAAGTGAATATCTGTACCTTGGCTGTGTGTGAGTGGATGGCATTGTTGACATCTGGTTGCTGCATGATCACAATCAAGATTGCACAGGTGCTGGCAGCAACTGCTTTTTTCACATACCTGTCCCCAAGTCAGCACCCAGGATAGTTGCCCCACTCGCCTGCCCTAGTTATGCCGCTGAAGGAAAGTTATATGGCAAAGTGTTGAATAACAGTGAATAAATAAGAAAAATGAGCATCTCTCTTAACCCTGAAATGTATTAGCCCTATTACACACAAATCTGTTCCACAGTAGAAAACCACAGTGTGGAGGAGAGGAGAGTGTTGAAAAGAGCACAAGTTATACTCTTAAAATATTGTTCTTTAATAGTGGATTACTGAACCCAGTCTTTTATTTGATGAAGAACTATAGATGCTGCAAACCCAATTAGTTTTATTTTGCATTTCTGTTCACCTAACAATTTTTAATTATAAATGAGTTTCTTTTGAACTTAGACCAAAGAGCCAGTCTCACCCCAACAGCTCATTTAAGTACTGTCACTGTGCTGATGCACAAGGAGCAAAAGGATGTAATTCTCTCATCCAGGCTATGCAGCCACTTGCAACAGTCTATGTATTGTTTGACACTTGAGATTAACATATGCCAATTGCTGCATAGATATCTCCAATGCAAAAGTCGCAGTCTTATTCAAGTGGGCATGGATCAAGTGGGCATGCCCTTACCTGGCCCTGTCAAAATCGACAAACTTAAAGAAGACAGACAGCTTGGGAAGCCATTTAAATTCATGACATAATCTGCTAATAAAACAGGGTTGTTGCTCCCTTCTTGGCAATTCCATTTATCATTAGTGTTAAGCGTTGAAGTTTAAGTCTGCAATTACATTTCTCTTTCACCAAGTCATCTTTGATTAACAGTGCAAGATTTTTCATATCACTTAAAGGCTGAGATAGTTGTCTACAGAACAGAAAAGGAGCGAGTGCTTAGTGCCTTGCTTGATATGAGTTATAATTGCAAGTTAGGTGAATGGGAGGCCAACCAGGTCTGAATAATTTAGAGAATACCTAGTGCCACTTTGAACTAAACAGGCCTTTCACTACATGCTCCCAGTACCCCTGTGCTTTCCCCAGGTGTTAATTTCTCTGTTGGCTTTGTGTAGAATAACACCCAAGCTCAGTTTCATTTCATTAATCAATGCTCAAACTAGCTGTCAGTAATTCCAGTTCATTCCAGGTTTTACATCTTTTGTTGATGGTCTAGATAGCTAGTTGTTAAGACGATAAAACTTAAACTGTTTTCAAGTGAAGCTACAGCATTTTTACCCAGGAATGCTCCAGGACCGCTGAATCAGCTCTTGGGGGAAGACAGATATGAAATTTCTTTGCTGTGTTCCATTTGGACTGAAGGCATTATTACTCAGTATGTGATTTTGTTATGGCTGCGGGGACAGCATGATGTTATATGAAGATAAATTAGCCCAGATTTTTAAAAAGAGCTAATTCTGTTTGTGCTAGTGGAAATCAGGCTTAGCCATTATGTTACTAAATCTATTTTCTTCAGTTGTATTCCATTTGCTTTTTCTTTAATATAAAAATTTTTTAATCTTACTAAAATTAATTCAATTAAAGTGCTAAAGGAAGGGATTACTGCTTAATGTCTCTTACAGCTGTTTTCAGTGACTTAAACATAAAAGAATTTAAAACAAGAGCAGCTCATTCTATTTCTTCCTGTTTTGAGCTTTTTTTTCTATTCAATTAAAAAAATTGCTTTGGACAGAAAGACACCTATATACAGAAGTATAGATTTCAATGCCAGGGAAATATGAATAAAATATTTAAGGCTGAGTAATGGTTCTTTTATTATTTATTTTGTGATCACAACTATAGTATTAGGAGTAGTATTGTTTTGAATTCAACCTGTCAAAATCTTTTTCTGGATGTTTATTAACATATATAAAGACATATGTTACCCCTGGAAAAGTAGACTTTGTGACAACCTGATACATCATTTGAAAGAATTCTCAATTGTCTCCTTTTCTATGCCCCAGATTTTTGTGGTGAACAATCAAGAAGAGCTAGACCGGCTGAACACTAAAAATGCCTTAGCCTTTCGAAGAGATCAGAGATCTCTCTATTTCAAGGATACCGTTGGATGGCTTCCAATCCAGGTAACAATGTATTTCAGAAGACATCTGATGTATAATTTCCTTTCCCTCTTTAAACAAGATCTGTACTTTAGGTATTACTGAGCAAATAAAAAACAACAGAAAAGCTTTCATGCAGGTTGTTTGAGCATTTGTAGAAATTATTCCTGAAAAGTCATGTTTGGTCAGATGTGAGTAAAATTCCAGGACTCTTATTCATAGGAATTACTGGAGGCATTAATTTTTTGAAAGTTTCAAGTTTTTTATACCTGCCTGTGAACCAGGCTCAAAAAGAAAAATGTCAGGGCTGAGTTTTGTGGAACGGATTGGCAGACATATTTCAGGGTTAGCCCAGAACAGAACAGAACTCAAAGCTGTTGCCTGAGTATATGGCTCTTATGCACAACTGTTAGTCATAGAATCATAGAAAATTGGGGTTGAAAGGGACTTCAGGAGGTCATCTAGTCCAACCCCCTGCTCAAAGCAGGACCCTCCTCAACTAGATCATCCCAGCCAGGACTTTGTTGAGCCAGGGCTTAAAAACCTCCAAGGAGGGAGATTCCACAGCCTCACTAGGTATAATCTGTTCCAGTGCTTCATCACCCTCCTAGTGAGAGAGTTTTTCCTAATATCCAACCTAAATTGCCCTTGCTATAACTTGAGACCATTGCTCCTTGTTCTGTCATTTGCCACTGCTGAGGACAGTCAAGCTCCAGCCTCTTTGTAACCACCCTTCAGGTACTTAAAGGCTGCTATCAAATCCCCCATTTTCTCTTTAGCAGACTAAATAAGCCCAGTTCCTTCAGCCTCTCAGAAGTAATGTGCCCCAGACCCCTAAACCATTCTTATTGCCCTCCACTGGACCCCTTCCAACTTGTTCACAGCCTTTCTGTAGTGGAGGGCCTAAAACTGGACATCATACTCCAGTGCAGAATAGAGATGAAGAATCAATGCCCTCAATCTGCTGGCAACATTAATAGAATCATAGAATCATGGAAAGTTGGGTTGGAAGGGACCTTAGGGGTTATCTAGTCCACCCCCCCTGCTCAAATCAGGATCATCCACAACTAGATCATCCCAGTCAAAGCTTTGTCTAGCCAGGTTTTGAAAATCACCAAGGATGGAGCTTCTACAACTGTTCTGGGTAACCTGTTCCAGGGTTTTACTACACTACTAGTGAGAAAATTCCTCCTAGTATTTAACCTAAACTTCCTTTGCTGCAGCTTGAGACCATTGCTCCTTGTTCTGTCATCTGCCACCACGGAGAACAGTCTAGCTCCATCCTCTCTTGAACCCCATTTCAGGTAAATGAAGGCTGCTATTAAATCCCAACCCAGTCTTCTCTTCTGTAGACTAAATAAGTCCAGTTCCCTCAGTCTTTCCTCATAAGTCATGTTCCCCGGCCCCCTCACCATTTTTACTGACCTCTGCTGGATTTTCTCCAATGTGTCCACATCCTTTCTATAGTGAGGAGCCCAAAACTGAACACACGACTCCAGATGTGGCCTCACCAGTGCTGAATAGAGGGGAATAATAACTTCCCTTGACCTACTGGCAGCACACCTATCAATGCAGCCCAGGATGCCGTTAGCCTTCTTGGCAACAAGGGCACATTGCTGGCTCATATTCACCTTGTTGTCCACTATAACCCCCAGGTCCTTTTCTGCAGAGCTGCTGCCCAGCCAGGCAGCCCCCAGCCTGTACTGGTGCATGGGATTGTTCCATCCTAAGCGCAGGACTTTGCTCTTGTCCTTGTTGAACATCATGAGATTCCTTTTGACCCAATCCTCCAATTTGTCAAAGTCACTCTGAATCCTAGCTCTACCTTACAACATATCTCCCTCTCCCCCTCCCCCCCACAGTTTGATGTCATCTGCTAACTTGCTACAGGTTTGTGTTATGCCGTCTTCCAGGTTGTTGATGAGGACGTTGAACAAAACTTGCCTCGGGACCGAACACTGGGGCTCTCCATTTGATACTGGCTGCCAGCTAGACTTTGAGCCATTGATTACTATTCTCTGGGCCCAGTGCTCCAGTCAGTTTTCTATCCACCTTACAATCCATCCAGCCCATACTTCCTTAGCTTGCCTGTGAGAATACTGTGGGAGACTATATCAAAAGCCTTGCTAAAATCAAAGGTATATCACATCCACTGGTCTCCCCACATCCACAGAGCCAGTCACCTTATTATAGAAGGCAATGAGGTTGGTCATGCCCCTGGTGAATCCATGCTGTCTGTTCCTAATCATCTCCTCCAAGTGCTTAGAAACGGAGTCCTTGAGGACCTGCTTCATGATTTTTCCAGGGACCAAGGTAAGACTGACTAGTCTGTAGTTCCCTGGGTCCTCCTTCTTCCCTTTCTTTAATATGGGCACTATGTTTGCCCCTTTTCCAATCATTTGGGACCTATCCTGATCACCATGAGTTTTCAAAGATGATGGCCAATGACTCTGCAATCATATCAGCCAACTATCTTAGCACCTCAGGCGCATCCTGCCGAGCCCCATGAACTTATACAGATCCAGCTTTTCTAGGTAGTCCCTAACCTGTTCTTTCAGCATTGGGGCTGCTCACTTCCCCTCCAAACTGTGCTGCCCAGTGCAGTAGTCTGGGAGCTGACTTTACCTGTGAAAACTGAAGCAAAGAATGCCTTGAGTACTTCAGCCTTTTCTGCATCCTCTGTGACAAGGTTTCCTCCCGCATTCAGTAAAGAACCCATAGGTTCCCTGATCCTCCTCTTGCTACCAACGTACTTCTAGAAACCCTTTCTGTTACTCTTCACATCCCTTGCTAGCTGCAACTCCAATTGCACTTTGGCCTTCCTGACTTCATCCCTGCATGCCTGAGCAATGCTTTGATATTCTTCCCTAATTATTTGTCAAAGTTTCCACTTCTTATAAGCTTCCTTTTTGTGATTTAGTTTACTGAAGAGTTCCCTGTTAAGCTAGGTCAGCAGTATGATGTCATATGGGGAAAACGATTTGTGCAAACCCCTGAAACCAGTTGAAACCAGATTCCTGTTGACTGTTAGAGGTTTTGTCTGACTTTATGGGAGACCCATTTATTTCACCTTAAGCTAATGCTATCTGGATATAATATAAAGCACTACACAAAAATTAACCTACATTGCAAGTTTCTGAGAACTTCCCTAACTTTGCATTAGGGGACAGAACTAACCTCAACCCTCAGATCCAAGCATCCTCTAAACTATGAATAAATTTGGATCCATACTTCAGATTCCCAATTGGTTCAAGTAGTGGGCCAAACCAATTTGTGGTTTCAGCCCAACTGTAACATTCATTTCACTTTCTAATGCTGAGAAAGATGATTATATTTCAGGTTGGGTAACTGTTATGTGTTTGTTTGGATAGCTTACTCCTTTCTATCCTGTGGATTATCCTGTAGAGGATGAAAGTACCTGTGGAGATGGGATCGTACAGGATGGGGAAGAATGTGATGATGGCAATACTGTTGTGACTGATGACTGTATAAGTGAGTTACACCCATTCAAAAGCTGTTCTTTATACTATGTAAAAGTACCTTAGGGGCTTACACATGAGCAGCAAGGCTGCTCTCATGTGTTGTAAATACAGACTTGATTAATCAAGTCTGCCGGAGTGTGATAATTACCACGCTCCAGCAGAATCCAACATCTCATGTATCAGTGCTGAAAAAATGGTGGCCAGGGTGCTTTAACCAAAGCTTACTTAGCGAGCTTTCGTTAAAGTGCCCCCACTGCCATTATTCAGTGCAGGGACACTGATTCATGAGACGCTTTGGGCAGTTGAATTAGAACAGCTGTCAAAGCCTCTAATTAAAGCCTGCCTCCTTTCCCTCTCACACTCCCAGAGCATGTGTATAAATGTCCTTAGATTTTATCTTAAGATCAATAGAATGACCATTCCATTACATCTTATGTGGGAGCTTTAGGCAACCATAAGTATGTATATTGAATATAGATGTTAAAGATTAAGGTTCAATAGCTGAAATATAAATTGATTTTTATCAAAAAAATAAGATGGCCAAACGTTATATGGAGAAAATAGTACTTTGTAAATGTTGTGTCTCTTGTTTCAAAGGTCTCCAAATACTTCTCAGGTTTGACACACAGGAACTATTTCATTCACTGCTAAAATTCAGCCACCTGTATTTCAAAACATCATACCTAATATTTTCAAGGGTTCAATCCTGCAATTGTTTTACATATACAGAACTTACGTAGAAAGTGGTGTGATTTTGGGCTCAAGATTAGACCCTTGCTGGTGTATTGCAGAAACATGTGGGACTGAAAGTAAAAATTAACTGTTCTATCCAGCTGAAGCTAAATAGAGAATGATTTTAGGTAAGCAAAATCTGTTTATCCCTTCCAAAATCCCAAATAAGTATTGGGACAGCAGCGTTGCTTTATAAAATAAAAAGCTATATATGTATCTGTTCATAATAGTAAGAATTAATAATCAACCAGATTCTAGTTCCTTCAGAACCATCAGAGATTTGCTGTTGTCTTGAGTGGGATCAATTTTTAACCCACTATATTCACCTCTACACACCGAGTAAACTTGGTTTTCACTTTGCTGCTCACTAAAAGCACAGGCCAAAGGATAGCATACAGGCATCACTCATAACCTTCAAAAGTCTTGTATTTGCCACTTCATTCCTTACCCAGTCATACAGAAACTCTTCCCTGCTTTCTGCCTGTTTATTTCAAAGGAGTCATTTTCACAGTGCTGAATAGGTGTTTGTTAACTGAAAACTGCAAGCTTCTTTTTTTTTGTCAATATGCTGAGTCTCTGGTATGCCATCATATTAAATTAAACATAGCTTCAGATGAATAGAGTTCCATGATCTGCAAGGTTATCACCGATGTGACCGGAACATCTGGAAACAAAAAAGTAGCCATCATCTTGTTCTTATCAACCTCTGTGCTTCTGCCAGTTATTCTCTCTTGACGGAATCAGAACAAAATAGTTAACTTTTGAATGAATTTAGTTGTTAACAGAATAATCACTCTATATATAGAAGCAATAATTTCTAACAAAACAGCTTGCTGGCAGAGTTAATGAGTCATTGTGGAGGAGCTCACCTGGGCTTCTAGGAAATAAATGGTTAATAACTGTTATCAGCTCCCCACTTCTGCATGCCCTTTTTATCAGTATAGTTTGTTTAACAGTGACTCAACTCCCTTTGACTTCTGGCTCTCAACTGAAGGAATACATTCTCAACTTTTAAATTTATGTTTAGAAAAATCACAGACTTTAAATTCAAAATCCAGTTATGATTTAGCCAAAAATTATGAAGATATATGCAGTGGGACCCATTAAAAACCCAGCCTGAACGCACAGATACAGTACCATGGCCTCTCTAGTCATGGCCCTAGGCCAGGTTCCATTTCAAGAAATGGGAGTTTTCTCACTTGTTTTGGTGAGAGCACCATCATCTTCATTCCTTCTAGCTGGAATAAGAAATAACTCCACTCTCTCATCATGAGGTAATACTGTACATGTTCAAATTGTGTTAGCAGTTACCCAAACTTGAGTTAAAGAAAAGTGGTCTTTAAAGCAGAGCCAAGTCCTTCCGATAAGAAAGTCTTTCTGTGATGTCTATCAGCTTCCCTGCTTCATGTTCTGACCTTAATTATAAAGTCCTGCTCATCTTTTCTGCATCCTTTAGTTGGTCCTTTCAGTTTTGAAGGTGCTCTTCTCTGCATTGTCCTTAGGATGTCGTCGTGCTTACTGTGGAGATGGCTACCGACATGAAGGAGTAGAAGACTGTGATGGAAAAGATTTTGGATATTTGACATGTAAAACATATCTCCCTGGGTATGGACAAACCTGCCTTCATTACCTAAAAACAAATTATCGTTATTTTATCATTATTTTATTCCGTCTCTAGTTACTAAGATAGAGGGAAAGCAAATGGTATATATTCCAACTGCATTATATTGACTTTTGAAACTAAATTGTCCCTTCAGTGATATGCATGTGATTTCTACTTTGGTGAATGAGATTTGGGCATATGTGTTGTGCCTGGGAGCATAAGTTTGTCCTTAATCTGCAAATATATCCCAGAGAATCCCTTTCCTTTCCAGTTTCTCAACTTTGCCACTCCTGTGATGCTATCATTAAACTAATTCTCTCTTCTTAAAATATTCAAGTGTAGATAAGACTACTCATTACATCACAAAGAAGAAAAAAGAGGCACAATGACACTTTTTCTTCCTTTGTAACTCAACTCTGATGTGGGCAGTCTGTGGTCCTACAGTCTGGGATTCTTTTGTTCTGAAGCAGTCAACTATATACATACTCAAGCATTTTCAAAGACCAGAATTATCTGCAAAAATGCAAAGTCATATTTTGCTTGGCAGTGTATTTCTTTGAAACATCTGTTTATTGTTGATGTGCTTTGTATTTGTGTAAGTGTCTTCCTCTGGCCAGCATTTTGCTTCCAATTTCAGTTCCTCTATCTCACTGTCGGATATCATTATTATCTAACAGGAAACATTTAATTTGTAAACGAAATTATCTGCAGAGCCCTCAGGGTTCATAAAACTATGATGTGCTAATTGACAGAAATAAGAAACCACAGAGCATTTTTGCAAACTACCCCTTGTGTCAATCCTCAAATTGCAATTGTTGCAACTGTCCACTGGAAAGGTGGTTGAACTGAGATGAAAGGTTTCTCAGGACAAGATTTACAAAAAAGCCATTTTACAGAAATGAGATGTCTTAAAGGGCCTGTTTCTCAGAAAGTGTTGAACAACCATTTCCTGAAGCAAAAAGCAGCCCCTTGGAAGCATTCGAAACCTAAAAATAGAGACATTCAAACTCAGGAATCACTTTCTAGAAATCCCAGGTTCCACACAGAGGGAGATGAGGAAGTATAACTTCAGTAATAAAAAACAAAAATCTTATCAACATTGCATACATATAAAATCTGTGGTTTGGATTCTTGATTATATTGTGTTATAGCTCAATTCAGTTAAATGAAGATACAACAATCCCCAATCTCTACCACTTCTGTACTGTCCCCCACACAGAGGAGATGGTAATAATCTGCAGATTTTTTCTGCAAGGTAGCTCGGTGTCCTTCTCCATGATAAGTATGTTTTCTTACCCTTGAAATCAACACTTGAAATCAGTGGAAGCCTGTTGCCCAAATAAAAGTTAAACACTTTTTTGATTAAGTGGAATTTAGTCCAGAAGGTAGGGTATATATGTACCTTACAGGCTAACTAAGATTATACATAGAGAGAGAGTACATGTTTGCATAAATTCAGGTTTAGTTCATCAGACACTGTGAAAGGACAGCATAAAGCAGTGTATAAAGTGAAGTGAGTGATTTCAATACGGAAGGTGGAAAAAAAGGATTGAGAGGTAAGCGGGAAGGAGGATGATAGTGTTGTGAGAAGCAAAGAACCCATAAGAACAAAGGGATCACAGAAGCTAATTCAGGTAATCCAGTGATGGCTATAGACACCCCTCATCTCATGCTCTTCTGATTCCCAGCCCTGGAGCCAATGAGCAAGCATGCTGACCAGCCTTTCTCCTTCTGAGTCCATACATGGCATAAACCATGGAGTAACCACAGGTCAAAAAAAAAATCGCTGCACCAAAAGAGACCTTGTGCTCAGCCAGAGATAACCATGGGCAGCCCCAACACACAGCTGCAGTGAATGCTACTAAGCAAATAGGTTAGGCAGCTTTCTCTCTCAGATAACTTATAAGATATGGGCCCAGAGGTCTCAGCCACTCCATGTTAAAAAAGTTTAGATACACAGCAGTGAGGGCCCCTGGAAAAAAGAGGCAGAAGTCTTGAGCCCTGGGCTAAGAAAGCTGGCAAGCTAAACCCTGCGCTATGACAGCAGGCCCTTTTCTTTTCTCATATTCCCAACCTTACTGTCCTGGCAGCCTTTCCAGGAGAGGCTAGACCCATCCTCAGAAAGAAGTACAGTCCAAAATTGTGGGATCAGCACTGCCCTGATACTTTCTGACTTGGAACCCGGCTGCTGTTCAGGTGGGTCAGGAGCCCATCTGAGCTATAATTGCATTGGGGAGGGGGAGGAAGGAGGAGGAAATCTTGGTCACCCTATATCCCATGTTTATATCTAGTCAAAGGGGGCCAACGGCAGCCTTGAGATCACACTTTTCCACCTGCCAGCCATAGTGTAGAGCCACCAAGTCTGCATGCTAGACAGCCTTCTCTTGCTGAGTCCGTATGCAGTGTGAGCAGCAGGGTCAGGACTCTCCACATATTAAAGAAATCAGGATTACTCTTCTCAGGCAGTAAAACTTTTAAAAAGTTTGAAAGGGAAATTGCAGAACAGGAGATGTCACAGTCATAGACCTATGTTTAGTATCATTTAAATGGAGACTTCGAATTCCTGTCCCATTACCTGAATTTGCTGTGGTGACTAGAGATGTGAAGGCCAAGAAAAAAAACCAGAAAAATTTGGAAAAAAAATGTTTTTTCCCTATTTTTCCTAAGATTTTTTTTTTGTTTTTTACCCCAAAATTGAATTTTTTTGGAAAAATGTATAAAACCTCTTATGAAGTATTTTCTTTTAGAATGATCAATAAAATGTTTTAAGACAAGGTGTTCATATATTGCTACCCTTTACTCCCCCAAAATGTTTTCTGAAAACTATGTAATAGGAAGACTTTTATGCAAGACTATCTACAATATCAGACCATTACAATTCCCGTACGCCGAGGACAAGCAATACAGTACAACTTTCAAATGCAAGAGCAAGATGCATTTCTGCCCCCAGGGGGTGCTGCCACTTTCACAAGAGGAGAAAGAAGGCTTCAGTGCTGCCTTTGCTTGTGGACTTCCTCTATTGTTGACATTTGATCTAGAGGTTGGTGGATCTGCTTCTGTCCTCCTGACTAGGCCTTGCAGGATTGGGAGTGGACACTGGCAGTAGCATCCATTCATTCCTGTACAGCTTAGAAATCAGGAGCTTATTGCCCTGCTTACTCAAAAGCATCAGAAAAGGAGACTGAGCAAGTTTCAAGGTTTTGGAGAAGTACAGAAGCAGTGCAATGGAGCTGAAAGAAAGTATACTTCCTTATTGAAAGGTAAGAGTTTAAATTTCTCTGAATTCAGTATATTAAACTATATTTTAGCTGCATTAGTATATTTTCTTAACCTATGCAATTCATAATTGAATTCTTACTAATGTGATGTTTTGTGACAAATCACTCAACCTTAGCAGCGAGGCAAAGCCTGCAGGGCAGGGAAATTGTTCACAATTAACTCCATCCATTACTAAATTTGTACATGCTGTAATTTAGTGTTTATATATACAAGCTAGCCACTAAATTGCATTTTCCTTTTTTCTTCCTCAGCAAAATTGTGCGACCAACTTCTAGCATATGGAAGCATTTCCACACTGCAAGTTATTCTGAGAATAAAATGTGATTTGCAAATACTGTCAAATGAAATATGCATTTCTAAATGCTACTAGGATGACCAAAGACATCCTTGTATGCAAGAAGTGTTCTGCAGATATTAAAAAATCCTTCATGGGTGTAAGTGAGGAGGAGGGAAATCATGATGATGAAAGTGCAAGTAGTTCTTTCCAGTGTTCTCAGTCCAAAAGTCCTCCTACTGCTGCTGCTGCTTCTTCTATAACATCAGCATCACAAAGGGTTGTCCAATCAGCATCCTCAAGTAACCAAATATTGCAACCAACTGTATACAAAAGACTCTCAATAACATCATTTGTAGACAAGATGACACCTGAAGATCAGAAAAAATTGACCAAGCTCTTGCAAGAGCAATATATTTTTCTGGGATGCCATAATCAATAGCTGAAAATGCATACTGGCAAGAAGCTTTTAAATGACTAAGAACATCATACCATTTGCCCAAAAACATTCTTTGAGCAAGCTTCTTTTAGAGTCAGAATATGAATGTGTAATGGAATCTGTGCAAGGAAAAATCAATGAAGCACTGTGTCTTGCAGTAGTTACAGATGGATGGACAAATGTGTGGGGAGAAGGAATCAGACATTTTGTGATAACAACACCTCAGCCAGTTTTTTTACAGAAGCACTGAAACAAGAGAGAACAGGCATACTGCAGAGTATATCATTAGTAAAATATAAGAAGTCCTACAGAAGATTGGGAGTGGTAAAGTTATTTGCTTTGCTGACTAATAATGCAAGTAACATGAATGCAGCATGGGGGATCATAATGGATAAATATCTACATATTACTGCAATAGGATGTACATCCGATGGGCTAAACTTGCTTCTTAATAACATCATGAAGTTGAACACTCTGCAAAAGAGCTATAGAAGAGCAAAAGAAGTTATAAAATGTGTAAAGGCTACTCATATTGTAGCTGTAGTCTTTGAGAAGAAGCAGGAAGAAAAGAATGCAAAGAATAAAATAGAGACACTCAAACTCTGTAGTAAAACTAGATGAGGTGGAGTGGTGATCTCATTTGAAAGTTTACAAAAAAACAAAGAAGCTCTTCCAGAAACAGTAATAATTGAGGATCTTAAAGTACCCAGAAGTGTAAGCAACATTGTACTTGATGAGGATGTCTTCTGGGTTCAGCTGCAGAACTCCCTGAAGACTGTAAAGCTAATTTCTTCAGCAATCACTGCATCTGGATCAGACAGTGCACTTTTGTCAGACATTCCTTACCAAATGGCCCAGATAAAATCAACTGTCTTAAGAATCTAAATATATTTCCGCTTACAAGTACAGAAGAAAAAAGTGAAAGACTTTAATAACAGACAGGAATAATTTTGTTGCCAATCAATTCCATGCTGCTCCAAATCTCTTGGATCCAAGATTCAAAGGCAGAAGTGTTAGAGATGATAGCACTGCTACTGCATTTGACTGGATTGCAAAACAAGCAACACACTTAGGACGTGATGTTGGAAATGTACTTTTCAAATGTTGCAGAATACAGAACATCTTCAGGTATTTGGTCCAGGAATGCAGTCTGGGACTCTGCCAGGATATATCCCTCCTGCAGCATGGTGGCAAGGCCTTTGCAGGATACAGCCTTTGACTCCTCTTGCTTCTCAACTGTTTCAGATTCCTCTATCTTCTGCAGCATGTGAAAGAAACTGGTCTATGTTTGGAAATACTTGCACCAAATCAAGAAACAAATTAACATGTGAAACAGTAGAGAAGCTTTTCTCAATCCAGGCAAACCTTCAGTTTTTAGAATTCTGTGGAGATGGTGAAAATGAAGGAGCAGAAGAAGCAGAAAATGCTGATAGTGATAGCTCAGAAAATGAGACTGATTAGACAAAGTTTCATGTAGCAAAATTTGTATTCAATGAGTCTCGGCTTTTTTCTCCTTTTTTTTTTTCTCAGCTCTTTTTCTAAAAACGAGTGCTTTCTGTATCTGCTTGACACTATGGAAGAGACTTCATCCAGAATATGTGATAACTTTTTTTGTTTTACTATAATGTTCATAGTTTCTTCTATCTTCAACTTTAATTTTTGCCTGCTTCTCATTAACTGGCAAAAACTAAGAGATGCTAGTTCCTTAGAGTTCAACAGCTTGTAGCTCCATTTGTAACAAAAATTAAAAACATTTTAAAGTAAATTAAATTAGTAAATTTGTAATTATTGTCTGAATAAACTATACTTTTAAATGTAATAAATATACCAAACATGATAATTTAATGGGCAAACCAAGTTATACATAATACATTTTATGTTCTTAGAGTAGTAAAGTGAATTTAAATCTGTAAAGTGTGCTAAGAAAAAATTATTGCATATATTTCAATTTTCCCCTCAAAATCTCAGTTTTTTTCCTGGAAAAAAAAGGGGGGGAAAAAACAGTTTTTTCCATGGCTTCAAAATTTCCAGAAATTTTACATTTCTAGTTGTGACCCCTTTGATCCTATGGGTTCTGTAATTTCTGTAAAACTGTAATTTTCTGCTGATATTTTTGTGGGAATAGATTTGATTCTTACAGAAAGCTACTGCCAGATCCCATGCACAGTATGACAGAAATTAAGAGGCTAAAGAGGACAATGACTGACTATGGTTTTAGCCCAAATGGCATAAGACAAGAAGTACTTACATTGGAACAGGAGAAATTTAAGCTAGATATTAGGAAGAACTTTCTATGTGAAGATTAAGCCCTGGAATAGATTCTACAACATCTCTAAGTGGAAGTCTTTGAGACCAGGTTAAACAGACATTTAGCTAGGATGGTTTAAAGCCAGGTAGATTTGTATCTTATAAACTAGCCAAATCAGAGGTGCATAAGTCTTTGTAAGCAGCAGCTTGCTTCATGGGATGCTGTCTGGGAAGATCCTTCTTTGAGGAGGGAGTGGGATTTCGATGATCTCCCTTAGATCCTTTCCAGCCCAATTGTTCTATGATTGTGAGACTGGTCAGAGGTAGTGCAAATACAGTATTTATACTTTAAATGAAAATGTATCATAATGGTTAAATGTTCTGTGTAACTGATGCATACTCTCTTTTATCTTAGGTCTTATGGAAAATTACGATGTACTTCCTATTGTTATATTGACTCTACACAGTGTCGCTATTTCACATGAAGGAAAAATGGCAGTGGGTAGCATCCCACACATTACAGGTACACCAGGTGCTACACTATCATCACTACAAGAAGGACTGAAACATATACAGAACCTCTGTGTGAAAAAATGTCATGCTGCTGATAGCTATTTGAAATTTGTTTTGTTTTTGTTTTTTAAATTGAGTCAGACTGGAAGAAAATAGGACCACTGCATCCTGTCTTAATAGAAAAATGTCAAACAGAGTTTGCCAGTAAGATTTGTGTTTCACATGGTTGCATGTGAGAACTACTCTGTATAACAAGTGCAACACTAAATCACTGGAAACTGAGTTTCACTAACCAGGAATATTGCGCGACAAGACAACAATACCTCGACTTAGCACTGTTAGATCTAATGTACACTCTTCAGGGTTTTTGTTTTTAGACTTTCTCAATGTAAACACAAAGCATATCCTAGATGCTGTGTTTACAGAAATTATTTACTCTTTTGCTACAATGTGAACTTCGTATGTGTTATATCACATGAAAGACCGCTTCAGTGACATACAAATTAGCTAAAAACACTCATGGGTGGATTCAGTAGATGCTGTCCAGTAAGCAGAAGAAGAGCTGTGTGTGTGTGTGTGTGTGTGTGTGTGTGTGTGTGTGTGTGTGTGTGTGTGTGTGTGTGTGTGTGTGTGTGTGTGTGTGTGTGTAAAAATGCTGATGGATCACACAGGACCTACAATTGCAAGACAAAAAAAGCCAAACTAGATAAACTAACTGGAGAAACTCCCTGTCTCAGGAGGGATCAGGCATGAAGAAGACAAAGAGTTAATGCATTTTCTCACCCTTTGTCAAGTTGGCTGTATTGCGTGCTACTAGTGATGCCACAGGGACTCGATTCCTTTAGAATTTCCCAAGATTACTTAAAAACTGTGGTGAAGATTACAATGAGGCCATTTGCGTGTTGACTTTCACTTTAGCTTCTACACCAGAAACCATTGCTCTCTCTCTTTTCTTTCCTTTGTTCACCTAATCTTAATCACTGTTATTTGATCATGTTCTTCTCTCTCTCCAGATTTCCTGTTTTGTCCTATCCATTGCTGTCTGTTTTTAGTCTTGCCTAGTGTTCATCACTACTGAGTGTATATTCTCTTTTTTATATCTCTGTAGAACTAGTCTCATAGTAGTATGTTTATGGATTCCCATTCAATCTACATGCTGCATAGGTTGTATATATATTTTTGTTTTATTTTTGGAAAAAATTGGTCAAATGATATGTTAGCTCTAATAGCATTCAGGGCAATTATGTATTTGTTTACTAGCAAGCTTTAATGCGTGAATGTCATACAGAAGCAGCACTGAGTATGCTACATGCCACCAAGTTTATAATCAAAGCAAACGCTACATACAGTGATGTGTGCAATTCAGGGATGTAGGTCTCAGAATAGTTTGTCATTTTCATATTGGCCACTTGGTTCTGCTTTATGCTAAATACTATACGTGAATGTTTGAAATGCATGAATCACATGTACCAGTGACAGCACTGCAATGGTAGTCATATATACAGTTACTTCTCTAAAGGCGATAATACATTAACACAGCCAACTGATATATACACTTTCCCCACATGTGTAGAAGACTTTGCTTTCATTCTGCATGCTCATGGCAATACTGGAAATCACCAGTGAAAAAACTAATAAAGGCAGTTCATTTACTTGTTATGGCTATCTCTTACCTGCATTGTTTATGCTGCTGTGAGATGAGACCAATATTGTTTGTAGTCCAGCCCACTGATTAGATTATCAGTCTTCTTTATCATTTATTTTTTTAAGCAGAGGAATTAATAAATGATCATCTTTTAGTTAGATCTGTGTGTTTGTGTACATTTCCTTGGTATTTTAAACCCTGTGGAAGAAGAGCACCTACCTAACCTCCATGTTAGTAGAAGCTGAAGAGACAGGGCCGGCCTGTAATTTTTGGGGGCCCCCTGCAAGATGTAGTTTTGGATGCCCCATATCCATCAAAAAATCAAAATGGCTGGGGCTGAGGCAGGAGTGGAGCCGGGACTCCTCCCCCACTTGGTCAGGAAAGGGCTCCCTTCCTGCATCGAGCCCTATAAGCATGGTGCAGGCAGTGGGGGGGTGAGCGGGGCACAGCCCCTTGGCTGCGGGGCTGCCTGCAGCTGCAGGATACGATGGGCTGGCCCTGTCAAGGGGTAGGCTATAGTAGTGTCATCTAAATATGGCTTATATGTAACCAAAGTGAGGCAAGTTGAAGGAGCACAATGCCATGCATTGGGGTCCCAATGCAACACTGAGGTCCCTGAAAGTACCTACATAAATCCTTTACACGATATTACAGCTAAAACTTCGACAGCAGCCTTGTCAGTCATCTGAAAGTTACAATTTAGCTTGTGCAGTGCTATGATCTAATTCTGACAGGACACTACCAGAGACATTACACTAATATGGTGAAGGGTATGCTGAATAAGTAGGCACATGCTTTGTTTTCTTCCTGGTATTTCTCAAGTGTATGTGATGCACTCCTGTAAAAGATTCTTCCAAGCAGCATGCATTCTAATTAGTCATGGTAGAAGCTGAGCATCAAGCTCCTTCTGCAATATGCTAAACACTTTCTCACCATGAGGTAATATTGTACGTATTCAAATTTTGTTGACAGTTACCCAAACTTGAGTTAAAGAAGAAGTGGTCTTTACAGCAGAGACAAGTCCTTCCAATAAGAAAGTCTGTTGATGATGCCTATCAGTTTCCTTGCTTCATGTTCTGACCTTAATTATAAAGTCCTGCTCATCTTTTCTGCATCCTTTAGTTGGTCCTCTCAGTTTTGAAGGTGCTCTTCTCTGCATTGTCCTTAGGATGCTGTCATGCTTACAGTGAAGATGGCTACACTTTGTTGAGTCATAGCCTGAAAAGCAGTTGTCTATTCCCCTGTAAACTGTTCTACTATGTGTAAGACACATAGCAACAAGTTACTGAACTCTCTGCTCTAGGCAGTTTAGGGTGCTGGCAGGAAACTGAAGTGAAGCAGATATGTGTAGACTGTAAAATTATTATCAATAATCCTGAATAACTGGTGTCTACTTAGGCCATTAGGGACTACATAAGTTATAAACAGACTGAGCACAGCCAGACCAGATGACTTCATTTGGGGCGGGGAGAGAAGCCTCAAATAAGACTTTTTTTTGTATATCTTGTTCCTTCCTTCTTCCAAAACTAATACATTAATGCATTCAGTTATATCCTAAAGATGTGCCCTCTGCTGTGAACTAGGCCTCTTCTTCTCATTTATATATTGAAGACTGGAATCACTCCAAGTTCTAATAGGGCAGAGTGAAAGTCTGGTGGTATGTTCTGATTGCATTTGTAATTATTGAGACAGTTAAGAGAATGGACCCAAGCCAGTTCAGCAGTAGAAATGTTGCATCTGAACAAGGCAGCCAATCCAAATTGCATTAAAGGAGTGTACTCCTGGTGGAAATTACATTAGGATTTTTTTATTATTATTATTCCCCAACAAAGAATTGGGACCAAAAAAGAGATGGATTATAGCCCTCTACTTTTAGTGCTTTTAATTTGTTTTGACAGCCTCCTCTACATTTTGTACAAGTTTTAGTCCGGATGTAGTTGACCTAGGCTGCCATTGACAGAGATGTCTTTCTTCTATTAAGTCAAATGGAAAATGGAGTTTATTTGTGTATCTTCTCCAGCCAGGATGCAATTGTACAGCATCTGGATTTGTTACGCTTCCAAACACTGAGTGGATTGGAATTTGGATAGGGGGCGGACTGATGTGTTGAGGGAAAATATGCTGAAGGAGATGGTGGAGTGAGGCTGAGGTGTATGGTGATGGGTTCTTCTGTTAACAAGTGAGTTTTAGATTTTACGTTACAAAATTGTTTTGTTGCAAGGATTAATGAATTGTTAGGATTTAGGGAGGAAAGTAGGATGTGATCCTGCTCACACTGCAGACAAAGGCAGTATAGTGGTGGTATAGTACAGAATAGATCTGTATTTCTTTCATCATAAAATGAAATGGATTTCATGGATTTCACTTGCTTAAAATGGATTGCCAAAGGAATAATCTCACAGGTAGACCAGTACAGTCAGCATCCTAAACATGTGTTATGTTAGATTAGATCTCTAATAGCCTTCCCACACAAGCAGACACACTATTTAATACCTTTACCCTTCTGCCTGGCATGTGAAGTGATGCCAGATGCTTTGGGTAAAGCACCCATCCAGGCCTGTCTACTGTATCAAAATATGTATTTTTTTCATTTCCTTCAAGGAATCCTGATGTTGCTACTGATGCTGCTAAATGAAATGCTATTTCCAACCAAGAGAAACCCATACAGAAGCTCTGTGGGCATTCCTGCTGTCAGCTTCAGTAAAGTAAGTGCATAGGCTGTCAAGTGAGGGATAGGGTGGCTGCTTTACTTCTGCTATGCTGTTACAGGTGATCAGGCTTACTGAAACAGTCAGTGATCAGGCAAACAACAGTCAGTGTCTACCTTAGTTTGCTGGTGTAACAGCTGAAGCTTCCACAGAGCAGAAAATGCAGTGATAAATCAGATCCTACAGAAAAGAAGATATTTATTTTTCTAACCAGGTAGGACATTTATAAATAGGAAAACTGTGAAAAACCAATTCAGTGAAATTCAGTGAAAACCAACCTAAGGCAACAGAGACTGTTTCTATCGGCATATATCTTGACCAGTCTAAGCTGGAGTGGAGCTGGCGAGAAGGACCGTTACTCTTAGGGAAGAGAAAAATTGATTTCTAGAATAAATGGGAGAGCCCATGTAAATGAAATAATATAGTTTGACAGAGGGAGAATTAGTAGCATGAATCAGAAGGGCATTACAGGGCAATCTTTGAAAGGTCCTGTATGAATCATCACCAAGGCTCATTTCTCATCTCTAAGGGTGGCCAGTGTCAGATGCTTCAGAGGAAGATGTGGCAGTCTCATTGAAGGGACATGTGCCATTCTCTGAGCATGTTGCCATATCTTTGGAATTTTTTGACAGTGTAGGAGTTGTATAAGCAAAGGAGCCATTCTCAAGTCTGGGGTCCAAATTGCTTGATTTGTTTGGCAAGTATGTCTTCAAGGCTGGCTGCTTTCCTGATCTTCAGTGCGTTAGTACCAACATTCAGTTTTGACACTGAGAAGGGTCTTGTAAAACTCAGGTTTTGCCAACCACAGTTTTGAATATCCACAGGTTTAATATTCTGTATACCATTTTTGCTGACCACGGTATACAATTTTGAATAACCACAATTATTCAAAGGGGTGGGAGGAAAGGAAAGGGCTGGGAGTAGAAGGTAAGGGCTGCAGGTGCGAGGCATGGCCATAGGGAGCAGAGGCTGAGCCCAGCTGCAGCCAGCCCATATCCCATACAAAGATCGGGGGCCCATGTGCCCCCCACAACACACTTCTTGGCTCCCCAGTACTGCACCGCATCTGGAGGAGCCACCAGACTCCAACTGGCCCACAACCTGGGCCAGCCAGGGCCCCATTCAAGTCCCTGTCCCCATTTTTCCCATAACCCTCTGGTTTTACCAACCACAGTTTTGCCAACTGCAGGAACTTCCAGGAACCTAACCCCTGTGGTTGACAAGGGAAACCTATATTATGTGTCGTATCAGTTGACTCAGTCTGGGTCCACCCAGATTTCCTGTGGTCTTCTGTGATGGCTAACATGAGCTTCTCGCTTGTAACAATGGTGTTTGTGGGAAAAGAGTCTAGTTCATACTGTCGTCTGTAGTCTCCATTTGGGTCAGTGGTTTGTGGAGTGAGGCTTGGGTTGTAATTCTTGCAGCAGCCCCATGAGATGTTCTACCTTGCAGATTTATGTGCAGCTTTTATGAATTGGTCATAGTTCTTAGGCAATGCTTTGATGGTTTTGACTGTCATGAAAGTATTCTGAAAAGCCTTTCCAGTTTGCCTTTATAAGGTTGAAGCGTCAGCGAAATGGTTTATAAGTGTTACTGTGGCTTTGATCTGAATGCCACTTGGTTGATGTTGGGAATGTAGAATGGGGTCTAATACTATTTTATTACTTAGCCCAGCAGTGGTGTTGCTGGTGAATATAAACGGTCTGAGTTATATCCTTGTTTCCAGCGGCTGCTATTGAATGATTTAGGTAGCTTTGAGTCATGAATCAAACTCAGCTAGTATGCAGCTGACCAAGCTTCTACTGCTTCATCATCTTTATTGGTCTCATTGTAGCCCCACTGGGGTTCATTTTGTAGCCCCATTGGTCTCATTGTAGCCATTGAGTGCTGTGGCTGTTAAAGTCATCAATGATCACCCGTGGTTTATTCCCAGTGATCCCTAGTGTGTGTGTAAAGATGAAACCCATGTTAAGCGGTTTGGAGACTGAAGTGATTGTGATTCTGTTGAGTTTGATCCTTCAATGTTGTTATCCTCAGTCTTTGCTATAGAAATTTTGACCAGTCCAGTTTTAGCAAATATGGCACTTCCAAACTGCTTGTGCGGTGTTTCAATCACCATAGTCATTCTAGGTATTTAAGGATGATTATTATGAGGCCATCTGTGTCTCTCATGTGAGCACGAGACATTGCACTGGACTTTCTTACATAGATTTACAAGCAGTTCTTTTTTCACCATTGAAAACCCTTCAAGATTTGTCAGTGCTGGCCCTAAGGAGGGCTGGTGTCTACTTTGGTCACAAGGCATTATGACTGGTTACAGTTGGTCAATTTGTAGAGTCAAAATCAAGTTTTTGGAGTGTTAGCAAAATTCACAGGCGTTACCAGATATTACCTGATAGGGGGTCGCAATGTGAATGCTTCTACTGTGGCCCCTGCTTCTGCTATTTTTTTAAAAATAACAGCAGTTCAGCGATATTCAATTAAAAGCCACAATGTTAGGCAGGAACAATACTGGATTAGGTGAAATTTGAGTCTCTAGGACTGCTCAAATTTTGAGTTCTCATCATAAAAAGGAAGAGACATTATATGCTACAGTGGAAAAACATGTTGGTAGGTCAATGCAGTAGAACTCACCAGTGAAGTTTTCTTGTAAATGTGATACAGGCAGCTTCCCCATGTTTTTTGTCCATAATATGTAAGGTATAATTAAAAATTAGCCTTCAGCTGCAATGAATTGGCAGCAATGATAAATCAGTGTTTTGTTTCCATTTCATTGGCAATTAATGTTTGGGTTTTTTTAAAATCCTGTTCCTGACCTGTGTGGTAAATCCGCTATTTCTGCTGCTACCATCTTCTTTATTGCACAGTGCAGCTGAAGACAGAAATCCTGTTTATGTACCAAGACTTTATTCCAGTCAGACAACACCTTGTGGAAACCACTGCAGGTCTAGACCTTCTAAACAAAGCTCTGGGAGCCACACCTGGTGCTGGACATGAGCAGCAGTCTCAGGATCTATTTTGGGTTTTCACTTGAAACATTTGAGAACTGAGGCTACATTCTGGTTTAGAAAGCATAGAAATCTCTTTGCTTCATTCTCCCAGGTGATTCTGTTATCTGATAGATCAGGGCAGAACTAGAAGGTATTTGAGGTACCATAGGCCCAAACTTTTATTTTTGCAAGGGTGGGTCTAAGATAATGGACATGTGGAAAATTTTACACATTTTGGATGACAGCCTTCTTCCTGAGGGGGGCCAGGGCCCTGAGGTCCCTACATCCTCAGCTCCTCTGTGAGGTACTGCTGCAAATAAAAGCAATATTCTGAGAACCACAGAGTAGGAAGTATGGGTAAATATTGCTCTTTTAATTGCAAGTCACTATAAGTTGCAGTTATTTAATCTTTTATTTATGGAGCTCAGAATACTTTATTGATGGAAAACTGAATCCCAAAGAGCTTGAGTGGCACGTGGCAGGTTAGCTGGAGCCTTATGGCAGAGACCGAAACAGAAACCTGGGATCTCTACATATTTTGTGTGTGCGTATGCACATGCATGTGTGTGTGCGTGCATATATAAACATAACTGATATAGCAGTTGATTTTCTAGGCAACATACCATCTAGCCCATGACCCTGGAAATGTGATCTGGCTTAGGTGTTTCCTTGCTGATATGTCTATGTATAGATTTTACTACTGAATGTCCTTGGAGGTGTAAAGTAAGTTAAAAAGGATTTTCTAGTGAGTCCTAACTACACTCATATAAAAGTAAGGTGTGATGTGCTGTATCAGTCTATCAAAATGAAAAGAATTCAGAGTTACCACTGCTGGCTCAAGAGCATTAACTCAAGGTTTGAAGGACACAAATTGATACACTCCTGACTTACACAGATGATCAGAAATGCCTGCAGTATATTTAGTGGTGTAAAGTGTGGCAATTTTCCAGACTGTCTCTTGATTTCATCTCATCCTTCTTTGTAATTAATCAATCTCTGAAACCATAATAAAAGTGTCTTAACTAGCCACTTTTATGGGGACTGCCCAGGAGTCTTGTAGCACAAGACAAGTAACACAACCTTGTTTATCAGTGTTAATTTATCTTCTTGTAAATAAATCACCTGGAAAAATTGTTTAGACTTCACATTTAATTTCTGATGATTTATTCTGCTATTCATAATTGAACAGAATCCACTGTGGTTCAGTGGTAGATTCCTTATTTGCCACACAGGAGGCTTGGCTTCAATTCGTGGATGTTTATACAAATAGAGCCATGGGGGCACCAAACATCTGGACCTAGTCTGGCCCTTGGATTCTGTCTCAGTGGCTTAAAGGAGGAATGAAAGGTCTGGGCAGCCTCCACCTCTCCAAAAAACTCCTGCCTAGGCATATGCATTGAAGGTCTGGGTGACCTCTTATGCATATACCATGAGCTGGAAGGTTCAACAGTTGTCAAACAAACATAATTGAACATGCTGGCTAGGGACAGACATTACACCTGGTTTAAACCTGTAACAGAACAGATGTTCAGTGCACATAAACCAGTTTGAAAATGGCTGAAACTGGTTTGAGATAAATCTGGTTGAATGTAGTATCAGACTTAACTGATTTGGGTCAAACTAATTTATGCAATGTCTGTCTCAGATACCTTCCTGTTTTAACTTAAACCAGAGTCCCCCTGAGGTGGGCTTTCTGCTCCAGAGCCAGGCTGGCTTCACCTCTCTGCCTGGCTTCTCCTCACCCACCAGCCCCCCTCCACTCCCCACTCCCTGCTCAAGCAGGGTTTCCCCCCTCCTCTCCTCTCCCACAGTATGGACCATAGCCAGCATGTGGTATGCTGGCTAATGCTGAGAGATGTCGGTGTAAGACAGACAAGACAAAGACAGACAGGACAGTGTCCACTTAGGGCTTTTTGGAGCTAATCAACAGGCCAGCTGGTAATGTCCCTCTGTTCCTTCCTTGGAAAAAATTGTTTAAGAAGAGCATGAACTAATGAGAGAGGCTTTTGTTTTCTTGATAGGGTGCTAAATACTGTGTTATCAACTCTCTGCTGTCTCCTTCACTGGTCAGGAGCAGCGAGGATGTGGGGGAGAACCCCCTCCCTAATCAGAGTGTATTGCTGGAGCCTGGCCACACTCCCCCCTCAGTTCAGCACTGTGGAAGGGAAGGGAGGGCTGCTCTAGCACCCCCTGGCTTCTAGCCTGAGCCATTGCAGTCATGTGCCTGCATTTTCTCAGTCCAGAAGGAATGTGGGTGTGATTACAAGCTGGTTCAGCCTAGCCAGGTTAAACTAATCTGCAAAAATTTAATCAATTCAGGATTAGGCTTTTTGAATGTCTGTCCCTAGCTGCTCTGAACACATTTCAGCCTCTGGCCTGTTCTAGGTCATATTGGCCATTTGGGAGTAGATGATTTGTCACCTAAAATGTAAAATATTGTTTCTGCTTCTTGATAGAACGGAAAGCCTTTAAACAGCACAATTATCAATTAGTTTTAAACAAATATGTTCATATCAGAATGCCGCCTTTGCATGCAACTGTGGCCATTTGTGCTAAAAGCAGTCATCCTGCTAGCAACCAGAGAACAAAATTCCTTTCATATTACTGTGGATGTTGTGGGTAGTAAATAAAAAAAAGATGTGTACATAGAGGAACTGAACTGTTGCACATGGAATAAATGCATGTTAATTAAGCATGAGAGAGGAAGGGAAAGTGTGGATGAAAGTGACTCTATTGATATTCTAGCATGTAAGAAGTACTTAGTATCTAGTGATCAGGGCACTCACATAGGATGGAAAGACTCATCTTCCAGTCACTAGTTCATTTAATATTTAGGTTGTTTTTTTTAAATACAACAGCTTCAACAGAGATGAAAGAGTTGCACTTCCAAATGCATTATAGCCTGGAATCTGGCATATTCACTTAATTCCCACGTAATGTATCAATATAGGAATAGTTTCAAAAGTCCTAGAATAATGGAGTCATACACCACAGTGCAGGCAACTTGTTCTTGTCCTTAAGTTAGGTAAGAGGTGTTGTTCGAAATAGATTGGATATTTTAGAACTTTGCAATGATGCTACTAGTAGTGAATGTAAGAGCTAGAATATATCACTAATATTCACATGGGGGTTAATCAAGACTAAAGAATGAATGATCCTTAAAAGGTCTAGGGAAATGTAGCAGAAATGCAGATTATTTTAGGTAGAACATGCAAAAAAAAAAAAGAATACATTATTTCCTATTCTAGAACTAAACTGTTTCTGATTGCATATTGAAACAAAATATTTTCCCTTGAGAAGCTGGCTTTGACTAAATTAAATGTATCTACTCAATTGTGCTGAAGGCATTTTGGTATTTGGCACATTTGAAACAACAGTTTGTTAACTGCTTAGGAGAAAAGTCAATAACCAAAAAATACTGAAGTCTCAAATTAGTACCTTCACTCCTCAAAAACAAAAAAGTATTATGTCTATTAACATGATTTTCTTCTCCATATTTCCACATCCATGATAAGAATTTAACCACATGTGTGAGTTTGAAGGGTTCAGAATTATAGACTCATAAAAATACGGATGGAAGGGACCCAAGAGGCCCTGTAGACCATGTCTGTGTCACAAGGCAGAATCAGCAGCTGTACTATTTTTGACAGGTACTCCTCACCAGCTCCTAACAATCTCCAATGATAGAGCTTCAACAGCTTCTCTAAATCAGTGGTACTCAACCTTTTGGCTCCATGGGTCAAATGAGTGGTGTGCAGCCAGAATGTGGGCCATATCCTGTGCAGATTCAGTATGCGGTATTGAGCCTTGTGCTGCCTCAACCTGGCCCCGTGCTATCCAGCTGGTGAAGTTCCATATAGGTCCAACATTTGGCAGCAGGAGAGTGGCAATTAACTGCTACTGCTCCCCCACTGCCAAATGTTGGACCTGTGGGGAGCCCTGCAGGCCAGATAATATGGCATTGTGGGCCAGATCTAGCCTATGGGCCAGGGGTTGAGCCTCTCTAGTCTTGATCAATAGTTTCATTGTTGAACTCTCCTTACAGTTAGAAAGCTTTTCTTACTGTCTAACTTAAATTTCCCTTGTCTATAACTTAAGACTACTATTTCTTGTCCTATGTTTCCTAGTTATGGTGAATAGTTGATAACCTTCCTCTTTGCAATAAACTTATACGTATCCTAAGACTGTTATCTCCCCACCCGGCCATCTTTTCTCTAGGCCAGACAAACCCAGTTATTTCAAATTTTACACATACATCATGTTTTCTAGACCTCTGATCTCCTCTGAAGTCACTCAAGTGGCTCCACATCTTTTTTGAACTAGGGTATCCAAAACAGTATTCCATCTGAGGCCTTAACATCGGAAATACAATGCTCAATGTTGTGTAAAGTTTATGAGCTCATTCTTAAAGGCACAGAGCTTATCGAGTGAGTAGTATGACCTATAAAGTATAAAATACCTGGAAGCAGATTCTGACACTTAAAAGGCTGGACCAATGGACAGGGGAGTGTGGGAGGGATTCACATTTCCTTGTACCAGAGGCATAAATAAACAATTCTGGCACCTTGGGCAAAGATGCTGCTGAGCACTGGAGAGCAGGGGGCCAAGGGGATGCTGAGTCTATACTACACCCTGGCTGCTGGTTTCATTGCATGGGCTTCCACTGTGGGAGCGCCTCACAGTCCACTATTCTGTGGCCCCTTTTAAACTGGCACCAGAACTGATGCCCCATTGCCCACCCCTGGTTTCATGGCTGCCTTGCACAGTGCAGTACCCCTCCCCCCATACTATATGCATGTTCACAATACTCACCTCAGACTTTTTCTTTGACAAAACTTGGAGCAGCAACTACTATCATTGTAATCATGCAGAGAAGGACCATGATGTTGTACTTTGTTTCTTTCATGTACCAATGAAGGGTAGAAGGGACAAGGGTGGCAGAGTTAAGTTGACTACAGGAGCTTTCAGCTTTTATTTCCATTTCTATTAACATCTTCTATTGTATTTTTAATAATGTTTCATCTGTCACAATGACTGGAATGAGGTTTTTGTCTGGACATGGGTGTAGACAAGCATGCTTTTTTGTAGCGGAGCAGGTCACTTCAGCTTCTCTTTTAGCTTGGAAGCTTTGCTGCTTTGGGGAAATTTGATTGCCACATGATGTGCAGGGATGATGTTACGTGTCAGATTCAGCAGGGTGTTGAATACCTGAGCTCCCTGCTCAAATATCAAGTTACCGAGAAAGGGCTCAGAGTGTGCCACGGTGAAAACGCCACAAGCCTCACCACACTTAGGAAGAGCTTCTCAGTTGCAGGAAGGAGGTTAGGTACCAGCTGTTAAGCAAAAAAAAAAAAAAATCCTTCCACAAGTGGAAAACTGTGACCTATAGGAAAGTATGTGAAGCACGTCTGGTCTCTGAAGACTACAGATGAGCTGACAATATCAACACTGGAAACAGATGCTAAATTAATTGGACTAAGTTTGGCAGAAAGCCTTAGTCAAAGCAGTAGTCCTGACATGAAGACAAATCAATACAAAACATATTAGACTTCAAATCAATTTGAGTCAAAATGGCAGTAGCTCTTTCCACTGCAGCATAGAGCTTGCTACAAGTACCCACCCAGATCCCTCTCCCTAAGCACAGTAAGAGGATTTGTTTCCTTATTATTAAACCTCTGACTGACATCATCATCTATCGGGGCCAAAAATGGGGAGCTGAGTTTAAACTGTTCCTTGCCAGTGGTGTCTGAGTGTGCTGAAGAGCCACTGATCTTAGTTCCTGCTGCCTTCAGAGGCGATGACATGAGTTGTGACCCCTTGCTAAAGAGTCTTAAGGTAGTATTGATAGATCCTGAAGAAATTTTATCTAGTACTGCAGTGGTTTCCAACCTCTTTAAGTATGAGATGACTTTTTTAATTAAAGGGCAACCCAGGATTTACTGAGTGCTGCTGCCCACCTCGACAGGCCAGTCTGTGGGGAGGAAGGGGAAGGGGGGGCAGATTGAGGCCCCTGTGGTGAGGGAGGGCATGGTGCAGGGGTGAGTGGGGCCCCAACCAGGCTGGGTGGTGGGAACATTGGCACCCAGCTGGCTCGTCCAGGCAGGCAGGGGGGTACATGCCCCCGGACCTGTGTGTGGGACAGTGGTGGCTGCTGCTGCACACTGGGCTTTGCGCCCCCAAACCAGCTGCAGCTGCCCTGGGAGTGGTGCGACACCACGTGCGTCCCACCACTGGGCTGGCAGGGGACATCAGCATAGTAGTGGGATGCATGTGGCATCGCACTGGTGCCAGAGAAGCTGCAGAGAGGCTGCCCTGCACACAGATCGGGGGCAGAGGGGGCATGTGCCCCATGGGCCTCTGCTGGGGTGTGCACAGTGGCGGGAACCCCCCCTTGTGCCTGGACAAGTCACCCAGGCTCCGATCCTCCCACTAGCCAGCCTGGCTGGGCCCCCACTCACTTGGTGGCAGGGGGCATGGCAGGGTGTGGAGGGGGTGTTGTCCCCCTCACCTGGTGCCGCCCTGGAGGCAGGGGGCATGGTTCAGCCCAGCGATGGGACACATGGCATCACACCACTCCCAGAGCAACTGCAGCTCTGTATCTCAGTTGGGGGTGGGTTGAGCATGTCTGTGCATGCACTTAGCACCCCCCCGAAAGAGACCTACTGTCAGAGGCTCTGCGATAGACTGGCTGGTGACTACTGTAGTGTTGGAAACCAGATCAGCAGCAAGCACAAAGTCCATCTCTAACTTTGTGGGTTAGGGAGACCATTAACAAAACTGTGCTTAAAAAAACCTTCCCCCAGTCTACAAACTAAGTACCTGATCTGTACCAATGTCAGTGCATTATCTCTGGGACTGAGCCCTAAAAGAATGCAATACCTAGTTTCAGGGCCTGTGATTTTTTTTTTTCATACCCACAGGCATTTACTGCACTTTGCCTGTTGTTCTAACACTGGTTTAAAGTTTATTTTTACAGTTAGAAATCTGTTTTGGTCAATATGCAGCAAAATATAAGGCCGAATAAAAGAAAAGTCTAGACAGTAACATAGTGAAATAACATTTTGGACCAAATTGTCTGGGCTCAAATAACACTCAGGTACAAATGTCTTATTTATTGTCTCCCCCTCCCCAACACGCACCTCTTCTTAGATTTAGTGCTAATACCTGGGCACAAATACTCTCTTCCTTAGATAGTCCAGATAATGGGAACTTATGGCTGTGATCAAAGGAAGAGCAGAGATCCATGTTATGGTTTTGATTGAATAATTTATTCCAGTCCCACAGGCTGGTGGAGGCTGCTCCATAGCACAGTCCAAAGTAAACAACCGAACAAAATTTTCACCTGGTGCATAGAGAAAACAATTAGCTTCTGTATCATTCACATCCTGGGTGCTCTGATCTCACATTTAGAGACTCCAACATTGCCCCAGAAAGAAAAAGAAAGAAATCCCAATAGCAAACCTTTAATTGTGTACATCTCTGTCACTGCTGCAGTTCTAACAGCTCCTCTTTAAACTTCTCCATGTGGCTACAGTACATAAACATTCATAGTAATTCAGATCTTTTAGTACCATTTTAATTTTTGTTTTAAGCAATTTCTTCAGCGGAAAAAAGAAGCTACTACCACAAGTTGAGAGAATAGTTAACCATGTTAGCCTTAAGTCAGGCAAAAGAGATGCCTCTTACAGACTAATTGAATCAAAGATGCTTAAGTTTTTGTGAACAAGAGCTCACTCCATCAGATGCGAAGCTTATCAGAAACGTTATGCATCTCTGATTCAGCTAGTCTGGGACTGTCCAACTTCTAAATGCCTGGGAGCTGAATGCCCCATGAGTCCTATCATTGGAGGCTGCACACTGGTGGCTGCAGTAGCAAGGACCACAGGCTCCCCCAGCTGTACTCTGCATGCATGGGTGAGCAGTTTCCCACATGTAAGGGTGGGTGTCATCTCACCCCACAGTAGGTGAGAGTGGGCAGGCGGGTGGGTGGGTGTTGGAGCTTCCCCACTGTGCTGCACCACCGGCTGCACTGCACACAGGCAGGCAAGTACTGTCTCAGCCTGCTGCACAGTGTGCAAAGGGGCAGGAACCCTGCAGGCTCCCCTGTGGTGCTGCTCCACCCAAGATCTGAGTTGTTGGCTTCCCTGACATCACAGGCTGTGCTGCACCCTGCCCCCTGGGGCTGGATAAAAGAGTGGACATCAGGGGAAGCAGGAGGAGTCCTGAGACCTTGGCTGTTGCTGCTACTGGAAGAATAGAGGCAACAGTAAATAGGAGTCTTGCAGGTTGCATGTGGCTAAGGGGCCATCAGTTGGACAGCCAGTTGGAGTTAGTCTGAGGTGCATTTCTTTCCTGCCTTCAGTGGATGCAGTTCTAGTCTCCCTAGCCCTTTTCCACAGTTTGCAAACCCATAGCAACAATTTATTTCACTCGAGCTTTTGTGTTGTGCATATGCATTTTAACAAAATGTATATGGCAGTGCCTCCCAGGCATTAACACCTTTGTAACAGGAGTTGAACTGGGAAAAAGAGTTTGCAAAAGTGACTGCAGTGACACTTACTAGCCGGCAATACTTCAGTACATAGACTTGCCTTCCCACGGTGCACCATATATTCAGTCCACTTGGTTTCTGCTCAAGGGCAGGATGAGATATTTTAATTGTACAAATGGCACAATGCATAATTAACTGGGGGGGGGGGAATCAGCATTGCATTTCATTTGAAACAGCTGTGCTTTGAGGCATTAGCTCATATTTTTGGCACATGATCAGCTCAGTGAAGAGTTAGTAGGAGAGACCTGAGAACAGTGCGCTGTGTGCCCCTGCAAACCTCAGTCATGCAGTTTTGCTTCCTTGAGCAGAAATGTATGGATCTGCAGCTGTACCACATGCAGCTCTTTGAATGAGGTGATACTCGTCCAGAACATATTACCACTGATTCCTTACAGTTCACTTCAGGGTGGTATGGAAACTGAATACTAATGTTCTTCTATATCATAAGTCTTGTTTTCTACAGTTGTAAGTTCATAAAATAAAATAAAATGGAATTAAATTGAATTTTAAAAAATAGAGGGCAGCCTCTGCATAGGACAAACCAGAGGTCAGTGTAATCCTGCAGTCTATATCCAACAGTGGCCAATACCAGAAGATTCCAAAGAAGGTGCTAGAATTGTTGCAATGGATGATAATGAAATAACCTTGAGGATCTGCTAACTGACAAGTCACTTGTATGTGTATCAGGTGTATCTGTTGCTATTACTCTTTCTTTCTCCCTCACCCTCTCCCCTTCTACTGACTGTTTTAGGCCATTTTTATGTTTCTATATCTATTCACTGCAGAAGAAGTATTATTTGCTTAAGGAAAATTAAGGTTTGTTGAGCACCATGTCAGAGCTTTCCAAAATATAGAAGATATGAGTAGAAAGGTGAAATCTCTGAGAGCCAGGACACAAGCTCAACCAAACAAAATGTGGATGTTAGAAGACAAGGAAATGCCCAGTTAAGGCAATCCACCTCCCCCCTTCCCAACAATCACCTGATGTCTACCCCTTCTATCTTTGCCCTAAGAGATTCCCTCAGGGAGATCAGGGTTTATAAAATCCTCAGACTGACCATGACCTCTCCATTTGATGATAGGTGAACTGTACTGACAAAGTGATAGCAGATAAGAATAATGCAAACAATTCTATATTTACCAGTTCCAGGGTTCAGAGTCAAGGTACATCTGACCAGTACATGAGCTTCACTCTGAGGCTCTCTTGAATGTCAGATGTCAGCAGGCTGAAAGTTGGAGGCCAAGGCCCACTTCTGCCCCATCGGGGTGGGTGAGATGGGCTGGTTGTATGTCCTCTGTCCATGGTGGCCTTGGGTTCCCCTCTAGAGGACCCTTTACTACTCTGAAATCCCTCCTTCTGTATCCTTTCTCTCTTCTTTTTGGATGACTTTTCTTCTCTGTGTATCACTGATTGGTCTTTCTGTAGTCATCATTCTGGCCATGTTCTGTCCTGTCAGCGTATTTCTTTGTTTCACAAACCCATCACATGCATACATGTTATTTGGGCTTTCCTAGTTTCTCCTAATTTGGTCCAGCTACCAAAACTGGAAATCCCAAGGGCTCTGCACTTGGGCACTGAGATCTCGCACCAATGCTGCAGAGTCCCTTATCTCATGTTTTAAACTCCTGCCTACCGAAAATGTGGGTGACAGTCACAAAGTTGCCAGCTCTTGCAAATATATTGCCAGTAAGAGTATTTTGCAGAAGTATTCTTCATAGTGCAAAAAGCACAAGGAGGACATAAATTTTATGAAGCTCGTTCCTTGCCCAGTGGGAAGGTATCTGATATCCTTCATTTGGTTCTTCCAAAGCAGTGAGCAGGGCCTACACAGGGGAGAAAGTAACTTTTGTCTTATTATGGGAAACACATCACACATGAAGTGGTGCCTTGACAGTAAGTGGCAAAAAAAGAGCATGTGAAGAGAGGTGAGGCCACTTAGTGTGTGCAAATGGCTCTAACATATGGCTCACAGGGGGTGGGGTCATAGGCTGCCCCATTGTGGGGGTGGTCCGCAGCATAGGACTGCCATTGCAGCATAGGTTATTGGGCTGGTAGGTATAGGCAGGGAGAAGGGTTCAGGACTAGCAGGAATTTGCCAGAGAGAGCCTGGAAGGGGATAGGGAGTGGTGACAGCTATGGATATAGACTATATTCTATATTTATATATGGTTTGCTCATTTTTAACATTCTCTGACTGGGTTTATTTAGATTTCTTTGTTCTAGCAAACTTTTGAAACTTCCTTGGACTAGGCCCCTAATGGACTTGTAAGGTGTTGGGCTTTATGCCTCTGCAGGTGATCTACATGTGCATTAATGTGCCTTTTGTAATGCACATTAAATTTAGTACCTCCAATAAGACATACTAAACTAATACGAATTAGGCTGTCCTAATGTACAGTAGTGCATTTGCACGTTTTTTATGTGACACTCAATGTGCAGTATTTCTAGAAGGGTGTAGGTTGTAGCTGTGTTGGTCTAAGGACATAGGCAGACAAAGTTCTTTGGGTGAATGTGATATCTTTTACTAGACCAACTTAAATATTTGGAAAAAAAAATGTAAGCAAGATTTCAGGTTCAAAAACCTTCGTCAGGCTAAGGAAGTTTCTGCAGTTCCTGGATGGAATGAAAAGTAAAGAAGTCAGAGGCTGGGCTGGTATGCATGCAAGATAGGCTGTCAGTGAAGATGTAGATTTCTTACCTCCTTGCCACACCATCATGAAATGCTGCTTGCCACCATCCTGTTTTCTTTTTATCTTGGTTTATGGTCTTCTGACAAAATTCCTTTGTTGTTACAGTTTGCCTAAGACCTTTAGCACAAATATCTATCATGAAATTACATTAATTAGTTACATCAATTACTTCTACTGGCATGTTTAAGATGAAGTTAATGATATGCTTGGATGATCTAATTTAAGGCCTTTTTTTCTGATGTCTTCTTTCAGGTCTTGTGTTCTGTTTAATCTGACACATTGCAGCGAGGCTTATTAATCACTTTCTTTCCTTTCCTGACCAGGCTAATATCATGTCTGCGAAGGTTCATTCTTTCAGTCACTGACCATGTCTGAAATTCACAGTAATATAGGCAATGAATAGGTACTACATTGGTACTGGGATCAAAGGCTTTCTTGCAGAACTGTCTCTTCTGCAACAAAATTAGGTTGATTCCCATGAAGATCTCCCCCTCTTGATCTAAATGAATGGCTTTAAGCTTTTCTTGGCAGGAGGAAAGGGGCATTCTGCAGTGAGAAGGGGTTCCCACAATGGGAGAATGCTCCCACTTACCCCTACACTGCTCCAGTCAGCCCATGCACAGGTTGTGCCATGGCAGCTAGGCTTCCTGGCACTGCTGGGGAATGCTCCTGTCCTTCCCTGCTCTCCTTTGGTTCATCATCAAGGAGAGCACAACGTAAAAGCTATTTTCCTGGGGAGAGAACTGAGAGGGTTCTTTCCACATGAGCCCACAGCCCCTGGCCAGGAATCAGCAGGAAGAGGCTTGGCATCCTTCTAGGACTGGGATCCTCCCGGGGTGTCTAGAGCAGCTGCTGTTTTTCAGCAGCCATCAATTGATGGCCTGCCACCTTCTCTGATGGGGAAGAGGGCAGGTTGTCAAATATTGGGCCCCTTCGTGCCCCCTAGCTGGAGAGCTCACCTGTGTAGCTCTCTAGCTGGGGTCTGGAACACATGTATACTCCAGCTCCCAGGCTAGTTTTCTAGCAGGAAGAATTTCAGATACATTCTTACCACTAGAAGTAAAAATCTGTTGGTGGTCTTAGTGGCTTGAGCACTGGGGGAAGGAAGAAAGGAATCGGGTAGCAGTCACCTATAAGGCCAGGGAGTGGTGACAGCTGTGGCTATGGGGTAGGAGGGAAGTATCTGCAATGGGAAGGGGAAAGTTGCTGCTGGGAACAGTCAGAAAGTAGGTGGGTGTTGGAAGTAGTCAGATTTGGGAAGTGCTGCAGGCTCCTCGTTGTATTCCTCTACCCCAGGCACTCCTGCTGTCAGTCAGTCAGCATGCAAACCTGTGCTGTTCCCACCCTTGTGGCTGGGCCTGCAGCATACACTGAACCTGCCTATGTTCTTCTCCAGCGTACATGGAGCACTGGGTGTCAGGGGCAAGAAAAAAAAGAGGGCCACTTTCAGACAGACTTGGTGCCTCTCTCAACATACCCCAAACATGCCAGCTCTGCATTCCTCCCTGTAGTCTCAGATGGGCATTTTTGTGGAATGTGCAGCTTAGCTCTTTCTACAGGTTTCAGCTAGTACACTTGGACTGTTGACAGCAGAGTGTTAGTCATATATGTGAAACACTTGTGCAACAATTCTCAACAAGGGTGCCATGGTCCCACGGGGTGCCTTAAGACCCTTTCGAGGGTGTGATGGGGTGCTACACAATGTTAGCACTGGTAAGTGTGCAAATGTAATTCACAAAATAAACCCAGAGATTGTAAATAAAGAATCCATGGTGTTAAAAACATGCTGACCTCTTGAGGTCTTTTTAAATTCTTTTTAACAGGAGTATTGCTCTGCTCTCTTTCAGTAGTCAAAACTGAGCGAAATCTAGGAGCAGGCATTTTCTGATGGGTACCTCAAGTCTAAAAAGGTGGACCACTATACGTCTTCCAAAATATTTTCAAAATCTTTCACATATATAGTGTACTCTAGTGTACAAAATTACCTTACCACCTATAATGTCTGGCAGATGCACGTACCTTGGTGCATCTCACTATGGTGCTAGTGAACATTGTTCAAAGAAAAGTAAATGTAATAATCAAGTATCAGCAGGTTGTAGGTTTTGTTCTCAACTAAAACTGGGCACCAATAGCTTCCAAGCTCTAAGCGCAGCGTAAGTTGGCTCCATGTTCCTCTTTGTTCTGCTTGAATGCAAGTCAGACAAATTTATCCTAGTTAAGCAAGGAAGGGGTGGGGGAGAAGGAAGGAGGAGTGTTTCTTGCTTATCTTTCACCAATTTGCTGCTTGATGAACAACTTAGTAGGACCAAATCCCATTTTTGCATTATAACAGGAGACATGCACTTAACACTGCTGAAGGACAGGCCATCCATTTTAAAAGATTCTGTCAGGTAGCCAGTATGGAGAGGAAGACTAGAAGGGCATGGGAGGGCTCAGATAACATCATAAATATTTGTGTGACTAGATAATAGATTAATTTACACTACTCTGTGACAAACTAAAATGCCCACATATTAATGTTGAATAGGTAATCAAAATCAGCTATTTATTTATTTTTAAAACCATAGCAAATATGTACAAAAAACCCTCTGAAAGTGGCTGTATGATACACAGGGATGGGCCCTTAAATGAAACTGGTTTGAAAAGCTTTATTATTCTACGTTAGATAACAAAAACAAAATGCAAATATACCATTTAAATGGGGTTTAATAAACTTTCTTAATGCAAATGCAGTTCTAAATAAATAACTTAAAAAATACCATTGAAACACAATAACCAAACATTTTGACCACAGCAGCATTCATTAAAGGAACCTGGTAGCTTTCAATTACCATGATGAATATAGCAACAACTTAAATTAATTGATAGATACATTGTCTTTTAACAAATGTCTCGTGTATGTAAATGTTCCAAGTCAACCAAAAAAAAATCAATCTGCTGCCTAATTCAATTCCAAAGGTGTAGTCACAAGCAATCAGTATAATTGGCTTTCTCAAGTGCACATAAAACTAGCCTTTCAGGAATGATTACACATTCATAAACTGTCAGGGATACAGATGCTAACTGGAAATTAACAACACACTTGGCAAAAGACTTCACTGGTGTAAAATCAAACTATATAGTTTTCTGGGGGTACTGTCAGAAGTACTTTATTAATAAAAAATAGCTGGAAAAGTTCAGGGTGGGTAGGAAAACAAGCAAAAAACTTGATATACTTCTTGAGTAGGGAGCCCTCCCTCCACAGCCACCCCCCCCATCACTTACAGTATAGCTAATATTAGCTATAATATTAATACTGTAATATTAGCTATATATATATATATATATATATATATATATATATATATATAGAATAT
>JAGPOW010000261.1:201573402-201583811 GCA_030014935.1 Caiman crocodilus
TTATCTATATATATATATATATATATATATATATATATATATACAGTATAGCTAATATATAGCATAACTGATGGCTTGAACAGCACAATAGGACAATCCATCACTAGATTCCTGCAATGGAGGCCAGAACATCTTTATTTGCCACTTAAAACAACACTGCATGTACTTTGTCTAGGTGTTGCAGGACTGCAGACTGGTGAATTATATGCAAAATGAATTATAAGCAAAATGCAAGCACTTGCCACACATTGTTCAATTGTCTACAATGAAGTCAGTAGGCCCTTTCTATCCTTTTCAATGAAAGGCTATGGATTGTGCCCTACAGTGCAGCCAGATCTGCAATGCTTTGAGTATACACTGGTTAGTAGAGGTTGTGTATAAGTTTTCAGAATGGGCTGGGAAACCAAGTTATAGTTGTTGCATAGTTTGAGTACCATTATGTGCACAGAAGCTGACTAGTTTAGTGCCATCCTGGAGCACTGCCTTACAGGCACATAAAGGTGGACAATGGCCATCGTGGCAGCTAGCCACAGACAGTGAAATGTTTATGGTAGCTACCATGACACAAATTGTCCCAGGCAGTTGCCCAAATGCCTCAAATGGGCATAACACCTTTGCTGGCCTGTCATCCTATGCTATTTCATCCTTCAAAGTTACTTTACTTCCATGTATAAGTGTCCCACTCAACAGCAGAGCTGGTGGCATGATCATTCAGGCATGGCTGTGTAATGCTGGGTTAGGCCTGCACTTGACTTCCCAGTGCTCAAGAATATGGAAATCACCAGAGTCAACTGAATGCACCTTTTTGTTTGATGCGTGTGAAGAGCAGAGAAGGCAGCTTGCCTCCTTCCTTCTAACTGACCACAGTCCTATTTCAGAGAGCTCCTCTTGGCTGCCATAGTTCTGTTTCAAAACTGAGATCTGAAGAATAAATTGGCTCACTGGATGGATAATGTTCATACCACTTCAAATGTAACCAAGTTCAGGAAGTGCCTCCCCTCTCCAACACTGATTAGTCTTGTTCAGGTCATGCTGCTAGAGACCCAGGATTCAGATTCCTTTTCCAAGATCATATGATGAGAGAGAAAATCTGAGTTATTTCCAAAAACTTAATTTTAAATAGACAAGGCATGGATCAAATGGGAGTAATCTTCATCCATGTCTTGAGATGCACATATATTCCTCCAGGTAGAGATATGGACTTCCATGGCTTCAAGCAGGCAGAGGATTATGATCACACAAGAGGTGTTTTGGGAAAGAGCAACTGAAAGACTGATTTCTCTCTTCTAAACAGGTTAACTTCTATATTTAACTTCCTGGAGCTTATGCAACCAAAGAAACCCAAATAATGGACAGCTTCAGCTACTATTGATCATGTTTTATTCTACTAATCAAACAGATTTTACTTGCATGACTACCTTTATATAAACAGGCAGTCTCCAGTAACCAGGATCATACTGCCTACAATAAAGAATCTCCAACTCTGACAAGAAGTTAAAAGATCTGACTTGCCCTATCCGTCCCTTAAGCCAAAACAATTAAGTTCATAAAACTCAGGAAATCAGACAGAGAAAAAATGAGATTTTAAACTATGCTTATTTTAAATAAGTTTATTATAACTAAATAATATAAAACACAGCCATCTTAAAACATTTATTGAGAGGAGGAAAAAATGCTAGGTGCAGAGTAGTGTTCTGTTGGTGCAGACAGTATAGACTACAGACTCCAAACCAATGTTGGAATCTGACCTGTTTTCTTTTGATTTGGTATCAGTACTATGTTTACAACACAACAAAAGAAGGTTTATTAGCTCCTGTTAGTCAAAACAAAATACAATTAAAATACAGAGCAATACACTTTCCCCTTACTTTAAATAGTATAAATTTAAGTAAGGCTCACTATAAATGGAGCTTGCTATTTATAATATGAATGCCCAATGCAGATGGGGAAAATGGAGGGGGATGAGAAAGGGAAATGCACACCCAATCCATGTGCCTTATCGATGTTTGATATTTCATTCTGTAGTATGATTTCTTTGCTATGTTTAGTTAATTATAATGGTCTGGAGACATGATAAAACAGAAAAACCCATAGGAATAGCACGTATTTTCAAAACTTTTTTTAAAGGGATCAAAGAGCAAAATATGGACTCGTGAACTTTGAGACATAGTACAACGAGTCAGTGGTCAGGATATTGAACAAGGGAAATGTTTAGAGCTTAATGCCTTTTGTCATATCTGGGGTATTTGTTTAGCCTTATTATGTTAAAGGAAGTGTATTTAAAAATAACACAACACAGAAAAACCCTAAGGCCGAAACCTATGTTTTAAACAAGCATGCACATGACTGCAATGAGTAATTCGTCCACTTAAGCATACACAGGCACGTGAGTGCATACAGGTACTTGTCTGTTAATAATCCCAGTTCAGAAGAGCTTTTTAATATGTGCTTTTGTCTAATCCTTGATCAGGATAACATTTAAAGTCTATTCTTCTCTGGAACTTAGATATGTGCTTAAAGACAAAACATGCTTAAGCTCTAACCTGAGCATGAATGCTTTTCTGAATCAGAAGCAAAAAAAGTGTCAAGTCCATGTTAGGGCCATTCTGATGTCACAGCAGTGTTTAAATTCATCACATGGACCTTAACCATGAACAGCCATATCATGGCACAGCCTCACTTTCATGCTGGAAAAATCAGTAAATTCTGACCATATCTCTGTATAAAGAGAGGTGACATTAATTGGGAGCATTTGGCAGCCTGGAGCCTTACAGGGTTTTATTTGTTTGGAGGGAAGATGGATCTGAATTCAGCTGTTCTGCCTCTTCTGCCTTGATGACTTATCAGCATGTTGCAGGCCAGGGACAAGAAATAAGCCCGTCTCTGAAATTGTGCTTTTGCCAATAAAAGGTAAAAACTGCCAAATGCTGAAGTACCTCAATTTAGATTTCATAAGTGAAATTAAAACTTCAAAGCATTTTAATTTCCTTGGCACTGTTGTGCAGTCATGGAGAGGCACTTCCAAAGAAAGGGACTGCATGCTTCATCTTCTGCTCAGCTGTCACTTTACAGCTTGGGCCCTTTTTTAAAGTCCATTTTAAAAATCACTTTATGCACAGTCAAGGTAGCAGTTTTCAACTCCTCATTTTAGCTCTGCTTTGAGCTGAAAGCAGAAGCCCTATGTAAAAAGCAGGAATGAGACAGGAAGTGAAGAGGGGTATATTTAGGCTTCAGGCCCATTCAGGATTTTTTTTTTTTTTTTTTTTAAACAAAAGCTGAAGAGAGGCCTAGGGGAGGAAAAGATCAGTTGTATTTTTGAAAAACAATATGATATTCTACAATGGTCCACAAAGGTTTGAACTGCAGTAATACCACTTAAGCTCCAGTTCTTTGGGCCATCACTGGAGTACTGTGTAGCTCATTTTTGTACATACAAAGCCTAGAAACTACAAAGAAAAGCTTGATAAGGTTTTTTTTAAACTATGAAGTATATTCAGTGCCATAGAGCAAACAGCCACAGTGAACTCATCATTGCTGTTGCTTTATTAGATTGCTTTTCCTATGACAGTATAAGCCCCTTAAAGTACCAAGCAGCATTTGTTAAACATTACCTTAAAATGGAATTTTGTTTACTTTTAGTGAGTCACACTACAGCAGCGAGACAAAATCCGAAGGTAGTTTTCAGCAGTCTATTAATCCATACCTCGAAAACATTTTACCAATCTGTACTATTTGGGTGCTACAACATGCAATTGCTGAGTACAATATCTTAAAATGGGTGCATTTTAAAAGTACCAAATACATTTAACAAATGATATCCATGTCTAAGCAGAACTCTCCTGATAGTATCGGGGAGCTCTGCTGATCCTGATAGTACTATATTACAGAGATATGTCCTTATTAAAATATACTGACAGCCTTTATTCAGCACTATACAGTGTTTCTATCTGATTGCTTTGGGATTTACCTTGTCTCAACAAGGAAATGCATCAGATAGTCTTCTAGGTGTCGCACATTCTGCTGGAGTTCTAAACTGAACTATAACAACTTCACAAAAAAAGCTGCCTTACATTCCTACTGTAAAGCTACTGTATTTTTTTTGCGCCATGGCTACATAGATTCCCTGAGAGTATGCAACTGCCAGACATCAGCTGAAAAAGTGTTTCTAAAATAAAGGGCTACAGAAATACTTAAATGCAGATTAAAAAATCAATACAGTTCATGCAAAATGTGCAGGAGACTTTAAGAATGTCAGTATCTGTGAGTCAAGCACATCTTAATTTGGTAGTTGACAGATAAACAGTAAGCTTAGTGCTCAGTTGCCAGGCAAGCCCAGATGTTTTTAAGACTAAAAACAAACAATCAAACAAATTCCCCATCACTCTAAAAGGACTCAATTCCATCTCTGAATTTAAATCTACCAGTTTAATCACTTGCTCTTTATAATCATTAAAATCCAAACGAATCTTTACTTTATGAAATGGGCCAATCAGTTTTACAGCAATGGATTCTCATATGCATTTGCTTATAGGTGGAAATCTTAGCTATTTGGCTAATTGACCACTTGCTCAATTTTATTTATTAGGTCCCAATTCTGCAAGGTCCTGAATGCCTTTTATTTGTATTGGTTTTGGTGTAAGTAGGGAACACAGAGAGACTCCTGGGACCATTTCAGAATAGAATTAGAGTACAGGAAGCAATCAAGAGGTCTGGCATTCTCTAAGGTCACAAGCAATCCTGACATCCACTTGCAAGTAAAAGGCCAATTTTACAAAGAGGCGTGAAAACAAGAAGACACGTTGTAAAAAGGAGAGTGCCCCTCTGAGCTGGGAATATACCAAACTAGCTACTGGTCAGCCTGCCTATCACAAATGGTAAATTTAGTGGAAAACAGTCAGTTTTGAAAACAGACTCAAATGAGGTCACTAAGTTTTCTACCTTGGAAACAAATAATGATGACATACTGGGGATCCCCTCTGTACATCAGGGAACCTGGAGCAAGAGAAAACTCCAATTTTTATTTTAACTTCACAAGAAACTTTTTATTGTTATTTTTGACAGGCTCTCTGCCTTTCTTAACTTCCCTCTCCTGACTGATATTTGTGTGGAAATGTGCACAGAATCCACTACCTTCCCAGAGCACCAGCTAAAGAACAAGAAAGCCAATTTCTCTGCTTGGGTAAGTGAAGAATCCTAGCTTTAAGTGTGAGGGGATATAGGAGGGGACAGTCATTCTACTGAACTGTGGCATTTCTTACATTCATGGTCAGGAGAATTATGTTTGAAAACCCCTATGCATATGGCTTGATTCTCAGTGCTGGAATAACAAAGAAAATATTGGTCAAATTTTCAATTCTATTTTGGTAGAAGCATATAAAATTCATTAATTTTCAAGGAAGCACAGTTCCTGGACTCCTGTTGCTACCAGTGAGAACTGAATTGTACGTAACCAGCAGCTCTGGGAAGAGTGCAAGAGTGAAATCAAGCTGTTTATATAGATGCTGAACTACAGTTTTTGGCATTCCCTTCAGGTACCAACATTTGAGGGTTTGTATTTTACAGAACTTTGTTTTTCTTCAAGTTGGCAATTTTCAAAATTCCTTGCCTCAACCGTGAAATTATTGCTTAAACCTGTTCAACAGGAAGCTAGGTACCATGCAATGTACACTTCACTAAAGTCCTCTTGGTAGCTGTGTTTTTTGCTAGATCTGAACACAAATATTTCTCCTAGGAAGAGACTATGTTTGCAACCTGCTACTGCATTATTATTCACTCTGCTCCCAGACTTCCTTTCCTCTTCTCATACACTAAGCATAACTCACCCCTATGCAGAAGTCCTAAACATTATTTAGCGATTTTCTTGAGCACAAAAGTGAGTTTATATAGTGCTGGACCTATCCGTAAGGGACAGATTCAGCCTTAGTCATTTAACTAGCTTCAGGGCCAGCCCTTAATTCTTTTCTTTAATAGTAGCAGTGGTGGTAATGACTTATTAATTAGCATCACAAGAAAGAAAGGAGTAACAAAAGTCTCCATTATTCTTAATTCTCATTCAGTTACTGCTTCTGAAATACATGGGTACCAGCTACAAACAAGTGATGGCCTTCTGAAGAACTTTAATTTTACTAGGATTCACTTATTTCAAAGTCAGCCTTTTGCAATCACCCTTTTAAAAGAAAGGGTAATGTCAACCTAAAGGCATGTTTATAAAAGTCAATTCTTAGACTGCCTTCTTGTGCATAAATCACACACAAAGACACACAGCAGCTACATGGTTTGTTTTTGACCAGATCATTGTTGAAAAAAGAAAAAAAGGACTATGGGCACATTTTTCAAACACCCATAGTTGACTGTGAAACTTTGAAGCTTATGTCCCACCAACTTTTATTAAGATTCAGGTGTTTTTAAAAGTTCTACCGTATTACCATGGTAAATACAATAAGACAAATCTTCAGCTGGACTCAGCAGAGCTTTGCTGACAAGCAGCTTAGAAATCTGAACCAAACACTCCTGCAATTAGCACTGAAGACACTGGAACAACACAAGGGCAAAAGGTAGCAGTCATGATACTGGTGCAGAGATGAGGATGATACATCTTTAAAACCTTCCTGCTCTTTACCTTCCTGTGCTGTGACATCAGCAACAAGGCTGGCATCATAGTGAACTTGAGGATTATTTTTTAAACACCAAACATACAAGCTTGATGCCATCAGATGAAATTGGAGGGGATATCTGGTAGAAAAGTTCCTTTGAACAATAGTTCAGTAGCACTGGAAAGAGATCTCAAATTCATTAACAGAGAGGGAGAAGGTAGAGTGTAGCCAAGGCTATGCAAGGTGTATACTCTTAAGTTGGCCCAAGAAAGGGGCAAAAGGAATACAGTTATCAAGGCTAACTCTTGGGAGGCCTTCAAAATATTTGAAGGGGGCTGTACACATTTTCAAGAATAAAAGGATGCACTCTAAATTAAGCTTGAGATAAGAAGTAAACTTACCACACTACCCCGTGGCTTCACTTTTGCCCTTCAGTGCAACAGATGTGGAAGGAGAATAGACATTGATACTGATGCTAGCATCACAACACAGACAGACATAGAATGGGCATGGGAAAGACAGCAACATTAACATACCACCAGTTCTCAGAGCTGACATCACAACTGCCCTTCTGGACATGTGCCTGGCACCCGTGCAAAATGCTAGAGTGAGAAAGTCAAGTTCTGCTCTATTACATTTGTGTAAATGATTAAACAAAATTGCCCCACAACCCCAAAAAGATTTTTTTACCTGAAGGCATTCACCATGCAGCCAGCCATGACCCTAAAATAAATGGTACCTCTGCATTTAAACATAAACAAGCATTTAAAAAAATATGTACATATAAAAAAAGAAGCAACGATTACTTCCCCTCCCACGTTAAGGAAGATGTAACAAACAGAAATGCTGTTCAGAAAAAACTTTGTTCAGAAAATGCAGTCCCTGAAGTTTCAAGGCACTGTCTCACTGTTGTCATACCACCTCATCCGACTCCAAGCCATGTACTTCATAGAGAGTGTCCAAGATATTTAGCTGCTTTTCCATGGCTGGTAAGTAAATGTTGAGGTCTCTTTGCATTCCATTATAAAAAGCTTCCTCCTGGTCTTCACACTGCTTTACAGATAGTGCTGCCACAAAGTCTTCGTAAGTTGGAGCTGCCCTTAAAGCTAACTGAGAGAGGAACACAAATTGAAATCCCCAGACTTGGATAAACACAGCACAGATGGAGAAGATCATATACCTATTGGTTTCTAGCTCTATTAACTTTATGAAATCTTAAAAATAGTTTCAATGATATTTTGTAAGTTAAGGCATTTTATTTTTTAGTATTTACAATAATAATAAAACACCACACAAACAGTGGTAGTGTAGTGAATTAAAACAAGATTTTAAAAAGTGATGAGTAACCATTGGCAGTTTAGTTTTGGGGCCTATATTCCTAGACATTCAAGAGGCCTGGTTTCTAGAAAGTGCTACCACTTCAAGTAGTGATTTTTTTCCTTATACTTGAGACTAAAATAATAACATATTAAACTGATCCATAAGAATATTTTCAGGGGGAACCTATACCCAGTTTTCAAAAGAGATTCAGACAAAGGAGTCAAAGTCCTATGTGTAAGACCTTTTGAAAACGTTACACCCAAATCTTCCTACTTGTCCCTCATTCATGAAGATCACAGTCATCAGATTTGCCTGGGACTTTAAAAATTATATTGCAGATGATATGTAACAGACACCAGGGGTGGCTGCTAGCTTGAATGTAGATTACTCAAATAGTGATGGAGGAAACAAGACTCACTTATTAAGTCTCCTTCTCTCCCAGTTCAGTGGTTTTCAAGATTTTTTAGATTCAAGACACCCTTCCACAACTTTTCAAAATTCAGTGGCACCCCATTTTAACCCCTCCCTCCCTCTCCCCCTCCCAAATATCAATATTTGGATGTAAACATGATCTCACCCTATTACTAATTAACACGGTATTAACTGATGACAGTTATTTTTATTCACCCCACTACCACCACTGCTGTGGCCCAGTGGAACTGTGCCACGTACCTCCTGCAGAGCAAGACTGGGAAGTGACTGTGGCAGCAGCACATGTTGCCGCAGCCCTTCCTGGTCCAACCCTACATAGGGTCTCTCAGAAAGAGGCACACAGGGAAGATGGAACTCTCACATATCTCTATTGTCAAGAGGCAAGCTGGAAGCAAAGAGCTACAGCAGAAGGAGTATGCCTGCTTGCTTACAATGCAGGCAAGTGCAGCTTTCTTCTGCAGCCACTTTTCAGTTTGCTTTTGAAATGTCTCATGAAAGCAGAGGCATGCAGGACAGTTTCACCCTGAACTGTGGTGGTGTCAACATTGTGGTGCTAATAATATGGCAACCATGGCAGATTCTTGCAACACCGCAGTTGAGAAGCACCACTCTAGTCCTGCATGAAACCATAGGTAGTGAGCACATCTTCATGATGGAGAACCCACTTTCAGAAATGTACTTAAAAATAAACACCAGCATGCTGGAAAGATGCCAATAATGACTCACTTAAGCTTTCTTTTTAAAATTTAAAGAAAATCCCAATGAGACTGCATGGCCACAGACTCTCCTTGTTTACATTTTACTACACTATATTAAAAGCAAAAAAGCATAAAAAACAAAACAGGTCAATACAGGCCACATTCTAGCCAACCACCTGTACCAGTAATTAAGGAACACACTTACCGCAAAGACCCCTCGCACAACCCAGCCATGGTGCTGCCGTAATGTCCTTCCATATGCATTGTCTTAAAAGAAATAAAAATAAAGAGTTTTCTACAATAGCTTTTAATGTTGTTTCACCTTTGCATGATAGCAGGGGATTAAGAATGTTTAAAGGCTAATTCATTCCAAAACATGGCACAAAACATGGCTCTTTTTGCATTTCAATAGTATTTAATGGACAGCAAGATAGAGGAAGTGACACAATCATGACTTTTGGTTTATATTTTCAGCTCTGCTGCTGACATCTGTTTTTTTGGATACTGTATGTCCTCTGCAGCACAGGAGAAGCATGTTCCTTTCATCTACTTTACAGCAACCTGGGCCTAGAAGAAGAGCAAATTGAGGTACAGGGGGGTCAGAGAGAAAGGGACTTAGTAGTGGGGGTCTATTACATACCCACATACCAGGGGGATGAGTCAGACCTAGAATTCTCAAGACCACTCGCAGAGGCAGTGCACTCAAAGGACCTGGTCATCATGGGTGACTTAAACTTCCCAGACATCTGCTGGGAGGAACAGGCATCCAGGTCTGCCCATTCACCTAAGTTTCTAACCTCCTTACAGGACCTTCACCTACTGCAAGAAGTACGCATTCCCACTAGGGGAAATGCCTTACTAGACTTGGTGCTGGCCACGGAGGATGACTCCGTGGGGAATTTGCAGGTGCAAGGTAACCTAGGGGATAGTGACCACCTATTGATAGAGTCCACTATCTGGAGAAAGGTGGGAAAGGCAACTAGAAAGGCAGAAGTGCTACACTTCAGGAAGGCCAACTTCAACCACCTCAGGAGATTAGTTAGGGAAGGACTGACTGGTAAAAGCCTCAAAGAGATGGGAGTCCAGGAAGGGTGGGCATTTCTCAAGAGACTAATCCTTCAGGCACAGAAAAGGACCATCCCAATACACATAAAGGGGGCAAAAAAGCAAAGAAACCCTCTTGGTTGAGCAGGGAAATCCAGGAAAGCCTGGAGGGGAAGAAAAGAGGCCTAAAGGCTGTGGAAGTAGGGGTCAGCCACCAAAGAGGAGTATCATAGTATCATCATAGTGTCTAGAGTCGGAAGGGACCTGGGCAGATCATCTAGTCCGACCCCCTGCCTTGGCAGGAAAGAGCACCGGGGTCAGA
>JAGPOW010000261.1:201592845-201668756 GCA_030014935.1 Caiman crocodilus
GGACCCCAGCCAAGTACCTATCTAATCTACTCTTGAAGATGCCCAAGGTAGGAGCAAGAACAACTTCCCTAAGAAGCTGGTTCCACATCCTAGCCACCCAAACTGTGAAGCAGTGTTTCCTAATGTCCAACCAGAACCTGCTCTCCAGTAACTTGTGACCATTGGTCCTAGTTACCCCTGGCGGTGCCCGGGAAAAAAAAGCCTGCCCTATTTCCTGCTGATCACCCCTCAGCTGTTTATAGGCAGCCACCAGGTCCCCTCTCAGCCTCCATTTACTGGAGGATAAATATAGGATCTTAAAATCCTTTCAGTTCAGAATCAGAGCACATGGACACACAATATTAACTATAAATTGGATTTTATTCCTTAGTAAAACTGAAGAAGACAACACACATCCTTATATCAGCACAGATCACTACATTCCAGATTTTAGAAAGTTACCCCTATGTAAGCAAGGAGCAACTATACACTTATATTAGTTACACCAGCATATACTGGTCTTGTGTCTGCTCTCCCAGTCAAATGTCATCTTAGGTAGCCATTTGCTCAAAGGACACCAGTTCTCTTGCCCAAGCATTGTCACAGTATCTACTGGGACAGTGGATCATGTGTCCACTCCTAACGACCAAGCAAAATGGAGGGCGACTTACTCCACAATAATTGTGAGATGCGTCCAAATCCAAGGTCATATGCACAGACTGTTAAACTACACTATCTAAAATGCTGTATTTCTGAGAATCTCTTCGAATTTAAAAAGTATGGATAGATGAAAAGAAATGACAGTGTGGAAAAAAGATAGTACGTGCTTTTAGAACAGAATTTACATCCATTTCAGCATTCTGACCTGGCAGACAGCAGTGCTAGGTTGATATTACAAAACCTCCTAATACAAACTTTCCCAACAAATTCCTACATAATCAGTGTGCCTTATCTACTTCTATATCCTTCAAGCATACCACATTCTTGCTTCCCTTGTACACAAATTGCTTCAGTTTGGTTGAATGCCTGCACCGAAAGACACTGGTAGTTATATTTACCCATTTGGGCTGTTTAATCTTAAAGGGAACAGCAAAGTTTTGTTCCATTTTGTTTACAAATCAGTGCTAGAAATCATTATTACCTTGATATTACCGACAAAATCCATTTTGACAGGAGCAAAGACTGTTGGTCCAAGTTTGTCTAGAAGAAAAAAAGAAACAAACCAGTTTTTCCATTTTCCAGTGCTGTATCACTGCAACATCCATTTCTTTGTTCTCCAACAGCTTTTCTGAATGGAACCCCTTCCTCCCCCAACAGTGGCGGCAAGGCACAACCACAGGCTCCCAAAGGGGAGAGGGTAACCCCCGCAGGCCCCATACCCCAGAAACAGACCCCTGGCGGGGATAACTTAACTCCTATAGGGCAGCTGGAGCAGGAGCGGGGACCGTGGCCGCAGCCACACAAACAAGTGTTATGCCGGCTGTTTAATCAGCTGTTTCTGGCATGGGAAACAGCCAAACCAATCCTGGCGGCCATATTGGCCACTGCGGGAAAGTTTAAAAGCCCCGCCAGAACTAGGGCAGCGGGACAGCTGGAGAGAGGGAGCATTAGCAGGCAGCACACTAGGCGTGCTGCGGCTCCGGTGCAGGAAGGGAGCAACACAGTTGCACGACTCCTGCAAGCAGCGCAAGGAAAACCTTTGAGCCCCCTGCAGGAGGCAGAGCAGGGGAAGCCCTCCAGCTCCCTGTGGTAGAGGATCCAGAGAAAGCCTTGGAGTTCTCTGCAAGCAGCAGGGCAAATGAGGCATTTGAGCCCCCTAGAGGAGACCGGGGTAAAGGAGGCAGCTCTGCAGCCCTCTCCTCCTCAGGGTAATATTTCTTCTGAGGAAAAAAAAAACCCCTGAGAAGGGGGAAAAGCAAAAGAGACCAGGGAAGGCAGGCCCCGGGCCATCCTACAGGGCTGAAAATCACTGTTTATGGATATCCACCCACTTGGCGAGCTGACAGGGTGTAGGGGAAGTAGAGCCCCGTGGAACATCATGCCAAGCAATTGTGAGTACTGGCATCTGTCCGGAGGGCCTCCCGGGAAGATTTCCACTGAAACCCCCCTCCCTTGATAGTTTAACATCAAAGTCATGGCAGGCGAGTCGAGGGGAGGAGAAGCGCTACACACCTAACAGGCTGGACAGCACACAAGGCACAAGTGATCACACCCACAAACAAAATTAAAAAACCAAATCCATAAGAAGGGGTAAATCTTCTTCTTTTAGAACAGGACTAAAACTCCAGAGCCAAAATATAGCCCACATACTACAGCTCTGCTGTTTGGGATAGACAGTACAGAGGGACCTCACACTGCTGATGAAGTGCATAGGCTATGTCTGTGGTGGCACTTTTGCGTGCCATGCGGAAGATGTCCATGGAAGGGCCAAAGTTAGAGTTGGGCAGCTAAGAGGATCTAATAGTTAAAGGCATGCAAAAAAAAAAAAAAAGGACAGTAATGGTTTTGTTGAATTTCCATGACATTTCACATACTCCTGTTGTGCTGAAGACGACGATTGTTAGTTCCTCTCCTATAAATCCTGATACTTATTCAGTAAACAAAGTACATCTGTGATCAGTCCAGGATGAGAAGAGAGCAGCAATTATATAGAACAGACTTCTACATACACACGAGTCAATTAAGGTGTCTTTTTCAACAATATTTATGTGATATTAACTGAGTAAAGAAGTGAATTCTCTTAATATGTGTCTTCATATGTTCTCTGGGGTTTGTGAGAGGTGGGGGGGAGAGCAGGGAGGCTTTAAGTAGAGTGGCTATAGTCAAAGCACCTATAACAGCTCATGTATTCAGCATCCTGAGCTTCAAAATGGCAGCAGAGGTGCTTTAACTAAAGCCCATTTGATAAGCTTTAGCTAAAGTGCCCCCACCATCATTCTGAAGTGCAGGGATGCTGAATACACATGGTATCTAGGCTGTTGGAGCTAATCAAGGCAGCTTCAATGTGCTCTAATTAGAACGTGTCAAAACAGGCACTGGGGGCAAGTGTATAGGTGCCTAATGAGCCTAAGCATGACTTCAACTATTATTAGGCCACCAGGCAAAGAGCATTCATGGCTTAAATGGATGCACTTGTCACAACAAAAGCAAGTAACTGCTTACCCAAGACTGGCACTATTGCATAACATGATTGCAGAAATTCTTCTGTGGGTATGCCATCATCCTCTTGAAGTTCAATATCACTAAACCTGGAGATAACATTACAAACAAAGATATCACTACTTTAAATATTGCCATTCATGCAACTGGAGAGAAATTACATTGCAGATCTGCTTCATGTGAAGGAAGCAAATTATACACTTATTGAGTCATTGGTATAAACAAGTTCCATTTACTTCACTGCCAGCTTAAGCTATTGGTGAATGCAGCCCAGTAGACTGCAAATATAAATAAAGGTCTTTGATCAGAATGGTAGTTTAATTAGGTTGCAACCTGGAAGACAACTGTATCTGTGATAAACTGTCTCTCTATTGGGATAAAAATTTCCCCTTATCATAATTAATGGCTAATTTCTTTGAGTTAAATTATTGCTGCCAGATATTCTTGCAAAGAAAAAACAGTTCTATTTTAAATAGGAATGGAGAGAGAAAAAAAAAAAATCCACATGAAGTTGCATTTAAATGGCAGGGCTCAACTACTAGACTGCCCTACTCCAACCATCACTAGTACAAAAGTATATTATGGCCTGCATTATTATGGGACTGCATTACCTATTACTCATGACACTAAAGAAGGTAGGAAAATCCTCTACTTTCTCCTCTTCCCAACCAGTTTCTTGCTGTAACGACTCATTAACACTGTTATTCTCCGTGGGCAGCAACTTGTCTTCATCATCTTCTTTAACATCACCTTATATTTAAAAAGAATGGAAAAAATAGTTACTTTTGCTTCAACTGTTGCTCTTTCAGATGCATTGCTTGTGTCTTGTCCATTCTGGGGGTCTACAAGGCCAGCTCATTCTACTTGAAAAAGCTGTCACTAGCAGTGCCTGTTGGCATGTGTACCCTGTGTTTCTTTAAGTCTCCAACAGAAACACTATAAGGCAGTGCCACTTTGGCCCTCTCTTAACCCTATGCCTTGGGGCTCATGGTAGTACTGGACCCCAAAGATGGGAAGAAGGGTGGATTATTGACTAAACTTGTCCAACATCTCAGAGAACTACAGGTAAAACAACCAATTAATTCTCTGGGCAATTGTATACGTCTGAAAACAGCAGCAATCAGTAGTGGGTGAAAATGACAGCAGCAGGAATCAGTGGTGGAGAAGCAATGCTGGGGGAATCGTGGGTGAAGTAGGGGGGCACCAAGTTTGAGAAATGCTGCTATACGCTACTATGTAATCTAGGCGTTGGTCTGTTATAATGATTTCCAAGCACCAAGGAAGTGGAATAGTGTCTCCAAGAGGGGAAGGACAAGGAAGTTAGAGGCTGATTGGTTTGCTGTTCTCAATAAAGCAGTCTAATAGACTGCTTATGTGAATACAGATGTTGCTGCCATGTAGTAAAAGAGGTGGCCTTCTAACTATGTGCTGCAGAAAGACAGTGTAAGTTACAGGTTGTTTCCCCGGCTCCTGCTGTTCTACTGGTGTGTATCATCACCCTTCAGACAGTATATGGGAGGACTGGATAGAAACACTTACTCATCTCAGAACTGATGGAGTCATAAGGTGACTTGAGAGGCAAGAGAGCTCAAAAGAATGCATTTCCTTGATAGGCACTGTTAGTGAAAACTCTCCAACTTGAATGTGCTGGATGTGTGTGCATGTAGAGTGAAAAATGTGTGGACATCTCACTAAGGACATCTCAGTCATCTGATTTGAATACTATTTGCCATTTATTTCACCTAACCCTATACAATGTCATATTGAAAAAATTTCAGGAGTGTTGCAACTTATGCAGGGGTTAGGTTCCAAGGTCACCATGTAAGGCGAAAATTGCACAGTCAAATCGCCAGTGATTTGACTAGCGGCAACTGCCTCTGCCTCCAAAACCTCCTGTCACTGCCGCGGAGTCGTGCTTGGAGCTGTGCGGCCAGCAGCAGCACGGGGTGGTGGAGGGATGGCTGTGTGTCGCTGGGCCACCACCACGTTGCCAAAACCTCCCGCCGCTGCCACAAACTGAAGCCTCGTCGCCCCCCACCCCCTGCGTAAAGTTGGATTTGCACAAGTTAAATGCATGTATGACGCGACTGTACTGTAGTCAGAACGCATAGCTCTACTGACCTCTACACCCGGGGTTTTAACGCAAGTGCTATCCAATGCCAGTCACAAACTGGACTAGTTAGCGACACAAGCTGGAAGAACACCAAAGGAATACAACAAGAGATGTCTGATTGTGAAATACCACCACATTCTGTACTTTAGTTTTTTTCCCTTGCTGCTTGAAAAACTGAAGACATGCTGACAGCATTTGCCTACAATACCCACCCTGATGTAGAAGGTTCTGACCCTACTAATAAAATGTTTATGGCATTATGGAAAAAAAAGATGGTAGGGCTTAGCAGTCCTGCCACAGGAACTGCAAGAGTAGCCAATCCCAAGAAAGGTTTCAGCTGAAATCTGTTGCACAGCTAATAATTTCTAGGTTAATGGAAATTAAATCCAGAGAAAGTGTACAGACTGGGTTCAAAATAAACTGAAGGCAAATAGGAGAGAGCAAAGGAAATTCTAGCAAGCAAGAGTGTTACTTAAATATTTGTGACGGACACAGCATAACTCCATAAGTTGAGTACCTCTTGGTATACATCCTCTTGCATAAATGTATTCTAAGGGAAACCCTAGTCTAGTCAACAAAATGAGAAATCAAATATAAATGCTTCTAAATAATAGAAGTGGAACACTTCAGACTAGGAGATAGACTCCAACACGGATTTACAATTCTCCTTTTGTACAGCCTTTTCTCATCCACATTATACAACATTGTCCTAGGTTTTATTCAATATCTGAAATAACTTAAAAATGAAACTATAAAAAACACACTGAGCTGTCCTATGCTTCTAACATGCTGGCTCTTGATATTTGAAAAGATGTTGAAAAGGCTTTGGGGAGATGAAAATGTCTATAAAATGTGTGTCTAAGGAACAAAAGCTTTGCCAGACTGCACTGCCTCTCACGTCTATCCTGCCTCTGAAAGAGTTATACGCAGCTCAAGGGAGCACTTTAGTCTTGGTAACCATTCAATTCTTGATCTCTTTATTAAGGCTACCAACAAGGGTGTAATGTAAACTAAACTGTGATTATCTTGTTCTAACATGCTCAGCTCCTTCTGGAAAGAGACATACTCACAGGCCTTAGAAAGGAAAAGTATAGATCAGAATGGTAGGTGTGGTAGGGACCTCAGAAAGTCATTTAATCCAGCCTCCTGCTTAGGACAAGACTGCCCCCAACAAAGCCGTCCTAGTCAAGTATCTGCCTAACTTGCTCTTGAAAACATTCAAAGATGGAGATTCCATGCACATTTACCTGTCAAATTCTTTTCTACATGGTCTTCATCTGAAATATCACAGTTTCCTCCACCAGTTTTTGTGTGTAAGGGCATTAGATTTTTAATCAGGGCATGTTCATGGTGATTAGCTTCTGTCTTTAAGGAGCCATTTTCACAGCTGTTCAGTTCTATCTGTCTGTAGGGATTAAATGAAGTACAAATTCAAACCAATGTGTAAAATATATTACTTGGCTTGGACAAGTTTCTTCATGCATAACTGCACATAGCAATATGAGAAAATGAAATCAGACTGTAGGCTGTTAAAGATTGCTGTGAGGGAAATAGCTGTCTAAAATAAACTGACTGAAGCATGCAGAATAGTAAAGATAAAGAAAACTGTATATTATTAAAAAGGGACACAGAACACCCCAGTTGGTTTAAAAGTAGAGTTAAATGGAGAGAAAGTGGCTAAGACAAGAGTTCCCTGGCGACGGTATTAATGATATTGTTTCTGTTTTTTTCTCACCCAGATCTGTTCCACGGGAATCACACTGCTAGCATGTGGAAGTGGAAGGCAAAGATAGGGGAGAGAGGATTAAGGAGATAAGCATGATGTCTACTTTGTTCTGTGTATCAGAAGTCTTTAAGAGAAGTTGTGGTGAGGTCTCCAGTAAGTAGCCAACAGAAGAAAACGGGGAAAAATGTAAGCCAGATGAAAGATGCTATTTGCTATCTTCATTTTAAGATGCATCATTTGCATCACTAGTTTGATATTGTAAACAGCAGATATAAGCAGGGCAGCAAGATGAAATGAAAGAGGCAGACATAACCAAAAAGACTATGCAATTCTTTAAAAAAGCCGTAGTGCAAAGTTATAATGTAATGTACCTTTCTGTTGTGGTGCAGCTAGAGGTAACAGAATGTTTCACCTATAATACAGAAAAAAATTACCCTTTAAAGCAAAGCAACATTTTGGGTTTCACAAACTTCACAGTGCATTAAAAGAAAGCTGAACAAGTGCTCATCTGTTTCGCTGAAATGGAACCTATAAAAAAAGTCCAGCAAAATGCACACTGGAGTCATAGCCTGAAAAATATCTGGCCTTCCTCTTGCAGACAGATCTAAAAAGCTAACTAATAAATACTGAGGGAGAAGTTAATCCCTTGGCCAATACATTGCTCGTCTCCACAAACCTAACCAGCGCAGTGATGTGAGAGATGATGGACAAACAAATCCACCATTTCAAGAGAGCCCAGTGAAAGGCTGGGCTATGGAAAAAGGAAATCATCCTGCTGGGTATACGCTATAAAATAAACCTTGCTCACTTCAGCTGATTAGCAACACATCTGTTCCTGCCTGCACCCGCACCTGCTGTTAATCAGGATTGTTGCTCCAGATTTGAACATTTTTTCTGTGGATTTAGAACTCCACACATGGTGATGAGGTAATTTTAAAAAATTCATACTGGACTTCCATAGCAAGTGAGCCTGACATACAGTTATATTTTCTTGGGACATGGAGATATGACAGTGGATCCATTTTTGAGTATTACTGATTAAAAATTCTATCCAACCACTGAATGCAAGTGATTGGTCACTGAGATAACCTTTAAAAAGAGTTTTACTTCACCTACAATCCTCATTTCACCTGCTCCAGGACTTTACTTGTGGATAGTCATGAGCCAAATCCAAGGCTAAAATCCCTAACTCTGCACTTCCACAATTACTTGGTTGCAGGAAGGACATTTTGCTTTTAGACCTGAATCTGGCAGCTGAGACTACACAAGCTTACCTTGTTTGATTTGGGAACTGCCAAATGCGGAGATCCTGGTGGAGTGCGATGTAGTAACTCAGAAGTGAAGGCTGCATTTGCAATCTGCATACATTCTTCAAGAGTCTTCAGGAAGGTGTTACATGTTGATTTCAACAGTGCTCTCATGTCAATTCCGTTCTGTGAAATAGTGTTTTTTTTAAGGGAAATAAAGATATTTTCAATCTGGCTATTTCAGAAAGTTTGACCTTTATAAAATCTACCACCACAGCAGCCACATTTCTTTAATCAAAGGAAGCCCAGTATTTCTGAAGAACTTAAAGTAGTACTCCTGCTCAGACTAATGATAGCAAACACTAATGGGGTTTCATTATCTAAAAACATTCTGGGGCCATCAACCTCTTGCCCTACAAATCTGAATATGTAGTATTTCAACAGCAACATTTGCCTGACATGTCACCTTAGTTAACATACTTAACTACCTGCCTTAGTGTGTTCAATACTAGCACAACTAGAGGAGACCATGATGAAGGAATAAAAACCTGACAAGTGAAATGTGTAGCAGAGAGCCAACATGAGTTAGGATCATTTTGGGTACAAATATGTTAACCCAAGTCACAGCAATTGAATAATGTGCAGAACAAAACCCCATTCTTTCTGTAAATCACCATTTTTAGATGGAACTAATAAATATGTTATGATGGTGAACGGCTCAAAGTTAACCCCTTCAGTTGCAAGGTCTGGGGAGGCCAGTTTTTCCACAACAAATTAAAAGAATTTAAATTAACCAGGAAAGTAGGCTAATCATGGCCAGGCAATATCCACCACTATTATACTACACAAACAGACCCACAGCAATGGATTCATCCAGGATGCCTACTCTGGCAGTTTAGGCACTAACATCTAACTTTCAATAAACTCAATCTGCTTGTTCTTCACCCTGGAAACAAACTGCTTTCTGGGAGACATCATAGAAGGTAAAGCTGCAACACCACCCCTACTTTCCACCTAAGACCGCTCATCAAAATCCTTCCATTTCCATATACCTCAGACTGAGAAATGTACACGTTTCATCAGATGGCTGTTCTCAATGGCAACAACTGCTTCTGCTAAGAACGAGATACCTCGGAAACACAAACTGGTTAAAATGCTGATCCTCATTATAAATGATAATCAGCAAGTTTCTTCCTTTAGTTCAGTTTAGTTTCACTGTGACCCTATGTTGCCTCTTAACCTTTCAGGGTTCCAGCTAATAGAGCAGAATGGACTGAAACAGAATGTTAATTGAGGCTGGAGAGCAGGTGAATCAAGGCCAGGTGACATGTGCATGCTTCATAAAAAGGCAAAATAGACATGCAAGGTCAATGACACCAAGAAATGAATGGTCTGAGGCACTGCTATCCTGATTGCAGTGACTGCAGATGACCCAAGTACTAGCCAGAGTAACAGATGTTTTGATCGGCAGAACACAGGCAATGTGGTATTTTATGATACAAAAATCTAGTGCTTGGATAGGATACTCTATGTCTTTTATGTAGCCACCAGGAGAGTCAGTGTCATGTTAAAAAAGCAGAGTTACAATCTTCCTAATGTCATTATGGGCAAAATCTGTGAGGCAATGAGGCTGCAAGGGCAATTTTAGAGAGTTCAACACATCACAGGAGTGTTTTATATAAAACAAAGCTGTACCTCGGTTTCCGATATACCAGAAATGCTAGCTTCCTTAGTTTTATCTACTTGCTGAACGAGGAGGTCACAATACAGTCTAAGTTCTGACATTTTGGTTTTCAAGGCTTCAGTGTTTTCAGTAAATTCTAAAAATGAAACAAAAAAAGTTGGATTTATTTTTCTCAGTCTTTCAGTAGATGTTCTGAAAAGTTAATACAATTTCAGTTCAGTTTAACCTGGGCAGTCAATGAAGCTCCCTATCGGTTCCAGTGTGTCATGTTCAAAATTACAGTAGCTATAAATTTATTTTATGACAGGTAGAATAGTATGTCCCTTGAAAATTAATTAACTCAACTTTTGTTGAGTGAAAGGATCTGAAGTTCTGCAAACATTTCACTAATATTTTATCTGTGACAGCATATCACATTATAGATTTCCTTGTGTTTTTTATCATTTGTTATTTCAAACTTGCATTGCATTGCAAATTTGCTTTCTCCATAACCAGTGGAACTGGTAAATGCATATCCAATGCACTGCATAACAAGAGCACAAAAGGTTTGGGTGGGGATGTGGAAGTGGCACGTCTCGCCTTATCAGGAGCTAACACAGGAAGAGACAAATTAGCTGCCAGAACTGCAGACTTATTAATGTCACTTTATCTGCTTTAACACCTTCACAGCAGCAAGGGAGTTTGGCATTTTAAGTCAGTGTGGCCATGCATTGGGTCTCAAGCTACAATTCATGAACAAGACCATTCTATAACCAGGAGAATTTCCATCTGACCAGTTCTTGCCAGCATCAAGAGAGACCAGCCACCAGGAGGGAAGATGTTGCCAACTTGACCACAGTCAGATCTTGAACTCTTAGCACTGGCATGTGCCTCGGAAAAATTAATTTTCAAAGCATGTGCATTCCTAACTTAACTGGCATGTGGCACTGGATGGGTACAGCTAGAGACCACAGAACCCATTCAGTCAGGTAGAGACTGGAGGGAATGGGTTTAAGCAATGGAAGCCAGAGAAAGGAAGGGCTGAGAAACTGGTTGCAGGGCCTAGGTAGTTAGACTGCAGGCTCCTAATGACAAGAGAAGTGTCAGTAACTAGGGAGCCTATATCTAAGCAATTCAGATCTAGGCAGTTAAATCCAAGAGACCTAAAGACATGCAGGATTTGATATCTTGTACATGTCAAACCTAGACCAAACCTGTCGAACCCATGGTGTTAGAGATAATGTCTTAACTCTATTTAGGTTCCTCAAGTGATCTGATGTTCAGAGGTGATTAAATCCTGTTGTCCAGGTTCAGACACTGGTATTTTACCATCCCTAGTTGTATAACTCCTAATATGTATAGGGAGAAAGACAACTAGTAAATAGTCCAGAAGGTCAGAAGTGTTCAGTACTGAGAGAGAAGTCCATGCCTTTTTCCTTCCGTGTCCTACTGTCTGTCAGACAAGCCTTGGCAGTTCCAAGGGCAACCAACCACTTTTGTCTCTCAGCTGCACTTCTTGCTTTCAGATAGAAGCACTGTTCTCCAGGAATAATCAGATCCATCCGAGTATTATCTGCAGAATGAACTAAGAACAACACACATTTTAAAGACATGGCATTAGATACTTCCCCTCGAGTGAAAAAAATCCATTTTCTTCTTGCTCACCCAAACTTCAACAGAAAAACAGCAGGAAAATTTGAATTCAGACTTAAGGATAGAGGAGTAGTTACTGCCCAGTTTGCCACTTTGCAGTCCACATTAGCAAACTAAACTGCCAGCCCCTGGGGGAAGGATACTTCAGCCCACGAAAGAAAAACTCTCAAGGGAGGATTCAAGTAGACCCTTTCTTTCTGTGCTTCAAAGAAATTACAATGCTATTCCTTCATGTAGATTACCTCTTATATTGTGGATTTATAGTCCTTCTCAAGGTATTGTTACCCATTACACTTAGCGCATACTAACTGCAGTTACAACTGCTAGAGTCCAAGTAGTTAATCACATGCTAAGTACCATGGTAGCATAGTAAAATAGGCCTTTTCCAGTGAGGAATATCTCCAGATTGTATTACCTAACCTGTGTTGAGCTAACACTGGACTGCCCCATGGAGATAATACAATGAGAAGGGGGGGAGAGAGGTCAACAAAGCTATTTGTTGGGTCCCAGTCCCCACCCCTACTGCACTAGCACCCCGTTAGTTCAAGGCTCCTATGTGGCAGAAACAGAAACTGGGGGAGCACTGGCATGTCACAGGAGCTGGCCCCAGCCCTTGTTTGAACTGATGTCTATACAGTGTGGGGAGTGGGACTAGCTTCTCTGCTGTGTGGGTGTCACTCCCAGCCTCTGCACCATAACAGAACCTTGAACTGGTTCTGGTGGGATCCCAGGCCGCGGACTGATTTTCAGTCTCAGCCCTGGGATCCCATCAGAGCCAATTCAAGCCTCAAGTGAGATGGGATGATGCACATTCAGCTCACAGTAAGCAGTGACAAGTGGGTTCTATTGTTCCTTAGTTACCTTGAATTTCACACACGGCCATTTGAATGCTTCCCTTACAGCCTTTCCAGGCATCTTCCCGAGAGTCATAATATGACAAGATGCCTCCACAGAGAAGAAACCATCGAGGCTGCCAGCCTGCAAAAGAAACAACATTGCATTTCTTCAGCAATCTGGGTTCCAGAAAAACTACCTTTTCTTTAGCCCAGGAAGCTGTACAACTGGAATCCAAACAAGAGATGTTTGGAATGGTTAAAAGAGCAGTTAAAAGTGTGCATGGAAATCAAATGTCTACAAAGGCCCCCCTTTGTGGAATGGCTGCAATTACAGGTCTTCCTTGAAGCTCAGCTCGAGTTATAAGATCCTGCTGAGCCGTCAGACATGAGATAGTTAGCAACACTTAGTAAGTAGTTCCTCCTCTTCCACAATCAATGTCCCACCTCTCTGCTGACTCCCCTCTTACGGTATAAGAAGGGGAGCCCTGGGGCAAGGCTGCCACAGTGATTTTGTGGGGGAATGAGGAGGAAGAAAAAAAATATATTATACTATTATTAAAGGAAATTAAAAAAGAACTCTTTTAAAGTAATGAAAGCAATGCTTGATTTTCAAAGGCCAATTTTAGAGAATACTTCTAAACTCCAATCTCGTCCAGTCCAGGAAGGTTCAGTCTTCTTTCAATACAACTAATATTTCCTCAAGTCGCTGTCAAATTCTCACCAGCAATGTCAGGCATGGAGAGGGTTCACATCTATCTCTTTGCCCATTTCTTAATCACAGCAGTCTCAAGCCACATTTCTTTCCATGCTGCTGCCTGACCTTAAGACCTCAAAATGTCTCTTGAAGTTATAGTTGAAAAAAACCAGAACAGAGCTAATGATAACAGTTATCTCCTTTATGTCCAATATAGAAAGAAAAAAACATCAGTGATGTAGGAGAACATGAGGACAACAGTTAGTAGAAGAAATTCTTCTCTATTAATATTAAGCTGAAGATAAATTTGGTCAGGCAAATATAACAAAGAGTTGATACTCAAGCTGTTCTTCTCTTTTTTTCCAGAAAACTGAAGCACCAGTTAAACAAGAGCTGCATAAGCTACACTAACAGACAATATACAAAAATCCCCTTACCAAAAATTTACAGTGATACCACAGGCAAAAAAGTGCATGGATGCATATTTTGGGTCCTTTCTACAGTATCAGGTCAGTCTGCTCAAATGGTAGCTCATAAAGGGGTGGGGGGGGAAAAACAAAACAATCTCACACAAACAGAGCAAATTAAACTGATATCAGTTTATCAGTTTTCTTAAGTTTCTAAAGTTTTCCAGAGTATTCTAAATTACTATGAAAGTCATTTGAAGTTTGACTGCTATTTATGGACAACCTCCTCTTTTTATTTGAAAGACCTTGGTAGCCAAATCGACAATTTTTTTTAAAGATGCAAGAGAAAAGAGAAATGTTACAAGGAATTTCTGATTTCAGACATCTTGCAATAAGGTGGTGATAATTCAGCACAGAGTAACAGTTAATTGTATCAGAGCCTCAGTAGCATGTACATGATCACTTAAATAAAACACTGCCCAATGGTCAAGACATGCTCCTAATTCAGACCGACAAGGTTCTTTGCCTAAAACTGATATCTTTTATTAGACCAACACAAATAATTGAAAAACATTTCTTAGCAAGCTTTCAGGTATAAGTACCCTTTCTCAGGCTGAGGAAGCATCTGCAGTTGGTGTGTGCTCTTTCTGGATGGAATTAATAGTATAGAAAGATTTTTTCCCAACTATTTGAGTTGGTTTAATAAAAGACATCAGCTTTACCCAAAGAACCTTGTCTGCTTATATCCTTAGACCAATGAGGCTATAACCTATACGCCTCCAATTCAGACTGGAGCTCCTACTGCTTCTCATAAACATCTTCAGTTATGTTCTTTGTCGCTTACAATATCAACCAACTAAATTGACAGGCTGCCAATCTACTCTTCATCATACATACAGCTCTCCCTCTACCTCAGCTGGAAAAGCCTGGTTAAAATGAATTTTAAATAAGATGTTTTGCTATCGATTCCTTCCCCACAAAAAGTTATAAGCTTTGGTGAAATTACATACTGATTTACCATCCCAGCAGATGGGTGCCAATACAGAATGACAATTCTCACTACACAGAACAACATACACTATACAGAACATTTCAGAACAGAGCTATTCTATGACTGCTACATGGAGAGTTAATTAGGAAAAAATAAAAAAAAATAACAACATGTCTATCCTTAGATAAACTAGTGAAATAGAAAGCTATTGTTATTCTTTTCCCATCTTCTTAAGAGAGGAAAAATGATTCAGGTATTTCCAGGATAGTAATGGCACATTGTGTGGCATCCCATGGCACCTTTGAAAGGATTTCAAGGCACCTTAGAGTGACGTAGCACCTTGGTTAAGAATCACTGGTTTAGACTGCCATGGCTTCAATACAACAGTGAGGCAGGGACAGTCCCAGTAATTTTTTGGGAAGCTTGTATGCTTTTCTTGATTTAGATGCAACTAAATCCTGGCCCATGGGCCAAATTTGGCCCTCAGCATCCTTTCATCCAGCCCACATGGCTTCCCATGGGCTTGTAGAAAGTCCCACAGGACCATGGCCCTGTATATTAGACGGGGTATGCAGGGCAGCCGCAAAAGTAACCCAAGCTCTGTGTGCTGGGGGATGATGCGGAGCCCCTAGACCCTGATCCCATTAAGCAAGGTAAGGCAGTGGCTCTGCAGGGCCCTGGGGCTGGCACGAGGCTAGACCCAGCCAGGAGTCAGCAGCATGCAGGGCCCAATCTGGTCCACCTTTGGAAAATGATCATTTAAATTGCTAGGGCAGAAGAGTCTGAGAGCTCGGACACTTTTTGGAGAGCCTGAATTTCTCTACCCTTAATCAAATTTTAAGCCTGGATAAGGAGCAGATGCTGAAGTGACTGCACTGCAGTGAACTAACAGGAGAAAAAAACCTGAAGGATCTTTTAGATTGGTCACCTGCCTTCAATACCACTAACCAAAAGATTTTGTTGTGAACAATTTGGAGACAGGGTCACATGTGCACGTGTGTATGCACACACACATGGGCAGCAAATAAGTCTATGGGGCAGGGGGAACACAACTGTCCAGGCACACCCATTGGCAACACGCCGGGGGGGGATGTTGGGGAGGGGCACGGAGAATACATGCCCCACTAGGTTTCTGCGCTAACAGCAGGGCACGGGTCCCTTTGGGTCAGGTGTGGGCCACACTGCCAGGGCTGAGGGGTGCACAGCAACAGCATCTGCGGGTGGTCTGCGATAGCTGCTGACCATGGCCGAAGGCAAAACCTGATCTATACAGAAAGCCTGGGTTTGTTTAGTATAGAGAGATTAAGACTCAAGGGAAACATGGCAAGAAATGTGTGTGTTAGACATTAGGAAAAACTTGCCATCTAGCAGAACAGCTAAACTATGGAATAGACTACCTAGGGAACTTGTTAAATCTCCATCAAAGGAGTTTTCAACAGGGTTGGAAGTTTTAAGTGTTACAGATACCTATACATGTGCAGTGAGGCTGCTCTGACGCACTGTAATTACAGCATGTTGGAACTGTTAATCAAGTCTGCTGAAGCGTGGTAATTAAAGCACCACCATGCAGGGACGCTGATACATGTGAGCCTGGAGTCTGCTGGAGTGCAGTAACTAATGCTCATTCAATGACCTTTAATTAAAGCACATCCGCTGCCATTTTTCAGCACGGGGATACTGATACACATGACAGATACACAATACTCCAGGCACTTAATTAAAGTGCCACCCCTTTCCCCCGCATCCCGGAGCACATGTATAAAAGCCCTATGATTTTAACTGATGGTTAAACCCAGCAGTGTCAAAAAGATGGGCTGCTGAACCTTATCATTTGGCCCACAGTGCTGTCTGGGGATTGTAAACCACATGTGGCATACCCTGGCCATGACCTTGTATGCTGCTTATGGCACGGTCTGAGGTGGGCACTGCACATAGTACCTGCATCAGACTGGCCCCATGCACTGAATCTGCAGCCAGTCTGGGACCTGGCACAGGCTCAACAGGTAGCACATACGCCATTCAAATCAAAATACCAAAAAGTAAAATTAAGGTAAAAACCTGATGATAAAATTATATATATTTTAAAATTATCTTTGAGAAAAAAAAAAAGAAATCCTACTTGTGGTATTCTTAAATACATAATTTACAAAAAGTAAACATTCTGGTTTAGCTGGCTCTTTTACACTTACTTTGGCATTCTAACTTTCTGTACTTCTAACCCATTTCTTAGTTTATTCTAAACAAAGCTAGAGTTTTCCTGATTTTTTTCTACTGAAGTGGATAGCACTACACATACTTTCAGGTGAGTCGTAAATTTAATAAACTTCAAACAAAGTTCTTTTATTCCACACACCTCTTCCTCCCACCCCCAAATGAAGACCATCATATTGATGGCTTTATGTTCATCCTCATATACAGTACCTAAAATTGTTCTCTCAGAGGCTCTCATGTACTTAGAACTGAATTACCAGGAACAAAAAGGATTAGGATAAATTTCTGGCAAAATCCACTGTCAAATAACTTTTTATTCTGCGTGTACATCTACATATTATGAATGAGGCATGCAGGCTAGCAATAAAGCTGCTGGGGGTGTCATGCAGTCATTAAATTTAGTCTTGATCAGCTTTGCATATGGTTTCATGATCTTCATGACCTCCAGATCTTCATGACACGTGTATCCGTATAGTAAACAGCCACTCATCCGCAATTCTGTTGTGCCTGCTATGAAAGTTGGTCAAAAGCAACTGCTGTTGGTTTTAGTTGCAGACACTGGCATTTTGCCTCTTTGTGCAGCAGACTGTTGCTGATAATTCTGATGATACTAACCAAAACATTGCTTTGTGTTTGTCTACAATTTTCCATGTAAACCGCTTCATTTTTCAGAAAAGATTCAAGGCATGCCACTTGGCTGCTCTGTCTTGTTTCTATAGCAGGTCCCTTACAGCTGATAGAGTACTTCCAAAATAACCAGGTTGCAAAAGGCCACCCTATCACTTGACTAAACAAAAGGCTTTACAGTTGGATGTGTCATTTTCCAGATGGTTCATGAAGCAAGACATGCAACCATGGCTTACAGAAGTCATGGGGTGCCCATTCACATGCTGCAGGGTCGGGGTGGGGCATTTTAGTTGCAGCGGCTCTCAGGAGCTGCTCTAATTAAAACATCACAGTGCCTGTGTATTCAGCACCCAGCATTTCAAAATGGCTGTGGGGGCGCTTTTAATTAAAACTTGTTCAACCAGCTTAAGTTAAATTGCCCATCGCCATTTTGAAACAGAGGATGCTCAATACACAAGACACTGCAACGTGCTGGAACATTCTAATTAGCAGATTAATCGAGCCTGCTCCAACACATTCAAATCAGAACACTTTCTAATCAGACTGCATGACAGCACGTGTATAGGCACCCATGGTCTTCCACTTCCTCACACTGTTTTTATTCATGGTCATGGACAAAACTCTTCACATTACAGTTATACTTTAATTTCCTATTTTGATGGCTTCTATAGCAAGAGCTAGACAGTACTTCTATGTTTTATGATTGTCATAATTTCTGGAAGGTTTACATAATGAAAACCAGTTTTAGTTGGTTTAAATCACTTTCTGCCACTGTCCAGATGAAGTGACTCCCACCCCCCAGCTCTGCTTTTTAAGATCAGAGCACGGCTAGCACACTCTGCACATGGTGTGTGGGCTGGACCTGGGACCACAAACCCTAAATGTGGCAGGAGGGTAGGGGAAGGGAGGGAGCAGGAAGGCTCAGGTCCAATCCAGCCTACGGGCTGCCCTGGTGATGGGGCTGGATGTATTTTGGAGTTGCAGCTAGCAAGGGATGTGAAGGGTAACAAGAAGGGTTTCTACAAGTATGTTGGTAGTAAGAAGATGATGAGGGAAAGTGTGGGTCCCTTACTAAATGGGGGAAGAAAGCTTGTGACAGAGGATGCAGAAAAGGCTGAAGTGCTAAATGCCTTCTTCGCTTCAGTCTTCACACATAAGGTCAGTTCCCAGACTACTGCATTGGTCAGCACAGTTTGGGGAGAAGGTGAGCAGACAACAGTGATGAAAGAACAAGTTAGGGTCTATTTAGGAAAGCTGGACATGTACAAGTCCATAAGGCTGGACAGGATGCAACCAAAAGGTGCTGAGAGAGTTGGCTGATGTGATTGCAGAGTCACTGGACATAATGTTTCAAAACTCATGACGATCAGGAGGTCCCAGATGATTGGAAAAGGGCAAATATAGTCCCCATATTGAAGAAAGTGAAAAAGGAAGATCCATAGAACTACAGTCTCACCTCAGTCCCTGGAAAAATCATGGAACAGATCCTCAAAGGACTCCATTGCTAAGCACTTGCAGGAGAAAAATGTGATTAGGAACAGTCAGCATTGATTCACCAAGGACAAGTCATGCCTGGCCAACCCAGTTGCCTTCTATGACAAGGTGACTAGCTTTGTAGATGGAGACACCAGTAGATGTGATACACCTTGATTTTAGCAAGATTTGTGATATGGTCTCGCACAACATTGTTGCAGGCCGGCTAAGGAAGTATGGACTGGGTGAACGGACTGTAAGGTGGATAAGAAACTGGCTAGAGCATTGGGCTCAGGGGGTAGTAATCACAACTCCATGTCTAGTTGGCAGCCAGTATCAAGGGATCAGTCCTGGGGCCAATTTTGTTCAATGTCTTCATTGACTTGGACAGAGTGCACCCTCAGCAAGTTGGTAGATGACACCAAGCTGCGGAGGGTAGTAGATATGCTGGAAGATAGGGCTAGGATTCAGTGACTTAGACAAATTGGAGGATTGGACCAAAAGGACTCTCATGAGGTTCAACAAGGACAAGAGCAACGTCCTGCACTTAGGATGGAACAATTTCATGCACCACTACAGGGGGGGCTAACTGGCTGGGCAGCAGCTCTGCAGAAACAGACATGAGGGTTACAGTGGATAATAAGCTAAATATGAGCTAACAGCCTTCCCTTTTTACAAAGAAGGCTAACAGCATACTGGGCTTTATTGGTAAGAGTGCTGCTAGCAAGTCAAGCGAAGCGATTATTTCCCTCTGTTCTGCACTGCTTAGGCCACATCTGGAGTACTGTGTTGAGTTTTGGGGCCCTCACTACAGAAAGGGTTTGGACAAATTTGAGAGAGTCCAGTGGAGAGCAACAAAAAATGGTGAGGGGCTGAGACAGGGAACTGGTTTTATTTAATTTAGTGTAGAGAAGAAGAGACAGAGGTAATTTAATAGCAGGCTTCAACTACATGAAGGGGGGTTCAAAAGAGGATGGAGCTAGACTGTTCTCAGCAGTGGCAGATGACAGAACAAGGAGCAGTGGTCTCAAGTTGCAGCAAGGGAAGGTTAGAGTAGATATTAGGAAAAGTTCTCTCACAGTAGGGGTAGTAAAACACTAGAACAGGTTACCCTGAGAACCTTCATCCTTACAAGTTTTTAAAACCCAGCTAGACAAAGCTTTGGCTAGGATGATCTAGTTGGGGACAGTCCTGCTTTGAGCAGGGGGTTGGCCTAGATGACCTCCTGAAGTCCCTCCCAACCCTAATTTTCTATGATTCTAATTTGACACCCCTGCTTTAAGCCAATATAAAGATGCTGCATGAAAAAAAAAAAAAAGCCTCAAACTACGAATTGGAAAAAAAACAACCCTAGTCAGAATACACAGACCCTGGAAAAAACTGTTTGATCAATGGAAGTATCATACTGGGAGAGATAATCTTCTAATATTTGGTCTCTGACAGTGGCTATTATCACTGAGATTAACCATACCTAACACCTTAAGAAATAGAAATTTTAGCTGCCTGTATCCCACTCCCCCAAAGCCACCTCCACTTTGTTGTATCGGACCTTGGACAAGAGCAAATGTGGCTTAAAAAGAGATTCCTTTGAGAGGAAGAGAATGGATTTATTCAGCAAGACTAAAAGTTCCAAGTATGGGTGCCTCCATTTTTAGAAAGAAGGAAGGTTGATTTTCACAATCTGCAGTCAATTGGAGTTGTGCATGCTCAGCAGCTCCGAGAAAAAAAGAGGGCTCTAGGTTTCTTAAGTTCACCTCCCAAAAATATGAGGATGCTTTTGTGAGAGCCTACGTATTTACAGAATCTATCAAGAAAGCCTTTACAGCTTTCATGGTTTTAAGTAAAAAAATAAATAAATAAATAATAGAAATTTGCAGAATCATAGAGGGGAATTGGACACAAAGATGATTTGGGGCCTTATATGTAGCCTAAAATGTACTGTTCAGTGACAGTTCTTGGAATTATTTATAGACAAACCAAAAGGAATTCAGAGAATAGCAATGAAAGTTATTAGTGTATGACTCATAACGAAGAACTGAAAGAGCTAGGTATGGTGTGATATAGTGCAAATAACTACAGCATGACTCTGAAGGGTGTGACTTGTTAAATAAGAACAATCATTTATGGTTGTTATAAGCGAGTTTCAATTTAGTAAAATTAAGAATACCAAGAAAGGCATTAATCAGTAACCACTGGACAGCAGCCTAATTTTCCTAGGGAAAATGGCCAAAGTCACTTTACTGCAACACTCAAAAGATTATGTTGAATTCATTCATGGACAGATCAATGTAATCAGTATTTCCTTCACCCCATCTCCAATTCCTCTGATGCTTTTAGTCTTTAAATCAAGATCTGATGTATTCCTTCTAAAGAGGCATCAGAATTCTGCCTCTGGCAAGTTGACTTCAAGTAAAATGATACTCATTTTGAAGATGTGGATTTAACTTAATTGGGCTAGGAAAAAAAAAATCTTGAGTGGCAAATTGCTACATGTGAGATCTGTGTTCCTTATATTCATCAGGGATTTCTCTATGCACTGTTTGCTCTGTCAGAGGTAATTCAGAGATGTAGCTGTGTTAGTCTAAAGGCAAGACGACAGATGAGTACCTTAGACTGACCAAAGTAGATATATACTATACTTACCTGAATCATTTATAATTTTCCATGTATAGAAACTAATTAGGAAAAAGTTGTCTTGTATTTGTTGTTACCCTCTCCACCTGCCATGCTGTGGTCTCCCCTGCCACTTGCCCCTCCACGCCTGTGCCTATCCCCAACACCCTGCCTCCCCCACCCACTTCTCCCCATGCCTGCCCTGCTATCCCTGAAGGCTGCCATCCTACCCCTTGTCCACAATGCTTGTGCCTGATCTCTGCTACCTACCCTCCAAATTTTGCAGCCCCCCCCCCCCGCCCCTTACCTTTTGCAGGAGCTCTGCTTCAGTTCTGCATGGTCAGCAGAAATGGCAGCAGCTCCTAGCCCAGCCCGGTCACGGTTAGAGTGACCAGAGCCAGGGCACAATGTGTGTGAGAGCGGGGGGAAGAGGCTGGGCTCACTACAGACACGGCATGTGGTCAGACTGAATGGTGTCCCCTGTGCTCCTGAACCACAGATGTCGATCACTCTTGCTCTCCCTACAGCTACTCCAGTCTCCCCCATGCCCCTTCCCCACCAAATGAGCCATCACAGCTCAGGGCAGGCAGCCTGGGATAGAAGCCAGACCTCAACCATTGCCTTCTCCAGGCCACTATTCAAATCTAAGATAAGACTCCTTCCCTCACCCCCCAGTAAGCCTGGGGGGTGGAGGGAATTTCATTTTGGATTCAAGTAAATACAGTATACGTACATATAATACACGCATGTATAGCACATGCTTTTTTGAGGTGACGCTCATTTAATCAGATGCTGTAAAAGGAAATGTGAGAAGCAGAGTATAATAAAGGAGAGAGAAATCAGAATATAAAAGACAAAGGGACAAGGGTAACATGCTTATCCTTGAACCCGATGCAATCATGCACAGTATTTTTACAAGTCATAATCTGAAAACTAGGCAACAAATATCCAAGGTAATAGGTCTATTTAAACTCAAATACTGGGCTATGGCTCTCTAAGCCAGATATGTAAAACAGTTTCCAAAGCAAATGGAGCAACACTAAGGTGTATTTCATCATAATTCTCCAATTTTATCTAAGGTACACAAGCATCTGCTAGTGTAAAAGGTGCCCTGATTTGTCATTCTAGTGTCAATTTGGCCGCAAAAATCTCAACAGCCATTTACTGGGCTATACTCACGTTTGACAGAAAGGTATAGTTCAGTAGTTTCAGTATAGGATGGGATCTACCAAGGTCAAATTATATACTTGCATTGTGGCCTCAAAAGAGTACGCTTAAGAATTAAGAGCTTAAAGAAGTAAAAAGAATGTGTGTAAATACAAAGGACTTCCCCACTGCCTTTGGGTCTGAACCAGATTGGCTGGTGAAGAGAAGAAAGAAGCAATATCAGACTGCATGCACCTACTATAGACAAAAGAACGCACCCACTTTGTAATTATGCAGCATCTATGCCTGTTTAAGAGTCAACCTTACTATGAGTGCACAAGTGACACTTTTCTTGCATTATTTTTGTAAATGCATCCATTATACCTGCACCAATGTCTTTTGTATGAGCTTAGATTAAATTGAATGCATACTGGAGAAAAGTTTCCAGGGGAAGAACAGGAAGCACAACTGTTTAGGACTTTGGTAAAACATCTCAATGCGTTTTTCCTTACTTCTGATGATGTCAATGACAGGACAAAGTGGAAAATATTAATCCTTGAAAAGTGACTCTAGCCGATTCCACTCTATGCTTTATGACAGAAAATGAAGGCAAGCTGCTTCTTTACAAGTGTTTGAAATAATCTTGCTGTTGTGATCAGAGGGTAAGATAAGATGATCATGACATGGGGAAAAAAAAAAAAAAAAAAAGGATTGGATCTTGCTGGAATCAGAAGAATATTTAAGATACCTGGCCACATTTAGATCATCGTGGTACATAGCGTCATGTTTTACACACATTTTGTTCAAAATGCAACCTGTACAGTAGAGACCTAATTTAGATAAAGCATTTGAACAAGCATGCAAGAGAGGACGACAGAGTTAATCACTGTGGATAATTTGATAGACTTCTTCCTTTTCCAATTTCTATAAATCTGTGAAAGGCAATTGTCCTAGGTCTTACATCAGTTTGACTTTTCCCCTTGTAGGCAAAACACGACACCTCACTACTTGTTTGTTCAGTATTATCATACTTTTTTTTTTTTTGCTTGACACATTATAACCCTTGTACATCGTTTCAGAAAAAGGAAAGAAAATATGTCAAAGGTACTGTAAATTTACAAAGTAGTTCACAAACATGAAACAGACATACTTCCTCCCTTCAATATCTTATACCTTAACACAGCAGAAGACGCTCTGTGAACGAGACATCTGTGAAATTCAGTAGTGGTGCCTGGTTTCAGCTATACCAGGTTCAGCCTGGTTTTGGCTATACCAAAAGGGAATCCTGCTAGCATCACAAAAATCCGAACTGACAAATCTGGTGCTTAGACATGATAGCTTTTACTCATCCAGAGAAAAGAAAAAATCCCTCATTTTGCAATCATGCTGCTGATGCTTTCAATGCATCTCCCCACTTTAAGGGGAAAGATTTTGTTCAAAATATATTCCAGTGAGCAGCTTAAAAAAATTAGCGGAAAGTACAAGCTATATCTAAATGAAAACTCAGAGCCCACAAGTTTGTGGCCCAAAATATTACCATCAAAATAGGGGACAAGTCAAGGTTTTACTGCACCAAAATAGTCTACCATTTTGCATCCCAGTGCGTAAACACCATAAGTCCCCAAATCTGGCACCTCAGTTCATGCAAACTTTGGCCCCCATTCCTCAAAGTTTGAGGGTCAGACCTGATGATCTGTTTAGGTCCCTCACGACCCTATGCACTGTGATACTATGAAAGTTGAAGCCATGTAAAGAAAGTACGTGCTGCTTGCTCCCACTACTCAGAAAAATCCAAGCTGTAATGTGTTCTAGAAAGCAATAAATGCAAAAACCTTAGCATTAACTGCATTATTGGAAGTTTTAAATTTTTGCATAGCAATTTTCAGGTTCAAGTTGTACAAACAAGTGCAGCTGCTCCTTTTATATCTGTACCCCTGACATATCTAGACTTCACAGAACTAGAAAAATATTGTTTTTCAACTGCCAATTCTTAACTCAAACCCCAAAAAATCTGAATAGAGAAAACATGTAACATCTACAAGGGCATCAGCAATGAGACCACATTACTGTTTTTGTAGCAGCACTGTAATAACACGTATTCAACCCCAGATACAAGCTTCTGTTTTATTTTCCTTTGTTTAAATCCCAAACTCCAAAAACCTACCAACCAACTAGTAAAGAGATGCAGCTGCAAAACTTCTGGCTGTATGCATCGTAGCACAATAGGCCATGAAGTACCACATCCAACATTTGGAGCCTGATGGCGCTGACCTTTGTTGATAGTGCAATTTAGGGACCAACTTAAACAGCTCCTCCTATTACAGAGCTGCTTAGTCCAAAAAGTCCAAATTGCAATGCTTTCCAGTATGAGACCAATATAAAACTACTCATGCAACAGCTGGATCTTGTCAGATGTGATGAACGTTTTAGATACAAGACTCAAAATTCCACTGCAAACACACTGATCAAGAACAGCTGCTTAAGGCCTGCAATAAAAATCCATGTGTTTTTATACAGGAACACTTGAGATATCCCAACATAGGGAATGTCCTGATGCATCCAGACCTATTTCACTTTTCACCTACATGCTCCCAAATTGTCACTTCTTGTAAATCTTAAGAAGTTCGGGACTTTCATTGAAGACTGAGATTTGGGGAATACCTGGGTACAACATATATCTCAGTATTCATTTAAAAAACAAAAATAACAAGTTAAAATGCCCAACCAGCAACAAAGGATAGTTCATTCTTCCCTAATTTGCTTAAGATACATAGAGAGTAGTTGGCACAAAAGGTATGACATGCTCAGCCTGCCGAGTCCTATCAACAAGTGCAGCAATTCTCAACTGAGGGGTGCCCCCGGGCTGCTCCGAGATCCTATCCACAGTGCCCTGAGGTGCCGCACAACATTAGCATGGGCAGGTGTGCCAACCCCATTCACAGGATAAACCCAGAGACTTCAAACAGGGATCCATCCACAGGGCTAAAACCCTCCTGAACTGTTATGGGCTTCCTGAATTCTGTGCAATGGAGGAACTGCTCTGTGATTTTCTCAGTCACCAAAAGAAAAAAAAAAAGGAGGGTGGGGGGGACTTAAGAGCCAGCATTTCCCAATGGTGCCTCTAGTCTGATGAGGTGGAAAACCCCTGGACTAGCAGGACAAGCTGGGCACCGTGATCCTTGGCTCCCTCAAATGCCGGGCAAACAGATGCCGGCGCAAAGGCCAGGTAGAGACGCACCTTTCCAGGTGAGCTCAGCACCAGCCCTGCCACCCAGCTGGATCCAAACTGGCTCTAGAGCCGTTGAGCATTCCCCAGCCCCGGCTCAGTAGGCGGTTGGCTCCTTGGGCAGCTGGAGGGATATGCTGAGGGTGTGAGCACTACTTGGCAGACAGGCCGGTGCCCATTTATTGCACCGCTAGCCAGCCAAGCACGTTACACATGTACCGTGTGCCAGAAGCCTTAGATGCATCCGGAGCAGGCACAAGCCGCCCGCCAATGGCAAAGGAAGCAACCCCAGGACCCGGGCCAGGAGAGGGCATGGCCCGGCGACTCACCGCTCAGGTAGTTGGTCCACTTGTAGAGCACCCCCTCCATAGCGAGCACGGCCCCCCCATCCAGCCCCGCCGGGGCCCAGGCCGCCCCCCGCGCCGCCAGCAGCCTCTGTCTACACTGCCGTGCCCCGCCACGACCGCCCCGCGCCCGGGGCCATCCTGGGGCGGCTCCAAGACCCGCCTCCCCGGTGCCAGCCTCCTGAGCTGCACTGCGCTACGCCACCAGCGTAAGCTAAAAGAGCCCCACACCTCTCCGCCCTCCCCCCTGACAGCGTACACTTGTCTCAGAATCGCAAACCACGTGACAGCGGGAGGCCGTGGGCCGAGCCAATGAGGAGGCCGCGCGCAGAAGCCGGGTCCATTGTGCCAAGGTTCCACTGGCTTCTGCGGCGTGTGAACGTTTACTCTTCCGGGAACTCCAACGTGGCCCAGCCTATTGGCCGCGCGCCGCCGGGCACAGCCCCTGGCTGGGCGGGGCGAATGATGCCTCCCAATGGGTGGCTGCCTTGGCAAGCCCAGCCCCCGCGGAGGACCAATCCGAGGAGCGGTTCCCGGGCTCTGCTGCTTGCGGGAGAGAGGGAGCCACCAGCTGATCCGAGCGTGCCTGGGGGCCGGGTTTGCCACGTCTGCTGCTGAGGCGGGAGGGAGGCGGGCAAGTGAGGGTGGGCTTGACCCCATGCAGCTCCGCCCCCTTCTTTAGTGAGCCGCGGTCCCGTGAAGTGACAGGGGGACCCATGCGGGGGCCCAGCCGGCAGTTGCGGGTGTCCAGCTAGGGTTTGAATCCACTTGTGCAAGAAACCTAAGGGGTTGCTGGAAGGTGGCAGCTGTAGTCACTGCTTGGAACTGCCCCAAGAGAAAAGGTCCTGGGAGCGTTACCTCAAGGCAGGCCCAGGCACCCTAAAGATGTGGCTTTTGCATCTGTAATACAGACTTTTTTCTCTCTCTCTTTTCCATTTAAATTCCCTCGTGGTGAAACCGAAATGATGATTGCACTTTGGGCTCTTTTTTTCCTCGCATGTGTTCCTTTTGCAGCTGGGGCTCTCATTCCAGAAGCCGAAGTGACAGTTGAGGTGCTCCAGAAGCCATTTATCTGTCACAGGAAGACGAAATGGGGGGATATGATGCTGGTCCATTACGAAGGCTACTTGGAAAAAGATGGTTCGATGTTTCACTCAACGTAAGTAGCTCTCTAAGTAGGTGAGATGATGTGTAGCTGAGCAGTTAAGTGCCAGGTCAAAAGTCTTCCACAGTGATTTGTTTAATGAGTCTAGCCACGTGTATAGTTATTGACTGTGCTCTGTGGCACTAGTATATAACTATAAACGGAACCGTGTTCCCATTTAAAAAAATTAACATGAGCAAGAAAGCATCTTGTTTTCTCTCTGTCTCTTGCAATATGGATGATATGCAAAAGCAAGTTCTTGGCTCCCAGTCCTCCAAAAAACTCCAAACAGACCCCTTGTGAAGCTTATTAAAGGACTGGGATTTAAGCAGCATGCTTTTCAGTTTAGGTACAGGACTCAGCCTTTCAAATATACCTGTGAATAACTTCATGCTCAAATGAAACCTCAGTATCTCTGTAGGACTTCTCTCTGGTATAAAGTTATGTCTGACTGCAGCAAATGTCCCAAAATCTTACTCTAAGAAACCTAATAGAACCTTTCAGTTAAAACCAGCTTTCCATTACAGAAAAATGATGTTTCCAGCAATGAAATAATAAACTGAACTCAAGGAAAGGAATAACCAATCAAAATATAAATCAGTCAAATAAGAAGAAAAAGTTTCCAGAAATACTTCTTTTTTGGGATAAAATCTATAGTCAAAGTCTTGTAAGTCTTAAGTCTGCAAAGGACTTAATCACCGCTGATTTTTACATGAAAGGAAGTCAGCTCCTATTGTGATGGATATTAGTAAATATACTAAAATACTTAGTTCAGGATAGGTCTAAATAAAGACATAGTGTTGATGTACAATCACAGTCTTCTTGGTCTTTCTTTATAGATCCATTTTAGCTAAAATTTGATCCTTGTCTCTTACAGCTAACTACTTTTGCCTCTTGTAACTGAGTTCTATTGTCATTCTAACTTTCCAGTACTGACTAACTTCTATAAGGTATTTTTTTAAGTACCTTTGTTAAATGTCTGGTAAATAGAGCTGTTGATTCAAACAGGATGAAAAATCAATGATAAGCTGCAACACACTTTAACAATACTTTTTCCATTTTTTTTTTTTCTAACCAGTTTTAAAGGAAGGCCCTAATTCAGTGATCCTCAACCTGCGTGTTGTGGCTCCATGGGGTGCCTTGAGAGCCTTTCAAGGGCACCACAGGGTTTTGCAATGTTAGGTTTGTAAATATGATTCACAAGATAAACCCCAAGAATTCAAATAGGAATCCATAGTACTAAAACCATTCTGCTTTGTTGTGGTCTGCGTTTTTTGCAATAGAACTACTCAGTTATTTTTCTGTAGACAAAAAAATGAATGAAAACTAGGAGCTGGTATTTTCTGAGAGGTGCTTCAAGTCTCTGTAAGAGTGCCTCAAGTTTATTAGGGGGTGCTGCAGGTCTTAAAAAGTTGAGAACCACTGCCCTAGTTGCAGAGCTCTAGAACTATGAAGTGGATGTAACCAAAGCAGGATTGGGACTGGGCACTACTGGGATAGTAGTGGATTACTGTCCAAGAAAAAGGACACCTGTCATGCGTGAGGGGGTGGGGGGAATATGACAGTGGGGCAGTGACACGCCGATGCCCTGCCTCTGCTGTTGTCCCTCACTGCCAAGCCAGAGCGCCATCCCCGCCAGCCCTGCCAGTGTCCCTCACTCCCAAACTGCCAAACCCTGCCACCCTGGGTTCCCAGCCTGCAAACCCCTGGCACTGCCAGTTTCCTCCACCCCACCCCCCAGTGCCCCTCACTCCTGACCTATACCCCCAGCACTCTCAGTCCTGCTGGAGGAGCCCCAACTTTCACTGTCCTGACCAGGCTGGAGCACGATGGCTCTGATTCATGCAGGCAGTGGTGAAGTGTATCTGGCCCCATCATGGGCTGGAGGGAAGAGGAGAGGAGGCTTGTGGCATCCCCCACCCTAGGATGGGGCTGCTGCACAGTGCTGGGCAGGTTGACCATGGCCCCCCTCCTTCCCCACAGCAGTATCTCCTGACTGCTCAGCCCCTGCAATGAGCACAGGCACCAGCCCCAGCTGGCCATAGTTTCCCCACTGCCTTCAAAGTTTCCCTGCCCCTTTCCCCTGCTGGAGGGGCAGGCATTCCCCCTGGCCACCTTGTCGCAGCTCCAGCCCCACCCTGACCAAATGCCTGGGATTTTGCTTTGCTCCATTGGTGGGAGTAGGGGGAGGGTGATTGGACATAGGCATGACTATATACTAATAAGATATTCATATTAATCTTCTTTTTTACTAATAAGAGCTTATACTAATAATAGTTCCAAATACTATAGGAGCTTTTCTATACCGACCAATAATCATTTAAGTGGAAATTGATTACCAGAGAAACAAGGGAGATTTGCTGCTTCTAATATAAAAAGAAAATGTGGTATTAGCCCTACAAATTGGTATTGCTCAATAAAGGTGTTTTTAACTTTACACCTCTCTAGATTTTTTTTGGTCTTTATATGGAGACTTACATGAGCAAAGCCTAGCCTGCTTTCTCTAAAGAGGTACAGTTACTGTTTAGGAATTGTTGCTAAAGGTCTGTAATGTGAGCCTGTTCAATGTGGCATAATGGTCAATCTTCAGGTTTCTGCAGTTTATACCATAAATATTTTATATCATTCTTTTCAGCCACAAGCATAACAATGGTCAACCCATGTGGTTTACACTTGGCATAAAGGAAGCTATTAAAGGCTGGGACAAAGGCTTGAAAGATATGTGTGTAGGAGAGAAGCGGAAACTGACAATTCCACCATCCCTTGGTTATGGAAAAGAAGGGAAAGGTAATATATCTCAAACCTCCTCAAGCTCAGTATGTTCTTAATCCTGTACTGTACTGTCGCAAGTATGTAAGTATTCTTCTTTAAGTCTGCTTATAGAGGAGAATTTGAAAGTAATATATCTTGGTCAGCCAGTTGACTGTAGTGCACCTATAATGCCAAATTCTTTATCACTGTGCACAGGTATAAGTAACAGGACAAAGTGGATGACAGATAGTATCATTCTGACCATTTTAGGCAACACTTGATTGCTGACACTGTGCACAAGGTAGTGGAGATCTGGCCCTCAAATTTCAAAAGTATTCATTCTTTTAATTTGAAATGTTTGCTGAAGAGCTAAAACTGTCAGATATATGGAATAACTGGATTATTTCTTTTTTCTCTGCACTGTCTTGCTCAGTGCTCACATGTGATATTACCAGCCACTCAATTATTTGTCCTGAACTTGCTCTGTAACCTGGGGAAAGAGTCAGACTTTCTTTCCTGTAATCCCATGAAGTGTATTCCCTGCTCTGCCCTCCACATCTGTCAACAATCAATTAAACTGTAGTACTGGGACCCACTGCTCATTTTCACCTGTGAAATGGCTTTTAGCATATCTTTTTCTGTGATTCTGAATAGTTAAGATTTGGGGAGATTGTAAATCCCAATCCTGTATGGGATTACAGGGAGGAAACTGTCCCAGAGATCTCAGAATGTTCTCAGCAGGGCTGTTATCTGGCATATGATTTGCAAGGATATTTACTCTTCTGTGTCTTCTAAGCAGAGGGCACAAAATAACGTGGTATGCCAAAGAGGAAATATACTTCTCATAGCTTAATCACTAGCATGGAGGAAGATGCTTATCTATTTTACTGACTGGAAATAAATGCTGAAAGGCATTGTAAGAGCCCATGTGTGGTGAATTTAAAAATACAACCATTTTTTACCTAGAGAATCAGCTGCCAATTCAAATGCATGTAAAATGAAATAACTTGCCTAATATATGTTCACCAAGCAGATATGCAGTCAGATAATGTACTTGGAAATAAGCTAAGAATCTGTACTGTTGCCTTAAAGCCAGCACAGCTGGCAATCAGAAGGTTAGTCCTGTATAGGCCAGTCATGTACTTACTGTCTTCATAAACTGTCTCATATACTGTAAGCCATTAAGTCAATTGACACCCTCAGATGCCTGAATAGTAATACAAGAGCCACTGCAGTGTGGAGCAGGAATCAAAACAAGGTGCTTCTATCCTAGTCAGAAAATCAGCTTCCCTGTGTAATACATGTGCCCCAGTTTTGGGGTGTGATTTCTGGGGGAAAGGTGTGTGTTGTATGAGAGGAAAATATCATAGTTCAATTGCCAGATATCTTACGTTTCTTCAAATAACCTGGTTTACAAGAAGTCTTTTCTCAAATATTGATGGACTTCCTAAGGTACTCAGTTCACTTTGTCTTTAATTTTGTCTCCATGTCTAACATCCTTGATAGGAAAAATTCCACCTGAGAGCACGCTTATATTCAACATTGACCTACTAGAAATCAGAAATGGACCGAGATCACATGAGTCATTCCAAGAAATGGATCTTAATGATGATTGGAAGCTATCCAAGGATGAGGTGATTGTGCTTCTTAACTAACTGACAGAATGAAGCAAAGTAAATAGTGGGGATGGAAGGAAAGATAAAGTGTGAACTTGATCTTCTCTATAAAAGCATATGGTCAGAGCAAGGCACATTCTTGGGCAAGTGCCTCAAGGTTAGAGAGATGACTCTGAAAAGTATGGGACAGGGGGCCTGTATCCACCCCAAGTTTAGGATTGTTGATACTGACTTATATAAACTACAGCTTCTTAGAAATAAAAATTACTTGGCATTTTTTTTTCATTCAGTTGCTAGTTTTTCTGTCAGCATGTGGCCTTCAAACCCAATTGTGGTAACACATATATCTTATGGCACATAAGGATGGCATGTTACTTTTGGGAAAAGGAATGGGATTTAACACTTTTCTTGGTTTGCTCCTTATTTTCATAATAGTATCCACTTTTAGTACAGACTTTAATGCTGGAAAAATGCAATTTTAAGAATTATTCTTTATACATAGGTTTTAGGCTTTTGATTTTCAGTTACAAGTGAGACGGCAAAACTCTTTCCATACAGACATATTAATGTACACCAGTCTTGCACCTTTGGGCCTTTTCTTGTACTTGCACTATAAAATATAGCTAACTTTTATGATGAGCAAAAATATCCATGGAGGAAATAGAATGAGACTAATTCATATTCCTTTGAATTAGAATTGAACCCATTTGCTGGAACTAGGAACCTAATCCAATGCAATAACCCTCTGTTTGTAAGTTAGCATGGCAAGATATCTATAGTCAGTAAAAGTTCTGTTATCCGGTATCTTACAAGCTGGCATGCTCCACTCACCGGCATGCCAGCTTGCAAGATAAAGTGTAACCGGAAGTGCCCACCGTGATGCTTCCAATTTTCTCTGAGGCCCCGTGACTCGGGGCAAAGCAGCCTATGCTGCCAAGCCCCCACAGTCCGGGGGCCCTGTAGGAAGGGCAGCGATGTGGCAGCAGGGACAGCGATGCCGCGGAAGGGGTGGAGGCACACCTCAGATGCAGCATGAGAAGCGGTGGCTGGGGCCACTCAATTAACTGGCATATTTTGTTATCCGGCATTCCCCATTCCCGGAGGATGCCAGATAGAAGACAACCCTGATTGTAAGACAGCCCCCACAATAATTGGTTTCTATATATGGAAAATTTATAAATTTGTTCTTTACCAGGTATACAATCTAATTATTGGAGGTTTGCTTTAAATCTATCCCTCTTGCACTGTGTCACAGAGCACTGAGGTGCCCTGCTCCTGAAGAGGGGAAACTGCTAGGGAAGGAGCCCTAGCAGTGTCTAAGGAGACCAGCTGTGGGTTGCCGGGGCAGCCAGGGAAGGTCAGCTGACCAGAAGGGGCAGGGCCTGGCTCCCTTATAAACCCTAGGGGCTGGGGCCAGAGGCGGTTCCCTGCCAGCAGCCGGAGAGGCAGGAGCTCTCTAAGCCAGGATGCAGGAAGAAGCCTGACTTATGGCAGCTCTAAGATGCTTGAGCAATGTTGTTTTAGCCAGGTGGCTTTAATTTATGTTACAGCCCAGGGGCTTGTGTTTTGTTGTTGTTACAAGACCAGTGGTTTGGGTGAGGCTATTAGGGGTTGGAGGAGGCCCCATAGGGGTCCCCACGCTACTGGGGGACCCCAGCGCCAGTGCGGGCGTGGTGAGCCCCAGAGAGAGGGCCCTATTGAGAAGCTCCAGTGCGGGAGTGGCGAGCCCCAGAAAGGGGACATTATTGAGGAGCTCCAGTGTAGGCACAGAGAACCCCAGATAGGGGACAGCCTTACTGGGAAGCTCAAGTTGCTCATGGTGAGCCCCAGATAGGGGGGCAGCCTTACTGAGGAGCCCCAGTGTGGGCACAGAGAACCCAGATAGGGGGTAGCCTTACTGGGAAGCTCAAGTTGCTTACGGTGAGCCCCAGATAGGGGGGCAGCCTTACTGAGGAGCCCCAGTGTGGGCACAGAGAACCCCCGGAGAGGGCCACCTTATTGAGAAGCCCCAGTGGGGGCATGGAGAGCCCCAGGAGAGGGCAGCATTATTGGGAAGCCCAGTGTGGGCGTGATGAGCCCAGAGAGGGTGCAGCATCATTGAGAAGGCCCCAGGTATATAGAGGGCAGCATTGTGGATAAGGCCCTGGAGAAGAGGGCACAGAGTGAGAGAGGGCCAGGGAGAACCCTAGCACGGGAGGGAGTGTGTGTCAAAGGAAGGAAGGCCCAGAGAGAACAGGAAGGGACCAAATAGTGATAGAATTGAGACCACAGCTATTCCATCGGTGAGGTGTGGACTGCGGTGTAGGGAAGGAAACGGAGCCGCAGATAGCGCCCCTAGCAGTGGGGCAGTACAAGGGCAGCCTCCCGCTAATTAACGCCTATTAATCAATTATCAGCGAGGCATGGCAGGTGAGTAGGCGGGCGGTTGCCCCAAGAACAGGTGTGCGGGCCACATTAAGGTCAGCCCAGAGCAGCCACCTGTTACACACTGCTACAGCTGATTAAATTAAATCGGAGTGGGGAGCAAATGGACCTCTTGTCCTCTTCCCCCTCATCTTTTTCCCCCTGCAGGTCCTTCCCCTACCTCTTGCTCTCAGACCCTGCTCTTCCTGAGCACATGGAAATGAAAACAATTTTGAAAACACTGAGGGATGAATGGACACATCTTATCTTTTTTTCTTTTAACTGATGCAAGCTTTAGCCTAACTGCAAATACACTTTTAAGTAACACTTTTGTACATCCTTATATAGAGTAAAAACTGCATGATACTCTCTCAAAGGCAAAAAGCTCGTAATTTACCATATAGTTCATTGGGCTGGGCCCCAGGAGAGGAAACAGCATTTCAAACCACATAGCCACATGTGACCCCATAGCTCAGCAGTGCACAGTATATGCCTATGCTCTAGATATGCCCTCACAAAGGATTCACGTGCTAATTAGCCCCCTGACTTGCAACTGGAACTAGGTGTCCTTGTCATAAACCCTGGAGTCCCCCAAAATGTATATGCCAGATGAGGTGCAGGGCAGCCTGGTTCAACTTCATCTCATGGAGGGTAGGGTCACAATAATTTTAGGTGACAGGTTGAGGAAATGGGCCAACAAAGAGATTCTGGGTGAACTGATTGGCTAAACCAGCCCTGGGCAAATGTGTTCACAGCATCAGCTTTACCACCAAGAATCAGCTCCTCAGTAAATGTATGGAGCTCCCTGTGGGCATTAATGAATGTCCTATGACCCTCCATCTTAAGCTCAGGAACAGCCAGTATGTCGCTATCATCAGTGCATATGCCCCAATGCTCAATGCTGCTGCTGCTGTCATTTCTACTCCAACCTTGACCATTCACTGACTAATACTCGCAAGGAGGACAAGATCATTCTCCTCTGACTTGAATGCCAGAGTTGGATGTGACCTGGAACTCTGGAGTGGCACCACTAGGAACTCCAGCAGCATCCTGCTGAACTAACGTGCAGAACATGATCTTAAAACAGAGTGACAAATACAAGACCACCTGAAGACACCCTTGCTTTAAGCACTGAGGCCTTCTCAACTATGATATTGTTAGAGTTCATGATCAAAAAGATGTCTGTATCATGTGAGCCATGTGAGAAACCAATGGCTACTGGACAGATCACTGTCTTACAGATCCATTTTGAACATCCAAATTGCTCTGAAATACCAAATTGCTCTCAATACCAAATCTCTTCAAGATCCAAAAGTCCATAAGGATCTCCAGCAGTCTCCATGAAAAGCTCTGTGCCCTGTCCACAAAGGAAGGCAACACTGAAGAACACTTGGAAGAGGTATAAAATCACCATGTACCTGGCCTGTGCTGAATCCATTGGCTACTTCACTTTTTGACACCAAGACTGGCTCAATGAGAGCAGTGTCAAGATCCAGGCCCTTCTTGACCGATAGAGAAGGGCTCATTCTGTTTAGCAAGATGATACCGCATCCCAGCTGAAGGAAGAGACATATCAGCTCTTCATAGCCAAAGGTCAAAGGAGGAGCTGAGAAATCAAAAGTAGTGGTGGCAAGATAGTCAAGGAGATCCAGATCTATGCTGACAAAAATGACATGCATAGCTTTTTCCAGACACCAAAAGTAATCTAAGACCCAACTCCCACTGGTTCTACTTTCCTGTGATTATAGGATGGCTCAGTGCTTCTCAAAGACAATTAATCTATCCAAACAAAATGGAAAGAGCACATTGAGGCACTCCTGAATAATGAGTCAACTGTGGTGGATACCGCCATTGAGAGATTCATTTATCACCTGAACTAGAGTCAAGCAAGGATGTGTCATCATCCCAACTCTGTTTCCCATTTTTTGACAGTCATCCTGGTTCTCATTAAGAGCCATCTTCTTTCCAGAGTTGATATAGAATACTGAAGGGATGGACCTTCAATCTGGGATGTTTTCACTTGAACATCAAAGTATTCAAAACAACCATCCTGCATTGTAGATCTGGATCTTGGTGTCTTTCCAGATATTGTGATGAATAAATAACGCACCAAAACAATTTCCTAAAGGAAGCACTTGTGCACCAGATCCTGTGCTGGACCTCCTTAACAATGTTTTATCTCTAGCAGAGGTGGCTACTGGGTAGGGGAAGTGCTCAAAACTTACTATCATCATCTCAAGAGCCCAGAGAGGTATCACCAACAATGTTGCCTCCGGAAAATCCTCCACATTAAATGGGAAGATTGCTGCACAAATGTCAGCATCCTTGCTGAAGCCAATATTACTAACATTGAATCAGCAATCCTCAAGCTCTGATTTTGCTTGGCCAGACATTGTATAGGGATGCCAGGCTTTTGATTCCCAAAACAAGTGCTCTACTTCCAGCTTAGTAAAGACCTGAGATCTCGTGTTGGGCAGAGGAAATGCCATAAGAAAACATTGAGAGTATACCTCAAGAAAAGGGATGCCAACATCAAGAGTTAGGAAGATCTGGTTGGCAACTGAGTCCAGTGTCACTGCAACCTCAACTGAGTACCAGTCCATTTCAGGGTGACATGTCTTGCTCTTGAGAAAAGAGAATGGAGGAAGGAATAGGCCTTTGGCTTATTCTCCCCTGCAGAAAGATCCACAACTTCTGAGGATAGGTCTGTAACTCAAGGATGGGACTCTTAAGTCACCTCAAGACCTATCAATGAGCTATGGTAGAGATCATCCTCAAATTGAGGGATTGTTGATTGTGACTTCAGGACATTATTTTATGCTTGATGCTTAAGTGAATAAGACAGAAACTAAGCCACATATGGTTTAGCCATATGACCAATGTGGCTTGCTGTTAACAGGCCGATATTAAACAATGTTTTGGTAATTCTGGAGCAAGTGAACTATAACTAAAAATGGGCAATATTCTTTTTACCTGGTGAAAAGCATGGCAGATTAGACCTCTGAGGATTTCAAGTTGCTAAACCTCAGACAATAGAATGAGTGTTGATTTTTGTTATTGAAAATGCAATTTAACTGTATACTAACTGGTTATGGTTAGCTAACTGGTTATGGTTAGGATTTGTATTTATTAGATCCTGCCACTGCATTGGCCTGTTTGTTTTTGTTGCATTTTTGTTGGTTTCTAAGACTAAATATTTGTATTTCTATTTAGTAGCAAATTCCTATTCTAGTAGCAAATGCTTACAATGGACAGGTAGATCCAGTAGGCAGCAAATATCTGAGGTAGGTTTCTTTTTTTATATTGAATTCTTGCTAAATATCTATATCCAAAGACAGTGATTTGTTACCTAAATAGTTGGTAGACAAAAATTTCCATTGTCTAGTTTTTTTCACTTTCCAGCATAGACACAAAACTACAGGATATATTATTATTATTTTTTCAGAAGATACTGTAGTTTTTAGAGTAACTTGCACCTGCTGTTTTCATTGCCTCTCATACAAAAGACCTGTTTGTCCTCGCTAAATTTATCCATTAGATAAGTCTGTTATCCCCTTTGAGACATGAGCAATAGATATTTATTGCCTAATGCCACTTAGCAAATATACTGTTGATTCAAATACCCGTTAAGATGATTATTAATGTCCTACTTTGTCCAATAGGTGAAAATGTATTTGAAGAAGGAATTTGAAAAGCATGGAGCAGCAGTAAATGACAGCCAGCATGATGTTTTGATTGAAGACATCTTTGATAAAGAAGATGAGGACAGTGATGGGTTTATATCTGCTCGGGAGTTCACATACAAACATGATGAGCTGTAGAGAAGCCCAGCCTAATAATTCTCCGTGTCACAGAGGTGGCAGTGACTTACAAATTGTCTAGCTTTGTAAAATTTTTAATTCAGCATTTGGACCTGACAGGAACAAATGGAAAGAAAAAACATTGTTTTTCTATACAAAAAGGGACTTCTGTTGATGATCCAAAATGCTTTTAACTATTTTTAGATATTAAAACAAAGCCTCTTTTGTAAATCTTTTGAACTGCTGCACCTGGCAGCAATAGTGTTTCATTTACTTTGTATTAATTTATTTTGCAGTTATGCAACCAACATGTGATATAACAAATATTGCTAAAAATTCAGAATCCAGCTTAATGCTTTCCTTGTATTGTGTTCTTATGTGCTAATGACAAACATTTGAGTTACTCTCTTTGATAGTATACTTCTTATTTAATTTTTAATTTATGGCTTAATTATTTCACCTTGCTTTTTCTATGCAAATCAGAATTTGAAGAACAGAAGCAAAATGTGCCACACTGTTAATAAGAGGTACACTGCAAAGGTCAGACAGTTCTCGTTGGTCTTTTCAACTCTAGCAATATAATGTAATCTACCTGTATGTGAACAGGAAAAATTACAGATATCTGATCATTTATTTTTTGTAAGCTTATTAGTGTGTGCCTCATGTGCCTAAGCCAACCATGTATCTTGTATTTATTATGGTTCTATGATCTAGAGTCAAAGGGGGAGTTAGAGATCAGCAGGGGTTTGGGGTTTTAGTTTTGTTTTGTTTTTTAACTATTACATAATAACATTGCAGCCTGGCTGAGCTGAAGACAGAATGTGTGCGTGCAGTCTTTGAAAATTGCAAGCTATAGAACAACAAATAACTCTTTTAAGTAACTTATTCCTTATCTTTCAGAAACTCAGGAACTTAGGACTAAAAGGGCCTCCAGGGCCATTGATAAACACCTCCTTCTTTGCAGGCAGTCATTTACCTAAATAATCCCCAGTATCTCCACTTCAAACTCTCATACACAATTAAGTTCATGCAAAAAGACTATACCTTTGTCTTCATGACCTCTTTGGTCTTTCACCAAATGCTAAAACCTCATGCCTCTCTGACACGAGGTAAGAAGGTATCCTAAAAAGAGCCCCATTACAGTAGCTCAACTGCTGTGTCACTGCCTTGTAGAACTTATATTTTGCCATTACGTATTAAAAACACAATTTAACGTTAAAAGGGTATATACTGTATGTTTCTTGCAATGTTCTGTGAGTGGTATGAAAATAAGTTAAATAAGGGTCCTGACTTTTTAAGCAATAAAGTCATTTAGAAATGCATACGTAGGGTATAAAACCTGATATACTTTGTCTTGGTATAAAATATTCATAAGAAAGATGTTTAAAGACCCCTGCATGCCAGGCCAGTAATCTGACACGTGAGCATAAAACATGTAATGGCAACTACATGGTTGGAGTCACGCTTAGATGTTTAATTGTTGCCCTGGTTGTAAAGAAGGTGATTTCAATGCCTTTGAGAAAGGTTGTGATTTGAACCAGGCTTCCCTTGCTGGTACATTTAGTTGTCTTACTTCTGTTTTGGGCCAAGAGCTGCAGAAGCCTACATTAAATGGATGGGACAGACCTGATGAACAGTTTAAAGTTGTGCTCCCTGCTGCATTTGAATAGGCTCCTGAACTTGGAGGAAAAGATTTCAGGATGTTTAAAAGCATGAGATCATGACTTACATGGAGATGTACTCTCGTTGTCTGGGCATAGGATATTCAGGCTGGTAAATTCAGTGCTCGGGGGTTGGTGTAACAGAAATTTCCTTGTTGTCACTTCCAGTAGGGGCAGCAATTGGCATCCTAGCCTATGCAGTCAGACCGAAAAGTTTAGAGATTTGTAGAACATTTGTGCTATGGAATTCAGGGGAAGGCATGGGGGCAATCCAGCATAATGGACCCAGATAGAATTGGACCTAATGAATAGTGAATCCTACAGGATGGAGAGGTAGAAACCCTTGTATAAGGTATATGTAGTACTAGGGCTGTCAATCACCATTAATATGCACAATTAACACGTTAATTGGTTCTTGCATTAATTTTTGTAAAGCATAAATTGTGCACATGGTTTTGGAGCCTGTGCCTGGGCTCTGCTCCACTGCCATCATCACTGCCTCTGGACTGCCCAGTAGGGCACTTGTGGCAGTGTAGAGGACCGCAGGGCAGCCCAGCTGTGGACTCTTGACTGCTGCAGCAGGAAGGCGGTGGGGGCAGGGTGGCAGCATGCACAGACACACAAGCAGCCGCAGCATGCACATGGCCAGGAATGCAACCTAGCATAATGTAGAGCAGCGCTCAGCAGGTAAGTGTAAAGGGGGAAAGGGGTGAAGGGATGGGGTGAATAGAAGAAGGAACTGAGATGGGGCAGACCAAGGCCTCCGTAATGAGGGAGGGTGTGAGGCCGGGGTAAAGGCTGGGTTGAATGGGGCCCCAGGGCCAAGGTGGGTTGTGGGATGGAGCTGTGGGAGGCTTGTCCAGGGCTGTAGGGGGGGACACGGCTCCCTGCCGCTGCACACGCCCCAGGGGGAGGCATGGGTGCATGTGTCGTCTGAATTTCTGAATGGAGCAGAGGTGGGCTGCCCTCTGTGGGCTGGGGCTCTGCTCCCTGCTGCCTTTACCTTGGGAGCCACATGATGCCATACTGTGCCTTCCTCCACTGGGTGGGCAAGGGACACATGGCACAGCCAGCATACGGTTCCTAGGGCAAAGGCAGAAGAGCACAGAGCCCCAGCCTGCAGTGGGCAGCCCGCCTTCACCCTGAGCACAAATCCAGGGAGCACATGCCCACCATGCCTCCGCTGGGGGTACATGCAGTGGTGGGGAGCCACCCTGCTACTCCCCCTGCACCCATGGATGAGCTGCCTGCAGCTCTGTCCCACTCCCCACTCCAGCAGTGGGGCCCCATTCACCTCAGCCCCTGCCCCACTCCTGCCCTCGTCATGGGATCCTCAATCTACCACCCACCCCTTCCCTCTCCCCCTGGCCCTTTCCTTCCAGAGACTTACCTGCTGCTGCACCTCACTCCTGCCCCACAGTACCCTGTATCCTGCCAGAGCATGCGGGGGCACCTCCCTAGGCACCAAACCCCACACACACCCACAGCCCCCCAGACCTTCACAAATTTCCCTCCCCAACTATGCGGAGTACCTTCATAAATTTGGATAATTTTGTTTTTTTCTGCACATAATTTTGAGTTTTCAGCTGTGCAATTAAAATCACGATTAATTGCAACTAATTTTTTTAATCATGCTACTAATCATAATCAAAATTTTAAATAATTTGACAGCCCTCTGTAGCACCTATCTTCATGTCAGATAGTCCTAAAGTAACCTGCAGAGCCCGAGAACAAGGTGTGATAAATAAATAGTGATAAACAGTGACCAAACACCAGCAAACCATGCTTGCTGCCAGGGAAAACAGTGGGTGCAGCCCAATTAGCCGTGCGAAGCATGCATGCAGCAAAATCCCCAGCTCATGCAGCTTGAAAAGCGCATGAAATAAAGACCCAAGCTAATTGGCCATGGGGGCAGTATAAAAACAGAGCCCGGGAAAAGGGAAGGCAGGACCACACATAGCATCGGGAGGCCTGATCACCCTCACCGAGGTCATGCGTCCACGGCTCCTTTTCCCCCAGACGCCCCCATCGGATAGTCTGCAGCGGATAAGCGTTAAAGAGCTCTCGAATTCCCTACAGTTGAGAGTTTTTTCAGTTGTGGTGTTTCACGGAGTTTAAGGGGAACTGCCAGCACGGAGCGTGGTATGAGGCGTTGGAGTGCCTTGCGGCGGAGTTTGCAGAGTGTGTCTATGGTGTGTTCAAGTCGTAAGTAAAACATTTGTTTCTTACATTGGCTTCAGATTTCTTATTCAGGACGGGAAAAGAGAAACAAGGCGAAACGTTCCTGAACCCTTTCGTCCCCGGCCTGTTCGACTTAGGGGTTAATCCCCCCTCCAATTCCTCCTCACACAAGGATACTGGGGTGAAGAGGAGTTATTTAGGGAGATGTTAGGCAATGACATGGACTCTTGGCCTTAGCCAGAGCACTCCACCCACTCTCAAATTAGAACCTCAAGCACACAAGGTGGGAAACAGCTAAGATCTGCTACTGACCTGTGATAAAATGTATCCGAGGGGCACAACTGAGTAAAGACTGTTTATTGTCAAGACAGACACAGTGGCTGAAGCCATAGACAGTTTTTAGCTGAGTGAACTTCCTAGTATGATTCTCACAGGCCAGGGCATCAGTTTCATGGAAATGTGTCTGCAGAATCTGAATGGAGCTGTGCTGCTTTGGGTCTGATCCCAATTTTCTTGCACAGTGTATCACAGGCTAACCAACAAGCTAAAGGAGAGGTTTAGGGGGACTCTTCAAATGCTGCCACTAACATTTATAGAGGAACATCTGCAGAACTAGGATAAGAGTTTACTTCATATGTTTCCTCATAATGCAATTCCCCAGGAGGTGAGAGGATTTTCCCCCACTTTAACTGACCTCTGATACCCACCAACAAGATGAAAGGAAGACCTTTGTAAGGTAAGCCTCACGAGCTCTGCTCAAGAGAACCCAGTGAGACAGCAGATCAAGTTATGGTGCTCACTCCTGAAGAGGCTGTTTGAAATCATCAGGTAGGTCAATGAGGTCAACTAAATGCCCCAAATGTCTCATATCAATTTGGTGAAACCTTGGCAGAGAGAATTTAGTCTTAACAGCAACAAGGTGAGAGGGAAAGAGAATCCCCTGATTGATCCTTCACTGAGCTCCGCATCTCTCCCTGAAAACTTAACCTTGCACAGCAAGCAGAGGTCAAGCATCTGTTGCAGATTTTCAGGCATGTATTCTTCAGTAAGCCTGCTGACACTAGTCTTTCTTTTCCCTATGCAGACAGGACCTATGGACTTGAGCAACTTTTGTTTCCAGGGACCCTGGTAAAACACTTCAGTCAGACAGTCTATAGGTTAGTGGTGCTATCCCTAGTGGTGCTGGTGCCCATAAAGCAGGGGTGGGCAAAATTCAAGCTATCATTTACTACATGGATTGTAGAAAACTCAGTGCTGTTACAGAGACTAGCATGTACCCCATGCTTAGAACAGATAAGTGAAGTGCATGATACCTAATTACAAATGACCTAAAAAAAAAAATTAATTAGCAAGTACACTGAACCCAGTGGCTAGAGTTTAACTGCATTTGTTACGTGTGTAGAACTACTTGAATCCTGGTTTTATTATATGGACACAAGAGGGCTCCAGCTACCTTTGTTGGGTCATTTTTAAAAAAAAAAGGATTCAGGAACTTGCTTTAGAATGCATTGATGTTATTGATATTCTTAGCGTTCAGAAAAGGATCTTAATGTTAAAAATGTGTTCAGGCACAATTGGGATGTAGAATTGACTGTAAAATTAAGTGTAAAGTATGGGTGGAAGAGGTGGCTAAAGTGGGCCATCATGTGGGAAGCAGCCATATAAAGCCTGACAGTCTTTGAAGGCTACAGTCATCCAGTTTAAAAAAACTTATACATTTGCAAGAAATAGAACTGGATCTTCCTAGGCTAATGGGAGTGTGTGCTTATGGCCCAAAGTATAGAACTCAGCTAAGCACTCTATTTAAAAAAAATTGTGTGTAAAAGAGTGAAAGAAGGAGAAAAAAGTCCTATTAGAAAACATTGCTTTAAGGTAAAGAAAGGATTAGCTCTGTAGTGAGTTTGGAACTAGAGGCAGATGTGCTAGTACTAAACAACATTTCATTAGCTCACTGAGTCTTTGTTGCCTAGGTTGTGTGTGCAATATGTGAAGTAGTTATTGGAAGAGTACTGCAATAGATGATAGCACATTACCTTTGGCTATTGCATATTTGACAACGGTTAGACCAGGGCTTCTACCTGGTGGCCCACAAACTACATGCAGCCCCTGAGGGATTAACTTGTGGTCCCTGGACTCCCAGTTAGCTACTTCTACAGATGCTGAGGCCACAGCAGCTGAGGTCTCTGGGTTCTTATTCCCTCCTTTGGCTTCCACTTCCTGCCTCTGCCCCAGGGGGCTGTGTGGCAGGGTCTGTGCTACACTGTGGAAGCCTGCAGTCAGAGAGCTGAGGCTGAGGCTGAGGCTGTGGTGCCTGCAGGCATGGTACAGCAGGAGGAGTGCCCAGACAATGTGCAGGGCAGGGCATGGCTCATGCTGGTACAGCAAATATAGTATGAGGCCCCTGCCTGGTGCAGCACACAGCATGGGCCCCCAGCCACTTTGAAGCTGGGCGTCCTGGGTTAGGATAGTAGGGTAAGCATCGTTTCACTTGTCTTAAATGGGTTCATTGGATGGTGAAAGCTGTGAAATACATGGCACTATTCTTTATTGCCATCTAGAGTCTGAAAAGCACTGTAATAAAAAAATAAATATTTACATATTTCCTAAACTTTATTACAGGTATCACGAGAAGGTTAAAGCTCTTGGGGCCAGATCCTTATTTAGCATGAATCAGCATAGCCCCGCTGATCTAAGTACACTCACAGCAGTTAAATTTATCTGGCTGGCTGTACTTACCAGTTTGTCTGGCAGCTGGGTAATAATCCTGCATTTCAACTAAAAACAAATTCTTCCAACTTGCCAAGTCAGCAGTGGGTTTAGGAAGCGTGTTCAGCCATTTGAGCATTCTTACACTGAAAATATCTGTGTGAAGATGAAGTGATTTGTTAAGTAGAAATAATATTGACTATTTCTCTGAAGTTCACCTGCTAGTAAATCCATGGGGCATACTGCCTCAATGTCAGCAGATATATTCTACCTGCAGTAAAGATCTCTGCAGCTGTAATAGTGTAATCAAAGGAAGAGAATTCAGCTGGAATCATAGGGCACTTAGTGAAACTTCCAGTTGTGCATAAAGTTCAGCATACACTTCTCTCATAAAACATATTTTAAAACATTTGTGCATAGAAAGTTGCACTAAAGAGATTGCAACTTCCCGTCTCTCCATCTGCATTTTTATAGTTTGTCTTGCCTTTTTTGGATATCTACAAAAGCATATGCTAATGCTCTTCAAAACAGTAACTTGCCACCCACAGCTGCCATATAGCAATTAAAGATTATTTATTGAAGGCAGTGGAAGTCACTGATCTTGATAGAAACAGGATCACTAGTAAGAGCCTGCATATATTTTTAAAATTTAGCTTCACTGTGCATTACCACTAAACAGCTTTTGTCACAGCTTTGGAAATGCAACTTATACACCAAAATGCTTTGAAAAAAACTTGCCTATTATTTTTCCTTATAACGCTGAAGTTCTGATCAGAGCGATACAGCTAGTATCCCTTTTTGATCCCAACGATTAGCCTATTTTCAGGGTTGTGTGTTTAGTTTCTGTTATGGGGAAGAAATTGATGATGGGGTCAGGTTTGTTTGGTTTAGTCACACTGCCTACTGCCCCCTCTGCTATCACCTTTAAAGGACCTTATATGTAACTGTGTTTCGTCCTGTGTTTCAGTTCTATCCTATATACTACCTTGTTTGTTTGCATTAGTACTGCCTTATCCAGCTTTGAGCTCCTACCCTTCTCCTGAGACTATAAAATCAGACCAGATCCCCATATGATCTCACATCATAAATGTCTATTAATTTTATCTGAGGTTATTCTCATATTTTCTCTGATAAGGCATGAGGTTTTTCAAATCTGGATTTTCAGGATTCTACATGGTCCAATTACCTCTTTTCTCTTCTTGAATTGCATATAAAAAGTTAGCTCTGCCCTTAGCTGATACCATACATGATCAGTGCTGGCATACACGTTGTATTCTGATTAACTATTATTCTGTAATTGTCAATTAATTTAATTTGCTGATCTCAATCCTTTTGATGCTGCTCTAGAAAGATGACTAGCTGCACCTTTTAGTCCAACTAAACCTTTCCAACATCCATCAGATTGTTAAGAGTACAGGAGTCATGTGGAATCCTAAACCTTACAAACTTGATTAAACAATTTGGATTCAAAGTGTCTCTCTTGATTTACATGCAAATCGCCAAGAACTTCAAACATGGTAAACAAATTTAATTCACTAGAACCTCTGCATAGTCAAAGCCTGTTGGCCTAATATTACTCAAAAAAGAATTACTTCATAAAACAGCCTATAATTATCAGAGAGTATGAGTACCTGGCTCTTTTGTCAGACAGAGGCCCAAGCACAGCAATAGCAATACATTTATTTAATGTTGCTCCAGGGTGTCTCTTAGTTAAAGGAATCTTATTTGCAATGCAAGCAACACTTTTCCTGCACCAGTTTTCTATGGCCTGCTTCTCTCAGTTTAGTTAAGGTTTTTGCAACTGCAAATCTGCCATATATTTTAAAATCATGATATAACCCAGAAAGCAGCTTTTTAATTCTTTCTGGCAGAACCAGCTGGTACCTTTATGTGGATCACCCTGTTTCCACCCCTCCCCCCACCTCCTCTACAATCTTTCATTAATAAATTGTCAAGATTTCTCACTGGCAGACAATGTTTTTTGGGTAGATGTGATATCCTTTATTAGACCAACTAAATAGTTGGAAAAATTGTTTTTTGCAAGTTTTTGGGTGCAAACGCCCTTCTTTAAGCATAGCGAGAGTAAACTATGTCCTTAGATCAACACAGCTACAACCAACATCCCTAAAGATTTCTCACTGCGACTCCAAAGCATTAATTGAGTAGACCAAGGGTATACCATATTCCAAACTGGATGCATTTGTCACATGATTTTCCTGTCAGGCTACTGTCTTTTAATTGTTCTGGATCTATTCACTCAGTTTCATATCTCATGTCACACAGTTCATGTCATGAACCAAGAGCTACCTGCATTTCTATAAATGTTGGGAAGAGAAGTAATGAACTTGCCTTCTTGAACATGTTCATTTATTTGAACAATCAAACCTTCGCTCTGAATTAGGACACTTCATGCAATTAACCTCAAGCAAAGCTATCCAGACAAAGCGTCAGCATTTACAGTGTTTGGGCTAGGGGCTGTAAAACTAGCACTGCAGTTTGTCAAACTACCTGGCAAGTTGCCCTGCAGGATTCCCAAATCTAAAGAACCATTCAGAGATACAAGGCCTGCTATGACCACAACCTTTCGCTTGCTCCAAGTGTGGTGAAACTTCTCACTGTCGGGTGTTCCTCTCAAGTGATATAATAATTTAGCTCCAGAGAAATTGGACTTTTGCTATAAGAAGTCACTGCCCTCTTAAGTGGTGTTCTTGTGTCCCCAAACCACAAGCACTTCTATTTGCATTCACTATCAAAGAGATTTTTGAAAAACAGGTAGAAGATAGGAGAAATCACAAAGGCCTTTTCCTGCCATGGTATCCCTTTTTCAACCAATCTTTCCTCACCAAGCTATGAGTTGACAATATGGATATACAGTCAGACCCCCAGTTACACGGTTTTGAGTTGCACTGATTCTCGTCTACATGCTTTATATAATACAGGGGGAAAGCACCCAGGGAAAAGCGGCCCCTCGCCTGCCCCGTGGCAGGTGCTTCCTGCTGCAGATGCTTGCAGCCTGCACAAGGCTGTCCTGAGCAGGCACAGGCAGCCCCATGCAGGCTGCAAGCAGCTGCAGCATGGGGTGCAGGGCACCAGGCGGGCAAGAGGCTGCTTTCCCCCTAAGCTCAGCACCAGCTGGTAACCCACCCTGCTGCCATCCTGGGCCCTGTGCCAGCTCTGGGCTCAGCCGTTGGGGCTGCGCCATGGTGGCCACAGCTATGGTCCCCCTGCTTTCCGTGCCGGACAGTGTTTACTGCTGCTGCCCACTCAGAGGAGGTGGGGCACCTTTAAGGGTGGGGCTACCCATGCAGCCCTCGACAGTTTGCCAAAACTGGGTAAGCAGCCCTCTGTCTGAAATAATTGCCCGCCCCGATATAACATGACCATGTTTCAACTTACACGATACCCTGCTTCACATTGCCACTGTTTGCGGTAGAGCGGGTTACTTTGGAGTCTGCTTACGTAGCGTTAGCATCACTTGTCATCTTCTCCGAGATTGTCCATTATTTTTGGTTACATTAACCCCTGAATATTTGTGAAAATGGCATCAAAGAAAGCTTTTTGATGTTGTGCCCAAAAGAGCAGGTAAGTCTATCACTCTGGCTCAGAAAATAGAAATCCTTGATAAGTTAAAAGAAGGCAATAGTGCTGTGTTGATTGCTTGTCAATACAGTTTAAGTGAATTGACTGTGTACCATTAAAAAAAGTAAGTAAAAAATTAGAGCCTGTGTGAAAACGACAACTCCTGTGAGTTTGGGAGTGTCATTGGTGACTAGAATTCCTCATTTAGATAAGGTTGAGAAGCTCCTTAATCTTTGGATCAATGAAATGACCAATACAAAAGGAACAGTTGTTGACAACATGGCAATTAGAGCTAAAGCTTTATCTCTCTATGAGCATGTAGCCAGGAGTAAAGGTTTTAATATGGCTATTAATTCCATTATTTTGTGTTTAAATATCCTTTTATTATGAAATATTATCAAACCTTGGTCCCAGGTCTCTATCCCCCTGTTTTCCATTGACTTAATGCCTCAAGTTACACGGTTTCAACTTACGTGGTGTTTTTCAGGAATGTATCCCCCGCGTAACTTGGGGTCGGACTATACTCACAAATGAACCTTCTACAATAGAAATAGAAGCCTACAGAATTGTGGCAATTCCCTCCAAACAGAATGTGTGTCAAGGTATATTGCCCCCTGAAACAAGTCACATTTTGGGAGGGTTCAGTTTTAGTTTAGCAGGCTTAATCATATAGTAAGCTTAAGATCAATTTAAATGTACCCATTTCCATTCAACTGTTCTAGCATGTACTATGACAGGACTGACCAACTTCTTAGTGGCTGGGGCTGCATCAGCTGGTGCTGCATGCCATGGAGACCCACCAGTGTGGGCCACAGGTCCCCCAGGTACTCCCCCACTACACTGGGCATGTGGGTGCTTCCTACCCCACACTACACTGGGTGCATGGGCACAGGTGTCCTAGCCCCACCTTCAGCTCCATGGGTACAGACAACTCCACTGCAATCACATGCCAGGGGCTTTTCCAGCACTATGAGCTGTGCTGTGCTGCTCTCCTAGGGAGGGGCAGAAAGCAGAAGCCAGAGGGTGGGGGAGCCCAGAGTCTCCAGCTCATGCTGCTGCAGCTGGAGCAATGGGGATAGTGACAGCTGGGTGAGAGTCTAACTGCCACAAACTAACACCTTGCAGGCTGCATGCAGTCTGTGGGCCACCAGTTGGACAGCCAGGTACTAGGATATCATCTAAATATAATAAATAGCCTAGTATTGATAAATAATATAATAATAGTAGGGCCATGTGATCTCTTTTCCTTTAACTTCTCAGTTGGTGATTTTACAAGTCAAAAGCTATCAGGTCTTTGGTTGCTGTGAAAGAAGTCTTTTCCCTGTTCTTTGGATTTGCTTCCGTTTGCCAGTTTCCACTTCTTAGATCCATTGTGCAAAAAGCAGATAAGCTTGCTGCTGACTCTGGTTGTCCTCTATTTGAGGAAATGGATAAGAATCTTTTAAATCCTTTGAAGCCAACAGAGAATCTGATCCTGACTTTTTTTAAAAATCAGAATTTCGGGAGAAACAATTAAGCTCTTTTATGGAATAAGGCAGAAGGCAGGGCAGGGTAGCACCTTATACTTAGATCCAGAGGGGTGTATGGCCTTCAGGTATGGTCCAGGAGGTATAGGGGTTAGGTATAGCTGCCTTCAAACAAAAACAGATAACTACTGCTTTCTACTTACAGAATCAGGTAATTAAAACAATAGCAGCTACTATCTCAGTAAGGACTGTGTAACTACACTGTGTATTTTGGTGCTTTCAGGGAGGATGCCCTCAAATATGCCTTGCCCATCCCCTCCCATGTATCAAACCTGGAAATGCAGCAGAGAAGCTGTTGAACTGTCCTCATGCAGCTGCTCTGAGACCTCTGTATACACTGAATTTGATAGAGGCTATGTGAGATATCCCTGCAGCAGCTTTCAGGGGTACCCTACTTCAACACCACATGTGCAGGTTGAGGGCCTTCAAGGAGAAGGTGGGGAGGCATACTTGGGTGCACAGCTCCCCAAGAGTGCCATGGAAGCAGTGTAGTTTTATCAAGAGACCTCTTTGCTACTTATTGCTACTAGCAGACAGTGATGTGGTTGTTAAATGAGCTGGTTGGTGTCCTCCATCTATCTTGAGTGAGACTCCTGCAATGTAATCAATATTGTTGCTTAACTCATAAAGTAGTTTTAATTGCTTCTAACATGTATCCTGAATGAAAGGCATATATTCTTCCTACTACCTTCAATGAGGTTGAACAAAACCCCAAGCATAGCATTTACTTTTGCCCCTTTTTTGTTTTGCCATTTGCTTGAAGCAGCCCCAAGGGCTGTTTCAAGTTTCCACAATTGTCAAACATTTCAAATTTTAGCAATGCTAGAAGCAGGGTTATATACCTTGTGCCCCACAAGTGATGAAAGGAGAGGTCAGCTGAGTCATCATCTGATTTATTTCATTCTTCCCTGGGCCAAGCTAAATATAAGATTGTTAGCTACTTCATTTCTCCCATTGATTTGTAAGTTTTAAATAATTTAACCAATGGCACTTCCTCTGGGAGACTATTAAACATCACCATTATGTATAACAGATGTAATTATTAGCAATTCTTATCTTGAGATGGGCTTAAATTATTAGTTGAATTAATTAATCAACTGTTCTTATACCCATCTAAATCTCTTCTTCCTTTATGAAGTCTGTACCCATGGGCCATTACATAGTTAAATATGCATCTTCCCTTTCCCCTATTCCTAATTCTCTTTTAACATTTCTTCATACATTAACCCTTGCCTCTAAATAGGTTATGGCTCCTCTCTGAATTCCCTATTGTTTTTTTTACATGGTAGGGAATTCAATTCAGTGCCCAGAATGAAACAAAGACATTTTGCTTTACATCTTTGTATCTACAAGTTAAAAAATAAAGCATTGAATCAAATTTAATGTTGCTGAAACAATAGAAAGTTTTTTTCTTTAAGTTAAGCAGTGGATTTAATCTTTGTAGTTCCAAATCTCTTTACATCCAATGTTAATATAGTTTATCAGCTTAGACCAAATAAATTAATCTGACTTTCATTAAAGAGATTTTCTGAGTTGAGCTGAAAGAAATATGAACTGGTGAGAGATCTTAAAATAGAGCCTGCTCCCAACAGTCAAAGTAAAAGCTATCATTTCAATGGGAGTTAAGTCAGCCCCAAAATAATTAAATAAGCTGAAAGGGAAAATATGATCATGACAGCATATTATTTTCACAAAGTAAAAATATATGGAATAAGTTCCTATGTAAAGTTATTGAAATAAACTAGTTTTAAAAGATATTTAGATCTTTTTAAGAAGAGAGAGAGAGAGAAAAAAAAAAAAAGATTTGGCTAGGGTTGAAACAAAAGTAACAGATTTACTGGGTTATAGGTGTTTTCTGTTCCCTGATCCCTGTCTTTGCTGTTCTAGCAATGTCAGTAATACTAGTGGTGTAAAAGACTTGCATTTTAGTGAGCTCTGCATATGAACAGGTCATAAAACTGCAATATGATCCACATGACAATAAAATAAAATATGAATATAAATTGTCTGCATGATGATGTTTGAATGGAAACACGATCTGTGGTATGGTTTCTGAGGTTTTTTAATCTAAATGTACATGCTATAGGTTCTCCTTCTATCTCTAGATGTTGCAGGTTATGACCCTAATGTGATTATGGTTGCATTTGGAGGTATTATTCACTTTTTAAACCTGTGTGCTAATTTCACCTTGTATTAATAACAGCTTTGGTTCAGAGTCCCAAAGCTCCATTTCACAAGTATTCAAATGTAAGAGTACCCTAAATGTGGTGCATTTCAAACTGTTTGCAACAGAAAAATAAACACCTCCAGTGCTGAATCATGTTTTATGATAGAAAAAAACAGACTAACCTGAATGTGCAACCAGATAAATATAGCCTCTCTTGTAAATTAATCATAATGCTTTACATTCTCTGACCTAGTTTTCTCTTGGTACACAAGGAAACAATTCCTTGACAAAATAATAATCTACTATCCCTTTGTTTAGCTTTGCTACTCCAATGTTGCATTTGTTCTAGGTTGTGTCAACATTTCTATTCAGAAACTGCTAATTCAAAAGACTAAGCTTGAGACTATGAAAAATGGGAGTCAGGCAAATTTGGCACTTTGATTATCATCCTTTCACTTGTAGAAGGTTCAGATGTGACCCCAATTCATGACCTATGATTTGGCTTTTAAGTTGTTTCAAAACTGGAATAGATTTGTTATCTGGTTATGCATTTGCTTGAGTTGGAATTTGATGTGACAATGACTGTCTTTGTGAGCATTCAGTCTTTAGTGGCAAAAATCTCACCAGAACAGCTGATCACACACTGCCTTGACACTGGAGCTGAAGCAGATGTCATCTACCTGGACTTTAAGAGGCCTTCGATACAGTTTCACATTCTGTTCTCGTAAGGAAGCTAGCAGGCGATGGAGTGGACACTTATGGAGTCAGGTGGGGGCTAACTGGTTTAGGGACCTCACCCAGAGAGTGGTGGTGGATGGGTTATTTTTCACCTGGAAAGAGGTGGGCAGTGGTGTCCCGCAGGGTTTGGCCCTTGGACAGATGTTATTTAATATCTTCATCAGTGATTTGGAGGAGGGTGTGGAGAGCACTTTGTCCAAGTTCACAAATGACACCAAATTATGGGGCAAAGTTAACATACTGGAGGGCAGGGAACAGATACAGACCCATCTGGACAGGTTGGAGCAATGGGCAGAACAAAACAGGATGCAATTCAACAAAGACAAATGCAAGGTACTCAACCTAGGGAGGAGGAATCCCCAGCACACCTATAGGTTGGGGAATGATGACCTCAGCGGCTGAGAGGGATCTTGGAGTCATAGTTGACTCCAGGATGAACATGAGCCAGCAGTGCAATGAGGCCATCAATAAAGCCAATCACACCTTAACATGCATTAGCAAATGCATGACCAACAGATCGAGGGCGGTGATGCTCCCCCTCTATGAGGCATTGGTCAGGCCACAGTTGGAGTACTGTGTCCAGTTTTGGGCACCGCACTTCAAGAGGGATGTGGAGAATCTGGAGAGGGTTCAGAGGAGCGCCACTCATATGATTAGTGGCCTCCATGCAAGACCCTATGAGGAGAGGTTGCGGGATTGGATCTCTTCAGCCTTCATAAGAAACGTCTGAGGGGAGACCTTGTAGCAACCTATAAGTTTATCGAGGGAGGACAACAGACAGTTGCAGATACACTATTTACCAGGGCACCCCTAGGTGTAACTAGGAATAATGGGTACAAACTAGCAAAGAGTAGATTCAGGTTAGACATTAGGAAGAAATTTTTCACAGTAAGGGTGGCCAGAGTCTGGAATGGGCTGCCAACAGAGGTGGTACTCTTACCTAACTTGGAGGTCTTCAAGAGGAGGCTAGATAGGCACCTGGCTGGGGTTGTCTGACCTTTGTCCTTTTCCTGCCTGGGGCAGGGGGTCAGACATCATAAACATGATGATAAAACATGATGATCCTTTGGGGTCCCTTCCAACTCTACAGTCTATGAATCTTATGACATGGCCATAAGTTAAGATCAACATTTTGGTGGAAATTTTGTGAGGAAACCTCTGCAGACTTTGGAGCAGGGCTAGAGTCAGTGGGCATACACCTACATATGCCATTAGTCAGTAGGTTTATATGTTTAGGTTTACACATGCTCCCAGGGTGCAGCACATTGAGCTGGGTCACAGCAGTCCTGGATGGCTGGAGACCAGGGGGTCAGCCTGCCAGCCTGGGGCTGCTGTGGCTCAGCTCAATGTGCTTAGGAGGGGCTGGCTGGTGCACAAGGGTGATTCAATGTGGGTCTAGCTGGCAGGCAGCCTCAGCACTGAAGTACCCTTATGCCTCAGCCAGCCAGCTTAGCACTGACACGTTTCTGTGCACAAAAAAAATTCCACTGCATGGTAGAACTTGTATTTAACCTGTATTACTTGCAGTTTATTAGTTTTCATGTAACTTCATAAGGGATTACATGTAGACACTAAGATGTTTACTGCACAGTTAATTAGTCAACTGTGCAGTCAACATCTTGTATAGAGGTGCCCAGTGGAGCGCTAAAAGGAGCTTAAGTGGAAGTCCTAGTTAAACAGAAAAAAAAATGCAAGTTGAGATTTCAGATTATTTATCAGGGGGTTTTGTTTGGTTGTTTGCTCAAATTAAACAAACATTCTTATATTTCTACATTAGTAATCAGTTACATATATGGAGAGAATATGCAAATGTACAGCTCACAGAGAGCGTGGTTATCATTCACCATTGCCCCTTCTGAATTCTGAGCTGTTGTATACTATATTGATATGTCTCCTCTTCCCCCTATGATAGCCTATTGAGATCTATCCACGGCCCTTTCAGCTCAGGACACAAGCCCTTTGGGCACCATGGACACCTCCTTGACATACTATCTCTTATTCTCACCCTACCTCTGACCTATCTCCTGGGCTGGGGCTAAAAGTCGAAAAGTGTAAACAGTATAAATGGCACTGTACAGTGCCTAGCCCAGGGGAAGTTCTCTAATGGCTAACTATGTAGCTTCTACAGCCTCAGTACACTGCTGGGTCAGAGTTCATGGATGGATTCATGTACTTCAGGCATTTTTGATGCTTCTTCCCTTCCAGTCACCACTTTATAAACAGCATATAAGAAACTTTAAAAAAATTATTTGGACCTAACAAAGACATAGTTCAGCCATCTATTGAGAATGTTTTAATTCCCAATTATGTTTTTTTTCCCAGAAATGACTTGGTATTTTACTTTCCACACACATACACATAAACATCCACATACGAATGATGCCAAACTTTTAAATTTTAAAAAAGTTTTGCTGTTATTCCTCAGTGTAACTAGAAATATTTTATTGGTTGTAATCTTGGGAACTATTGAAGGCCTTGTATCTTTTATGATTTCCATAAAATTGTGGAAGGTACAAATATGTACAAAAAAAATCTGTTTGGGAGAAGAAGAATCTATGTATTTTTCCAGTATATCAGTATTGTTTAAACCTAGCTATACATTTTTGTTGATTTATTTTGCATTTACAATTCTTCTGAGTTACAAGAAAGCAGTTTAAAATGAGCAGCTTAAAACCAGCAGTAAAAAAGCAGTTTAAAAAACCAATAACTATCTACTTCTTTCTTTATAGTTACAACCTGAAAGTGCTTAATAACTTTTTTAAGTTCTAAGATCTTGTGCATCACTTTCTACATCCATGTTTAAGTTTGAAGTTTCCTAAAAGCAGAATAATGCTGAAGTAGACAAAAATCTAAAATGGGAAGAAAGTGGCATCTTTGACAGCCCACAAATGCATAATGTGTACTGGCAGTCAGAAGGGTTGCTGGCATGTATATGACTTCAAGCTTCCTCAGAAGACCTGTTGCTGTGGTAACTAATCAGAAAACTGTAACCTGTTCTGAGCGAGCGCTATGTGCATTGTGCCAGATGGCTGATAAATCACATAGCGGTATTTTCTGCCCTTCTTATTATAGCCTGATCTTTTTTCATTCTGTGCTGTTTAATTTCACAGCAGTTTACGTGTGGATTATTCAGACACGACATGCTGGTCTTAGATATAAAGCTGTTTCAGGTTATCCAGTTATATTAATGAATGTCTACCTTACTTATAAAATATTGGGGCTATTTTTATTGCATCCCTTGATGCTTGTGCTGCCGTCGCTGCATTCTTACAAAAGTGCTAAGCTAAGAGAAATTCTGTCCTTCACATTGAAACATAACTTATCAAAAGATCAATTACTCTTCAGAAAGTGCATTACTTTAAAATATATCACACACAGGCAATCGTGCATTGGTGCAGAGGAAACTGAAATGTCAGTTCTAGTTCATTAGCTCTCCTGTAGGCACGTCAGTACAGGCAACTTCATAGTGGTTTTCATAGTGGTTTTCATAAAATGAAAGTGGTTTGGGGGTCAGACTAGATGGCCTGCTCTAGGCCCCTTCTGACCCTAGGTACTATGATACTATGAAATGAAAGATAAGGAGCATTGCAACAGGCATATTAATTTAAAAAAATGAAAAGTGCTTGGATTTTCAGTAATTTTCTTATTAGTTTAACCTTGCAAGGGTTAGACTCTGCTTAGGTTTCAGTGTTCCTTCTCACAACCTATTTCTTTATTATTATTATTATTTGTATGGCACTAGTATCAAATGTGTCAGGTGCTCAAACACATACTAAGGGAAAGTCCCAGCCTTACCAAGATTACAATAGAAATGCAGTACTCTGTTTCAGTGGTTTTCAAATTGCGTTCTCTGGAACTTTCGGGTCCCGCAATAGGTCATCAGGAGGTCTACAAAGAGACTGAGGATATTGGCGGAGTGGGTTGGCAGGCAGTGAGTTGCCGTTACCAGGCTAAGTCACCTGACTCCATGTCATAAGGCTAGGATAGGGATTCCTTGGCAGAAGAAGTGATACGACAGGGTTCCATGACTTAAGGATGTTTGAAAACCACTGCTCTGTTTGAACTTATGATAATAAACCACAAACCCATCACTATTGACTGTTGTGGAAATTCATATGATGTCACAGATGCAGTATTACAACTTGGTTACAAGATATGGCAAGGAAAACTATGAAAATCAAGAAAAAAGGGAAATAAATTGACACTTTAAGATTTCTAAGGTCAATGATTTCTCCAGAATGAAAGGCACTCTTTAAAAAACTGAAGGGAAGATGGAGCGGGTTGGTTGTGTGCTACAATATTACGTGCCTGGTAGGTTTACAGACATTTAGGGTCATTGCACTAGAATCAGTTCCACAGCCTTTGTGGCATGCTGTGCTTCTCTCACATTACTAGGTAAGCTGTTACATCACCCTATATCATAGTGAAATGAATTACTTTCCTGTGGTGCATGAGTAAGAGTCTGGCATCTAAGCTTGGTATTGTGCATACAATGATATCTTACATACAGCTGCAGCCACTTGCATTTAAATTGATTAATCTTCAATGGTATAACTGGATAATGGGACCACAAATAGGGATATCTTTTATCTTTACCATTCAAAATAACCACCAAATCCATCAGTGACATCTCAATTTAAAGTCTGGCTTGAAGGACTGCATTTCCGCCCCTGCATTTTTATTGAATATGAACACATCTTAGGCATGGGAAATGTACCTACTATGTTCTGATCCAGTCTCACAATGTTAAGTCAAACCCAGGCTCCAGACACACTCCTCTTCATGGCTTTAGGCTTTTGATACAAAATCAACTGTATTAATTTTATCATTACTATTATCATATAGTCTTAGTGGTAGAATTTTCATTTGTACTCTATTTGCCCACATTTTGTTTAGCACTTCTGGAATCTCCATCCCTATAATGCACTATAAACTGAACTTTTTCAGCTTACAATACAGACTTAGTGGTGCAGGCATATAGTGATCAGTTAAAAACCTCCAAATTATTTGTCATAAACATCTGTGGTCATCAGATTTCAAGTATCTTGAATTAATATTCCACTTGAGAGCAGAACAGGACTCACTGAAGGAATAGTCTGAATAATTAAAAAAAATACTAACAAAATGGGGTCCAGGAGCTATACTTGGCTTTTAACAAAAATACATCTTGGTGCACTTATCATTGAATAAATGCAAAATCCTAGAACTCTAACAGAAGCATCACATCTTTTCTTATTCTTCTAGATTCATTAATAAAATTTAATTACTGTGGAATCTGAGCTATTTGGCTGTCAGAAAGTAAACACTGAAAACATTTATTTGCATAAGATTTTTCTCTAAGTAACAACTATAACTTTTGTTCCAGTTTGCAAGGGTGTATGCAGAAGGGGTTCTCAAGAGTAAAATGCAGTATATTTCTACTTAAATCCTATAAACCCTGGGCTAGCACCTCAGCTGATGAATCCCGGCATGGTTCCATTGCTCACCTTTGGTCCTGTTCTGACCAGTGATGTCATTGGATCTGTGCTGATTTACTACAACTGGCCTATTGTAGCTGCAGGGTTTGGAGTCTCACAAATGGATACCCAAACCCATAAAACCAAACCTGTGCTGGGAAATGCAGACAGTGCAACATAACCAGTGTTTGAAACAGTATTTATGTATTCCCATAAATGTTTCAGTTTGTGTTATGAATATACTTGGCTTCAATAAATAAAATGTGAGCACTTGTTAAGCTCCTGGCCTGTTATATATTTGCTATATCATCTGTAGATAGGTTCCTGCTGTATTTTGTTTTATACTTTTTTTTACTCATTAGCAAGCTGCAACTTCCAAATAGCCAGTTTTTCCATGTACTTTAAAACTAACCAACATGCTTAGCTTATTACAAATATGGAGGATTAAGAGGAAGTTAAGAAGAATATTTTTCCATACCTTCAATGATACACAAGTTGGCTTTTTCTTTTGCTTTCATTTGGACCTTTAGGTACTTGCAAGTTAGGGACACAGCTTCCATAGCTAACTGTGAATCCTATATCTTTCTGGGTATTGTTTCACCCATCAGATTGACTTATTTTCTGCACATGGATTAATGAGGCGTAGGGGAAAACCTAACGCCTTAGATCAGTGGTTTTCATAATTTTTTTGGCATGTACCCCTTTACCTGCAAACTTTTGGTGCTCACCCCCGTACACCCAACACATCTCTGCATATTTATTCCTTAGGAAGAGTGTCAACACTGATGTAGCAATGCCATTACTCACCATGGGTTGACCAGTTACAAGCTCCACCACATTATTAAAATGTAGGCATGTACCCCTTGGTAAAGCCAAGTAGGCATCTGCCAGTTTTAAAATGACTGCCTTAGAGGGTATGCCTACAATGAGTGGCATCTTGCAATACATATGAGTGGTATATTTGAAATAACAAATCAGTGTTCAGTAGGTTGATATTAGTTCTGCTAGACACATTTGCAGCTTGAACTACTGTTTCTTCTTGTTCAGATAAAAGGTTTCTCTGGTTTGAAAAAGGGTAAAGAATGGGTACATCTATGATAACAGCTGATAGCTGGCATATCTGTCTCACCAGGTAAAGCTTCATGATGTGTCTCCTCTCTAAATATGTTTATTTCTCATATTTCCTTCTCATCTTTCTCCTTTAATTACAATTGTGTATAAGAACAATTCAAAATGTTATTGTATAGTCATAACATTGCTCTCATTTTCAAAAAAAATCTGTACAGCTTTCATGATTGTACTGATAAAAATCATGACATACTTTTGTGCTTATGTACCACTTGCCATGGGAGTTAAATAAGAGGTACACTTCATGTAAGAAGATAGGTTATATGACCCCAACGGCAATGGAACAAGCTTGTGGTGAACTCAGAAAGAATCAAAACTTGGTTCAAACCAATTAACCATACTGTTTTACACAAGTCCAACAACAGATACCAACTGGGTCTTAGAAAAGCTGGGCTTAAAGGGACCTCAGGAGGTCATTTATTCCAAAACCCTGTTCAAGTCACGATCATCCCTCATTAAACCATCCAAATCAAGTGTTTGTCTGCCCTGCTTTAGAAAATGTCCAGCCAAGGAAATTGCACAGCTTCTCTAGGTAACCTGTTCCAATGCTTGATCACCCTTGTAGTCAGAAAGTTCTTTCAAATCTGCAATCTAAATTTCCTCTACTGTAGTTTGAGGCCATTGCTCCTAGCCCTGTCCCCTCCAGCCACAGAGAAAAGTCTGTCTCCATCCTCTTTATAATTGCCCTTCATGTATTTGAGGACTGTTATCAACTGTTTCCCATGGTCTTCTCTTTCCCAGACTAAATAACCCTAGTTAATCCTCATAATTCATGCTTCTCAGGCGTCAAATCATTTTTGTCACTCTCCACTGGACTTTTCTCTAATCTGTTCACTTTTTAAAGTATGGGGCCCAAAACTGGATATAGTATTCCAGGACATATTGCTAAGTCAATTGGTGAGACCTTTTCCCCATCTTAAAACTTGTAAGCATTTTGTTTGTTTGTTTTTGTCAGGGGTGGGGTGGGCTGGGTTAGGGAGGGTTGCATAGCTATTGCCCTCTTTAACAAATGCAATTTGAAGCTGCTATAAGTAGCATAGGAAACCCTTCTCTTTGGATGAAAGAATAACTCAACCAACATCCTCAGGTAGTCTTTGCCTTTGCTGCTAAGACTCCCAACAAGGAGTGAAATAACTGTGATATTATTTCATATTTATTCACTGAGAAGCAAAAGAGCAGCAAATTCATTTCATGTAGGCCACTGAATAGGTACTGATGGTAGCAACTTTGAATTATTAACTTTCTGTCCTCACTAGCAGTAATTTCATGTCATTCAAACTCACAAATCTGGACCACCTCTTCCTGTTTCTTATAGTTGGATGAAAGTTAATTTTGCAGTGCACTGTTCCAGAAGTAATCTGGATTGTTTAACATTAAGAAGTTGATTTTGACACTTGGTTCAATAAGCTGATTCTATCTGCTATCCTGTTCCTCTATCATCAGATCAGTATGGTAGGGTTAGGTTCATCATTGTAAACTTAACACCACAGCACCTAACTCTTAGGTGCATGGAACAGAACTGTTAGACACCTGAGATTAAGTATAATGCATGGAGAGAGGTAGGTGCCTAACAATGGGATTCACAACAGCCAGGGTGGGGAGTTTCCTGAGCCAGCTAAATAAGAAATGCTGAAGAGGGAGGCACATCTGAAACTGAATCTCTTCCCAGGCTTAGCTGCCTAACTCAAGACTACAGGGAGATCCAGCCAGATCAGATAGGAGCTTACAACCAGAACGCTGTCCTGAAGTTAGCCACATACATTTTTCCCATCCAAATCATAGTAGGAGTAATTCTTTCTTTCAAAACCTGCTGGAAAAGCAGTAGTCTACTGATAGCCTACCAATTAGAGGACTTGTCCAGAAAGCAAGACACCCAGATACTTTGCCCATGCTCCGATATTTCAGAGAGCGCCCCAACCTTGGCCTCCTCCTTCGTGGGCAAATGCCCTCATCAGTAAACTGGTGGAATCAAAGGTGGAGAGAGCGGCTTGTCCCTCCCCAACCACATCATCTTTTAGATATCTTCCTCAAAGTGAGCTATATCACTACATGAGATAGCTATTAAAGGGTTCCTCATTGAAAAAAAAATAAGAGGAAGCCATGCACTTTCCTGGGTGGGTGGAGGAGGCTTAGCAAAAGCCACAGTTCCTACTGGAGTCTACTATCGGGATATGATAGCTACATGTCTTTGGAGGGTGGACTAGGATTGATCTCTGGCACACAATGGTAGACTGCCATCTGAGAGAAAAGGGGAGCTCTGTCTTTCCTTGGATTTGGAGTGTGTTCCAAAATGGGATGTGGTATTTTTATGCTAGCCATTGAAACGTCTGAGGTGGGTTAGGTTTGTGTCGAGGTGCCAATAGGGTTAGGCTAACGGTTTCTCTGAACTGCTTTGGCCGTTCATGCTCTTTCTCTGAACTGCTTTGGCCTTGTGCTCTTTCTTTTCTCCACTTCCCTTTGGCTTTCGAGGACTGTACACTGAGAGACCTAGCTCCTTTTGTGAATCTATATGACAGTCTTTTGATGTTTTCCCTGTTTTTTGCTCCTCCCCACATTGCCCTCTACTCTACTAGCTCTTTCAGATCTCTGCTACTTCTGCTTCTCCAGCCCTTTCTCTGAATGGCTCTGGCCTTCGATGTTCCCCCTTTTCTCCACCTTCCCTTTGACTTTCCCATCTGCTCATTATATCAAATAATTTATTTATTAATTCTTTCTGCTTTCTAGGGGATAGGGTTTGGGAAGACACAATTTACTCTCAATAGAGCTATGGAGTCTGATTATAGTTCTACACTAATGCCTCTGCTTGTGTGTGTTTAACTAAGACAAGTGTTTCAAACTCATCTGACATTGCAGGCCAGATAAGTTGTGTGGGACCAGTCCACAAGCTAGATGAACGGTGTGGGACTGGACCCATGGGCCAGATCTAACCCATGTGCAACCTCCCCTCCACGTGCTAGACTCAGTGCCCATGGCACTTGCTCTGACCAGTCTGGGACTACACACAGTGACACCTGCTCTGGCCAGACTGGGACACAGGGCACATGTGGCACCTACTGCAGCTGGTGTGGAAAGGCGGCACAGGTCCCAGACTGGCCAGAGCAGGCACCAAATGTGGCATGTAGGGGACCCAAGGAATCTTCCCTGCCTCCAGCATACTGGATCTAGTGCCTGCTGTGCCCAGTCCCACTGCACTGTATAAAAGTGCCCACTCTGGGACCCATGCTGGAGCAGGCGCTATGTGCAGTTTGCATCCCAGGTCAGTCAGAGCAGGCACTGTGGACACTAGATCCAACATGTGGAGGGTAGAGGGGTCTTGGACAGGTCCAGCACTGGGGCCTGGATGATGTGGCTCCATGAGCCATATTCTTGACACCCTTGAATTTGCAAATATATTGCATAGCCTATGGCCAGCCTTGCTGCTGTGCCTTCAAGTACTGTCATGATCAGCTGGTATGGTCACATTTGCCTGGTTTAGACTTGGCCTGTGCATGAGAATGGCAAGGGAAAGGGATGGCTACCAAGACATCAGGACAAGGGGACTTCTGCACAAGAGCTGTGCATTACAGCAAAGTTTTCCAGACTTTTGATACCTGAGGTACACTTTGTTTCTGAATTAAAAGTGGTGGCACATATCATTCTTATACCCCAAAAGGGATCTATATCTACACATTAAGACTTAGGCAGTGGTGCCCAACCTTTTGGCCTCACAGGCCGGAGGAGCCATGACAAGTTGGTCTGTAGGCTGGATCCCACCATATGGGGCTGGTCCTGCCATACGGATCTCAGAAGTTTGACACTGGGGGAGTGGCAGCAGTGTTCCTTGTCACTTCTCCCTCACCACCAAGTCTCCGGCCCAGTGAGAAGCCCTATAGGCCAGATGACATGGCTCTGCGGGCTGGCTCTGATCCTGACACAGTGTCAGAAATCTGCACATGTGAGCACATGATGCCTTTTTTAATGTGGACAAAACTGGGTCTTGTTTGTACCACTACAGTTGGGTTGGATAATGTGCTCGATGCCTAAAAATGAGGTATCCTCCAGGCATGAACAGCAGTGCCCCCAGTGGTTAGGGGGGCATAGCAGCAGCAGGAGTGTGGCAGCAGTAAGCACAGAACTCCTGCCAGTGCTGTCAGCAGTGGGCAGGGTGGGGATGGCAAGTGCCAACGAGGGGGTGGTGACCTCCTGCAGGTGCCGTGGACAGTGTTGGCAGTGCCTTTTTGTAGGAGGTGCACCCCCACGCTCAAGAGGTGCACATGCGCCCTCTACATGCTGCCCCTGCCTCCAGGGTTTTATATTAACAGAAGAAGACTATGTATCCTTAATATATTAACAGAAGGATACTAAACTCCCTCCAGAGGTAGTGCAATCACCTACCTTGGTGGTTTTCAAGAGGAGACTGGACCTTGCTGGACCCCAGTTGTCTTCCTGCATAGAATAGGGGGGCTGCACCCGATGATCTGCAAGGTCTCTTCCAGTCCCTTGCAATCTACGAATCTATGTTGCGTCTCCAATTCAAAACTGCAAGGCTGAGATGCCTTGAGTTGGTGCCTTATCCCCAGTCCCTAAGGATTCCTAAGGATGTCGCAACATGGTTTTACATGTTTATTAGTCAATGATCATTTCTAATGACAATCTAACTGTCAAGCCTGTCTAATTCAATACTAACAACCTTGACATTGGGTAAAAAATTGCTTCAAAAAAGGGCCCAGAACTGCAGAAAAGGGCCAAACTCCCATCTCACTAAGTTGTCCCCAGGTAGCTGTGGCCCATGGGTGCAGGGAGGCGCCGGTCCCTCCAGGGTGCCTCTAGTCAGCCCCTGCCTGCCTGCCTGCCAGCATGAGGGCCCGTGCCCCCGCCTCAGGCAGGGGCTGAGCTCAGTCCTTCACACACTCAAGGGGCAGGGCAATGCCGGCGGCTCTGCAGGGACAGGTCCAGGCCCCTAGGAAACCGGGGCCTCTTCTGACTGGATCCGCCTCCCTCCTCCTCTTCCTCCTCCTGCTGCTGCTACTGCAGCATCACAGAGCCGCCGCTGCGCCCTCCCCGGAGCAGCCGCCGGCAGAGCGCCCAGCTGCGCCCGCGCACGTGAGCCGGACCCGCGCTTACCTGGGCGCAGCGCTCTCCGCCCCTGCAGAAGCCGAGCCCGGGAGCAAGGTGAGTGCTCCCCTCCACCCCAGCAGGGAGCCCCATCTCCTGGCTGTGCCCTTCGGGGTGCAGTTCTCGTGCTCCTCCCGGGATGTCTGCGAGCAGGCGGTGTCCTTCCCCCGTACAACGAGGCTGGCCGGGCTCCCCTCTCCTGCTGCAGTGGTGCGCCCGTCAGGCAGGTGCCAGCGACGGCTGTTTCCCTGCAAGGGGCGCGGGCCCCCCTGCCAGCCTCTCTGCGGAGGGGGGGCTAATGGGTCGCGCGCGCGTGTGTGGATGTGTGTGTGGGGGGGGGTCTTCCTGCTAAGATGAAGCCGCGCTAGACTCCCTTCCCTTCCCTTCCCTTCGTGCTGTTCAGGGGTTTCTTCCCCCCCTCCCAGGTTTGCAGCACGTCCTGAGGAAATGTCCCACTGGTGCCTCACATCTGGGTGGGACCAGAGATGGTGCCTCACATCTTGGTGCAATGGGAGTTTGGTCCTTATTCCTAGTTCCGGGCCTTTTTTCGAAGTGAACCTTTACTCACTGTAAGGGTTGTTAGTATTGAATTGGTCAGGATCAAGAGTTAGAATTTCCTCAGAAATGTGCATCCACTAATAAACATGTAAAGCGATGTGGTGTGTTAGGCATGTAGCCCTGAATAAAGAGCTGGGATTATGGGGCAAAATCCTTAGGAACTGGGGATAAGGAACCAATTTCAGAGTCATGGCATCTCAGCCTTGCAGGCTCTGTTGCTTTTCCATCCCTCTGTCATGCGCCTGCTCCCAGAGACTCAACACTGGCATCATTTCCACTCTACTGGGCACCCTGCCCGGTGCTCGCCACAGGGCAGCTGGTGGGTGTTGGAGTTGATGCAAGAGGTTGGTTTATGGGTTGGTTTGAACAGGGATGAGCCTGCTTTAGGCAGGGGCTTGGACTAGACCGCTCTGGCAGTCTTTTCCAGCTAGCTTCTCTATAAATCTGTGATCAAATTGTCATTTTGATGTTTTTATTTCAGGGGGTTTTGTTTTGTTTTGTTTTTTCTCTCTCTCTCTCTCTCTCTCTTTCTGCTTTTTGGCTTCCTTGTTCATTGTCGTGGCTCCGCAGACTTGACTTGAGGGGAAAAGTCTCTGGTGACTTCCTCATGTCAGTCTTGAAATCTTAATGTGCTGCTACTTGTTAGCCTTATTTTGAGGGTGGAATTGCTTATATGCTGTCCCCAAATTTTTATTTGTTGCAGCTTCTTGTTCTTATTTTGAGGAAGGACTCGCTGATAGGCCTTCTTCAGATATTAATATGTCACTGCTTAGCCTTATTTTGAGAGAGAAATCACTGAGATGCCTTCCCCAAATCATAGTATTGTTTGTCTTGCTGTGAGAGAGAAATCATTGGAATACTTCCTGTCTTTAAAAGGCTGAAAAATGTCAAAGACCTTTTCTAAAGAAATCTTATAGTCACTCTGGAAGCCTGCAACTCTTTATACATGGTTAATTTTGCTTGTGAAAGCAGACTTGCAAGCACATTAAGCATCTCTTAATGTTGACAAAACTGGGTCTTATCTGTACCAGTATTATATTGGATTGGGTGATGTGCTTGATGCTTAAAAATGAGGTGTCCTCCAGAGTTTTATATTAACAGAAGGATATTATGTTTCACCTCCAATTCAAAATTGTATGGCTGGGACAAGCTTTCAAATGTAGGGCACTAGCTGCACCTGAAGGAGAATGCCCTGCGTTTGAAAGCTTGTCTAAATCCATCCCAGCCATGCAGTTGTTCCAACGAGAGAAAGCACCCACAAAAATCCTTACCTTGCCATTGTCTTGCAATGAGCAGTGTGCAGCTTGGGGCTTAGATTTGATAGTATGAGACAAGCACTTGCAGCAGACTTGTTACATCCTTCTTAGTTATGTTAGGTAACTTGCTATGATAAACAAATTGAATAAATGTTACACTGTAGAGTTAACTTGCCTTTTGCCAGAAGTGTATGGGAACAGGCTTGCTCTTTGCTGACTTAGACATCAGACCAGGTGTTGCAGATAAAGACTGCCTCTTTATTTTATTTTTTTTAATTCTAAAACCTCTATAAATGCGCTGTTGCATTTGAAGGAGTTTGATTTTTATGTATTTATTTTTGTGTGTGTCTCGGTGAGGATAAAACTCCCACTGAGTCTTTCCCTGACATCAAGTCGGGGGGGGGGGGGGGGGACCTTATTTTAGAATTTTTACAATGTGGCTGGATTTTTGTCAGGCATATATGGTCTGAAGTCTCCTTTACATAGTCTAAAATAACCAGGTTTACAAAACACCTGATTAAAAAGGGTACCGGTAAGTGAAATGGCTGTAAGTTTGCCTTACTGGCGAGGGGAAGACTTTTTGTCGTTTTGAGTTAGAGCCAACCACAGGAATTTCATACCACTACTTGGGGGACACTGGTAAAACAAGATATGAGATTGTGTGGTATAGTATTTAATTAATGTGGTTTCAGAAGGCTGTTAAGCCAGACATCCCTGTGGTATACTGATATTATTTTTCCTTTAAATCTGTGTAAACTTGGAAGAACTTTGCTAATGTGATGCCCAGTTCCTGCTTTCTTGCAGATATGAAAAAGGCAGTGTTCTACAGTGATGTGTTTGCATCAAGAAGGGGTTTGTTGTTACTGTTCAGAAGCTATGGTAGGTTTTCATGTTGCAAACAAACTGAACCACAATTGTTAAATACATTAACACTACTTCTGATGCTTTTTACATTTTTGTTCATATATTCACACTATTTCAACAATTTAAAATGACTGCCTCTCAAAATAAACTAACAAGGTGTGCATGTGTGGCAAATTCACTTCTCTGCAATGGCCAGAACATCATTTGGGTAGTGCAGAGGTCTTGTTCTGGCTGCCTGGACAAGGAATGAATCTTGTTTTAATGATTACCATACAGAAATTGCCTCTTGTCTGCTGTAAAACTGAGCACTCAACAGTACCTGTCTCAAAAAATGACTAAAATAAACAGCTCCTTCAAATGCTTATTCAGGTACTGAACCTGAAGGACAGAAAACTTCTGAAGAAAATAAATACTTGTGTATGCAGCACACGATCTACATGGGTGTCTCAAGGTTTTGGCACCTGGAACTCTGTCCAGTTTCAGTGCAGATCCACTGTCTTGTGGAGGTTGTTAAAGAAGACATATTCCCAGGAAATCCTAATTCACTGTACCTGAGGTGGCCATTCAGTCATTAGGCCTTCAGTAGAAGTCAGTTCTGCATAAGCCCCAACTGCTAGTGTGCAAGGGAACATGGATGGGGGCAGGGTGGGATGGAAGGGAGTGGAAGGAGGCTGTTGAATTTAACCATGCAAAACTCCTTCAAGAGGGTAATGGGAAAAACAAGAAGTACCAGTCCCAAGTCAAACTGGAACGGTTGTTATAGTAGGATTGAGGTCTTGTATCCTGTGCTTCTGATTTGGCTCCATGCAAAACCTACTTAGATTAGGACTTTAAAGTATACAGTGCAGGAAAAGGTACTATGTTTGTAGTAGTCTTGACTTTAACATTTTTTTAAAGTAGTGCTTGGTTTTGTTGCTTTTAATTATCTTTATCTCCAAAGTGAATGGAAAGGGGATATTACATGATTACAAAGATAACTTTAAGTACCTCTTGACTTTCATATGACATTTCTGGCAAAATAAAAAACTAGAATAATTAATTAAATTTTTGTGTGCAATCAAATATTGTTTTATATGTCAAGTTAGATTCTCCTTTTGTTCTATTTAAATCCAGAAACAAAGGAGTAGGTAGGGAGTGTCACTTTAGAGTGGCTTTGAGAGCTGCTGTAATTAAAGCACCCAGAGTGTCACGTGTATCAGCATCCACCCATTGAAAAATGGAGGCGAGGGTGTTTTAACTAAAGCTTGTCGAACAAAGCTTAAATATAAATGAATTCAACATGCTGCAGAAAATGAAAATGATTTTAGTTTTGCTAGACTGTAAAATAAACCATATCTATTTGGACACATTTGCAGATACAAAGTGTAACCACTTACCAGATCAGCATGACTGTGTCAGCTTCACCAATGTGCACATGAGCCCATCAAGCACCCTAGTTTGCTGCCCTTTGCTAATATGGTCAGAATACTCATATAGCCCCTCGCTTCCACTATCATAGGTGCAACTGCAGATATTCATCACACTTCAGTTTCTTGAAATCAATGTCGAGTGAATTGGGGGACAGACTTGTCAAATGATAAGATCCAAATCCTGATCAGTGCTTTCAATGCAAGTCACTTAAACACTTTGTTTCATTTCCCTATCTAAAATTAACATGGATTTTTTTTTTTCAGTTTTTTTTATCGTATTGCATCTATTTATTCAGATTGTCACTTCTGAAGGTAGGTTGCCCATTGGGTGAGGTCAAAGATGAGGAGGTAGATAGGTTCATGCAGTCACTTGACTGGATAATATGTCCTGCTTTTTAAGTCTTTCTGAAGAGTCGGTTAGTGAGTGCTGAATGAGATCTGTGAGGGAGTTCTGTGTAGGGTCATAGGACTGGAGTATGAAGGGCCATTCAAATGAGCCATGGAGACCATTTAAGAGTAGGTTAGTGTAAGTGGTTCTTTTAAAAATAGGAAATAGTCAAATAGTGTGAGAGTTTAAGAAGATAACTAGGAATCTGAATGTAACTTGAGAAGGTGTAGAGAGCCAGTGAATGGCTTTGTTATTAGATAAACTGTATGTGGTCTGAATGCCAAGAGAAAGTACTTTTTTTAGTATTGGTAGATTGGAGGGAATGAGGTGTGTTCCAAAAAGAATCCAGGAAAGAGAACTTCATAGTGGACAACTTGCAGTACATCCCATACTAGGGGGAATGGTCAGAAGCCAGTAAGTTTTAAGTCTTAAGGTTAAGGTTTAAGGTTTTAGTCTCTGCAAGCATGAGTGACAAGAATAAAAGGTTGACACCACATTTGGTAGCTATAGATAAAAAAACTTGTTCTTCAGGCTAAATAAAAATAAGTAACCGTTAATGACTTTGGAAGAGTCTGCTTGAGCATGTGGCATTTGACTTGCTTATCACTCAGGAACATTTGGGAGGTGATAGAGGTGAAATAGCAGATTTTAATGATCAAAAGTTAACGAATTGCTAATGGTTCAACTGATCACCAATAGAGTTGCCCTCTGGGTATAATCTATAGGACAACTTTCATATGTTCTTGCAGTGTTTGGAATACACATCCTCTGAAGTTCCCTGGGTGATATTCAGGTATCATCCATGTATTACAGGGGAATATGCAGAGTTTATCATGTTGTCTGTCAGTCAGTGATGAAACTGGATTCACGCTCATCTTAGACATTTCTGTCCTTTATCCAGGACTCGCCTCCTTTTTTCAAGTGGGTGGGTTGTGTGATCTTGTTAGACATCTAGACAGTCTCTCTGTCTGTCTTGTTTTTAAAATGCAGATTCTCTCTCAGGGAAATCCCTCCTAATAGTATAAAACCATATATTTGCTCAATTTAAAGCCTCCCTGTATCTCATAAGTTTGGGACCTGGGAATGATTATATCTGTGTGAACAGCTCATCAGTGAAACAAGAAAGAGTTGAATTGACTTGTAACAAATTCCTAACCCAACTAGGTGTAAAAGATGTACAGCATATTTACTGTATTTACTCTAATACATGACTAGGTACCCCCCCAAACAGCATGGGGAGGGGAGCCCCAATCTTATTTGCATACAAATAAATCATATTTACTGATAGGCAATACATTAAACTCGTCAAAAACAGCATGTGCTCAGTAACGGGAAACATCTATGAAGCTGGGTAAATAGAGCCAGCACAGCGCATGACTATAAAACAAGTAGCCCATACTTAGATTTGGCTGGGTTTGATTTTTATTGCTGAATATCGATTTCACCTCATGCTCATAGATTGACGAAAAAATATTTCCACTGGTAATGACAGGAATTTATAAAAAGGGGACATTAAAAAAATCTGGGATGGGGGTAAAGAAATGTGGAACAGGGGATGCCATGTACCCATGCACGCATGGTGGCCACTGCTGGTGGGGTTGTGGGAATCTCTGCTGTGTCACCTGTGCTCTTTTCCTTTGGTAGCAGCTGCAGAAGCTGAGGGCTGTGCTGGGGCAGGGGGTGTTACTTGGATGCTGCCTGGTGGGGATACTGCTGAGGTTCTGCCACCAAGGGGCAGGATTGTTGGCAGCTATGAGCTTGGTGCTGCTGGCTGTTTGCTCTGCCTAGATCCCAGTAGGGAATAGGGCACCAGACTCCTGTTAAGCCTGGCCTGGCCCCTGCATGCTCAGGGCAGGGCGCCAAACTCCTGCCTAGCTGGCCTGGCCTCTGTTGGTGCTCTCTGCTCCATGAGAGTGAAGGCTCCAGCCTGGTATGAATATACTACCAAATTAACAGAATGGTTTAAAGCAGGTATGTTTGATTGATTTATGGATATTTTACTTTTTATATTTCAGTATATGATTCAAGAAAACTTTTAACAGTATATAGTTATTATTAAATTGTCTGCCACTCACACCCCTAATTTTATACAATCTTAAATATTCTAAATTAATAAAGATATAAATAATAATACGATAATACTCATTGAGTGCAGCCCCTCTGTGCTGATGCTTTAAAATCATGGTGAGCCACTATATTGCATATGTTTCTACCTTCTTGTCACTCCCACAGCTGAGCTGCACCTTTTCTTTTTCATTTCCAATAATTCTTATTTCTTTACCAACCATAAATATCTGGCAAACATCACCAAAGGGGACTTCTAAACAGTGTAACTGCAATCCCTCTGTCATCCCCCTTCTCAGCTTATCATATATAATTAGTGTGGCTCTGCCCTCCATGAGGTGGAGCCCAGACCTGGTTATTCTGACCTCATCAGCATATACATTTTTGGAGGATCCCAGGACTCATGACAAGAACACCCAGTTCCAGGCATGAATGGGGGGCTAATTAGCACATGGATTCTTTTGGGGGGATATCTGGAGTAGATCCCATGTACTGAGCAGTGCAGAACTGTGGGTTACCATGGCTTGACCCCCCCCCCCCCCCCCCCCCCCCCCCACCCCCCCCCACCCCCCCCCCCCCGCCCCCCCCACCATCCGCGCCGGGCGGGGCGGGGGGCCTAACCATGCATAGTTTGTACTATGTAGAAGTAGAGATCTACTCAACCAATGATTTCATGGATTTTGTAGAAATCATGAAATTAAGAATTGTCTGTGAAATCCATGAGGGAAAAAAAACTTGCTAAAAATAAAAAAAAAAAATGTCTCCCCAGTGGGAGCCAGTGGTCTTCATAGCTGCTGAGGTCTAGTTGTGCAGCTGTGGGTGGGAGGAGATGGGCATGCTGCTGGCATGAAGAGTAGTGGCCAAGATGATGGCTATCCCCACCCTTTGCTGCTGATTGTCAGAAAGGGTTGCCTGGCTTCTGGCCCTGACCCTTGCTGCCAGTCAGCAGCGAGAGGTAGGGTTGCACAATGGACAGCCTTCTCAGCAAGTCAGTGGCAAGGAGCAGGGGTGCATGACAGACAATCCTCTTAACCAATCGGCAGCAAAGGGTGGGGCCACTGGCACCCGTTGACCAATCAGAGGTGTGAGGGGGGAGAGGCATCATGACAAGCCCACAGAAATGGCAGCTGGCCCTGCCATCTGCCTATGAAATTGGTCACTTAACTCTTTGATTTTGGTAGGTCCCTATAAGTTGATACTAAAGTGCTGCTTAAAAGTGCATTATGGAGTACCTGTTCTAAACCTTACAGTCATTTCAAAAAGATAAAATGCATCAATTCTTGATGAACTAAGTATATGGATATTTGTAGTAATTTTCCTACATGTGAATTACTTCAGGTGTATTTTATTTCAAGGTCAGTGTCTTCAGTTTTGTCTCTTACTCAGGGACAGCAGTGTGAGAGCAAGGAGAGGGAGAAGGGGCTGCAGGAGAAAGAAGTTGGGGATGAGAGGAATCCGAAGGCAAAGGCATTATCTGGCTATGACCTGGAAAATTATAACAAATTTATAAATTTTCTATGTATACAATCTAATTATTTGGGTGTTTATCTTGTATTTGAGTACAATTAAGAAAATTATTCCAGCTAAACCCCTTCTTCTCCCCAGCCCAAAACAAAGAAAAACTCAAAGTGAATAGGCTTCAGGGCATTCTTTTCATGTCAGCTGATTTAGTTTTAGGAAGCAAATTCCTTGAAGAAAAAGTCTACCAAAGATGAGGACCATTGCTGAATCCTGCATCCTCCAGATCCTGCTACTTGCTTTTTTCCACTATACAAATCTTTCAAATTATGATGAGCCAGTTATCAATAAAGCAGTGCTTCTTTGTAGGCTCTTGAACCTGGCCAGTTCTTGAAGCTGGCCTGAAGACTTAGAGTGTTTAATTGGCTTCTGTGTTCTGAAAGCCAAAATTCAGGTAGGGGATATATAGTATAATATATATTTTCCCCCACGGAGAGTAGAGGTTTCATTTTTCTGAATGTTTGGAGTACTATTTATTAGATCTGTAACCTGTAAAAGCACAGAAGCAGCTGGCGATTTCCTTTGTAAAATAAACTAATGAACTGCCATATAACTTTGTATTTTTTTTAAATTACCAATAGGAAGTTCGGTAACTTCCACTACATTGTAATGGAAGTTTCTTCCTCTTTTCCCTTCCCCACCTTCCAGAGTGCTTCAGTGATGCTGTTATGTGCTTTGTTGGGGAACCAAAGTGGGATACAGAGGAAGGTAAGATAATTTTGAGGCTTTACTTGGTTATGCTGAATATTGCTCTTTCAAAGGTATTTATGATGCATTAAGGATATCAAGTTACTGCTTTTTCAACAGTTTTAAAAGAGGGGAAAAACAAGGGTCCAGCACTGGACAGCGCTGTTCTTTCCTTAATAGGAATATAAAAAACATTAACTTCAGGAACTGTGGAGCTCAGCAGAGACCCTGCAGGATAGCATAAGCAAGCACACACACAAGACATATGCTTTCTCAACTGAACCTTTACCATTTACTGAAGAAATGTGACATACTGTCTATACTAGAGGCCCTGTTGATATAGCTGTGATAGCAGAGCTCCCTCATGGAGTTGAGCATAAGATGAAGGAAAGAAGCTTTTCTTCGTTGTAACTGTAGCACCACTCTGAAGAACAACTCTAGCTAAGCTGTCAAAATATGCTCCTCTGCATCTGTGTGTGGGGGGGTGGGGTGGGGGGGGGGACAGTAGTGTACTTGTGTTAACTGCAGGTTGTGAACCTTTTTATTTTCCTTCTCTCTCCTGGCTAACACAACTATAATGACAAAGCTTTAATATAGCCTAGGCCTGGGAGTTAGTGTTGGTTAACTTCTACGAGCAGGGATGTATTAAAAATTGTGCATAACACTTGTCTCCTGGCTGTGGCCAAACTTTTGGTTCCATGATCAGTTGTTACGTTAAAGCTAGCTGTCTATATTAATTGTAAAGTAATAATTAAAGTATTAAATTCTCCTTGAGGTCGTGTTGTAACACTAGTACCTATCTTTCTGTGAACATGAGCTTCAGTGGCTTCTGATTAAGATATAAAAAGAACTTTGTTTAAAATTATACTCTACTGATCTGATGTTACTCTAAACTAGGCTAAAGATATTGGCAAGTCTTGGGGAAGAGGCTATACATGGAGAGAAACAGAAGCATAGGAAGGCCTTCACATGTCAGGGTTTTGTGGGAAAAACTTTGTGCTATAACACCATTTTTGTTGCACATATTTGCTTTTTGAAAGAAGTATATTCTTGTCTAAAGATTAAAACTGATAATTGGTAAGAATAGAGAATACAGCAAATAATGTAATCTTCAGAGTAATTTTATTAAATGAATTCATTCCTTGTGCTTACAAGGCATTATTTTAAACTGCTGTTAGAAAGAAGCATCTAAAAATGTAAGTAGTTGTTTGTTGGGCGGGGTGGGGAGGTTATTCATTGTGTTGCTTCCATTGTTTAAGAAATGCTAATTAAAGTTGTTGGCCAGAGACCTGATTTGTGTATCAAAAGTCCACTTATAACTCTTAAAATCCTCCAACCTGACTTTCATCTTCAATCTAAAGATTCTCTAGATGCGTGACACTACTAAGGCGCATCCTTTAGCTTTTGCTGAGATAAAGCTGCAGGGCACTAAGTCAGACAGGCAATTAAAATTGTGCAGAGACCAAATATTCATCCAGTTCAGTAAACACTAGTTAAATTTCAATACAGACCTTTTTCTGACCTAGCTTTCCCACACATCTATTTTTTTTTTTTCTGTAGACTGTTTCCTAGCTACTGAAATACTGCATTTTCACTGTAAGCCATTTGTTCTTGCAGTGTAAAGACAAAAGATCATTTATGGACAAAAGCACTTGTACTTATGACCTTACTGGCCTAGCAATGGGTTTCAGATTGCTAAACAATAAGGGTTACAAGGTATTAAGCAGACAAGGTTCCTTGGGTGAATTTGATATCTTTTATTAGACCAACCCAAACAGCTGGAGAATAGTTATTAAGCAAGCTTTTGGGTTAAAAAATGGTTCGTCAGGCTAAGGAAGTTTCAGCAGTTGGTGTGTGCTCTTCCTGGATGGAATGAAAAATAAACAAGCCAGGGGCTGGGCTGGGCTGAGGAGTCAGTTGCCAGGCAGATTATAATGTATCAAAAATCCAATGTCTATGTCTAGTCCATGATCTCTAGTATCCAGGAGGTTTATGAATGCCAACCTTTTTATGAGCCACCTGGAAGAGGACTTCCTCAAGAACTGCACCATCAAACCCTTGCTATACTTAAGATACATTGATGAGATCTTCATCATTTGGACTGAAAACCTGCAATCTCTGATTGAGTTCCATCAGAAATTCAACAGTCACCATCCCTCCATCCGACTTTCTTTAGAATACTCCAACACCAACATCTCCTTTTTAGACAGTGATCAGTATCCAGAAGGGTAAAATACAGACCACAGTATTCAAGAAACCCACAGACCAACATACATATCTGCACAGAAACAGCAATCACCCAAAACACACCAAAAAAGCTATGATATACACTCAAGCCCTCAGATACCACCGCATCTGTACTGAAGAGAACACCCAGGATCGCCATGTCACCAATCTCAAAAAGGCTTTCGCCCAGCAAGGATACTCCTCCAGAGAGGTAGATCGCACATTTGAAAGAGCCACCGGGATACCACGTGAAGAACTGCTGCAGTACAGAAGAAAACCCCCCACAAATCGCACACCACTGGTTATGATGTATCACCCCTCCCTGGAACCTGTATGGAAAGGCCTCAAAAAATTGCATCCCATACTAAAAAGAAACCCTATTCTTAAAAAGATCTTCCCAGGCTCACCCATCCTAGCCTTCAAACGAGCATCGAACCTCGCCAACCTCATCACCAGAAGCAAACTTCCTCAAGCCCAGAACACACCAAAAGGATCCAGACCATGCCAGGACAAGAAATGCAAAATCTGCCAACACATTTCTACCACCCCCACTATTACTACACCCCACAAAAGAGCCATCAGCATCCCTGGATCTTACAGCTGCACCTCCAGAAATGTAATGTATCTCATCCAATGCACCAAGTGCCCTGATGGAAGATATGTAGGAGAGACCAAACAACAACTGCACACCAGAATGAATGCACATCGGAAATCTATCAAAGACAGAAATACCCAATTACCGGTGGGGGCACATTTCTCACAGGAGAGGCACTCTCTCTCCAACCTCTCAGTCCTGATCCTCAAGGGAAACTTACACAACACTTCCCAGAGATGAGCCTATGAGCTCCATTTCATCAACCTGCTGGATACTAGAGATCATGGA